>CM062820.1:1691739207-1692939207 GCA_031772625.1 Pinus tabuliformis | reverse complement strand
TGCTCCTCAGTTCAACATTCTGTTGTAGCCACTACAACCACCCTCCAAAAATTTTCCCATGCTTTGATTTTGGAGCCTTCATTATGTCCATAGGAGCTTATATTTTACTTTCATCAAGTATTCATGGTATGTCAAAGACTTATATTTTATGCATGCTTGTGTTAGCTTGTTTGGATCCCGGTCTAAATCTTCTTAATTCACAAGAAACCTTCTGACTTAACCTTGGAGCATTGATGGCCTTGCCTCCAGAAAAAATGCAATATTAGAAGACAAGCCAACCTTACCTCCAGAAATTGTGCAATCCCCCTTAGCAGGCTAGCCCTAAGCTTGAGAACTGTGGAGTTATGGATGACATCTCAGCCTTGTTGATGGAAACTGCACAAACATTTCCTTCAGCTCAGAAACTGCATAATGCACTAAGTCAAGAAGTTTCCCAGTCTTTGGGAATTGTGCAATCCTTCTTGGTAGTGTGCATGCAAAGTTTCCTGAAAAGGAAAAAAGAAAAAAATAAAAAAGAATCCCTAGAAAATAGGGATTCACTAATTAGTTTCCTGAAGGTGACACAATCACTATTTTGGAACTTTCTGCCATGTGTCACTATTTCCTTGATTTTAGGCATGCGTGTCATAAACCTCAATCTTTCTAGATCCTTTTAACTAACACCCCTATTTGTACATTTGATCTTGGATCTCTAGCATTCATAAGGATATCAAGGAGCCTTCGATAGAGTTTGTAGCGCTTTTCTGGGTTAGTTTTTCTTTTGTTGCTTTTTCCATTACTTTTTGTTGTTTGACTTATGCGAGTGTTGTTTTTCTCATTTATTTTCATGTTTGTTGGCGTTTAATGTATATTAGCTTGTACAAGTGTTGATTTAGTCCATAATTCACCTTTCACAAGTGTCGCATTAGTTTTGTTGTTTTTTCCCATTAGTGTTTGTCGTTGCGATGACTCTTCTAGCATGTTTGTTTTTCCTTTCGCATGTTGATCATCCACACTTGTTTTGCACTGATATATCCATACTTAGTTAGATCTACACTTTAACATGCACTATCACTCAGATATGCTTGTTTTCCACACTCTCACCAGGCGGATATGCCCTTTCCTTGGCTAGTTTTCACCTTGTCTAGTTGGGTATTTGTTACAGATCCAATTGGCCCACTTTGACCTGCGTTGGGTGAGATCGTGCTAAATTCACATAGGGTTCTAGGAATTTCCTATCTTATGGAACCTTCTAGAGGATTTGCACACTTATCATCTCCTATGAGCTCGAAAATGGATGAGGAATGAGTTAAGTAACCTCCTACCCTCTCATCCCTCCATGGAAACTAACTCTAAGTATGGAAGGCCATTCAATACCCTCATTTTGACAAAACCTCCTCCATCTTCCTATAAATTAAGAACTCATCTAAGTGATCAAGGGACTAGACTTTGATGAATTGTAAGGAGATAATATTAGTTTGAGAATTGAGATTATTGCAAGTATTGTTATGCTGCCAGAGAGTTGTCTTTTTGATGTGATGTGGATGGAACCCAAGCTAGAGGAATGAATTTGGATCGAACTGCATGGTTGTAATTCTTCCTTCTATTCAATAAAGATGCGTACACCTTTTTCCATATTCTTATCTTGATATATGATGTTTATATGTGTTTATGTTTTCAATTCCATTTACATATAGTCGATAGATCTCTTGCTTTGAATGGTTTCGTCTTCTGTCAGTGATTGCAGGTACTTATTGAGCGAGTTAAGTTTGAGAAGGAGCGATGGAAGCCATACAAAGGAGACAAAATGAAAGCAAAACAACAAGTAATTCTCTTGTCTCATTTATTTTCTATAGAAAAAGGTTAAGCGCTTTGAATCTGTTGTTCTAGGTATAGCTACCTACCTAGGGAAATTGTATTTACCCGTAGATGCAAAATTCCTCATAACAAATTGGAAACTCCACTGGGAATGATAATCATTCTAGGTAGCTTATCCTCATCCTAGTACACTCTAGTAGACCTTACTTGCTTCCATTGATCTTATTTCAGTCTTGTTGAAGTGCTTTTTGGTGAAAACTTTGTTTGAATGTCTTTTGCAATGGCTCTTTGTCACCAGCGCAGCCTTTGTAGGGACACAGTTCGCTATAGAGCACCCTTGGCTTAGGGACAGTGCTTTGAAGTGCAATTTCTCTCCTTTAGGGCTTCGCTGATCCTCCTTAGGTAAAATTTCCACCTTTGGATTGGGTTTTCTCCAAATTTCCTTATGTTTCTGCTTGTTGAATGATCAATGAATGTTATGTCTATGAAATCAAGATTGTATTTCCTTTCCTAGCCCTACTTTGACCATGGTTGTTTAATGTTGGTTAAGTGATTCTTTACCATTATCGATTCATTGTCAAAGTTAGATTATAGTCGATTAATCTTTGTTCAAAAGAATGTGTCGTAAAAGTCTTCATTTCTTTCGAAAAGGAACTGTCATACAAGTCTTCATTTCTTTCAAAAAGGAACTGTCATAAAGTATTTGTTCTTGCAAAAAGATTGAATGATTGTATGTGCATTAGCTTCCTTTTTTCATGTTAACATTAAGGGAATTGAAAAAAAAATATGCATCGTGCATTGAAAGGTTTGTGTGTGCTCATAGGAATAGTTTAGGGAAATTGCATTAGATTGTGCTCTTTGCTCTTTGATTAAAAGAAATATGATTGCTCTATCCCTACTAGCTAAGGTTTTCATTGTTAAATTGAATGGAAAGAATGCTTATCATATTAGTTGCATTCTAGGAATTTCAGAATACATCATGTGGTGAATTTGAAAGGCGAATTCCTAAGCAATATCAACTTAAAATTAACCTCAATTAACCTAATCAAACATTGTCACCTAATGCAAAACATTTAGAGGTTCTAGGCTAGAGACGTTTTCTGGTGTCGTAAAACATAGCAGATGTCGCTAACTTGTCTGCAATACATCCCGATTGTAATACCTCATTCCACGTACGTGAGTATATCGTAGCTCATCTACGTACCTTCGGGTATATAGGGCGATGTTACGGTACGTAAAGTATAAAGGAATGCTCTCACTGTGCGGTTTTGCATTAGACAAAGCTAACACAGATTGGGCCTCCACGTACTTTCGGGTATATATGGGAGGAAAACACTAGGTTGCTATCCATCCTTAGGTAACCGAGTCGGTCACACACTGTGATACACAAACACAACATTCGGGGAGATTGCCTGCCCATACTTCTCAGTTCGCCGGGAAGTATTCTGCAGTTCACAATTGCTTGGTAAACCTTTTTGCCTAGATTACCCCTTTTTGTTTATTTCTTTTTGTAATAAAATTAATCAGCAATCATGGAGGAACATCAACCCTTACCTCATCATTTGCAGAGGACAGCAAGTAAACCACCTTTATCGCTCGAAGCTACACCTACTTGGTCAAAGCGGTCTCGTTTAACTAAGTCCAGTACATCAAGAAATTTTGGTTCTTCATCTGAATTACCAGAGTCACCTATTCTGGTAAGTACTGAGACCCTAGTTACTCCAACTATTTCTGGTTTATCTACCTCTAAGGTGGAACATTCACAGTTACCCGAGGACACTAAAATTGAAACTAGTGAAACAGTTTCTCAAGTTGTTAAACAACAAGTTGACCCTCAACCTGAAGCTATTAAACAAGAAATTACTTCTGAACCTGAACCTGTTCAACTAGAAGTTAATCTAGAACCTATCAAAGTTCAACCAGAAGTTACTTCTAAACCTGAAATTGTTCAAGAAAGTCACCCTAAACCTATTTTTCTTTTACCAGAACATTTGCATTTCGAAGTTGAACAATCAGAAGTTGTTACCATACCGGAAGATGATCGACCAGTTAACCCTCAGACATCAGTAACTATTGAAACTTCCTCTTTACCAAAAACTCAAATAGCAAAAGTATATTATGGACCCGATGGTGAAATCCTTCCACCTTGTTTAATTTTTGTTGAGGAGGAATCTGAAGAAGACACCACACTCAGAACTCCATTCCATTTTGGAACTAGGCTTTATCTTTACCCTTATTCACCTCATTTTACTTCTCCTTTTGACCTTGCTTCTTTTCAAGCACCCATTGATTCTTTAGGAAATTTATTGGGTCAGTTAACTATGGCTGAATAACCAACGACATCCCAAACTGTATCATCTGATGCAGTTGCGGTAGAATCTATTGTCGCAACATCTTCTATGTTTTCTACAACTCCTGAGACACATCTATATGGTGGGCCATCCATCCCTCTAGGTTATGAATCATTATCTGGAACCCACTCAGGTGCTGCTTCTAGTCCATGGTCTTCACCCATGTGTTATCAAGAAATCTAGTGTCTATGCAGAGTTGCTAGTCCCACTAAGACGAGTAGCTATCTTAGAAACAAACAGATTAAAGTTACTTTCGTTTTCCTTTATGAGAAGTAGATAGGAGAGGATCAAAGAATACCAACCTCGATCTTTCGCTCGGTTCTTTGCTTGTTCCTTCTCCTCACCGACAGGTCTTTGCCGCTTCTCCCTTGACCACTCTGCTTCAAAGAGTACCTGTAAAGTCAAAGCAGCATAATACCTTCAAAGTGCAGAGATCTACAATCATAAGCAATATAGGACCAGATATATATTGACCACACAAATGCATATACTATCAGACATACAAGAATGTGGAGGAAAAATTGAATAGCTTTATTGATGTAAATATTAGAAGAGAGGATTACAACCCATTGATTTGACCCAGCGTCATCCTCCCAGCATGAAAGCCCTTCTTCACCTCATGAAAAGCTTAGATCACCCAACACTATGATATTCCACCAGGAAACCAACACTTCCTTACAAGATACAAAATTCCAGCCTCTCAATCTCTGGGATGAGGGATCCATATATAGATGATTGTAGGGAGGTGAGTCAGCTTCTGGGATTTTGATTAGTGTCTTCTCTCTAATAGTTCTTGATTCCACTTGGAGATTGATAATCTATTACTCATCCCTGGGCGAATTCAGAGAGGCAAGTGTCACAGGAGAAGTTTCTGGAAGATTCCATGATCATCCACCTTGCAAACTGTCTCTGCCATTTGTCCATTCTCGCCCATCGCACCCTACAGAAGGGCTTTCCAGTATGCATCACACCTTTTACACTGGGCAGGTGAGATGCATCGCACCCTTAGCACTGAGCAACCTGTATGGTCCAGTTTTGACCAGTTCTGAGTAGTTTTCTATGGAGAACTTCTGGGAGATGATGTAATCAGCTAACCTTGTTCCTTTAGGGCATGAAACAACACTTTTAGGGACTCAGAAGCCCTTGGTTTATGGATATATATGATTGGGGTTGCAGTGCCCAAAAATTTCTATAACAGTTGCCCCCTAAAGCATGAGGTCGTTAATCTTTTGATGTCGGGTGAAATGCTTTATCATGAGAATCCGAGGCTTTTCAAACTGAAGGCGACCTATAATAAGATACAATACAATACACTATTTTCATAACATTTTCATGATCTAGCTGAGGTCGGCATTCCCATGCTCAGCTTTATAAATTCATTTTCATGTACATAGGAAAGACAACCGTCTGTGTGGCAGACTGATGATTCTGATAGAGCCATCATCATTTGATTCGGATGATCATCTGTGCAGCAATGATGTACATTTGATATCTTTATTTTCCTGAATATATCGCAGCCCGGATGGATGAAACTAGATCCGGGGTCTTCAAACTCGTCCAATCTTCGCCCGAAGTACAAGTCGATCCATGTGAAAAAATGTTCTGGAGTCGAACATGGAAAGACATCACCTGATTACCAGCCAATGATGTAAGCTGTTAACAGGCGCGAGAGGAATCACCGAAAATGATGATGACCCTCAAGGTACTACAATACAATTCGCGTGATGTGAAAATGGGACTTGGCGTCAAAAACCATGCAAAATCTCTCGGTCGAAGGCCATTGATGTAAACATGTTGCCGAAAGTGAGAAACTTGCCATTGAGGCATGCAAGCTTCAAAGTACTGAAAGGGGTGTTCCTAGGTCGATTTCTTGGATAATGAGTTGATTTTGAAAAGAAGTGACCTGTCGTAGGAGGGCCTTAATGAATCCCACATCTATGACACGGAATGGAGCAAATGACTTTTGGAGGTGAAAACGATCTGATGATACAGGGTTCAGGGTGGCGGTCATGAAAGAATGAAGCGTAAAGGTATTGCCGCAGATGAGACAAAAGATGGGTTGGTGAATTCTCTGATCGACTGCTCTTGAACATACCGGTGAAACTAAAATGGATTGGTAGCGTTAACCCCAAAGATGGATGGTGCGATGGACCAATGGCAATATGGCCGGTGAATGGAATAACCCAACCCAACTCAAACATGGAGTGAAAGTGTCATGTTCAAGAAGGACTTGCTACCATTAAAGTTTATTCAAGTTTTCTTCCCAATTTTTCCCCAGTCATTGCTGACCAGTACTTCTTTATTTTTATCAAGCTTGAGGAGGATAACATATTCTTGTTCTATAATTCGCCCTTCGGGCAAACCCGTTGCTATGTTTTAATGAGCCTAGCGACAGTGAAACTCGTTCTTATCTGTATGGACAAGTTTTTCGCTATTGATTTTAACGAGTTTAACGACAATGATAACTCGGTCCTTTTTCAATTTTAGAGAGTCTGAAAAGGGACGGAAAGGAAACTCCAATAATCATTTTTCGTCATATAATCCCTTAAGTCTGAAAAAGTATAAAATAATATGAAAGGGATGAATTTTCAATAGTTTTAACGAGCCGAACAAGACAAGCGCTCAATCTTTTTGTGTAATAATCCCTCAGGTCCAAAAAGATTAAAATCTAGAGGAGGGATAGCACTTCTAATGACTTTAACGACTAGGAGAGGCCAATCGCTCGGCAATATTTTCATATTTTATGAGTCAGACGAAAAGGCGGGCATTCCCATGCTCAGCTTTATAAATTCATTTTCATGTACATAGGATAGACAACCGTCTGTGTGGCAGACTGATGATTCTAATAGAGCCATCATCCTTTGATTCGGATGACCATTTGTGCAGCAATGATGTACATTTGATGTCTTTATTTTCCTGAATATATCGCAGCCCGGATGGATGAAACTAGATCCGGGGTCTTCAAACTCGTCCAATCTTCACCCGAAGTACAAGTCGATCCATGTGAAAAAATGTTTTGGAGTCGAACATGGAAAGACATCGCCTGGTTACCAGCCAATGATGTAAGCTGTTAACAGGCGCGAGAGGAATCACTGAAAATGATGATGACCCTCAAGGTACGGTAGTACAATTCACGTGGTGTGAAAATGGGACTTGGAGTCAAAAACCATGCAAAATCTCTCGGTCGAAGGCCATTGATGTAAACCTGTTGCCGAAAGTGAGAAACTTGCCATTGAGGCATGCAAGCTTCAACGTACTGAAAGGGATGTTCCTAGGTTGACTTCTTGGATAATGAGCTGATGTCAACAAGAAGTGACTTGTCGTAGGAGGGCCTTAATGAATCCCACATCTACGACACGGAACGGAGCAAATGACTTTTGGAGGTGAAAACAATCTGATGATACAGGGTTCAAGGTGGAGGTCATGAAAGAATGAAGCGTAAAGGTATTGCAGCAAATGAGACAAAAGATGGGTTGGTGAATTCTCTGATCGACTTCTCTTGAACATACCAACGACACTAAAATGGATTGGTAGCATTCACCCCAAATATGGATGGTGCGATGGACCAATGGCAATATGACCGGTGAACGGAATAACCCAACCCAACTCAGACATGGAGTGAAAGTGTCATGTTCAAGAGCGACTTGCTACCATTAAAGTTTCTTTAAGTTTTCATCCCAAATTTTCCCCAGTCATTGTTGACCAGTACCTCTTTATGTTTATCAAGCTTGAGGAGGATAATATATGCTTGTTCTATAATTCGCCCTTCGGGCGAACCCGTCGCTATGTTTTAACGAGCCTAGCGACAGTGAAACTTGTTCTTGTCTGTATGGACAAGTTTTTCGCTATTGATTTTAACGAGTTTAAAAACAATGATAACTCGGTCCTTTTTCAATTTTAGAGAGTCTGAAAAGGGACGGAAAGGAAACTCCAATAATCATTTTTCGTCATATAATCCCTTAAGTCTGAAAAAGTATAAAATAATATGAAAGGGATGAATTTTCGATAGTTTTAACGAGCCGAGCTAGACAAGTGCTCGATCTTTTTGTGTAATAATCCATCAGGTCCAAAAAGATTAAAATCTAGAGGAGGGATAACACTTCTGATGACTTTAACGATTAGGAGAGGCCAATCGCTCGGCAATATTTTCATATTTTACGAGTCAGACGAAAAGAGCTTAAAGGAGACTCGCTTTTTTAAGAATGAGTGATAATTTAGGGTAGCAGCTGATTCCTGGTAAGATTTGGAATTTTCCAATCAAGGCAGTGTCACAAGGATGGCTAACAAGATCACTCATCATAGATGTTCCTCAAAAGGGTAAAAAATCAAATGGAGGCATATGATCGGCTAAAACAGAGTGGAGGTGATGATGAGAACACGACCAAGGCTCAAAAGCTGATGATAATGCATTCACAATGGTTATTTACCGAAAATTGGTTCATTTTTTAATGAGCTTAAACTCTGGGGAAAACATTTTCTCATTGCTTAGGTTTAATTTTTAACGAGCTTGAACTTCACATAAAAACTGCTCGTGCCAGTCATATAATAAGGACATCTCATCGATAGATTCCATTTTTTATGGAGCTTGCACCTTTCGAAGCTTTGCTCTGCTGCCTCTCGCATGCAAGCTAGGAACGACCAACTACTATCCTAGGGGTTAGTTAACTACTAAGGTCAGGTAGGAAAATTTTCCCTTTACTTTGCTGGTGCCATTTGGCCCCTGCTAAGGTGAACGGTCGATTCAACCACTCACCCAACTTAAGCAGTTGAAGTTAGTGGACTATAGAGTTAGCGTTACGTTGGTCGCTTTTCACTTGCACACAAAAGGTTTGCATGCCCCCAGGTATAGTGAAGTAGAGTCTCCAGGTTACCCTTCAATTTGCAGACAAAACATTTGTTCTATCGGGAAAGGCCTACCTTCTGATGGAGGTATCTTATTCTAGTCTAATCCCATCTTCCTATATGGAAGGGTGTCAGAACGGTCATATATCCTTCGCGGAAACCTACTCTATACCTAGAGTTTCCCTACCGAAGCAGGCCAGGGCGCATGCCCCCTGGGTTTCAGTCATGACCCCTGAATTACTCACGTTCTTCAGGTGGTCGAATTGGAGATTAATGATACATTCCTTGCATGAAAAGACCATTTAGGGATGGTATTTGACTATTAGCTATGTGTGAGCCAGGGAACGAAAGCTGGTCTATGAGTTGGACCACTCTGCCTTCATGCGGAAAACACATTACTCGAAAGAGTGAGGAGACAATGGCTCCCATGCAATAAATATAGTCACGCCCAAGGAGTAGATTATAGTCTAGAGGTCCTTGGACTACCATTACATTCATATAAATGGTTTTCCTTCTCAAAGTAATAGGCTCATTTGGAAGGATCCCTAACGGTCGACTGGTTCCTTTGTCACAGCCTGACAGATTTCTCATCTCAAGCATAAGCGATGGCAAACCAAGCGCTTTCGAAGCAGTTGAGGAAAGGATATTCACAGAAGCCCCTTCATCTATGATGGTACCGACCATGACCATTCTGTAAGCTTTTACAATGATTCGGAATGGTACATTAGACGGTAGACGGGGTCTGCCTAGTAGATTCCAATCGAAGGAAACGACTAGGTTTCTTGGAGGTGGGACCGAATAGATGGCCGGATACGACTCTGACGAACTTCCTTCCTATTATAAAGGAACGGGTAGATTGCCCCCATGTTCATTGGGGTCTATGTTTATGAAAATAATTTGAACGGTGTCGCTCTCATTCTCTTCGGTGACTGTATCATCTAAAGATGGACCTTCCGAAGGCAAGACCAGGTCAACTGCCGCCTCGACCTTTTGACTTTTGTCTGGTGTGGATTCAGAGGGTTTATCTTCAATGATAGATGCTTTGACTGACCATAATGGCATGTCAGTCAGATTTTCAACTAGTGATGGACTCGGCAAGAGTTTCTTGTATCCAGGAGGAAGCCGTAGCAATGAAGCAGGATGGTTATCCAAGACTCTTTTAGCTTCGTCTAGGAAGGGACAACGGTGGACGATGTGATCGCCCTCACACAGTTTGCAAGGAAATTTACATTTCCTTTTCTGTCCAGATACTTCACTTTCACTAGTTGACAGTGTACTTTCAACATGATCGTCAGAGGTTGATGACACCGGATTGTGCAAACGAGGAGACCAGTCCCTTAGGATCCGAGGGATGCAAGGACAATCTCAATGATAGTGGTCTCCTTTGCAAATGACACATGGAGATTTAGGCCTGGATGGTGCAGTGTGTGGATTTTTGCTAGACGATGCACGACTGCCCCTTTTTGCCTTTGGCTCCTTGTTCTTCTTTTCCTTCCCTTTCTTCTTCTTCTCAGTTACTTGGATTTTAGCTTTACCAGCTTCATCAAGCGAAGAGGAAGGAGGAGAGGGAGAAACAAACGAAGTAGGAGGTTGGGGGGTAACTCTAGTATCTTCTAGTTGCTGATTTGATTGCTCAGGAATCACAGTGGTTTGAACAACAGAGGTCGAGAAGAGCCATATTGGCAGGTCGATTGTCAATCCTGGAAGGGAATATGTGGCCATATGAGGTGCACCAACATCTCTCCAAGAGGAGAAAGGACTAGGATTCCCCCCAAGGGGAAATCCTTGGTTGGTGGACTCCATTTTTCTCAACCTAAGACCAACGAGGGAACAATGACATTATTCCGATTAAAATAAATTTTAGACGCTTTGACACAACTTGCTTTTTCAATTTTTTAATAGTCGAGAAAAAACAAAAGATGACTCTAGTCGTCTTCGATTTTTAATGAGCTTGAAGTGACAAGTGCTCAGATGGACCTTTTCCTTTAAGGATTCTGAAAAGGAACGAAAGAGACTACTTTGGAAATCTAGACAGAGGGATTTCCAAACCAATCACAAAATTGCAGAATACTTTTTACGGTACGGCAGTCAATCTTCCTGAATGTTGTGTTCAGTGCATTGTGATCGATAGAGAGGAAGACACGACTTCCTAAGGATAAAGGATATAGCCTATTGTGGTCTCCCAATATATACTCGATGGTACGTGGGAGCACAAGTCCGTACTGACACTTGTCGTCTCAAAGAGGAGGAATCACCCAACCAACAATAAAGTGATAGTTACCAGGCTTTACGATGCCGGAATACGTCTCTAGCCTAGAATTCTAAATGTTGTGCGTTAGGTTCCAAAGCATTTTTATGTTCATTAAATTTATTTTACAATTGATCTTTCTTAAGAAATTTTCCTTTCAGGTTCACCGCGTGATGTAGATATATAATTTCTAAAATGCAATCTAAGATGATAAAAAATCGTTTAATCTTCTTTTTGCAATGAAAATCCTAGCTACTAAAGAAAGAGAGATGATATTCTTTCAACATAGAGCAGAGAGCACACACTAGATGCACTGTCCTAAATCAAACCAACAAGCAGTCTAAATGAAAATGCACATGCATGTATTTGTTTTCCGCTTTCTTAATGTGTGAATGACATAAAGAATGCTAAGTACAAATCTAAATTATCTTTTCAAAGCGACAATACTAGCAAATTTCTCTTCAAAAATGAAAGCAAGATAATGACGACACTTTGCGACTTTGAATTGAAAACTGCTTTCGACACTTGAAAAACTACTAATTCAAATCAAATACAAGAGTAATTGCATAATCGACCATCAAGAACGATTGGATTCTTTTCTTTGACTGAAAATGACGCTTGCGACACTTCCAAATCAAAAGACGACAGTTTGATTACACTACTTTTTGTAAAAGAGAACTGTAAATGGTGCACAATACATAAAAACATTCACAATTCTTTGTAGTATGGAGGCGGAATCATGCAAAGGAAGGGAGTTTCCACAGTTGTATACTAATCACAGACAGTAAAACTCCTGAATAAAGCTGAAGAGAGTGAACAAAGAAACCAAAATCTGGAAGCAGAAGAGGTCTTATCTGATCAGCACACCTGCAACACAAGGAAAGTGCGATGCAGCACACCTACTGCACACGGGAGGTGTGATGCATCCAGATTCCCAAGAGGAGAAAGTGCGATGATCCAGAGACGAGACTTCAACTTGGTTCTTGGTCACAGTTTGAAACTTAGTCCAGGGATTTAGGCTGAGCTAATGATAGTCAGTAAATAGAAATCACAGGGGCTGATCTAATGAGGTTACTAGAGCCACCACTAGGGCAATTAGGATGTTTGCAAATTGATTGTTCAGTTTATAAACAAAACCTGGAGATAGACTGAAGCAACATTTATCTACTTTGCACTTGCATAACAAATGCAATTCGAAGGCTACCTGGCTTAACTTCAGGCTCCATCTGTAAGTTTATAAAGAAAACAAGTATAAACAAGAAAACAAGCTATTCACTCCCCAGTGGAGTCACCATTTTGTTATCGGGAAATCTAGTGTCTATGCAGAGCTGCTATTCCCATTAAGACGGGTAGCTATCTTAGAAACAAACAGATTAAAGTTACTTTCATTTTCCTTTATGATAAGTAGATAGGAGAGGATCAAAGAGTACAAACCTCGATCTTTCGCTCGGTTCTTTGCTTGTTCCTTCTTCTCACCGACAGGTCTTTGCCACTTCTCCCTTGACCACTCCGCTTCAAAGAGTACCTATAAAGTCAAAGCAGCATAATACCTTCAAAGTGCAGAGATCTACAATCATAAGCAATATAGGACCAGATATATATTGACCACACAAATGCATATACTATCAGACATACAAGAATGTGGAGGAAAACTTGAATAGCTTTATTGATGTAAAGATTAGAAGAGAGGATTACAACCCATTGATCTGACCCAACGTCATCCTCCCAGCATGAAAGCCCTTCTTCACCTCATGAAAATCTTAGATCACCCAACACTATGATATTCCACCAGGAAACCAACAGCACTTCCTTACAAGATACAAAATTCTAGCCTCTAGATCTCTGGGATGAGGGATCCATATATAGATGATTGCAGGGAGGTGAGTCAGCTTCTAGGATTTTGATTAGTGTCTTCTCTCTGATAGTTCTTGATTCCCCTTGGAGATTGATGATCTCTTACTCATCCTTGGGTGAATTCAGAGAGGCAAGTGTCATAGGAGAAGTTTCTGGAAGATTCCATGATCATCTACCTTGAAAACTGTCTCTGCCATTTGTCCATTCTCACCCATCGCACCCTATAGAAGGTATTTATAGTATGCATCGCACCTTTTACACTAGGTAGGTGAGATGCATCGTGCCCTTAGCACTGAGCAACCTGTATGGTCCAGTTTTGACTAGTTTTGAGCAGTTTTCTGTGGAGAACTTCTGGGAGATGATGTAATCAACTGACCTTGTTCCTTTAGGGCATGAAACAACACTTTTAGGAACTTAGAAGCCCTTGGTTTATGGAAATATATGATTGGGGTTGCAGTGCCCAAAAATGTCTATAACACCATGTCCTCTACTGGAATTTTACCTAGTTCTTCATTTACGGGAACTGAACAGTTTGATCCATCATATCAATATCAAACTGGGCAATCTGGTCATTGTCCCATGTATCCACTTTAAACCGGATTGCCTCATATGGAGAGAAATATGCCCATTCTCCTTATCCTCCATTTACTGGGGGACAATCATATGGCAGTATCCCGTCGAATTTAGGTAAACCTAGAATGGCTGTCTACAAATGGCAACCAACAATGCCGGTTCAACCAAGGCTTATGTATCCATCACAACCTATGCAACTTGTTTCATCCATTCCTACTACACCTGTTGTTACAACTGTACCGTAGTCACAAGCTCAGTCAGTTGCATCTCAACCTTTGCAAACTAGACCTTCAACATCTTACCCACAAGTTTTAGGTCAACAGGCTCAGGCTTCTCAAGCTATTGTACAACAACCATTTGTGTCCAAAATTCAACAACCTCAGGTTAGTGTACCTTTATCTGGAATGACTCAAACTTACACTGGTTTAGCATATTCACAACCTGGTCAAGCTTACATTGGTGGGCAACAATAATTAGAACAATAACAACAGTTGCGCCAACAACCTTGGTAGCCCCAATATCAATATCAGAAATTCCAACAATACCAACCTCAACCTGGACTTGGTCAACAGGCCTATGGTGGGTTTGGTCAACAACAAGTTTACCCAGGTCCTGGTCAACAAGCTTATGCTAGGTTTGGACAACAAAAAATGTATCCTGGTGCTCAACAACAACCTTACAATGGATTTTCTCAGCAAACTTACCCTTATCAAGGTTACCAATGACAAATTCCTTATGCCGGTATGCAAAGGCTTATTGCCCAGACAATCCCATCGTATGTTGGATATGCTCAAGCTGACTTAAATCGATAGTTGCCTTTTGTTGAACTCTTGAATTACCAGATTTAAACTGGCTCACCAATTATCCAATTCTTTATGCACTGTGGTGGCCAGTGATTCCACATAAGTTACCTTCTGACATTTCGAAATTCAATGGAAATCCTGAAAAATACCCATCAAATCATGTCATGACTTTTCATTTATGGTGTTCATCAAACTCCTTGAATGATGATTCAGTTAGACTTCGTCTTTTCCATAAAAAGCTTACTGGTCCAGCTACGAAGTTGTACATTGAGTTACCATGAGCTTCTTTTGACAACTTTACAACTTTAGCCACCACATTTTTAACCCACTTCCATTTACCCATATGATATGAAACTAGAACGGAACTATTAACCAACTTTAAATAGACTACCGCTACTCATATCTCTGATCATATTCATGAGTGGAGTCATTGTCATCGAATGGTTAAGACTTTTGTTCCTGATGAGCTCTTAGTTGAGTGGTTTATAAAATCCTTGATGCCATCAATCACCGAGGATGTGGCAAAAGGTGGAGTTGTTACTGAATAGCAAGTAATTTCTCGTGCCCAATATTTGGAATTGATTTATACACAGTCTGGCACACTTTATGACAAGATCCCAAATGCACCCCGACCAGCTTATACTGTTCCTCCACCACTATCGATTAAGGACTCTCATGCCAGCGATGGTGTGATTGGTTCTTTGAGCACACAAACGGCAGGTAGACCATCTGGTCAAAAACTTACCATTTCCAATCAAACATCAAATGCATCTGATAACACTCTTGCTTTCGAAGTTAATGTCGTGTCATCTGACAAAGGCAAGAATGAAAAGCAACCAAGAGGCAAGAAGAAGGGTAAAAATAAGAAGAAATAAAATAATCCCCCTCAAGAGAAATCATCTAATTCCGCTCCTTTGGCTAGGAAACTTCATTATCAATGTTTAATCTGTAATGATGAGCATTTTATGTGAGACTGTCCTCACCACTATGAAGTCTCAAAGCTTCTTAAGACTTCTAGCACATTTGCAGTGTTGACTGATCCTTTCCCAAACCCGGAGACACATATGGTTGCAACAGACCATGCTTCCACATCCCAAGTGCTTATGCTATCCAAAAATAAGCCCAAAAATGATATATGGTGAGTACACAAAACAAAGATTATGGAAATCCATCATCATCGTCGAATAATCAGGCTTCTGATCAACCTAATCCTTTGACTTTGACTTCATTTGAAATTATTCCACCACCTACTGCACCAGAGTTAACGATAAAACCAGCTAAGGGAGTTGTACATAAATCGACATTTAACCCTCGAGCTCGAGCAACACAGAACTATAACATAGTAGAATATTTGGCTTAGTCACCTTCTGCTATGTCAACGCTTGAGGTGCTACAAAACTGTCCCTCCCAGAAGTAGGCTTCGTTGTCAGAAATTGGTGGAATTGATCCTACGGATTCCAATCTTGTGGTTTTCAACCATGCGAGTTATGCGCCACAGTTATCAGCAAAATTAGCATTCCTTATTCAAGTGAACGCTCTCAATAAACTTGTTCACCGAACTATTATTGACGAGGGGGCATATACTTGTATTATGTCAATGAGTTGCTGGAAAACACTTGGCTCACCACCATTGTCACGTTCACCAATAATGTTAAAAGATTTTGATAGTCGCACATATATGCATTGTGGGATTTTGAGTAATCTGCAAATTGAACTAGGGGGAAAAACAATTGCTATTGAATTTGAGGTAGTTGACAGACCCCTTGACTACAACATTTTGCTAGGAAGACTGTGGGTATATGCTATGGCTGTTGTGGTTGCAACGTACTTTCATACAATCGCATTCCCTCATAAAGGTGGAATCATAGTTATTAATCAACTCACCTTCTTTGCATCTAGTTCACAGACTACTGGAAGCATTTTTTTGGTACACGAACCCCACCCATCACTTCAAAATGTTGGTGTAGGTCTCTTCAAGGATCCTTTCCTCATGGGTACTTTTTTCGCTACCGTCACCATCACAGATGGTGGAAGTTGCAAAAGTGGAGACTTGCAACATGATATCTTCCACCTCATCTGATTTAAGGAAGATTACCAATAGTTTTGAAGTTGATAGTAATACTGAAATCATGCCGCTAAGCCCCATTAAACTTGCATAGCAATCAATCTTTTTGTTTTGTGCGACGGACCCAAATCCATCTTCACCAATTGTATGGGTAGATCATTCATTAGAATATGGTACTTCCTCTAATTCTTTTTCGCATATATTTTCTACTCATGAAGGAATCGTCCAATCAATGATGATAGGAGAAGAACCATGGGAATATTATCATCATTGTTCCCATCTTCCAGATCACGTCGAAGATTATTCAAATGAACTTAACCACCCTTTAGTTGTTGATTTTCTTTCAAATTCTATTTTCATAGATACAATAGATTCCGAGCGAAACTTGTCAAATATTGAAGAAACCATTTCTGTTAATATTTCAACCAAACCTAATGTTGTAGAAAACATTCATGTTGGAAAATATTGTTCTCCATCAGAACTTGATACTTACCGCGCTCTATTTCGTGAATTTCGAGATATATTTGCATGGTCATATGAGCAGATGCCAGGTATAGACTCTAGTATAGTTGAACATGAAATTAAAATGTATCCTGATGTCAAACCAGTACAACAACGCCTCCGACCTATTCATCCAAAGAAGGCTATTGCCATTAAAGCAGAAGTTGAAAAACTTTTGCATGCTGGTTTCATTTACATTGTTCCCCTTACTGATTGGGTTTCCAACATTGTTCCTGTCATGAGAAAACAAGGGACAATATGACCGTACGTCAATTATAGGGATGTAAATCAGGCTTGTCCAAAAGGCAATTATCCCACTCCCTTTATCGACTAGATTATTGATTAATGTGCTAGATGTGAAATATTCTCATTTATGGATGGATTTTTTGGCTACAATCAGATCAATATCCGCCCACAGGACCAATCTAAAACTAATTTTATTTGTCCATGGGGCACATTCGCTTATAGAAAACTCCCTTTTGGTTTGAAGAAAATAGGGGCCACATTTCATAGGGCAATGAACTATGCCTTCCATGACATCAAACATATTGTTCAACCTTACCTTGATGACTTACCTGCTCATTCACAAAAGCAGACTGATCACCCGCAGCATTTGAGACCTATATTTTTACGGTGCCGACACTAAAAAATTCAACTCAATCCACACAAATGTGTGTTTTGTGTTGGTTTTGGTCGTTTGCTTGGTTTCGTAGCATCTAGGGATGGAATTTGACATGACCCTCTTAAGGTTCAAGCAATTCTTGACTTGCCTCCACCTTCAAATCTTTTACAGTTACAAAGACTCCAAGGGAAGGCTAACTTTCTGAGGAGGTTCATTCCCAATTATGCTGAAATGGCTAAAGGATTTACTCGTCTTTTGAAAAAGGGGATACCCTTCCATTGGGATTAGGTTGTGAAAGATTCCTTTGATGCTCTTAAAGATACCTTGATTAGAGTGTCATTAATGTATTCCCCGAATTATCAAAATGACTACTTCCTATATCTCGTCGCTGCAGATACAACCATTGGTATGGTTTTAGTACAAGAAGAAGGTGGATTGAACATCCGATATATTATATGAGATGCAATCTCAATGATACAGAAGTTAAGTACTCTTATGTCGAAAATCTAGCTTTGGCAACTATTCAAGATGTAGAGAGATTTCGCCACTATATCCTGCTCTGAAAGACTACTATCATTTCGGATTGCAACCCTATGACATATTTTCTTCCACGTCAATTTTTGGGGGGCAAGTACTCAAAATGGATAGTCATCTTGCAGGAATTTGATCTAGAATTCATAAAATCCAAATCAAAGAAATCTCTAGTTTTCACCGAGCTTCTTTGTGACCTTCCCTCGACTACCATCAATTCAACATCAGAACCATCAATTCTAGATGAGTCTCTGTTCCTAATTTTTTCATCTGACCTGTGGTATGGAGATATATTGATTTATCTCCAGACCTGAACTTTCCAGCCTAATACCTCTCACTCGCAACAATGACGTAACTGATACCAAGCCAAAGATTATCTAATCATTGGCAATACTCTTTATCGTCGTGGTATCGATACAGCTTTACGAAGGTGCCTCACACATGAGGAAGTCGAGAAAGTTTTGAATGATTTCCATTCAGGTGCTTGTGGTGGACACTTATCTGGTTATTCTACCACACAGAGAATTCTCCGTGTTGGTTACTTCTGGCCTTCCATATTCAAAGATTTCATTATTGACGTTAGACGTTGTCATGCATGCCAGATTGATGACAGTAAAGCTAGATTACCACCTGCACCATTGCATCCTATTGTCGTTGTTGGACCATTCGCCAAATGGGGCATTGACTTCATGACATGTAACCCTCACTCGACCGGGGGGCATGGGTACATTATAGTCGTCATTGACTATTTCACAAAATGGGCCGAGGCGATGCCTACATTAAACAACAATGGCGAGATGGCTGCACTTTTCTTTTTCAACCACGTGGTTGCCCGGTTTGGTGTACCACAGGCTATAGTTACAGATCATGGGTCACATTTTCGCAATCACATGATGAGTGAGTTAACTGCCAAGTTAGGACTTTCACATGATAGTTCTACTCCTTATTACCCGCAAGCTAATGGACAAGTTGAGGCCATCAACAAAGTCCTTAAGCAAATGCTTCAAAGAATGATAGGGGTTCATAAGTGAAACTAGCATTTAATCATGTACTTGGCTTTATGGGCATACCGAACCTCGGTGAGGAATGCAACTGGATTCACACCCTTTCAATTGGTGTATGGTTTGGAGGCAATCTTGTCGATACAATGTGAAATTTCATCTCTTAAACTCACAATTGACCTGTTACTCGACACTTCTGATGAAGAAGCGTGTTTCTTAGAACTCATCCATCTGGATGAAACCCGTCGTGAAGCCACATCAACTAACGAAGCACATAAGAAACAAATCAAGGCGCAATATGACAGAAATGTCAAGCCTCACATTTTCTCATAAGGAGACCTGGTCTTACTGTATGATCAGGAAGCTGATAAACTAGAAGCAGGGAAATTTGAACCACTATGGATGGGTCCTTATATTGTCAAGCATGTTTTGGCAAAAGGTGCCTACGAGTTGGTGGATTATGATGGAATTCCATTGTCGCAGCCCCGGAACGGGCTGTAACTCAAACGTTGCTATGATTAATTGAGTGTAGTAATGTTATAGACATTTTTGTGCCTTACAGCTATAAGCATGAAATGTCCATAATCCAAGGGATCCAAAGTCCCTAAACATGTTGTTCCTACCCCTAGAGGGACAAGGCTAACAAACCACAACAATTCACAGAAGTTCTCCACTAGAAACTGCTAAAAAACAAGTCAATTCAGGATCAATTCAGAAGCTCCACTAGCTGCCTGAGTTGAAATGCAAAGGCTACACTGGCTAGTTGCATTGCAACGCAGGTGGAAGCACTACCAGGGTGCGCTGAGCGGGAAATGACAAATGTCAGGGTCTCTTGTGAGAGGTGTCAAGACTGTGGAAGCTTCCAGAATCTTCCTCCATGACACTTGCCTTGCTGAGTTCGACTAAGTGATGAGTAAGAGGCTCTTAGTCTCCAAGTGGAAGTAAGGACTGACAGAGAGAGAGGACACTAGTCAGATCACAAGCTGACTCATCCTCACTCCAAAAATCTATATATGGATCTCTTCTCCATGAGATCTAGAGGCTGGAATTTTGTTATTGCAAAGAATTGTTGTTGGTTTGAGATTGGAATCATTGGGTGCTTAATGCTTTGAAGGGAGGTGAAGAAAGGATTTCATTCGCTGGGAGGTAGATGCTGGATTGGAACTCTCTGGGTTGTATCTCCTCCTGAACCTTGTTATTCATCAATAAATCTATCTTGGTTTCTCCTATATACTGATGTATCTTTGATGTATGATTGCATTAGTATGTTTAGTTTATTTCTAATCTTGAACTAGTTATGAATATGAATCTATGTCTTTGTGTAGTGTTCTCTTCTTGTGATCTTGCAGAAACCTATTGAAGCTGGGCGAGCGAGAAGGCAAGTAGCTGGGAAATCTCAAAGAGAAGGGAAACTGGATCGAGGGACAAACGGAAGACACCGGTTAGTCCATCCATCTCTCTTCATTCTTAATTCATAAAGGAAGAATACTAGAATAGCTGTTTCTATTTGTTGCTAAGGCACTGTCACACCTTAGGTGGATAGGATCGTCCTGCATAGGCATTTTTCCCCACAACAAATTGGCGACTCCACTGGGGAGATCTATTTAGTCATTTTATTTGTGTTTCTATCATTGTTTGTTTCATAGACTCAAGAGCAGCAATCGAACTGCATCTGCTATTTTCAGATGCAAAGTAGACAACTGCTGCTTTGATCCAATCACTGGATTTGTCTATGGTCTAAACAATGGATTCACAAATGATTTGATGATCCTTTGTGATAGATCTTAGCCCTCCTTCAAATCATCCCTTTGATAGTACCTTGCTTGTTGCTTTGATTTGGCCTGAAACTGTAGATTAAATAGCAAACCGTGACCCAGAACCCAGTGAGGAACTCTCGTTTCTCCTTCAGCGCAGGCTCTGTGAAGAGACTCTGCATTTCAACGCAGTTCCCGTGAAGGCTACCTGCGTTGAAATTCAGTTTCCCTGTTATACAGGTGCGCTGATCCAGTTAGGCCTTGTGCAGCTGGGGTTCTCTGCTCTGTTTTGCCTTGTTTTGATCTCTGATTTTTGCAGCCTGTAACCAGCATAGGTACCTGTCTGATAGCCCTTTTCTCTGCTTTAATTCTGCCTCCTTTTGTACAAAAAGACTGTGAGTGTTTTTATGTGTTTGTGGCGTCATTTACAGTTTTCCATTGCAAGAGTGAAATAGTCATCCTGTAGCCCTTGATTCAGATCTGTTGACTGTGATCTTAGGAGAGAGTTCATTGGCTGTTTACAGTTGGTTATACATTCATTATTGCTTTTGGTTTGAGTTTGTCTCTTTTGAGTGTCAAAAAAAGTATTCATTTCGAAAATCGTTAAGTGTTGTAATCCCTTCTACCCTTTCTGATTTCGAAAAAGTAAACTAGTTTGTATTTGTCATTTAAAAGCAAATTCAAAGTTGTGCAAAAAGCTTTCTTTTTAGGCATCAATATTAAGAAAGCGGAAAACAAACACTTGCATTGTGCATTTGCATCTTGATAGTTTGCATGATTGATTTAGGGAAAGTGCATTTAGAGTGTGTTGATTGCTCTCTGAGAAAAGATGGTGTCTTTCTTTTCCCTTTGTAGCTAGGATTTTCATTGTTGAAAAAGAGATAAAATTTTCTTATCATCTTTTAGATTGCATTTAGGAAGTTGTCTATACATCTCGTGGTGAACCTCAAAAGGCAAACTTCTAAGAAAGATCAACATAAAATAAACTGAATGAACTTAATAACGCTTTGTAACATAACGCACAACATAGAGGTCTAGGCTAGAGACGTGTTCCGGCGTCGTAAAGCCTGGTGACTGTCGATCTCGCTGATGGTGGGTGATTCCTCCTGAGGGACGATAGCGCCAGTACGAATTGTGCTCCCACGTACCGTCGAGTATATATTGGGAGACCCCTATAGGCATAAAACCTTTATCCTTAGGAAGCCGTGTCGGTCACCCTACTGATCGCAATGCACTGAACACAGCATTCAGGAAGATTAACCGCCCGTACCTTAAAAAGTATTCTGCGGTTTTGCGAAAAGTTTGGCACACCCTCTACCTAGAACTCCAGAGCAGTTCCTTTTGGCCTTTTTCAGACTCTATAATGGAAAAATTCCATCCGAGCATTTGTCACTTCGGGCTCGTTAAAACATCGAAGGAGACTAGAGTCATCTTTAGCTTTTTCTCGACTCTTTAAAATTGAAAAAGAAAGTTGTGTCTAAAGCGTCATTAAAACTTATTTTAAACGGAATAATAAATCACCCTTATTCCCGCGTTGATCTTTCAGTTGAGAAAATGGAGTCCTCCAACCAAGGAATTCCCCTTGGTGGAAATCCTAGTCCCTTCTCCTCTTGGGGAGATGTTGGAGCACCCCATATGGCCACATTGTCGCTTCCAGGACTGAAAATAGGCTTGCCTGTCTGGCTCTTCTCAACTAATGTTGTTCAAAACACCACTACTCCTGAACAATCGAATCAGCAGTTAGACCAGTCCAGAGCTGCCCACCAACCTTCCACTTCCTATAATTCTTCCTCTCCTCCCTCCTCTTCGCATGATGGAGCTGGCCAAGCCAAAAGCCAAGCTCCTAAGGAGAAGAAGGAAAAGAAGAAGAAAGAAAAGAAGAAGAAGGAGCCAAAAGCGACTGGGGGCAAGCGAATGGCGTCTAATGAAAATCCACACACTGCACTGACCAGGCCTAAATCACCATGTGTCATATGCAAGGGAGACCACTTTCACAGGGATTATCCTTGCATCCCTCGGATACTAAGGGACTGGTCTCCCCGCTTGCACAATTCGGTGGCGTCAACCTCTGATAGCCATGTTGACAGCACACCGTCAACTAGTGAAAGTGAAGCCACAGGACAGAGAGGGAAAGCTAGATTTCCCTGCAAACTGTGTGAAGGCGACCATGCCATCCACCGTTTTCCCTTCTTAGACGAGGCTAAAAGAGTTTTGGAAGATCGCCCGGTTTTACCAGTGAAGCTTCCTCCTGGATATCAAAAACTCCTGCCAAGTCCTTCACCAGTTGAGAACCCGGCTGGCCCGCTCAGGTGGTCAGCCGAAGCACCTATCATTGAGGATGAACCGTCTGAATCCATACCTGACGAAAGTCAAAAGGTTGAGGCGGCAGTTGACCCGGTTTTGCCTTCAGAGGCTCTATCTTCGAATGATACCATCACAGAGGAGAATAAAGACGACACCGTCCAGATTCTCTTCATCAACATAGACTCCGACGAACAAGGGGGCAATTTGCCCATTCCTTTATTGCAGGAAGGAACTTCTTCAGATTCATACCCGGCCATCTATTCGGTCCCACCACCAAACAACCTAGTTGTATCCTTCGACTGGAACCAACTAGGCAGACCCCGGTTGCCAGCAAGCATACCATTCAGAATTATCGTTCAAATATACAGAATGGTAATGGCTGGCACCATCATTGATGAGGGGGCATCTGTGAGTATCCTTTCCTCTATTGCTTGGAAAGCGCTTGGTTCACCAGCGCTTTTGCCTGAAATGACAAATCTGACAGGCTTCGATAAAGGAACCAGTCGACCTTTAGGGATTCTTCCCAATGTGCCAATCACATTGAAAGGGAAGACCATTCAAATGAACGTGATGGCCGTTCAAGTACCCTTGGATTATAACCTACTCCTTGGACAAGACTATATATATTGCATGGGAGCCATCGTCTCCTCACTCTTTAGAGTAATGTGTTTTCCGCACGAACGAAGAGTGGTCAAGCTCGTGGACCAGCTTTCATTTCCCGGATCACGCATCGCAAATAGTCATATACCTTCCCTAAATGGTCTCTTCACGCAAGAAATGTCTCAACCCACGGTCCGTCCTCCCGATGAGCGCGAGTAATTCGGAAGGATATGACTGGAACCCAGGGGGCATGCGTCCTGGCCTGCTTCGGCAGGAAAACTTTGGGTATAAGGTAGGTTTCTGCGGGAGAATATGACTAATCTGTACCCCGCCCATGCTGGAAGAGGGTTATTCTAGAATAAGATTCTTTTGTCAAAGTTATGTGAGTGGACAGACGGAGTCTCTCACCTTTGTCTATTTCAGTAGACATTGCCGAAGAAGTGTTTTGTTTGAAAGATTAATAGAACAATCTTTGGGTAACCTCAAAGAGGTAGGCCTTTCCTGGTAGAACAAATGTTTTATCTGCAAATTGAGGGGTAACCTTGAAATCGTACTTTATGCCTGGGGGCATGCAAACCTTTTGGAGTGCAATCAAGGGGCGACTATTTATTTTTTAAATTTTTAGGTCCTCCCTTTAACCCTGTAGGTCTAACCCTTTAAACTCGTAGGATTAGTCGTTTCCAAACTTGCATAACGAGAGGATCCGGAGCAAAGCTTTGTAAGATATAAGCTCCATAAAAAATAGCATCTTCAATGAGACATTCTTATCATATGACTGGAAGATTCGAGCAGTTTTAGCACACAGTTCATGCTCGTTAAAAAATAAACGCAAGATCCGAGCAGTTTTAGCACATAGTTCATGCTCGTTAAAAAATAAACATAAGATCGAGCAAATGTTTCCACCCGCGTTTAAGCTCATTAAAAAATGAACTATTCTGGTAAATAACCACCGTGAATGTAGCGACATCAGCCATTAAAGCCTTGGTCATGTTTGCCCACCACCTCCACTTTTCCATTGGCCGATCATTCACCTCCATATGATTGTTTACCCATTTTGAGGAACAGTTGCGAAGAGTGATTTCACCAGCCATCCTTGTGACACTGCCGTGATTTGGAAATTCCAATCCTTCCCTGGAATCAGCTGCTACCCCTTTTTATCACTCGTTCCTCAAAAGACGAGTCTTCTTTAAGCTCTTTTCATCTGACTCGTAAAATATGAAAAGATTGCCGAGTTTTGGCCTTCTAGCTCGTTAAAGTGACTGGAAGAGCTATCCCTCCTCTAGATTTTAATCTTTTTGGACCTGAGGGATTATTGCACAAAAAGATCGAGCGCTTGTTTTATTCGGCTCGTTAAAACTATCGAAAATTCATCCCTTCTGTATTGTTTTATACTTTTTTGGACTTAAGGGATTAGATGACGAAAAAGGACTTTCGGAGTTGACTTTACGTACCTTTTCAGACTCCCTAAAAATGAAAAGGACCGAGTTATCCTTCTCGTTAGACTCGTTAAATGTATGAAATAGCGACAAACTTGTCTTTAGACGAGAACGAGTTTCACTATCGCTAGGCTCGTTAAAACATAGCGATGGGCTTGCCCGAAGGGCGAGTTATAGAAAAAGCATATGTTATCCTCCTCAATCTTGACAAAAATAAAGAGGTACTGGTCAGCAATGACTGGGGAAAAATTGGGAGAAACTCAAGAAAACTTTGATGGTAGCAAGTCGCTCTTGAACATGACACTTTTCTTCCGTACCACAATCAGGTTGGGTTGTTTCATTCACCGGTCACATCACCATGGTCTCGCCATACCATCCATATTTTGGGTAATGCTACCGATCCATCGCATAAGTGTCGCCATATGTTCAAGATAAGTCGTTCAGAGAAGTCACATGTGTCCCATCCACTACCATACATTATACTCTTTCAAGACCGCCACCCTGAATCATATGTCATCAGATCGTTTTCACCTCCATCAAAATCATTAGCTCTGTTCCGTGTCATCGATGTGGGATTCATTAAGGCCCTCCTTTGACGGATCGCTTCTTGTCGACATCAGCTCATTATCCAAGAAGTTGATCTAGGAACACCCCCTTCAGTACTTTGAAGCTTGCATGCCTCAATGGCAAGTTTCTCACTTCCGGCGACAGGTATACATTAATGACCTTCGACCGAAATATTTTGCGTGATGTTCGACGCCAAGTCCTTTATTCACACCACGTGAATTGTACTTTAGTACCTTGAGGGTCATCATCATTATCGGTGATTCCTCTCCTGCTTGTTAA
This sequence comes from Pinus tabuliformis, assembly GCA_031772625.1. Lineage (NCBI taxonomy): Eukaryota > Viridiplantae > Streptophyta > Pinopsida > Pinales > Pinaceae > Pinus > Pinus tabuliformis. The sequence continues at coordinate 1,692,913,079 of CM062820.1, read as the reverse complement.
CAGTTTACATCATTGACTGGTAATCAAGCGATGTCTTTCCATGTTCGACTTCAGAACAATTCTCACATGGATCGACTTGTACTTAGAGTGAAGATCGGACGAGATTGAAGACCCCGGATCTAGTTTCATCCATCCGGGCTGTGATATATATTCAGAAAATAAAGACATGGAAATGTACAGCTTTGCAGCACAGATAATCATCCTACCAAAAGGATGATGGCTCTTTCAGAATCATCAGTCTATCATCAGACGATTGTCTGTTATATGTACACGAAAATGAATTTATAAAGCTGAGCATGGGAATGCTCGCCTCAGCTAGATCATGAAAAAAGTATGAAAATAATGTATTGTATTGTATTATATTACAGGTCTCCTCCCAGCAATAAAAGAACTTCGGATCCTCCTAATAAAGCATTTCACCCGATAAACGGCCTCATACTTTAGGGGGCAACTGTTATAGACATTTTTGTGCCTTACAGCTATAAGCATGAAATGTCCATAATCCAAGGGATCCAAAGTCCCTAAACTTGTTGTTCCTACCCCTAGAGGGACAAGGCTAACAAACCACAGCAATTCACAGAAGTTCTCCACCAGAAACTGCTCAAAAACAAGTCAATTCAAGATCAATTCAGAAGCTCCTTTAGCTGCCTGCATTAAAATGCAGAGGCTACACTGGCTAGTTGCATTGCAACGCAGGTGGAAGCACTACCAGGGTGCGTTGAGCGGGAAATGACAAATGTCAGGGTCTCTTGTGAGAGGTGTCAAGACTGTGGAAGCTTCCAGAATCTTCCTCCATGACACTTGCCTTGCTGAGTTCAACTAAGTGATGAGTAAGAGGCTCTTAGTCTCCAAGTGGAAGTAAGAACTGACAGAGAGAGAGGACACTAGTCAGATCACAAGCTCACTCATCCTCACTCCAAACATCTATATATGGATCTCTTCTCCATGAGATCTAGAGGCTGGAATTTTGTTATTGCAAAGAATTGTTGTTGGTTTGAGATTGGAATCATTGGGTGCTTAATGCTTTGAAGGGAGGTGAAGAAAGGATTTCATTCGCTGGGAGGTAGATGTTGGATTGGAACTCTCTGGGTTGTATCTCCTCCTGAACCTTGTTATTCATCAATAAAGCTATCTTGGTTTCTCCTATATACTGATGTATCTTTGATGTATGATTGCATTAGTATGTTTAGTTTATTTCTAATCCTGAACTAGTTATGAATATGAATCTATGTCTTTGTGTAGTGTTCTCTTCTTGTGATCTTGCAGAAACCTGTTGAAGCTGGGTGATCGAGAAGGCAAGTAGATGGGAACTCTCAAAGAGAAAGGAAACTGGATCAAGGGACAAACGGAAGACACCGGTTAGTCCATCCATCTCTCTTCATTCTTAATTCATAAAGGAAGAATACTAGAATAGTTGTTTCTGTTTGTTGCTAAGGCACTGTCACACCTTAGGTGGATAGGATCGTCCTGCATAGGCATTTTTCCCCACAACAAGTAATATCATTGTATATATGATTTAATTGCATGTGTGTGTGTCAGTGTGTCTTTTGGAGATTTTTATGTGGTTAGTAATCTACTTTGCATTTGTTGCAGATGTCGGAATATTTGGAACCATTTGTTGGTTATGCCGATGGTTCTAGTCATAGTATGCAGAATCTATCTTCTACAGAATGGGCCATTTTCGCTCCAGATGCCAGTTAGTGAGTTTTCAAGGGATTTGTATCAGTCGTTCAACAAACAATATCGCTAAGTATAACGTGTTGATCGAACTTCTATCTAATGCCATTTCACTTGGCATTCGCCGAATCATCGTTAGGCTGGACTCACAAGTATGTATACCATTTGAAACCCAACCATTCTTCGTATGTTCCTTAGAGTTTGTCTTTTGGAAAGGCATTTTGTGTATATTAAATATCAACATATTTCCAGAAACTTTAACACATTAACCGATTCTCTAGTGAACTATGTATTAAATAGACATTTGCGACAAATGTAAAGTAAAATTTTCAATTCACATCATTAGTTGAATAGGATTTCACATAACCATATATAAAAAATCTAAAAGTAAAAATAGATAGATGTTTTAAAAGTTTTTAAAAAATTTGTGTCCAATACATGTTTAGTCATTTGACCTAAAAACTCAAAATGCATACATAAATCATTCTAAGTAGACCTAGTGATTCTCATGATAACAGATCACAACCTGAGCTATCATGCGCAATAGCCTCATCCAATGGCTAGGAACACCATGGTTAAGCGCTTTGAATTTGTTGATCTAGGTATAGCTACCTACCTAGGGAAATTGTATTTACCAGTAGACGCAAAATTCCTTATAACAATATTGCACAAGTATGGAGCTCAAGCTCTCAGCTTGGCCTTTGATATTGCACAATGCATAGTACAAACTAACCCAACTACGCATTGTGTAGTTCCAGGGTTCATGCCTTCCCCCTTAGCCACTGAGATTGCGCAATGCGCAATCTCTGCCACAGACTACCCAGGTTGGACTGTGCATTATGTAGTCTCTAGCCTCAAGTTGCATCATTGAATGCTAAGACTTTGTAATGCATAGTTCCCACAACTAGTCTCTCTCCCTTCAATTCTAGAATTGTACAATGCTCTTTATTAGTTCACTGGTTGGTTGCTTGATCTTGCTTTGAAAGTTGATTTGCTGAAACTAATTTGTTGTCTGTCGTGAGTGATTTTTCTTCCCACATGTATTGCAAGTGTGAGCACTTCTCTTCGTCAGTCACTTTTATCATGGCACCCAAGAAAACTACTTCAAAGGATACCACAGAGAGAAGCATCGAGGAGGCAATTGAGAGTACACCAGTTTACTTGCCAGTATACTCAGACACTCAACTATTTGTAGAGAAGGAATCATATCTCACATGGCAGAAGGTGAATGAAATTTTCTCAGCAAAGACCTTCAAAGAATATCTAGAAGACCGATAGGTGTATGTCAATATTCAAAAGTTGGGGTTACACAGGGTTGCATGGAGGTACCTATCATATCCATGTGCAGATGTTATCAGCTGGATATTATCTCACACAGATCCAAAGACTATGACACTTGGTAGTATCAGTGGACATAGGCTTGCTTCTTTTCTGGCAGCAAATTATCATCTTATGTACCACTTATCTAAGCCAAACACATTCATGGATTCATACTTCTATGCAAATACTAGCCACTTGAGCACTAAGGATATTGTTAAAGGTTGGGTGAAACAACCATCAAGATTTCATGAGACACCCACCAACACATACAAGACAAAATCTCCTAGGAAGGTCTATCAGATGTTGATAAACTTATGTTGTAGAATCTACATTCAGCAGAGCACCGAGACCTTTCCTAAAAGGTGGGATTTCTTATTGGACCAAGTTGTGAACGAAGATAAACCATTGAACTAGTCATATTTATTGGCTCAGAAATTGCAGATCCATGTGTCTGACGCCTTTAGTCCTCCCAAGGGATGGAAAGCTAGATTTATATGTGTGCATATCTACTAGATGCAATCTGTGCACACAGTGTAATCCTCGGCATGAATTGCAGAAATTCCCACCTGTAGATCACCTGATAATGCAATATACTAAAGAAAAATACTTGATCTACTTCTACAACCAATTTAGTGGAAGCTTAATCGAACATGAGCAACATCAATAAACACATATAACTGATAAGAAGGAACCAATTACACATAACACAGAAGATATAACCCAGGGAAAGCCTCAACCTAAAACCCCAACTCTGTATTATCATACAAGTGGAAATATAGCCAGTATTACAAAAAGAATCAGCTCAAAAGCTATCCTGCTCTCTCTGCAATACCTCTGCTGCTCATAGACAGTCAAAGGCCTCTATCTAACCTCTGATCTACCCTCCAAGCCTCCTATTTATTTGCGCAATTCTAATTGGGGTCTAGTGCAACCACTTGTGTGAATTGGCCTCTTCACACACTCACTAACCTCTGATCCAACTACGCAGTCCTGAAGGAGATAAATCCTCATCATGGATGAGATTCCTTTATAAGAAAAATATTCATCCAACTAATAGTACATTGTCCCTTCTTTGATCTCAACTATGTCTCTGTCTGAATTGACATGCATGAGTTATTCATGAGAGAATATTCAGTTATATGAAATGTAGTAGTTATATGAAATCATGCATTAACTAACTGAACTCACATTAATTTAAACAAACTGTTTAAATCAATTATAACTGGACTTGACTCAGTTAATTGAGCAAAATAATTACATCTCAAATTAGAACTCATCCTTATCTCTTTAACTGATGGATAAATTCCTCAATTAATAGATAAACTGTTGCATGTCCTCACATAGACTTCATGTTTGATTTTTCACAACTAATTAACTCATTCAGAATTAATTAATTTATTTCAAACAACTGTTAAGTTCAAATTCAAATTTTACTTCCTATTTTTAGTCCAGGGACTGACTAAAATAGGAATCCATCCTGAACTGCTAAAAATAGCAATGCTATTTTTAGCACTTCCATATTTCATTCCCTGTTTCTCAATCCAGCATTGGTACCCAAACTGCTATTTTTAGCACTTATATTTTTAGCATTTCTTGTTGCTATTTTCAACACTCCCTCTCAACAAGAAAGCCTTCCTCTCGAACCCGATCCTGTACCTTCGGAATGTTTTGCATGCAACACTTCTACCAAGTGTGGTTGCTCTAGCAACTCTCGGAACAAACAAAAAAACTCCCAACTGACCTCTCTGTTGGGTCAGAAACATACTTTGATGTTGAAGCTCTACCTACTATTGATAAGTGATCCCTCTTTGACCTCTGAACTACTGCAACACTCCATGCATCTTGCATCGTTGCACACCTCTCTATGCCATCCTGCACTGGTGCAACACTCCTGTGCCTCTTGCATTGTTGCAGCCTGCTAGCTCTACATAGTCTTGGGACCCCTTCGTTGTATCTCTCTCTACTGCTCCATCCGCATCTGTTTCTACCCAATCAACCAGTACTACTACTCCTTGTCAGAGCTCCCGTAACAAGGTCTAATCAAAGAGGTTGGGTACCTCAATGATCCTGCCCCTATTCCAGCCTTCTTGCGACGATCACTCCACATCGCCCCACCTCCTACCTGGAGGTATGGATGCATGTGATCCCTCTACCCACCTAGCTTGAAGTTTCCTCCTAATGTAGGTCTCTATATGAGTAGATGTCTCTATTCGATCTCCACTCAACTTCCCCTGTTGTGGCTGCTCCACAACCTCCTGAAGCTGCTGCACCAATCATGGCTCCTCCACAATCGTTTGAGACTTCTTTTGGTGTTGCATGTTGAGAGGTAATACACTCTCCCTCTCAACCACCAAGTATCTAACCTTTGCCTTGCTCCTCAAGGCTTTGCATGCATCTTGTACCTCAAGTGCATATAGGTTCTTGTCTAGCACACCAATCTATTTCCACTTTCCCGCTTTCACGAAATTTTCTGGAAAAAGAGCTGATTTTAAATCAGTGATATCTCCCTCAGCCGAACTCTGATTCAGCCGATTTTTTTTTTTTGGGTATTTTTCCACAAGGAATCAAAATATGTTATTTTTTTCTAAAAATTTTGTAAAAAACAGAAATTTTCAAATATTCTCTGCAAACTCTCAGCCCAAAACTCAAAACTTTTAAATCTCCTCTCAGTATATTTTTCTCTCCTTTGATCACCTTTGCTCTGATACCATGTAGAACTTTTTCTACAAAACCTCGCTCTGATACCATGTAGAAATTCCCACCTGTAGATCACCTGATAATGTAAAATACTAAAGCAAAATACTTGATCTACTTCTACAACCAATTTAGCAGAAGCTTAATCAAACATGAGCAACATCAATAAGAACACATATAACTGATAAGAAGGAATCAATCACACATAACACAGAAGATATAACCCGGGGAAAGCCTCAGCCTAAAACCCCAACTCTATATTATCATACAAGTGGAAATATAGCCAGTATTACAAAAAGAATCAGCTCAAAAGCTATCTTGCTCCCTCTGCAATACCTCTGCTACTCATAGACAGTAAAAGGCCTCTATCTAACCTCTAGTCTGCCCTCCAAGCCTACTATTTCTTTGTGCAATTCTGATTGGGGTCTAGTGCAGCCACTTGTGTGAATTGGCCTCTTCACACACTCACTAACCTCTGATCCAACTACGTAGTCCTGATGGAGATAAATCCTCATCATGGTGAGCTTCCTTTATAGGAAAAATATTCATCCAACTGATAATACACTGTCCCTTCTTTGATCTCAACTAGGTCTCTTTCTGAACTGACATGCATGAGTTATTAATGAGAGAATATTCAGTTATCTGAAGTGCAGCAGTTATATGCAAGCATGCATTAACTAACTAAACTCACATTAATTTAAACAAACTGTTTAAATCAATTATAACTGGACTTGACTCAGTTAACTGAGCCAACTAATTACATCTCAAATTAGAACTCATCCTTATCTCTTTCATTGATGGATAAATTCCTCAATTAATAGATAAAATATTGCATGTCCTCACATAGACTTCATGTTTGATTTTTCACAACTAATTAACTCATGGAGAATTAATTAATTTATTTTCAAACAGCTGTTAAGTTCAAATTTGTGTTTTGCTTCCTATTTTTAGTCCAGGGACTGACTAAAATAGGAATCCATCCTGAACTACTAAAAATAGCAATGCTATTTTTAGCACTTCCATTTTTCATTCACTGTTGCTCAACCCAACACTGGTACCCAAACTGCTATTTCTAGCACTTCTATTTTTAGCATTTCTTGTTGCTATTTTCAACATGAATTGGACATGGACACCATGGGAGCATGCCCTCCGTGTATGTTTATTGCAAGCTGATTTTGGAGTGAAACCACATAGGAGTAATGGAGAAGCTGAATAATCACTTCCTCACTCCGTTATACAAGATGATCTTTGAGGAAGAGCCACCTTGCATTTCACATGGGGCAATGGAAGCAGTATCATAGATAGTAGATTGATTTTCCTCACCAGATGGCACTTTCCTTAGACTGTTCGGCAAAGAGAAGTTGTCGCATATTTTACCAAGGTATGCCACTGACAAGCTAGTCATGCAATAAGTTGCATATCATCTCTCCATAGGGTTGTTAGTAGTAATACATAGGAAGAATAAAGCACCTTGGCCAACTCTTCCAATGCAGATTGGGTTGTATAAGATCAAAAACTTGAAAGTTGCAGATGCCAAAGAGAAAGCAATAGAGAAATTTGCATTTGGTACTCAAGATCTCAATCCATACTATTTGAGGAGTACTTTCAAAGACCATTGTGTGAGGATCCATTTTCAGTGACTAAGCGAGACCTTTCACTAGCTAAAGGAGGATGGATGGAGTAATTGTTATAATTCCTCCAAGTCTCGCGAGCTGATAAGTTTAGCAGGAACTTCACAGGTTGCTCCGCAGTAGGTGAGCACTCCCAAGGAAGCACCAACAGAAGTGCACAACCCAATGTACAAGAAGGGAAAGAGGAAGGTTGTGCATAGTCTAGGGGGAGAACGATGCCACAAGATAAAATTAGATCCATCCATTATGAAAGTGGCTTTAGCAGCAGAGAAGAAGAGGAAGAAAAGGGTGCATGAAGAAGAATGGAAGCATAAGGAATAGTGTGAAGAGAAGAGGAAAGAAGAAGAAGAGAATAAAAAGTGAGAAGAAGAAAAAAGGTGAAGAGCGAAGGTAATAACAGAAGAAAATCACAAAAACAAGCTAAAGAGATAGAACATAACCAACAATTAGAGCAGGAGAGAAAACATATTCAGGATAAGGATCTCGTTCAAGAGATAGAAGAGTTGATTAAAATTCAATACATGGAGGAACCGAAGCAGAAGAACCAAGATGTCGACCTAATGCTAAGTACACAATAGGTCACTCTTCATTCTCCCCATCCTCTAGCAAAGAAAGCTCCAAGTGAGGAAGAGGATATTGTCCCTCTTGATGATGGTCTGGTGATGGATACATACAATCTGACCTATGATGAGCTTCAGAAAAATATTTTACGGGTGAGGAAGAAAAAATTTCAGGATGACCTTGCATCTACTACATTCATTAGAGAAAGGGTTATCATGACTGACACCAAAAGAAATCTAGGTGCCATTGCCATGACCAACTTGGCCTTTGTAGGTGCTTCAAAGTAAAATACAAATTATTTGTTGGTCGAGAACAAGAAATTATCAAAGAACTTTCAGGTTGTTAGGAAAGAGGTTGAATAGATCTGATAAGTAGCTCAGAACGCAGCTTCTGCACAAGTCCATTTGGAAGAATTGAAGACAGTGATATTCAGTGAAGTATCGACACTGAGAGATACCATGTGCATTTTTTATGAGGAGCCTGTTACAATGCATAAGGAAATTTTCCACTTGCATGGCTTGTAGTAGCATTGTAAATGTTTTTTAAAACACTTAGGAATATACAAGCTGCCAATGTTGTTGTGCATGAACGGTCAATGCAATACAAAGGGGCACCGCTTGACTTGGGCAAGAAAACAAAGCCGCAAGCAGAGCTGGAGAAAGCAAGAATTCATATGTTGACCCAAAAAAACAAACAACTCACCTCATTCATTGGTAACATTCAAGCCTCGTATGCATGGTTATAAAACAACATGGATGTCTTGGTGAAGTCCCACAGGATCCCATCAGTCATTCACTCATAGAGATCAAGTGCAAGAACCAGGTTAGACAAGAGATTGAAGAATACTTGGAATGGTGGAGACAAGTAACCATCAAGGAGGATCATGAAGTAAAAAAAGACAGTATGCACAAGTACATTGTTGGCCCTGTCTAAATCAACACAATGTTTCTCCTGCTCAAGAAGAAAACAAAAACTGGTTCTAAGTCCTGGATGCCATGGAGGCTAGAGTCTTCTTCTAGCCTGACACCATCGCATAGTTTGGGGATATCATTGTGAAATAAAGAGCTTGGCACCGTTATGTGGTCGAGAAACATCAAGTGGAAGTTTCTCAGCTGGATTTTCCCCAAACTCAAGCATGAGATGTTTTGTCTTATTAGGATGTCTAGTTGGCTCTACCAAATTTTATCTTATGTGGGTACAAGTGTAAATTGTAATATTATTTGTAATTAATTTGTAAGTTAAATTCCAAGTGTCAATATTGGAATGTGAAGAGTCATGATGTAATTTAATGAGTATGTTATGGCCTAAATCTACCTCAGGCTAACAAAGGCAGGATTTAGGGTAACATCAAACCACGCTTAACCTGGTAGCTAGTCCTACCAGGTCGGGAAAGGGCTCTTTCCTTGTCAATCTCAGAAAATATGGCCAATAAAGCTTGAGATGACTGATGTGAAGACTAATTTTAGGATAGGTATATGTGCTGAGGAGTTTGAAAGAATTTACTTTTGTTTTGCTGGCTCAAATGTGAAAGGCAGATTTGGGTCCGGGGAATGGACACAGTCTTGCAGATATCTCTATGGGGTGAGGTAGGCAAATGGTTTAGCACTTCAAATTGAGTGAGATGGAGAGATTTTAGACTGGTGAGGAGTTGGAGAGGGCATGAAAGTCTCAGGGATCCTCTTCAAACAGCTGAAAACATAAATAACTAAACAAAACCCTAGGTAGAGCACTGCAACTCAATGAATTCTACCTTTATCCTTGTTTCATTTAGTTAAGATGAACAGAGAGAGATGATGGCATACATAAAACACATGTAAACTTGCAATTACAGAAGGAAACACAATACCAAATCAAGTTGCCACAAGAATCCCATAAAGTGCTGCAAACCCTGGTCTATTCCTTTGCCAAACTGCTGAAATGAGTGTACAATAATGCTCAAAGCATTCACAAGAGTCCAACCTTTACAAATGACTGAAAAAATACTAGATATAGGCATCAAAAAACTCATGCTAGGCTTTAGGGGTCGAATTCATGAGTTTAGGAGCTGTTTCAACAAGATCTAAACTAGGAACTGAAAAGTAGGCAATGGAACAGCTTGCCTCTAAAACCTAGGAAACTAATTCATTCAGTTGCAAACTACCTTTTCATGATGAATCTACCTCTATGAGTGAAAATTTAGCATAATTACATCAAAATCCATCAAGTCACATCAAATTACATCATGAGTTTGACTATTAGAAAGAGAAAAGTCAAACTGAGAAGAAACTAGGCGAAAAACAAAGTTTTTTGGCCAAAATGAGAAAATTTCATCCTGTGCGTCGCGCTCCTATCCCTGTGCGCCATGCTACTTTGGAGCTGATTTTGGAGGCCTTCCCATGCACCAAATTTTCTCCAAGTGGGCTTGTTAGAAATTTATGCCTGTCTACTTTCCAGAACAAGTGGAATTTTTGAATTTGGTCTCCATTTTCCCCTCCAAAAATGAGTTCTCCCAACACTGCTTCCTGTGTGGCCAAAAAGGGGCAGAAAGGTCATTTTTGAGGTGTTTTTGACCCTTTTGGAAGCTCAAAACTTGTCAAAATTTCTAGGCCATGTGAGGGCATTCATATTTTTCCATGAGAAATCCAAAAATGCTAAGTTTTCCTCAAAAGGAGGTCTCTAGCAAAAGCGTGCGCCAGGTGGCACGGCGCACCAGGTAGAAAAACCTGTTTTTTAGGCCAAAAATTCAAAATTTGCAAAAAGTTTCCCAAATTTCTTGAAATTTGGGTTGAGTGTCCTTCATCAGGTGTTGTGTTGGGCTAAGGAAGCCTCAGCCAAGATCTAGAGTTTGTCTTGCTCTTTTCTCTTCCTCAATTCTTTCCTCAACTTGGCCTTCAAAGTCCTAATTATCGCTTTGCAAACTTTGTTTCTCACAAAATAGTGATAGACCATGTGCCTCAACATATTTTTCTCTTTGTTTTCCTTCTCCAACATCTTTTCCAAGTGCATGTTTTCCCTCTCAAGTCAAGATTCACGATCAGCTTCAATTTCTTGTTCAAGTGGTGTCAACTTGATTTTCCTCCTCTTGGATGCTTGCCAGTTTTCTCTTATGTTTTGCAGCTCCATGGATGAGTGGGACTGATGAGGGGAGGATTTGATGCTAGCTGTAGGGTTTTTAGGGAGTGATAGGGTTTAGAGATGCAAATTAGGGTTTGGGAATAGTGGAAATTTGTTAGGTATTAGGGTTTTAGGGATAGGGGGTAGGATGAGTGGAAATGAGAGAGGGAAAGGGAAATGAGACTTGGGAAATGTAGTGGAGGGGAATGTAAAAATGATGTAGGGGAATAACAGCAAGAATGAAAACTTTTGAAAACCGTAGACATTTTTTTGAATGTGACTTTGCAACAAACTAGGGTTTTCCTTTTCACCTATTTACACACCATGAATGATGATCAAAACTTTTGCAATGGCACTATGGAATGATTCACTTAATTTTTGAATGAAGATTGCACAAATTTGGAGCTTGGAAAAATTATTTGATTGAAATTTGGGCTAAGCAGGCAGGTGTGCCATGCCACTACCCAGCTGCGCCACGCTCAACAAGTGCGCCGCACCAGCTGACATGTGCGTAGTGCTTTTTCAGGACACTTTTGGAGGCCTTCCTGGTGTCCAAATTGGGTGTGGGATAGCTCATTGGAAATATTATTGAATCTAATTTCCAAAAAAACTTGAATTTTTCAATTTGGAGTTCATTTGCCATGTCAAAAGTCAAATATCCCAATACTGGTCAAAATGTGCAAAATGAGGCTGCCTAAAGGCAGAGTGTTGTTGCAGTCAACTTTTGAAGGTCTTTCTCAACTCCAAATTGAGGTCATGATAGCTCATTGGAAATATATTTGTGTCTATTTATCATTTGACTCATCAAGCAAGTCATTTGGCCAACCAAGCTAGGATAAATCTTGATTTTCCCAAGGTCACTTCAGAGGTGCATCAATTCTCCTAAGGCAACTGTATTTTTGACATTTCTCTAAAACCATGACACTTGTGTAAAAATTGAAGGATTTTTTTCTTCCTTTATTTTGGACAAAAATATCTCTTATTTTTCCAAAATACATCTTTTCTTGCTCAGAAAAATCATTGGAGTAAAACCTATCCCAATGTGTGGAACAGGGGATTTGTCGAAATGAAGTGAAATGAAGGGGATAAGGGGCTTCTAAATTCTTGAGAAAATTTTAGGAAGTAGGGGGGGATTTTAGAAAGTAGGGGAAAGTGTAATTTCAAATATTGAGTGAGGGAAATGGGTCCAAAAGGACAAAACACAGGCCTAGCCTAGAAAATTGTCAAATTGTAGCAAGAAACTAGGGTTTGTACGAAAATGAGGAATTTGAGGGATATCGGTGATGGGAAGTGTTTAATAAGGTACATGAAGGATAGGGGAAGGTGTATGAACATCAAGATACAATTTTTGCTGATGATTTGACCATCCAAGTGAAATTACCTTCAAAACCCTAGGAGAGGGAAATGAACCTTACCTAGGCATAACTGAAGCATGAACAAGGTGTAAAATGACCCATTGTAACCTGACATGATGATGACAACCCTTTGAATGATGGTACACTCAGTTGAATGGTGACATGGACCAACATTTGGACAACTTTTAAAGGAGTGAAAACAAACCCTAGACCTAATACCTAGTGACCAAATTTTGCTTAAAGACTCACTAAAATGACAAAATTTGACCTTGACACCTTAAAATAACTTTGTAAGATCATGTTTCACCAAGGTAGGCAAATGGTTTAGTACTTTAAAATAAGTGAGATGGAGAGTCTTAAGACTGGTGAAGAGTTGGAGAGGCTTGGCAAGGTGACCAGGGCTGCCTCTGAAATTATTACATATGGAAAAAATGAAATTACATCAAATTTAGTACATGAAACATAAAAAACTCTGTTTTTCCTCAAAACAGGGTTTTGAGGAAAAATCAATCACTGAGCATGTGATTATGGAAATTATTGTTGCTGAGACTTTATTTGACCTCCTCATGCACCTGCTGACCATTATTGAGCATTTTGAAGACCTTATTGATGAAACCCTAGACCTAATGAGACCTAAAACCCTAAAAATGACTTTTGCATATTTAAAGACAAAAAATGACTGCAGATGATCTAGATGTATGAAAATGGGCCAGCAGGTAAAGAACATGAGGGAGAATGTATAATATGCCACTACCATCAGATGATCCATGACCCTAATGGAATGTCGCTGATCAAGTGAGACACCTAACATGCAATGCAACAAGAGAATTTGATCACTGATGGAGGGATGAAGATACCGACACTAACAGAGTCATTTTGTAAAGAATTTGAAGAGTCATGAGGGAAGTCCAAAAGTCACAAAGGGGAGTTGAAGATTCACCCCCAATTGTTATAAATATACCCTCATAACTCATGTAAAGGGATTTTGGGAGCCAAGCTTTTGGCTAGGCTTAGGCTTAGAATCAAGAGCTTGGGAGTTTATGAGAGCCTTGGCTTCTCCATAGCATAGAGGGAGTATATTTCATCGGAGGAGCAAGTGATGTTGACTTCACGTTCCACTATTAGGGCTAGTGGTCAGTCAATGTTATATGTATGATTGGAATTTTCACTTAAGAAAAGCTTAAAGCTTACACGTTTTCATGCATATGTTGTAAATATAGTAGGACTATTCTTGTTATGTTTGCAATGTATGTTATTTAACTTATGCTTATGCGTATGATTTATTTCTTTTTCATTGGTAAGAATCTTGTTGAATGTGTGATGTTGTTTAATTCATCATTGTTAACTTGTGAACTATTTTTCATATTAGTTTGTGATGTCATTTATGCTCATGTGTTCCTTTCAATCCGCATATTATTATGGGCTTCTAAGGGGATCACTCATTTTCCCTTTCATGTTGTAGAACCTTCATGCATTGCACTTGAATCTATGTAGGGTCACACACTTTTTCTCACCAAAGTCATTACACATCACTCTATCTGTTATTGCAGCTAAGGCACATCATTAAAACCCACTGCATCAGCAACCAAGTCATATTCCAGATGGGACTCCTACACAAAATGGTGTGAGGTCTAATTGGGACGAGATCCCTTGAATGTTGGCGAGTCCATCACCATCAACATTTCTATCGCTAGAAGGAGGGCCATATGACAAGCTGAGCTCGTGAAGTTAGTTTTGAAATTTTTGTATCATCTAATGGCTTCTCCCTAAATCTTAAACCTGACATGTTTTTAAAGAATTGCAAATCTGAAACTGACAGTGAGAATCATTGATGACTTGTCAAATCTTAAATTCAATGGAAAGGGTGAAACAACCATTCTTGAGCACACTGCTCGCTCTTGAGTTTTTCATGAAACACAATATCCACTTCAAGGATGTTTCTTGTAGGTTGTTCCATCTCACATTCGATGCGCACGTAAGCAATGGTGTTACACATTATTAGCCGCTTCCATTCATTTTTTTGAACATCTTGTCAAAGAGATTTACCATGCCTTTGACAGGTATGATTATAAATCTATTTTCAAGAAAATCATTTGATTACAAAAAGCACCTGATGAATCTCTCGATGATTTTCACGATCATTTCATTCATTTTTGTTTTGAATTTTTTGAATATGATATTGATTAGCCTTTAATGAAAGAGAAGTTTGAATTTCTTGTTCACCTTTCGATGAATCCAAAAAAATATGAATCTTTCAAAAGTATCCCAACATACACTGGTATTAAAGCTTCTAAATATGCAATGAATGAAGTTATTTTTCCAAGTGACTCTTCTAATTCCCCTCATCTAACAACTCTATTTCTGTAGGTTAAGGTGGGAGGACTTGAGAATTCATCTGTTGATTTACCACCATCCCCCCCAACCCACATTCTCATAATTTTAACGTAGGTTTGGACTGTGAATCTGATGTTTACAATGATGTGTTATCTCCTTGTCCTCCATCAGTTGATTCCTTTGGTGCTCCTGATTGTGAGTTGTTTGGTTCACCTATTTCAACTGTTTCTGTTGATGTTCATGAGGGTCAATTTCAAGAAGGATTGAGTGTTGAGCAGCCAAACTGTGATATCATTTATGATGAATATGTGTGGGAGTATATCTCTAAACAAGAATTTGTGATGAAGATTGATCTTTATCCTTCCACACCTCTCCCTCATTACCCCTACATTTTATGTGATTCTGTCATTCTTGTTGAATCTTTCAAAAACATAGTTTTTGATGATGTTATTTCCAGTCACACTCAGAACTCGTGGAATGTCATCTTTTCATCTGGATGCAGGGAGGGAAAATATTATCTTTTTGATCTTCCCAATACATCATCTGATCATTGTGAACAATTAGAGGGTGAAATTTTTTGTTTTCAATCTTCCCCTCTTTACAATTCATGAGAGCATGAGGATGCCTCTATTTCTTATCTTGAACTTTATGATCATAGTTTTCATGATCTTTTTACCCATTTATATGGTCACAACTCTAATTTTTCCGCTGTTGATTTTTTGAATCCACTGATCTTTAATGATCTATCTTCTGATGATTTTGAAATTATGCAAGATTTTGAGGCACTTAAGCCCAAGCTGATGGTTATGTCAGGTTCTCACAGTCTTGAGACCTATTCCAATTTTGATTAGAATAGTCATGTATCTTTCAAGTCTCCTCATCACCCCTCTACACAAATTGAAAATCATTTTGTTTCATAGATTTTGCATCCTCCATCTGTTTTGCATGATCTTATCACTCAATCTTTAGAGGAGTCATAACTGGAGAGCTTTGTTGTGAAACGGAAGTTTTATTCTTTCTTTATGTTTGCCTAGTTTCAAATTTCAAAAGTGTGCTCTTACATGTCATCTTGTTGCAGTGTGTCTAAACACCATAACCCACCCACAAAATATCTCACATGTGCTTTTATTTCATATTTTTCTATGTGCATTTTCAAACTTCATATGTCTCGGTATGTATTTTCGTATCTTTGTTTTTTGATGTTATTTTTGAATATCTTCCTAGATATGTTTTCCCTCACCTATATATGCCAACCAATGCATCAGTGGTTACACTACAAATTTAATTTTATGTAGGTATGGCCTATTCTTGGTAGTTTAGGAGTAAAAGTAATTTGTTTTTTTTCATGGATTTTTTTTTCTTTGATTTACTTTTTGTTTTGTTGGACCTTTCTCTATCTTTTCATTTCGTTCAGTTGTAGGATAGCTTCTGCATGAAACCGTGTTTGGTTCCCGAAGCAGGCATGGTGAAGTTCACAAGGAAGTTGTGCTACTTTCAACGCTTGGTTATCTAGATATTCCCTCTCTTTGCATTAATCTTGCATCTTGTAGTCGATGATACTTTGATGGAAAATACGTTCATTCTTAGATAAAACCATAGTGGTATCACAATGATTGAATCTATAACTAGTACCACCTACTCTAATCGATCTTTTATAATTTTTGGTATTCCTTGTTAGATAAATTGAGTAGAGTAAGGAGGGGAGTAAAACCTTAACAAGTGTGTCAGAGGTATATATAAATGATCCTTTTCTGAAGGGACAACCTCTTATGCTCTCAATAAGTCAGGATCCCTCTTCCACCTCATTAAATCAATAATTCCCTATGCACATTTCTATGAACAGAATGAAAAAAATAAAAAAAATAAAATAAAGGGGAAAGGGTGTTGTCTAGGCTTGCTAGCAATGGAGCAATGTTTGTGTTCCTAAAGCGACTCTGTCGGGGTATTGTCCAGGCCTGCTGGAGATGGAGCAACACCAAAGATTAAAAGTAAGACTCTAACAATTATTTTCACTTATGTATCTATATACTCCCCATCCCCAATCATAACACTTAGTTTGACTTGGCTTGGTTAAGTGTGCCACCGATGAAGAGAATGGTAGGGACTGTATATTTAATGCAAGCTAAGTGAAGAAGCTACGACAATCAATGAACTAAAAAATACTTCCTGAAGAGTTAGACCCACTTTGCGTGAGACAATATCTATATAGAGAGCTGGAGTTATACCAGTGTGTCGCCAAGTGTTGCAGCTGCTACAACCACCCTCCAAATTTTTTCCCATGCTTTGATTTTGGAGCCTTCCTTCTGTCCACAATAACTTATATTTTATTGTCGTCAAGTATTCATGGTATTTCAAAGACTTCTATTTTATGCATGCTTGTGTTAACTTGTTTTTATCCTGATCTAAATCTTCTAAGTCACAACCAACATTATTGGGCTTGCCTCCAGAAACTACACAATCTTGGAAGATAGGTCAACCTTTCCTCGAGAAATTGCATAATCCCCCTTGGTAGGCCAGCCTTGAGCTTGAGAAATGCATAGTTCTAGATGGAATCCCAACCTTGTTGATCAAAACTACACAAACCTTTCCTTCAACTCAAAAACTGCGCAATGCATTGAGTTAAGAAGTTTCCCAGCCTTCAGGAATTATGTAATCCTTCTTGTCAGTGTGCATACAAATTTTCCTAAAACCAAAAATAAAAAAGAAGCAAAAAGCATCCCTATAAAATATGGATTCACTAATTAGTTTCCCGAAGGTGACACGGTCATTATTTTGGAAACTTTTCACCAATTGTCGCTCTTGATTTTAAGCATGTGTGTCATAAACCTCAATCGATCTAGATCCTTTTAATTGATGTCCCTAGAGCTCATTTTTACATTTGATCTTGAAACTCTAGCATTCCGAAGGATATCAAGGAGCCTTTGGTGGAGTTTGCAGTGCTTTATCGGGTGAGTTTTTCTTTTGTCATCTTTTGTCACTTTTTCCATCGCTTTTTGTCATTTGGCTTCTATGAATTATGTTTTTCTAGTTTATTTCCATGGTTGATGGTGTTTTAATGTATATTCTTGTACAAGTGTTGATTTATTCCATCATTTGCCTTTCACAAGTGTCACATTAGTTTTCTTGTTTTTGCTTGTCAGTGGTCGCTGTTGTGGTGACTCCTCTTGCATGTTTGTTTTTCATTTTTCATGTTGATATTCCGCACTTGTTTTTCACTGATATATACATACTTAGTAAGATATTCACTTTAACATGCACTATCACTCAAATCTACTTGTTTCCCACACTCTCACTGGGCATATTTTCCCTTTCCTTGGCCAATTTTCACCTTGTCTAACTGGGCATTGTGCAAGTCTGGAGCTCAAGCTCTTAGCTTGGCCTTTGAGACTACATAATTCATAGTACATGATGACCCAACTACACACTACACAGTTCTAGGGCTTAGGCCTGGCCCCTTGGCCACTAAGACTATGCAATGTGCAGTCTCTCCCACAGTTTGCCCAAGTTGGACTGCGCATTGCGCAATCTTTAGCATCAAGTTGCATCAGTAGTTGTTGAGACTACGTAGTACGTAGTTCCCACATCCATTCTCCCTCCCTTCACTTCCAAAATTGCGTAAGCTTCTTCATTATTTCACTAGTTGGTTTCTTGATCTTGCTTTGAAAGTTGATTTGTTGAAGCTAATTTATTGTCTTCCATGAGTGCTTTTTCCACCCACGGGTATTGCAGGTGTGGAGCACTTCTCTTTGTCAGTCACTGTTATCATGGAAACTAAGAGAACTTAATCATAGAGAGCAGTATCAGGGAGGTAGTTGAGAGGACACCAATTTACTTCCCAATATACTCGGACACTCAATTGTTTGTAGAGAAGGAATTAGATCTCACATGGAAGAAGGTGAATGAATTTTTCTTAGCAAAGACCTTCAAAGCAGATCTAGAAGACTGATAGGTGTATGTCAATATTCATAAATTGGGTTTACACAGGGTTGCATGCAGGTACCTATCATTTTTTTATGCAAATGTTATCAGCTAGATACTGTCTCACATAGATTCAAAGACTATGACTCTTGGCAGTGTCAGCGAACAAAGGCTCACTTCTTTTCTAGTAGCAGATTATCATCTTATGTACAACTTACTCGAGAAAAATTTTCTCATGGATTCATACTTCTATGTGAAGACGAGCCACTTGAGCACCAAGGAGATTGTTAAAGGTTGGGTGAAAGAGCCATGAAGGTTTTTTCAGACACCCACCAACACATACAAGACAAAATCTCTTAAGAGGGTCTATCAATTATTGATAATCTTATGTTGTAGAATATATGATCAACAGAGCATTGAGACCTTTCCTGAAGGCTGGGATTTCTTTTTGGACCAATTTGTGAATGAATGTAAACAATTCAACTATTCATATTTTTTGGCTCAATAGTTGTAGATCCATGTGTCTAATGCCCTTAGTCATCCCAAGGGTGAGAAAGCTAGATTTTATATGTCTACATATCTACTGGATACAATTTGTTCACATAATGCATTCCCTGACATGAATTGGACTTGGACACCACAAGAGCCTTTCGTGTATGTTTATTTCAAGCTTCTTTCAAAGTGAATCCACAAAGGAGTAATGAAGACGCTATATGATCACTTCCTCATTCTATTGTACAAGATTATCTTTGAAGAAGAGCCACCTTGCATGTCACATGGGGAAATGGAAGCAGTATCATAGATAACAAATTAGTTCACCTCACTAAATGACACTTTCCTTAGAGTGTTTGGCATATCATCTCCCCAGAGGGTTGTCAGCAACATTTCACATGAAGAAGAAAGCACCTTGGCCAACTCTTCCTATGAAGGTCAGATTGTATGAGATCAAAAACTTGAAATTTTTAGATATTGAAGGGAAAGCGATAGAGAGATTTGCATTTGGTACTCGATATTTCAATCTGTACAATCCGAGGAGTATTTGCAAATACCACTGTGAGAGGATCCATTTTCAGTGGCTAAGCGAGACCTTTCACTGGCCAAAGGAAGATAGATGGAGGAATTGTTATAATGCCTCCAAGTCCTACGAGACGGTCAATTTAGTAAGAAGTTCACAGTTTTCTCTGCAGCAGGCAAGCACTCCAGAGGTAGCACCAACAGTTGTGTGCAACCCAGTGCACGAGAAGGGAAAGAGGAAGGTTATGCACAGTCTAGGGGGAGAACGAATCCAAAAGATGAAAGAAGATACATCCATTATGAATGTGGCTTTAGAAGTAGATAAGAATAGGAAACAGAGGATGCAGGAAGAAGAATGAAAGTAGAAGGAAGAACAGGCACATAAGAGGAAAAAAGAAGAAGAGAAGCAGAAGAAAGAAGAAGAATAAAGGAGAAGAGTGGAGGAAATAGTAGAAGAAAAAACATAGAAACAAGTTGAAGAACTAGAACAGAACTGATAATCAAAGGAGGAGAGAAAACAGATGCAGGACAAAGATCTCGCTCAGGAGATAGAAGAGTTGATTGAAACTCAAGACATGGAGGAACCAAAGCCACAGAACCAAGATGTCGATTTGATGCCATGATCCAAATGGATCCAAGAACACTCTCTAAGTCTTCAAATTTATTCAAAAGATCAAAATTATCGCTTGAGAAAACCTATTAAAAATCCTGAAAACCACTTTCGGGAGGCAAAAATACATAGAAAACATAAAAAGAAACAGAGTATCAAAGGCAGAACAATAAATGCATAGTGGCTGTCAGATCTAGCCGATCAACGGTCCAGAACTGATCGGAAATCATAATCAGCATAGGCAGACAGCGGGTATCGGCGCAGACCACATGACATTTGTGATGATGACCGACAGAGTCAACTAGGACTATCGATCAAGCGCACAGATCGATGGCCTGTGTTGCATCAAAAGATCGTTATTGGTGATTACAAAGAGTGCTTGCAAATAACCCAGGGCAGAGCGATATGCGATTGCAATCGATCACATCACGATATCAAATTGGAGTATCACCATGGAGTGAACATATACGCATACACATCTGCGATCTGATGAACCGGACTCGACGATTTTATCGATATTATTTTATAATATTTGAGATCTGCAGGAAAGCTATTTTTAACGTATTTTCACGATTTTTGTTTGTTAAACGAAATGCGAAGGATGAAGGCTGATGTGATAAGCTGGACTCGAAAGGGTTCTTAAAGTGGAATGTCTATTGTTTCAAGTCCAGAGAATAGCAATTCTAATGTATTTTCGCGAGTTTAACATATTTCAAAAATACAAAGGGGAACTCTGGAACAGGGCCATTGCGACATGCAATGGCGACTTACAGGCAAACCCGATAGGAGAATAGGGTGGATTTAAGGACTTTTGAAGTCCAAATTGAACTGTGTTTTGGCGGAATTTCATAGTCGTGAATGTATTTTCCTTTGTTAAGAAGGAAATGGTTGCGTTTGGGAGTCTGAAGGATTTCGAGGGACTGAGGCACTCTTATGCTCCAGAATAGGTGGCCACCTCCTCTTTAGGCATTATGCAATGATTGTATAACACCAAAAGATGGATTTGAAGCAGACAGAGGCCTAGGAGACAAAAAGTCGAGAAGGAGAAACACAGCCTAGATTGGCTTTAAAGTCACAGACAAAGAGCAAGTAGAGGAGGAAGTATTGTAGGGAAATGCCAAGAAAGAGTTAGGACAGAGACAGAGAGCATTGAGGGAGTCTGTGTACTCAGAGAAAACTTGAGAGGTTCAAGTAAAGCTCTTGTTGTTGCATCTGTTGTGTGTGAGGCTCAAATTGAGCTCACTGTTGTAAAAAATCTGCTTGAAGACATAATAGAGAGGCCACCACTGAAGGCTGGACTAGGAGATGTAGCCCAGGAGTATTGGGTGAACTCCTCATTAAATTTGTTGTGTTATGTGTTGTCTATTATGTTTTGTTTACTGCTTCATTGTCTGTGTATTTCACAATCTTATCGATCCATTGCATAAAATAACATAGACAAATCCATGCACATAAGTCTGTAATACCTTATTATTTGTCTTAGATCTCATTTTTAGATCAAGTGGTATCAAAGTTTTAGGTTTACTAAGGTTAGACAAGCTTGTGCTGGATTGGTGAATGATAACTAGGTCAAAGCTCAAATTAGGAAAAGGAGAATTGGTTGAAACTAACCCAAAAATTGGTAGAGTCTATCCTAGGAGGAAAATGGTGGAAGAAAATCCCTTGGAATCAAACTCTCAGTTCATGGACAGTTTCATGACCATGAGAGCCATGGTAGAAGAAATGTATAGAGAATTTAAGAAAGGTCAAAGTGAAGATTCTTCCACTTCCAAACAAGACAAAGGAACAGAAGAATCTCTTATAGATGGCCATTCTGAAGGCAAAGGGAAAGGAAAAGAGGCTCCTCTATCCACACCTCCTGATAGCCCTGAAAATAAAAAGAGTGATGAGCCCCAATTTTTGGTAACAATTTGGGCTCATTTGGCATACTTACCTTGCTCAACCCTTCATCTTTTATCACTTATGCATTCATTTCTTGGTATATTCGTGTTATTTGTAGGAAGAAGGGCAGGCATTATATCTGTGGCTAATACATGATGATTTCAGGTTTTTTGGCATTAAAGGGAGCAAAGACCACGCAGAAGGAGACAAGGAGACAGCAAAGGTGGCATTGCAGGTTTATAGGGAGGTTGTCTACAGCCTTAAATGACCTCCCTCGTGATCTCCACCCTAACTCCGAGCTCCAACAGCTCTCCCCACCGAGCTTAAAGGCAGCCAACGGATTCTACAGGAATAGCAGTCTACAACAGTTTACTTTTAGTTGGACAGCCGAGCTCCATTTATTGAGGAAGCCAGCTTGATCCTCATCATGTATAAATATTAAGGCCGTGGCCTTTGATAGGGGCTTTTTGAACTTTTGAACTACTGTTGCAATTTCTAAGCACGAGCTATAGCTCGGTTTTTGCTTTTTGTAAGCCAGTTTTGGCATGATGTTAGACTCATGATTATTCAATAAAGGCAGGCAGCTTTGGATTCAATTCTAAGTTTTTAAGGGAGCTATGGCTCTCAGGTTAGGGCCCAACCTGAGAGCAATAGACCTCCTCTTCCTTGTAATGTTATTTGTCTTTCCTTTCAGCACTTTAATCCTCTGTTTTGACATGCATTTAGAAATTACAGTCTGCTGATTTGATTTCTTTCATGTGATTGAGTAGGATTAGTTTACAGTTCAAGTGCTTTTAGTTGCTTAGATTAGAGTAGGAGGATCATCATTCATTAGAGCTCCAAGAAAAGGTTGACAGTGCACTCACTGCCATCTCTGTTTAGAGATTGGGGGTGTAGACCGTACCAACCACCAAAAAACACAGTCTTATACTTTCATTCAAGCTGCAACACAGTCATATCAATTGTAGATCCATCCATGCATTCTGATCTTGAGCAGTACTTCTTCATTCCAAATCCATGCACGATTTTTCTCTGAAGTTTACATTGTTGTTCGTTGAATTAATAACACAGTTAGGATAGGTTGATGAATTCTTAGTTTTGTGCAGATTTGTTTCCTTTACACTGCGTTGCATCACTCTGTTATCTTCTTCTTCTTCTCAACCGCGCCTAAAGCCACCTACCCAACCTTTGTACAACTCGTTTGCCTTCCAACACTTCTACTGTTCACGTAGCTTCATCTTTTTGACCTTTCATTGCTTCCACCCTTCTATCCACCAACCAACTGTACCCACTCTTTCCTCATCTCATATCTCTGTCCCTGAGCCACCATAAGCTCCCTTTCCATCCTACCTATCCACCCATACAACTCCTCCACTCCTCCATCACCCAAAACTCCAACCACAGAACATCCTGTAGAAGTTAGCCGACTTCCTGTAGAAACCTCGAGCTTCCTGTAGGATCCCCTGCAGACATCCTGTAGAAACCTGTAACCTCAGTTGCCAAGCATCTGAACGTTGTGGACTTCTATGGAACGACGTTAGGGATCCCCTGGAACCTATCCTAGCCCTCCTGACCTTTCCCAAGCTTTCTTTCCCTTCGCACTACCCCTGCACAGTCAAACCCTAATAAGAAACAAAATCATAATAACTCCAACCACTTAAGAAAAAATACAAAAACAATGTTCTTTTCAGTAGAAGTAGCTTAAATTCATGCATCTCATATCACTAGAAGTAATGGCATCATTTCTAGAATTTTGCACTCCCACCATTGCATCATAGAGATTAGACTAGTCAGATTAGGGTTTATTAGGGTTTCCCTGTTTTGTTGGCTTTCAGTTCATTATTGCAAAGTAGGTTAATTTCCTTTGAGATAGCCTTCATCCATCATTCAGAAAGCTTCTTCTGAGAACATATAGAAGTTGGCTTGAGCCCTAGCGGACTTGTGCCAGCTGACCAAGTGACAGCTGCGACAAGAGCTATTACTTGTGCATACAGCACCGTCTCTTCCAAGTTTGTTACGAACTACCGGGTTGATAAAATTAGAGATCAGAAGCTCCAGGAGTTGTAGCATTATTGCTACAATACTGGAGCCCACCAAAGAGGAAAACATCTTTGATTAAATTAGATGTTAAATTTGATTTGTCAATATATGATAGAGAATTAAATGCAGAGAAGCTAGATAACTAGATCAGACAGATTGATGTGTATTGCAGGGTGCAGAATATTGATTCAAACAGGAGCGAAATTTAGCTCGCCAGCCTATGCCTTGGAGGAACTGCTTTGGTATGGTGGGAAGGCAGGGCACAAGCTAACTTGAAGAAGCATGGTAAAATTATTTCTGTCTGGAGTGAATTTCTTTTTGCAATTAAAAAACAATTCTATCCACTAGCTTATATGCAGCAAGCTATGATGAGTTGGCAAACTCTTCGCCAATTAAAAGGGAAAAGTATACAAGGCTACACCCAAGAATTTATAAAAAGAGCTTTGATTCTAGGCATTTCTTTAGACTCACCTAAAACTTTGTTGAAGTATATAGGTGGTCTACACAACTATTTGAGGCATACCATTCTCATGTTTAACCCCACTAGCATAGATGAGGTATCTGTCCAGGCTATCCATCTAGAGGATAGAGGCAATAATGTGAACCCAGAGATTGGGGGATCATCAAAACCCACTGTAAGCAAGAACAAGGAAAAGAGGAAGCAAAAATGGAAAGAGAGGAAGGCAAATGTTGTACAAAAGGCCAAACCTTCATGCACTCAATGTAAGAAGGATGGACATGATGATGAACATTGTTGGTCTTTGCATCCGGAGCTGAAACCCAAGAAGTCCTATGGCAAGAAGAAGAAGGTTGTTGCTGCTATACAGAAATATTTGGGGTTAGACTCAGGTGATGAAACAATAATTGCAGCCACAGGTATAAAAGGTAAAAATTCTGAAGCATCTACTAGTAATTATGCACAAACTATTGATAGTGAAGAAAATAAGAGGAAAAGACATGAGATTTTTCATATTAGAGTTATTTCCAAGCATCAAAAGATTGATACTTTGTTTGATAGTGGCTCACAAGTAAACTTAATTTCTGAAGCAATTGTAAAGAAACTAGGACTACTAACCACACCTCACAAGAAACCATATCCATTAGGTTGGGTATGTGATAAAGCAAAGCTACAAGTGACTAGACAATATAAACTTAGGTTTTCTTTTGGGTCAACATTTGTAGATGAGGTTGAGTTAGATATCGTTCCCTTGGATATATGTTGAATTGTTTTAGGAAGTCCTTACTTATATGATAGAAAATCCATTTTCTACAGAGCTGAAAATAAGTATCAACTCATTAAAGATGGAAACGAATATATTGTAAGAGCTCATAAACTCAAGAATAATTATACTGTCATAAATTGAGGGCAGATGAAAATAATTTTAAATTCATGCAAGCAATTTTTCTTGATGGTTGTAAAGGAAAAGAAACCTGATAAAACCAATGTATTTGAAGGCTGTGATGCTAAAAAGCAAGCTGATTTAGAAAAAGTTGTTTCAGAATATGATATCTTATTTCAAGAACCAAAAGGTCTGCCACCCAAAATGGAAATTGTACATGATATTAATTTGCAGCAAGATGCTCCATTTCCTAACATCGGAATGTACAGGTTATTCGCTTTAGAGAATGCCGAAATCAAGAATCAGGTACAAGAGCTGCTTGAGAAAGGGTTCATAAGACCAAGCACATCACCATGCAGATCTCCAATCGTGTTGGTGAGAAAGAAAGATGGTTCGTGCATTGATTACCGAGCACTGAATAAAATAACGATTAAGAATCGTTATCCCCTTCCTTGCATTGATGATCTATTGGATCAGTTGAAGGAAGTTGTTTACTTTTCCAAGTTGGACTTGCGTAGTGGTTACCATCAGGTCAGAGTAGCAGAGCAAGATGCATGGAAGACTACTTTCAAAACAAAGCAAGGGTTGTATGAATGGCTAGTTATGCCTTTTGGCTTAACTAATGCTCCTACCACTTTCATGAGAGTTATGAATGATGTACACAGGATTTTATTGATGATTTTGTAATTGTATATCTAGATGACATTCTTGTATTCAGTAAAACATGGGAAGAACATTTAAATCATGTAAAGAAGACTCTAGATGTTTTGAAGCAAGAAAATCTCTATGTTAAATTATCAAAATGTGAATTTGGTAAAACATCTTTGAATTATTTGGGTCATATTGTAGGGGGTGGTGAATTGAAGACAGATCCCTCTAAGGTTGTAGTCATTGTAAACTGGCCTAAACCCAAGTCTTCTACAGAAGTTAGAAGCTTCTTAGGAGCAACATAATATTAGAGAAAGTTTATTGCTATCTTTTCCTTAATTGCAGCTCCCTTACATGCTTTAATAGGATTGAACAAGGTGTTTCAGTGGGGGGGTAAACAACAGAAATCCTTCAACACCCTGAAAGAAAAAATTAGTACAACACCAGTACTAGCATTGCCAAATCTTCAACAACCATTTGAGATCGAAACTGATGCCAATGACTATGCCATGGGAGCAGTGTTGATGCAACATGGTAACCCCATATAATACCATTCTGAGACTTTTAATTCTGCAATAGTTAATTATCCTACATATGATAAATAATTGTATGCATTAGTACAAAGTGTAAAAAAGTGGAAACATCGCTTAATGGGAAAAGAAACAGTTATACATACTGATCATCAGCCACTTCAGTATTTGCACTCACAAACTAAATTGCAACAATCAAGACAATATAGGTGGATGGGTTTCCTATAGCAGTTTCATTAAGTCATCAAATATAAAAAGGGCATACATAATAAAGTTGTAGATATTTTGTCTAGACCAATCATAAATGTATCTACTATACTTAAGCATAACTCAGTAATGCATGAAAGCTATATTGAACAATATGCTCAAGATATAGACTTTAAAGATGTATATGCAGCTTTAAGTGATGGCAAAAAGGTAGAAGAACTAGATTACTATGTTAAGGACCAACTCTTGTACCATTTGGGAAAGCTATGCATTCCACAAACTGAAAGAGTCAACATAATTAGGGAATCACATACTTCTCTGTTATTAGGTCATTTTGGGGTAAGTAAAACAGTTTCATAGCTACAAAGATACTTCTATTGGCCAAAAATGCATGAAACAATTTCTAGAAATGTAACAAGGTGTACCATGTGTGCTAAAAGCAAGCCCAGCAATAGAAAAATAGGCCTGTACACTCCACTACTAGTTCCTTCCCATCCTTGGGAAAGTGTTTCCATGGACTTTGTTGGGGGATTGCCAAAATCTAGAAAGGGACATGACTATTTATATGTTATTGTGGACAGGTTTAGCAAAATGTGTATTTTAATACCTTGTAATAAGCATATTACAGCTAAACAAACAACGAAGTTGTTCTTTCAGCATGTCTGGGTACATTTTGGGTTACCCACTTCCATAGTATCTAATCGAGACTCCTGATTTGTTGGGAAGTTTTGGTCAGGACTGTGGGAATTGATGGACACCAAACTGAAGAAAAGCACAGCCTTTCATCCACAAATAGATGGCCAAACAAAGGTAGTCAACTGGATAGTGATCCAGTTTCTCAGGGGTTATTGCAGCAAGCATCCCAAGCTTTGGGATGAACATTTATGTTATGTGCAACATGCTTACAACTGTGCTAAACATTCTTCTACACAGAGATCTCCTTTTGAGACCTATTTTGGTTTTATAGCAAGGTATCCCTTGGATTTTGGTCTTTGAAAAATACATAGCAGTTGTTGGACATAGTGATGTGGACAAAGCAACCAGATTCATTGAACAGATCCAAGAAATTCACCAGGCAGTGTAGGAACAGCTGTAAAAGAGCCAAGCCAAGTACAAGGCAAGACATGATAAACACCGGGTGGAGCACAACTTCTAAGTTGGCAATCAAATCTGGTTGTATATCAGCAAGGATAGAATGCAAGGTGAAGGAAAGAAGTTGAAGCCAATAAGGTATGGGCCTTTTAAGGTACTTGAGAAAATTGGTGAGAACGCTTTCCGCCTTGATCTACCAGCATACATGCACATCTATTCAGTGGTAAATGTAGAAAATGTAAGACTGTTTGAACCTTCGTTAATTGAAGATCCTGAAGAGAAAAGTCAATTGCCTTCCATTGATGATTTGTTGCCTAAATACCTCAATGAGCTATAGGAAGATGTAGTTCTAGACAGAAAGGTGAGGACTACATGCAAAGGGGACGTGGAGTACCTTAGGATCAGGCTCAAAGGTTCAAAAACCAGTAGTGCCAAATGGATAGAGATTGGGCAAGTGAGGCAGCAGTATCCTCACTTAAGCTATGCTTGAAAACCAACTTTTGGTGGTCCAAAAGCCTTTTCAGTGGGAAGGCGTGATCCAAATGGATCCAAGAACACTCTCTAAGTCTTCAAATTTATTCAAAAGTTCAAAATTATCACTTGAGAAAACCTGTTAAAAAGCCTGAAAACCACTATCGGGAGGCAAAAATACATAGAAAACACTAAAAAAAAAATAGAGTATCGGAGGCAAAACAAATAAATCCATAGTAGCTGTCAAATCTGGCCGATCGATGGTCCAGATCTGATTGGAAATCATAATTGGCATAGGCAGATAGCGGATATCGACGCAGACCACATGACATTTGTGATGGCGACCGGCGGAGTCAACTAGGACCGTCAATCAAGCGTGCAGATCGACGGCTTGTGTTGCATTGCAGGATCGCTATCGGTGATTACAAAGAGCACTTGAAAACAACCTGGGGCACGAGCGATATGTGATTGTGATCAATCACATCAGAGCAACACCATGGAGCAGGCATATACACATACACATCTGCGATCCGATGAACCGGACCCGATGGTTTTATCGATATTATTTTATAATATTTGAGATCTGCATCAAAGCCATTTTAAATGTATTTTCGCGATTTTCGTTTGTTAAACGAAATGAGAAGGATGAAGGCCGATGCGCTAAGTCGGACCCAAAAGGGTTCGTAAAGTGGAATGTATATTATTTCAAGTCCGTAGAAGACCCATTCTAATGTATTTTCGTGAGTTTAACATATTTCAAAAATACAAAGGGGAACTTTGGAACAAGGCCATTGCAACATGTGATGGTGACTTACAGGCAGACCCGATAGGAGAATAGGGTGGATTTAAGGACTTTTGAAGTCTGAATTGAACTGTGTTTCGGCGGAATTCATAATCATGAATGTATTTTCCTATGTTAAGCAGGAAACGACCGCATTTGGGAGTCCGAATGACTTCGAGGGACCGAGGCACTCTTATGCTCCAGAATAGGTGGCCACCTCCTCTTTAGGTGTTATGCAATGATTGTGTAACTCAAAAAGAGGGATTCAAAGTGGATAGAGGCCCAAGAGACAGAAAGCCGAGAAGGAGAAATGCAACCCAGATTGGCTTTAAAGCCACAGACAGAGAGCAAGTAGAGGAGGCAGTATTGCAGGAAAATGCCGAGACAGAGTTAAGACAAAGAGAAAGAGCGTTGAGGGAGTCTGTGTACTCAGAGAAAACTTGAGAGGTTCAAGTAAAGCTCTTGTTGTTGCATCTGTTGTGTGTGAGGCTCAAATTGAGCTCACTGTTATAAAAAATCTGCTTGAAGACATAATAGAGAGGCCACCACTAAAAGTTGGACCAGGAGATGTAGCCCAGGAGTATTAGGTGAACTCCTCATTAAAAAATTGTTGTGTTATGTGTTGTCTATTATGTTTTTCTTACTGCTTCATTGTATGTGTATTTCACAATCTTATCGATCGATTGCATAAAGTAACATAGAAAAATCCATGCACATAAGTCTGTAATACCTTATTATTTGACTTAGATCTCATTTTCAGATCATGCCATGTACATAGCAGGTCACTATTCAATCTCCCCATCCTCTAGCAGAGAAAGCTCCAGGAGAGGAAGAGGATATTATCCTTCTCAATTATGGTCCAGTGATGGATCAAAAAAGGATTATACAGGCGAGGAAGACACATTTTCTGAACAACCTCACATCTCCTTCATTCATTAGAGAAAGGGTGATCGTGACTGACACCAGAAGAAATCTAGGTTCCATTTTCACAGCCAACTTGGCCTTCGTATGTGTTTCAAATTCAAATATAGATTATTGTCGAGAACAAGAAATTGGCAAAGAAATTGTAGTATGTTAGGCAAGAGGTACACCAACTCAAAATGCAGCTTCCACATAGGTCCATCTGGAAAAACTGAAGGCAACAATACTCAGTGAAGTATCGACACTGGGAGAGACCATGCAAAGTCTTTATGAGGAGCTTGTTACCATGCATAAGGAAATTGTCCACTTGCATGGCTTGCAGTAGTAGTGTAAATATTTTTTCAAAAGTCTCAGGAATGTACAAGTTTCCATCACCATCATGCAGGAATGCTCAATGCAATACAAAGGGGCACCACTTCACTTGGGTAAGAAAACAAAGCAACAAGAAGAACTGGAGATGCAAGAGTTCGGGTGTTGATCCAAAACAACAAAAAACTTGCCTCATTCATTGGTAACATTCAAGCCTCATATGCATGGTTATACAACAACATAGATGTCTTGGTGAAGTCCCCGGGGATCCCGTCAGTCAGTTCACTCATAAAGATCAAGCATAGGAACATGGTCAGACAAGAGATTGAAGAATACTTGGAACAATGGAGACAAGTAACCATCAAGGAGGACCTTGAAGTGAACAAATAGAGTATGAACAAGTCATTGGTGGCCCTTTCCAAATCAACACAATTTTGCTCCTGCTTAAGAAGGAAATAGAAACTGGTTCCAACTCAGTCTACTCGGATTCCATGGAGGCTAGAATCTACTTACATCCTGACACCATAGCACAATTTGGGGATATCATTGTGCAATACAGAGCTTGGAACTATTATGTGGTTGAGAAACATCAAGTGGAATTTGTTAAGCTAGACTTTCCCCAAACTTAAGCATGATATTTTTTGTCTTATTAGGTTGTTTAGTTGGCTCTACCCAATTTTGTCTTATGTGGGTACGAGTGTAAATTGTAATATTATTTGTAATTATTTTATAAGTGAAATTCTAAGTGTCAATATTGGAATGTGAAGAGTCATGATGTAATGTAATGAGTCATTTTGTAAATAAGTTGAAGAGTCATGAGGGAAGTCCATAAGTCATGAAGGGGAGTTGAAGAGTCACCCCCTCTTGTTATAAATATACTCTCATAACTCATGTAAAGTGCTTTTGGGAGCCAAGCTTTTGGTTAGGCTTAGGCTTCGAATCAGGATCTTGGGAGTTTGTGAGAGCCTTGGCTTCTTTGTAGCACAGAGGGAATATATTTCTTTGGAGTAGCAAGTGATGTTGACATCACGTTCCATTATTGGGGCCAGTGGTACGTCAATGGTATATGTATGATTGGAACTTTCACTTAATAAAAGCTTAGAGCCAACACATTTTCATGCATATGTTGTAAATATAGTAGAAATATTATTGTTATGTTTGAAATGTATGTTATTTAACTTACACTTATGCTTATGAACTATTTCATTTGCATTGGTACAAATATTTTTGAATGTATGATGTTGTTTGATTCATCATTTTTAACTTGTGAATTGTTTCACATATTAGCTTGTGATGTCATTTATGCTCATGTGTTCCTTTCAGGATGCGTACTATTACAAGCTTCTAAGGGGCTCACTCATTTTCCCTTTTTTTTGGTAGAATCTTCACGCATTGCACTTGACTCTCCATAGGATCACAAAATACTTGCAGAAAAGAGCTAAGCTTGCATTTTATCTTCTATCTATTTGGACTAATTGGACATGGGAAGTTATTCTATCATCTTATGATTCATATATGCATGCACTAACTATCTCATGTTGTATTTGTAGAAAAAGAATCTTTTAATTTCTAAATTCATGAATGTAAATGCTATGTTATGCTATCTGATCTTGCAAGGGGGGGAAGGCATGGGAGATTTGGTCTCAGGTGGTACTTATAGGCATGGAATCCAATATGAGGGCCTAACATATACTCAGACTAGCATTTCTGATCAAAATAGGGTCAAACATGTTGTTATAGGAGAGCCTATAGCTGCTACATGAATTTCTACAGGATGTCCTAGTTTGCTATAGGATGTGTTGGTTTTCTGCAGTAAATTAGTTGAAAGATTTAGGATGGAAAGAATAGTGTAATAAGGAGCTGGAGAGCTGTATGAAAGTGAGAGAAGGTGTAAGGAAGGTGCACATTACCCAAGGCTAAGCCCAACACTCCAGGGAGGTTGGATTTTCTCAAGGTGGATGTTCACAGTGGTTGCAAAACAAAGATTCAAACTATGGGATGGTATGACTTGGTAGAAGGTGGATAAGACTTAGTTGAATCTAGTTGGATAAGTTCCTCCCTATACACCAACAATCCCTGAAACAAACCTATTTTCCTCTTCATTTATGCATCACTGTATACCAACATGGAAAAGATGAGTTGAATTTTGAGAAAGCTAATCTATATATTTCTAGTGGCTAGATCTATGGAATGGAATGCCTTCTAAGCTATGGCAAGATTAAGGAACAAAATAAAAATTACAGGTGCTTCCAAGAAATCATAAACAGTGATCTGTTTAACCATGGAACCTAATCTATGTAATGACCAAAAGACAAACTCTGTTTTTGGGGTTGTTAGAGTGCGGCCCTCTAATCATGATCCCACAAGGGAAATGAGGAAGAGGCCACTGTGACAATATTTTCTGAAGTAATTTCCTTCAAAACTGCACCACTGGTCTACTTCTTCAAACTAATGGGAACAAGATTAAGTAATCATTCAAATACTTGTTAAGCTAAATAAAACATAAATAATCTCAGCAACTAACTATCATCTTAGTCTAAGAATACAAATACAAAAAGAGGAACTTATGTTGCTAGGGTTGGGCCTTAACCCATGAGCTTCAGCCCTCTAAGTCAACTCAGTGCTAGATCAAGGTCAAATTTCTCGTTATCATCAAATGTCAAATACAACATAGCAAATAACAGTCACAATGTTTCAGCTCAAATTGCATCTAGGCTACATACATCAAAAAAGCAGATCTTAATGAGTCCCTTGGCTCTCTTATTTATACAAACTGAAGCTACCAACATCTTCTAAGAAATATAGGGATACTTGGCTTCCTAACTCAAGAATAACTTGTCTTTGACTTTCACTAGCTTGGCTACCAATGAACTCGACTTGCTTGGATGCTAGTAACTTTGAGCTTATGAGATATGGTGGAGGAATATTCAAATGATTTGAGGAGTAAAGGAGGGAGACCAATCTCATAAAATCTCTCTTGCTTGTCCACCTCGAGTTCCTATACTTAAATTAGCCAAAAATTGCTCCAATTCCTGCATTTAATACATATTAGGCCACATGAAATAACTACTCACCTTTACCCTTCTCACTAAGAAAAATATAACAAAATATGTAAATAAATGTGAGAACAGTCAATTTTAATAAGTTGGAGAGTGGCATTGTGACCCATATAGTTTACTTATTGATGAGCCTCATCAATTACAACACATTCTCAATATGATAAGTACCAAAATAACCGAAATAGTTCAACTACTTTAGCATAGGTGAAAGCAAACGTGAATTAAAAACATTCACAGAATAGTCTAACAAATATCCATAATCCATGCATGAAGAACGTGTTGGCCCATAGGGCTTATTATATCAACTAAAAGTTACAATGTATACAATGAACACCACTAGCTCCAATAGTGGAGTGTTGAAGCCACTCCTTGCTCCTCAAAAGATCTAGCATATCTCTCTAATGCCTTGCGGGAGGAGAAAGGTGAAAATTCCCTTCCTCTTACAATGAGGGTGTATATATAACAATGAGGAAGTGATGCTTCACCTTATGACTCTTCATCTACCCTCATGACTATTTAACTTCCTATGAATTTTCAACTTTACATGACTCTTCATATTCCACACATGTCCTTTTGACTTTCACTTTACAATACATTATCAAAACACAATTTACATCATTAACCACAATGGTGTGGCATGTGACAACTCATGACATAACATGACACTAATGACATAGACTAGCTTGTGTTGTGGAAATTCCAAGCCACTGCTACCACTATGTGCTATAGGTCTTCTTTTTTTCACCTCGGGATGGCTTGGTGATAAGGGGTCTTGAATGGTGATCGCAAACTAGTGTCCCTTTTATTTCTCGTGATTGATCAGCTTGCATATTTAGCTACAAGATGGTCATTTAGAATATAGCACTCCGTCATCTCCTTCTTCATCATCTCACTGTGGCATAATAAGGTACATGTTTCTGCAATTTACTCATTACGAAACAACATCAGTATGAAAACCTCCTAGTCTAATATTGAGCATGTTGATCCATTAACTGATCTGGAACCGGATAGAGGGATTGGAAAAGGGCTCAATGAATGCACAGCTCAAGAAAGAAAGGGGATCCTTGAGACTGCGTAGTGCATAGTTCAAGCTGGGTTAAGGTGAAAAATTGTGCAATTCCCAGGGTCAATGTGACAGGTTGAGGGGATGAGCACTAAGTGAGCACATTGCGCAGTTTTGTGATACAATATAGACTGGGCCATTACACATTTTCATAGTTCTAGAGCTCAAGGATGAAAATGATGCTAGAGACTACGTAGTGTGCAGTTAAGGCCAAGGTGTGAGAAAAAAATTCGCAATTCTCGGGGTCAAGGCCAGGGGCTTGAGCACAGAAACTGCACAGTGCAATAGTCCTAGGAGGTAGGAACTGCACGTTGAACAATGGAAAGAGGCCATGTCACAGTTGAGGACTGAGACTGCATAGTTCGCAGTTCAGGGACGTCGAGTGAAGCTAGGTTGCTTGGTCAGGAGGCTTTCCAGAAAATGACTAAGTGCGAGATCAGTGACGCTGATGTGAACAATGATAAAACTTCGATTTTGATCACACAATTAGAATAGTTGATGAAAAAACAACATAGATCATCCAGGACACATGAAGATTCATTTCCCTCTGTGTGACATACTTACAGAAACTTTACGACAAGTGCGACACTTAAGATACACTTTGTGACGACTGTGATGACACTTGTGCAACAGTGCTTAAAAATTTGGAAATGAGTGCGTCGTGCGATGGATTTTTACATGGTTAGAACAACTTATATACACAAAGGTGACCTTTTGAAACCACCAGAATATGCTTATATACATGATGTGACTATCGACATGCGAAAATGCGACATTTTTCCTATCTTGCAAAGGGGACCAAAACTCCTCAAGAAAACACATGGAATGAGTTTCAAAGTTTGTGACAACAATGTACAAGACCAAAGAAGGTTTCGAAATTGAGTATAAGACAAAATTTTGGAGGGCAATGACAACATATTCTTAGTGTGTGTTTCAAAAATACTTCACTTAAGTCACTGGTGACAAGTGACCCTAGCAACAAGATGTGGTTGTTCAAGCTTCAGATCTGCAATAATAAAATGAGAAAACCCTGCAACAAAGAGATCATATGCAATCCAAAAAAATAACAAAAAGAAATATCTGATGTAATAACGCAATAGAAGATGATTTTTATAAATGAATTGAAAACAACTGGTGAAGGAGATTTCCAACATGGGTCTGCAAATCCCCCTCTGTGGGATGGGTCATTTGATGTCCTTGTGCTTTAGCAATCTGTTTCTCTCTCTCAATATGTGAAAAACCCAAAACAAAAGAGTAGAAATCAAATGGAAGCTTGAATGCAAAGTAATGATAGTGGTGACGATGATAGTGATCATGGTGAAGAATGAATGGAAAACCCTCTTATTTATAACAAAGTATTGGGCTAGATTAGAAATTGGAAAATAATAAAATATTATTGACCAAATCAAGATCTAACCATTAGGAATACTTTATTATATTTTTTGGAGAGGGAAAAGATATTCAAAATGGTCAAATATCTTTATTTAGAAAATGGTTGAAGTAATTAACAAATAAAATGATTTATTAATCACTTTGCAAGGATTAAGAAAAGTGTGAATTTGAAATAATTATTAAATAATGATTTAACAATTATTCCAAAAATAAGATTAAGGAATAATAAATAAATAGTGATTTATTTAATTATTCCAAGGTGATTTAGTCAAATGTGTTAATAAATAACTATCAAATAATGATCTAATAATTATTTCTAGAGAAAATTAAATAAATAATGATTTATTCAATTATTCTCATGGGGTTTTTTTATTTTAAACAGAAATAATTTAATAAAAATGGTTTACTAAATTATTTCCTACGGTGAAAGTGATTTTACTATGGTAAAATTAATCTTACAAGGTATACTTCGACCCACCTAGTTATAAATGGCTAGGTGGTCATTTTTTAGGTGATAACAAGTTGCATTAGATAGTTGATGTGGATAACATATTAGTCAAGGAGGGGTTGACTGGGTCAATATGAACCATATGGACAATGAAGTCACAATTGTGAAAATAGGTTAAGAGAGTTTCCCTTAACTGAAAATTGAGCTTAGCTGATATATTTTATTTATGAAAATAATATGAATGTGTGAATGGTAAGAAAATAGAAACTAGTACTTTCTATGTTTTGGGTAATACAATAAGGTTACTTAATGAACTCTCCATCACATTTAATGTTCATATGGAAAGTGTGCAAGAGTGAACTCTTGTTAACTACCACATGAAAGAAATTAGTGTGCTTATGCTTATGTTTATAAGACTTGTCATGTGAATGATTGAAAACAAGAGGAAAAAAATTAAATTTAAAAATAAATGTGCATGAATAGCTTGGAATATGTGAAATTATGGCACATGGATGACAAGGTGTATATGCACATGTTTGGGTGCATGATTTAATGCATTGTTTGAATGTGCAAATTGGATACATAATGCAAATGCCATTTATAAGTTTTCATTAAAACTTGTGTGTAACCAGATGAAATGATAGAGTTGTGACTAATATGTGAGGTGGAGTAATTTCAGGTATTGTTGAATGTTGAAACATCAAGTATGCTAAGAAGCTAACTAAACTCCTTGAAAATATCTTAACTAAGAATGCATGTGATGGTAGCCAAGTAGGGAAAGTAGAAAGTAAATGTAAAAAGGTAAAGTAATTAGGTAAGAATTGCTTTCATTTGAATCTGATATCTTTTATTTTTCCAATTAATACATGTATTTCATGGATGCCCAAGAAGGTGTATGGTTAAGGTAGAAAATTGTCAGCACAAAAATATTTAGTAAAATCTTAATAATGTATGCATGCATTAAGCTACCATGTTGAACAAATATCAAATGACTGAATAATACACTCATGGGGTAAAATATGTTTGGTAGTGCATTGAGAGAATACATGAAGCAAATGTAGGGATTTCAATTGTGTTCATGAGTCCATGTGTATTGGCCCAATAGCCTTTAAGGTGAGATAAGTGATTCTATCATATAATGTTGAGTTTATTGGTAAGGAAGATGTAATTGAAGGATTGGTTTTTCCTAGTTAATGTGAAAATTGTATGAAATTGTTGATATATGAAAGCAAGTTTGTCATTAATACCTAGTGGGTTATGACAAAGACAAGAAGCCTTCAATGTGTAAAGATTGCTAGAATCTTTGTGATGCATCCATGAGTTACTATGGCATGATTTGGTCATGACACTCATATTATGAATCATGATGGTACATATGATTGGTGCATTAAGTGCATGCATGCTTGTATGAAACAATCAATTGCATGATTGAATGAAATAAAAATAAATAACTTCTAGTAATTTTGAGGAATTCTTGAGTAGTGGAAAGAGTGGCATGAATTTGTCATCATGTAAAGTAAAGTGGAAGTTAAACTACTTATGAGTTTATAGATATGTAATTTTTAGTTTTGACCCTTTGGTTTTTGGAATAAATGTTTGAATGCATTATATAATGTTATAATGATTGTGATGCAAATAAATAATGAAATGATAGCTTCATTTCAATTTATTTTTAAATCAATTGAAAGTGATTGAATTATTATGTGTATAATAATTCTGAGATCACTTTAGGGGATGTTATAAATCTTGCAATGAAAAGATTTTATGTATGAACACTTACCACTATTTGGTTGATTTAAAGTATATATTGTAGTTGAAGTGGCCTTGATTATGATAATGAAGGTTGAGTAATACCATATGTAAGCGTAAAACATCATGGCAAGAGTATCATATTTATGGAATCTAATTCCTATATGAAGTAAGTTTGGAAAAGAGATGAAAAATGAAGAATAATTAATTTCAATTATTATGATTAATCTCATTGAAATTGTATAGGTGAGATGATGATCTATCCAGGAAGGATAGATGATGGTTGTGAAGCTAAAAATCCTAGGGACAAGGCCATTATGGTGACATTGGAACCCTATGACATACATTGATCACCATGAGTTATGTTATGACAAATGTGTTGTGCTATTTAGAGAAAGCCAGATGGATGCCTTGCCTATGAGACTTCACAAGTCTCAAGAATCTTCCTATGTGAGGAACCCTCACCAAGGAATTGATCGCTTGAGGGACTAGGGAGGTAGATAAGGGTGCTTTAACTTGGAAGGTGTGTGGCTACAAGGAAGGGGAGACTTGAATGAATTGGTTTTCAAAGATGCATGCACATACTCATTGGGATTATGAATGCATTGGTTGTGTCCAAGAAAATAATGAGCTAAACTTGTTCCCTATGGAAGTCTTGTGAAGCAGCGGACAACCATGCAAGAATGTGCTAGAATGTCAAGAGGTTTAGAGATAACTAGACTGTGAGAAATGAATGACATTGCTCGAAGTGACAACTAAGTACATTGAAAAGAAAATGATATGAAAGTGTCATGTGCCTTCTTCTGCGTAGAATGGTTCTAAATATAATAGAAAACCAAGGGTGATGTTCCTTAGAGAGGGAGGGGATTATGACACCCCTTTTGTTACCCAACATTTTGTAAATTTATTATGAATATATAATGTTGGGAGGCCAAAATTAAGCAGCTATGATGTCAAACTCTATTATATGATGTAATGTTTATTTTATTAATAAAAATGTTAGAGTTAAAAAAAGGGGACAACCAACAGATTATGATGCCTTGGGGAGGGGGAAAAATTGACTTAAGATAAAAAATATACCTTGGGTGAATATTTCCCTTTGATGTGATGGCTAGTCTTCCCAAGAAGCTAAAAGGTTGGGAAGATGAAGGGTTAAGGTATGATTATAAAAATAAGAGGTAGGAGCAATCAATGTGTTCTTCTTCTTGGTTCTTAAGCTTCTAGTTTTTATCTCTTCTATTATTCCCTCATGCATATCTCTCTCACTTCAAAATTTGATTTGGAAAAAGGATTGGTGAAAGAAACTAAAGAGGTTCAAATATTATGACTAGTTAAGAGCTATGAGTGAAAACTTATGTGATAGGAAATGAATGTGTTGTAGTGATTTTTATTTGGACTAGATGGCTTTGAGGACTGTGAATGGTGTTGATTGCATGTGGAACATAGATCAATGAAGAGGGGAGGGCCAAGGGACTACAGATATTAGAGAGGGAATTCGTTGTGTTGTACAGACTTGCATGGTATTTTTATGATTGTGAGCCCAGTAAAAAATGGAAAGGTTGATCATTGAGTTTTCCTATGTGTGTGGATAATGGCCTTCATTTTCAATATTAAAATTTGGCCTAAATATGAGTGTGTAAAATTGTTTACCTTATTTTCCATGGTGTAAAAATCTTTGGGGAAATCTTTCTCCTCCTCAGTACAGACATCATTTTCTGTCATTTTCCTCCTTCCTGTTGCAATCCAAACTTTAGTTATCATTCAGATTCACAATTCAAATCATAAAGAAGACTGCTATGATACAAAACTTGATCCGAAATCTCTGATTCACCAAGCTTATACAAGATATTTACTTTGGTTTATGTTATCAAAATTTCATGAAATAACATGTAAAAAATGTATGTGCATACACTTAAGGAAAAAAGAAAAATAAATGAGACCATAAAAATAATGCACACAAAAGTTTGATAACGGAGTTCGTCCAATGTGGACTGCGTCTTCGGGTTGTGCTTCAATAGTGGGTAGGATGCTTCATTCATCTCATCAAAAATAAATTCAAGTACATGGAAAAATACATCATTATACCTCCATTCCTAGAATGACTTAAAATTTGACTGCCCAAATGACAACAATCACAACACCAATAGATTCATCTCGTCCTCCTCAGACATTTTCATTAGAGAAATTTTGAGGTCTAAAATAGGCCTCAAAACAAAAATGTACAACTAAATCAACTTTATAAGAACCAATAAGATTCAATATGATGATGTCAACCATGGCGGATGATTCACCGTTTTTGGAGTAAAAAGTAAAAAGATTAAAAAATATAAAAATATAAAAACTAATTTTTCAACTCATATTTTAAATTTAACTCCCTATGGTTTTACTCAAATTTCATGTGGAAGCACCCGTTGGATGAAAAAATTAATTCCTCATCCAAATAATACCCATGTTGCATACTTTCAATGCACCCTTCTACATGGAAAATGAGAAATACTCGAAAAATGTGATAATGTGATTGCAATCACATTTTTCATGTATTTCTCATTTTTTGTGTAACATGATCCATCGAAAGTATGCAATGTGGTACTATTTGGATGAGGAATTAAATTTTTCATCCAATGAGTACTCCCGTTCGAAATTTGAGTAAATTTGTAGGGAGATAGGTTGAAAATAAGAGTTGAAAAAGTAGTTTTTTCTTCTTTCCTCTAAAATTCTATGATATAATCTAATCTTATTTTATTATTTCCACTATTATTTTATAATATTCCTTGGGAGGCCCATTTTAGACCTCAAGAATTTCTCTAATGACTGTAAACATGACCTACTTCTAAAAGGCGCATTGTTTTCATGAACTTGATACCCAACAATTAATGATGAGGGTGAGTTTCTACCATGACATTTGAAATCCACAACATCAAGCGGAATAGTCCAAAGAGATGTGATAGTTAGTGCAACCCATGTATTGAGGAAGATTTTTCTAATATCCAATGGAATATTCCATGAGGATTTGAAAACAATAATAGAAATTATTGATGAGCCTTAGTATTGCAGCAAGGATGTTGCAACTCCTAGGGCTACCAACTTTACTTTATCAACTCGGGGTTTCGTATAAACTTAGAGTTGACAGTGCTATAGGCACAACAAATGCAACATTATACTCATGTCACTTCTTAACTAGGGTGATATACCACTAGGGTTTCAAACTAGTCTTCTATAGACTAGAAGGAGTCTAACGACTGACAGTCAATGTAAAGCTAGTTCTAATATAGAAAAGTAAATAATTGTCTATTTAGGAAATGAAAGTTACTGAATGGAAAATGCCATGAATCATGTAGCTAGGAAATGACACAAACTTCTTGCAGAAAAGAGATAAGCTAACCTTTCATTTTATCATCTAGATACTTGGACTAATTGGACATGGGAATTTGTTATATCATCTTATGATTCATATATGCATGCACTAACTATCTCATGTTGCATTTGTAGAAAAATAGTCTTTTAATTTCTAAATTCAAAAATGTAAATGCTATGTTATGCTATCTGAAATTGCAGGGGGGGGAGGGCATGGGAGAGTTGGTATCAGGTGGCACTTATAGGCATGGAATCCAATATGAGGGCCTAACATATACTCATATTAGCAATTATTATCAAAACAAGGTCAAACAAGCTGCTACAAGAGATCTTGTAGCTGCTACAATAACTACTACAGGATCTCATAGTTTGCTACAGGATGTCTTGGTTTTCTACAAGAAATTATATGAAAGATTTAGGAGGGAAAGAATAGTGGAATAAAGTTTTGGAGATATGTATGACATCGAGAGAAGGTGTAAGGAAGGTTTACATTACCCAAGGCTAAGCCCAACACTCCAGGGAGGTTGGATTTGCCCAAGGTGGATGTTCACAATGGTTGCAAAACAAAGATTCAAACTATGGGATGGTATGCCTTGGTAGAAGTTGGAGAAGACTTAGGTGAAGCTGGTTGGATGAGTTCCTCCCTACATACCAACAATCCCTGCAACAAAACCTATTTTCCTCTTCATTTATGCATCACTATATACCAACATGGAAAAGATGAGTTGAATTTTGAGAAAGCTAATCTATATATTGCTAGTGGCTAGATCTATGGAATGGAATGTCTTCTAAGATATGGTAAGCTTAAGAAACAAATAAAAATTGTAGGTGCTTCCAAGAAATCGTAAACAGTGGTCTATTTAAGCATGGAACCTAATCTATGTAATGACCAAAAGACAAAGTTTGTTTTTCGGGTTGTTAGAGCGAGGCCCTCTAATTCTGATCCCACAAGGGAAATGAGGAAGAGGCCACTGTCACAATATTCTCTAAAGTACTTTCCTTCACTACTGCACCACTGGTCTACTTCTTCAAACTAATGGGAGCAAGATTAAGCAATCATTCAAATACATTTTAAGCTAAATAAAACATAAATAATCTCAGCAGCTAACTATCATCTTAGTCTAAGAATACAAATACAAAAAGAGGAACTTATGCTGCTAGGGTTGGGCCTTAACCAAAGAGATTTAGCCCTCTAATTCAACTCAGTGCTAGATCAAGGTCAAATTTCTCATTATCATCAAAATCTCAAATATAAGATAGCAAGTAACAGTCACAATGTTTCAGCTCAAATTGCCTCTAGTACACATACATCAAAAAATCGGATCCTAATGAGTCCCTTGGCTCTCTTATTTATACAAACTGAAGCTACCAACATCTTCTTAAAAAATAGGGAGACTTGGCTCCCTAACTCAAGAATAACTTGTCTTTGACTGTCACTGGCTTGGCTGCCAATGAACTTGGCTTGCTTGGCTGCTAGTAACTCTGAGTTGATGAGATATGGTGGAGGAATCTTCAAATGATTTGAGGAGTAAAGGAGGGAGACCAATCTCCTAAAATATCTCTTGCTTTTCCACCTCGAGTTCCTACACTTAAATTAGCCCAAAATTGCTCCAATTCCTGCATTTAATACATATTAGGCCACATGACATAACAACTCACCTTTACCCTTCTCACTAACCAAAATATAATAAAATATGTGAATAAATGTGAGAAGTCAAATTTAATAAGTTGGATAGTGACATTGTGACCCATATATATTACCTATTGATG
Source organism: Pinus tabuliformis (assembly GCA_031772625.1). Taxonomy (NCBI): domain Eukaryota; kingdom Viridiplantae; phylum Streptophyta; class Pinopsida; order Pinales; family Pinaceae; genus Pinus; species Pinus tabuliformis. The sequence goes on along the minus strand of CM062820.1, from coordinate 1,692,869,817 downwards.
AACCTCATCAATTACAACACATTCTCAATATGATAAGTACCAAAATAACCGAAATAGTTTGACTACTTTAGCACAGGTGAAAGCAAACATGAATTAAAAAAATTCATAGAATAGTCTAACAAATATCCATAATCCATGCATGAAGAAAGTGTTGGCCCATAGGGCTTCTTATATTAACTAAAAGTTACAATGTATACAATGAACACCACTAGCTCCAATAGTGGAGTGTTGAAGCCACTCCTTGCTCCTCAAAAGAACTAGCTTATCTCTCTAATGCCTTGCGAGAGGAGCCAAGGTGAAAAGTCCCTTCCTCTTACAATGAGGGTGTATATATAACAATGAGGAAGTGATGCTTCACCTTATGACTCTTCATCTACCCTCATGACTATTTGACTTCCTATGAATTTTCAACTTTACATGACTCTTCATATTCCACACATGTCCTTTGGACTTCCACTTTACAATACATTTTCGAAACACAATTTACATCATTAACCACAATGGTGTGGCATGTGACAACTCATGACATGACATGACATGACATGACACTAATGACATAGACTAGCTTGTGTTGTGGAAATTCCAAGCCACTGTTGCCACTGTGTGTTATAGGTCTTCTTCTTTTCACCTCGGGACGGCTTGGTGATAAGGGATCTTCAATGATCTCAATCGCAAACTAGTGTCCCTTTTATTTCTCTTGATTGACCAGCTTGCGTATTTAGCTACAAGATGGTCGTTTAGCATGTAGCACTCCATCTCCTTCTTCATCATCTCACTGTGGCATAATAAGGTACATGTTTCTACAATTTACTCATTACGAGACAACATCAGTATGAAAACCTCCTAGTCTAAGATTGAGCATGTTGATCGATTGACTCAGCTGGAACTAGATAGAGGGATGGGAAAAGGGATCAATGAATGCGCAGTTCAAGAAAGAAATGGGAGCCTTGAGACTGCATAGTGCATAGTTCAGGCTAGGTTGAGGGGAAAAATTATGAAATTCCCAAGGTCAGTGTGACAGGTTGAGGGGATGAGCACTAGGTGAGCACATTGCATAGTTTTGGGATACAAGATAGACTGAGACATTACATAGTTGCATAGTTCTGGAGCTCAAGGATGAGTGTGATGCTAGAGACTATGTGTGTGTAGTTAAGGCCAGGGTGGGAGAAAAAATTGCGTAATTCTGGGGGTCAAAGCCAGGGCTTGAGCACAGAAACTGCACAGTGCAGTAGTCCTAAGAGGTAGGAACTGCACATAGCACAATGGAAAGAGGCCATGTCATAGCTGAGGACTGAGACTGCATAGTGTGCAGTTCAGGGAGGTCGAGTGAAGCTAGGTTTCTTGGTCGGGAGGCTTTCCAAAAAATGACTAAGTGTGGGATCAATGACACTGATGTGAACAATGATAAAACTTCGATTGTGATCACACACTTAGAATAGTTGACAAAAAAAACATATATCATCCAAGACACATGAAGATTCATTTCTCTCTGTGTGACATATTTATGGTAACTTTACGACAAGTGTGACACTTAAGATACACTTTGTGACGATCGTGATGACACTTGTGCGACAGTGCTTAAAAATTTGGAAATGAGTGCATCATGCGATGGATGTTTACATGGTTGGAACAACTTATATAAAGAAAGGTGACCTTTTGAAACCACCAGAATATGCTTATATACATGATGTGACTATCGACATGCGAAAATGTAACATTTTTCCTATCTTGCAAAGGGGACCAAAACTCCTCAAGAAAACACATGGAATGAGTTTCAAAGTTTTGTGACGACATTGTACAAGACCAAAGAAGGCTTCTAAATTGAGCATAAGACAAAATTTTGGAGGGCAACGACAACATATTCTTAGTGTGTGTATCAAAAGTACTTCACTTAAATTACTAGTGAAAAGTGACCCTAGCAACAAGATGTGGTTGTTAAAGCTTCAGATCTGCAATAATAAAACAAGAAACCCTTGAAACAAAGAGATTATATGCAATCCAAAACAAATAACAACAATAAATATTTGATGTAATAACCCAATAGAATATGACTTTTATAAATGAATTGAAAACAAATGGTGAAGGAGATTTACAACATGGGTCTGTAAATCCCCCTCTATGGGATGGGTCGTTTGATGTCATTGTGCTTTAGCAATCTATTTCTCTCTCTCAATATGTGAAAAACCGAAAACAAAAGAGTAGAAATCAAATGGGAGCTTGAATGCAAAGTGACGATAGTGGTGACAATAATAGTGATCATTGTGAAGAATGAATGGAAAACCCTCTTATTTATAGCAAAGTATTGGACTAGATTGGAAATTGGAAAATAATAAAATATTATTGACCAAATCAAGATTTAACCATTAGGAATACTGTATTATATTTTTTGGAGAGGGAAAAGATATTCAAAATGGTAAAATATCTTTATTTAGAAAATGGTTGAGTAATTAACAAATAAAATGATTTATTAATCACTTTACAAGGATTAACAAAAGTGTGAATTTGAAATAATTATTAAATAATGATTTAACAATTATTCCAAAAATAAGTTTAAGGAATAATAAATAAATAGGGATTTATTTAATTATTCCAAGGTGATTTAGTCAAATGTGTTAAGAAATAACTATCAAATAATCATCTAATAATTATTTCTAGAGAAAATTAAATAAATAATGATTTATTCAATTATTCTCATGTGGTTTTTTTTTTTATTTTAAACAGAAATAATTTAATAAAAATGGTTTACTCAATTATTTCCTACGGTGAAAGTGATTTTACTATGGTAAAATTAGTCATGCATGGTGTATTTCGATCGACCTAGTTATAAATGGCTAGGTGGTCATTTTCTAGGTGATAACAAGTTGAATTAGAGAGTAGATGTGGATAACATATTAGTCAAGGAGGGGTCGACTGGGTCAATATGAACCATATGGACAATGAAGTCACAATTGTGAAAATAGGTGAAGAGAGTTTCCCTTAACTGAAAATTGAGCTTGGTTGATATATTTTATTTATGAAAATAATGTGATTGTGTGAATGGTAAGCAAATAGAAACTAGTACTTGCTATGTTTTGGGTAATACAATAAGGTTAGTTAATGAATTCTCTGTCACATTTAATGTTCATATGGAAAGTGTGCAAGAGTGAACTATTGCTAACTACCACATTAAAGAAATTAGTGTGCTTATGCTTATGTCTATAAGACTTTTCATGTGAATGATTGAAAGCAATAGAGGAAAAAAAATAAATTTAAAAATAAATGTGCATGAATAGCTTGGAATATGTGAAATTATGGCACATGCATGACAAGGTCTATATGCACGTGTTTGGGTTCATGATTTAATGCATTGTTTGAATGTGCAAATTGGATACATAATGCAAATTCCCTTTATGATTTTTCATTAAAACTTTTTTGTAACCAGATGAAATGATAGAGTTGTGACTAATATGTGAGGTTGAGTAATTTCAGGTATTGTTGAATGTTGAAACATCAAGTATGCTAAGAAGCTAACTAAACTCCTTGAAAGTATCTTAACTAAGAATTCATGTGATGGTAGCCAAGTAGGGAAAGTAGAAAGTAAATGTAAAAAGGTAAAGTAATTAGGTAAGAATTCCTTTCATTTGAATTTGATATCTTTTATTTTTCCAATTAATACATGTATTTCATGGATGCCCAAGAAGGTGTATGGTTAATGTAGAAATTTGTCAGCACAAAAAGATTTAGTAAAATTTTAATAATGTATGCATGCATTGAGCTACCATGTTGAACAAAGATTAAATGAATGAATAATACATTCATGGGGTAAAATATGTTTGGTAATGCATCGAGAGAATACATGAAGCAAATGTAGGGATTTCAATTGTGTTCATGAGTCCATGCATATTGGCCCAATAGTTTTTAAGGTGAGATAAGTGATTTTATCATATAATGTTGAGTTTGTTGGAAAGGAAGATGTAATTGAAGGATTGGTTTTTCCTAGTTAATGTGAAAATTGTATGAAATTGTTGATATATAAAAGCAAGTTTGTCATTAACACCTAGTGGATTATGACAAAGATAAGAAGCCTTCAATGTGTAAAGATTGCTAGAATATTTGTGATGCATCCATGAATTACTATGGCATGCTTTGTTCATGACACTCATATTATGAATCATGATGGTACATATGCTTGGTGCATTAAGTGCATGCATGCTTGTATGAAACAATCAATTGCAAGATTGAATGAAATGAAAAGAAATAACTTCTAATAATTTTGAGGAATTGTTGAGTAGTGGAATGAGTGGCATGAATTTGTCATCCTGCAAAGTAAAGCAGAAGTTAAGTTACTTATGAATTTATAGATATGTATTTTTTAGTTTTGACCCTTTGGTTGTCAAAATAAATGTTTGAATGCATTATATAATGTTATAATTATTGTGATGCAAATAAAGAATGAAATGATAGCTTCGTTTCAATTTATTTTTAAATCAATTTAAAGTGATTGAATTATTATGTGTGTAATAATTATGAGATCACTTTACGGGATGTTATAAATCTTGCATTGAAAAGACTTTATGTATGAACACTTACCACTATTTAGTTGATTGAAAGTAGATATTGTAGTTGAAGTAGCCTTGATTATGATAATGAAGGCTGAGTAATACCATATGTAAGCGTAAAACATCATTGCAAGAGTATCATATTTATGGAATCTAATTCCTATATGAAGCAAGTTTGGAGAAGAAATGAAAAAGGAACAAAAAATTATTTCAATTATTATGATTAATCTCATTGAAATTGTATGCCTATGATATAGGTGAGATGATGATCTATCCAGGAAGGATAGATGATGGTGGTGAAGCTAAAAATCCTAAGGACAAGGCCATTATGGTGACATTGGATCCCAATGACTACATTGATCACCCTGAGTTATGTTATGACAAATGTGTTGTGCTATTTAGAGAAAGACAGAGGGATGCCTTGCCTATGAGACTCTGTAAGTCTCAAGACTCTTCCTATGTGAGGAAGCCTCACCAAGGAATTGATCGCTTGAGGGACTGGGGAGGAAGATAAGGGGATGCTTGAACTTGGAAGGTGTGTGACTACAAGGAACGGGAGACTTGAATGAACTGGTTTTCAAAGATGCATGCACATACTCATTGGGATCATGAATGCATTGGTTGTGTCCACAAAAATAATGAGCTAAACTTGTTCCCTATGGAAGCCTTATGAAGCAACGGACAATCATGTAGGAATGTGCTAGAATGTCAAGAGGTTTAGAGATAACTAAACTGTGAGAAATGAATGACTTTGCTCGAAGTGACAACTAAGGACATCAAAACTTTTGTTGATATGAAAGTGTCATATGCCTTCTTCTGCGTAGAATGGTTCTAAATATAGTAGAATACCAAGGGTGATGTTCCTTAAAGTTGGAGAGGATTATGACACCCCTTTCGTTACCCAACATTTTGCAAATTTATTATGAACATAGAATGTTGGGAGGCCAACATTAAGCTGCTATGATGTCAAACTCTATTATATGATGTAATGTTTATTTTTATTAATAAAAATGTTAGAGTTAAAAAAAGGGGACAACCACAAATTATGATGCCTTGGGGAGGGGGGAAAGTTGGCTTAAGATAAAAGATATACCTTGGGTGAATATTTCCCTTTGATGTGATGGCTAGTCTTCCCAAGAAGCTAAAAGGTTGGGAATATGAAGGGTTAAGGTATGATTATAAAAATAACACGTAGCAGAAATCAATGTGTTCTTCTTCGTGGTTCTTAAGCTTCTAGTTTTTATCTCTTCTACTATTCCCTCATGCATCTCTCTCTCACTTCAAAATTTGATTTGGAAAAAGGATTGGTGAAAAAACATACAGAGTTTCAAATATTATGACTAGTTAAGAGATATGAGTGAAAACTTATGTGATAGGAAATGAATGTGTTGCAGTGCTTTTTCTTTGGACTATATGGCTTTGAGGACTGTGAATGGCGCTGATTGCATGTGGAACATAGATCACTGAAGAGGGGAGGGCCAAGGTACTGCAGAGATTAGAGAAGGAATCCTTTGTGTTGTACAAACTTGCATGGTATTTTTTTGATTGTGAGCCTAGTCAAAAATGGAAAGGTTGATCATTGAGTTTTCCTATGTGTGTGGATAATGGCCTTCATTTTTGATATTAAAATTTGGCCTAAATATGAGTGTGTAAAATTGTTTACCTTATTTTCCATGGTGTAAAAATCTTTGAGGAAATCTTTCTCCTCCTCAGTACAGACATCATTTTCTGTCATTTTCCTCCTTCCTGTTGCAATCCAAACTTTAGTTATCATTCACACTCGCAATTCAAATAAAGAATATTGCTCTGATACCAAAATTGATCCGAAATCTATGATTCACCAGGATTATACAAGATATTTTATTTGGTTTATGTTATCATGATTGCATGAAATAACATGTAAAAAATGTATGTGCATACACTTAAAGAAAAAGAAAAATAAATGAGACCATAAAAATAATGCACACAAAATTTTGATAATGGAATTCATCCAATGTGGACTGCATCTTCGGATTGTGCTTCAATAGTGGGTAGGATGTTTCATTCATCTCATCAAAAATAAATTCAAGTACATGGAAAAATACATCATTATACCTCCATTCCTGAGAATGACTTAAAATTCGGCTGCCCAAATGGCAACAATCACAACACCAATAGATTCATCTCGTCCTCCTCAGACATTTTCATTAGAGAAATTTTGAGGTCTAAAATGGGCCTCAAAACAAAAATGTACAACCAAATCAACTTTATAAGAACCAATAAGATTCAAGATGATGATGTCAACCATGGCGGATGATTCACCATTTTTGGAGTAAAAAAGTAAAAAGATTAAAAAATACAAAAATATAAAAACTAATTGTTCAACTCATATTTTAAATTTATCTCCATATGGTTTTACTCAAATTTGATGTGGAAGCACTCGTTGGATGCAAAATTTAGTTCCTCATCCAAAGAATACCCATGTTTCATACTTTCGATGCACCCTGCTACATGAAAAAAATGAGAAATACCTTAAAAATGTGATTGCAATCACATTTTTCATGTATTTCTCATTTTCTATGTAACATGTTCCATCGAAAGTATGCAACATGGTACTATTTGGTTGAGGAATTAAATTTTGCATCCAATGAGTACTCCCATTCGAAATTTGAGTAAATTTATAGGGAGATAGGTTGAAAATAAGAGTTGAAAAAGTAGTTTTTTCTTTTTTCCTCTAAAATTTAATGATGTAATGTAATCTTATTTTATTATTTCCACTATTATTTTATAATATTCCTTGGGAGGCCCATTTTAGACCTCAATAATTTCTCTAATGACTGCAAACATGACCTACTTCTAAAAGGTGCATTGTTGTCTTGAACTTGGTGCCCAACAATTAATGATGAGGGTGAGTTTCTACCATGACATTTGAAATCCACAACATCAAGCAGAATAGTCCAAAGAGATGCGATGGTTGGTGCAACCCATGTAATGAGGAAGATCTACCTAATATCCAATGGAATATTCCATGAGGATGTGACAACAATAATAGAAATTACTGATGAGCCTCAGTATTGCAGCAAGGATGTTGCAACTCCTAGGGCTACCAACTTTACTTTATCAACCTGGGGTTTCGTAGAAAATTAGAGTTGACAGTGCTACGTGAATCAGTATTACCAGATTAATTATTTGATTTACAAAATTGATTTGTATACACTACTTCAGCGCAGTGAACTAGCATGTATACGCAACTATACTTAATGAAACCAGTGTATATGTAGAGATCTTTTGATTTACCCAAATTATAATGTAGTGAACTTTAATCACTATGTCATCAATTCATTAGACATTGTAGTAAAAGCAGAATAAAGCATCACACATAAGCAACACACATAAACACCAAGATATAAGGTGGAAACCCAATGTGGGTGAAAACCACCTGCTGCAATCGTCTCTGTATTATTTTAATAATAAGAGAATTCTGTTTACAATTTTTGTACTGGTGCAGCCTTATACCAATACGTAGGCTTCTACCTGTAGAAGGCTACAACCTTCTCTCATTCTCCAGCTTCTACTGGAAGGGAGCGACAATCCCCTATCTCTTGTACTAGCTGATATGTTTACTAGTACGTAAGTGTCGGCCTACAGAAGGCTACAACCTTCTCCTTTCTTCCAGGGAACAGGTTTCATAAATTTTCAAACTAGATCCATCAAAAACATCATTCAAACATCAAGTATATCTACATCAACCAATCTCCTATTGAACCAACCACAACTGAATCAATCAATCATTTTGACAACCCATCAATCTGATCATTCAGGATACTATCACTAGAATACAGTAACCAGAATCCAAGCCAAAACCAACACTGCAACAGCAAACAGAAGCAACTAAAACATATTTTATAAGGTATATGCTACTTCCATGTGTCGAACCTGCGTGCATATGCGCTCTCCTCAAGGCGAACCTGTGTACAGATCTGCAAATCAAATTTATGATGTATATGTTGTTTCGATATGAAAAACCAGCATGTGTACTCACCTTTTCTAAAGTGAACTTGCGTACAGATCTGTAAATGATGATTTAAATATTACAACAATTCCATACTTCAATCATACCCAGGTCATCACATTTACAGACTGCAACATGCACCAGTTATTCAGATAAATGATCAAACCACATAAAGATAATTCTCTTCAAGCCTTAAGATCTTGATACATCATTAGATCTTATCCTTCATTAAACACAAAGTTTCATCCTTGTTTCAGATCTAGCAATGCACCATAACCCAATAACCTGCATACTAGATCTCACCCTTCATCAGATATTCAATACTTGAGTGTCATGGCCTGATGATCTTCTCCTCCTTTTATAGTTTTAGGCCTTTCCCAATACCATGGACCAAAACCATTTAGGACCAATACCTTGGGTTAATACCTTGGATCAAATACCTTGGACCAAATACTTCGGACCAAAAATTTAGTTTTCCAAGGTATACGCGCCTTTCCTTCTGTGAAAGTGCGTGTGTACATATACACGCCTTGAATACAGTGAACCCGCGTGTACACACAGCTTGGCCAATGGTGAACTTGCGTATACCTCTCTTTCTTCCTCTATGTTGTTAACCTATTGCACTGTGATTTTTCATCTAAGTGAGTTGCCATCAAGGACAACACCTATGTCATAATGCCAACAATCTCCCCCTTTGGACTTGATGGCAACACCAAGTCACTCTCCCCCTTTGTCATCAAGGGCAAAGGGTCATGCTCCCCCTGAGTACCTACTGAATTCTCTGATATGCTGAAGTGTTGATTGAGCTCCTATGATCGAGTCCATGTTCCCCTGAGCACAAGCAATGTCTGCAAAAAGATAATATGAATCTATACATACATCACCAATGACCTTCCTATCACCAAAGACTCATACATACATCCATCTCCCAATCAAATGGGGATATACCAAATTTGACTCATCCACCCAACCAAGTGGGGATATACAATTGTTTATACATGTCAAAACACAAACATTACATCATCCATCCCATGCATAGTGGGGTTACAAATTAGGTCTTTTCATGACCTTTACATTAAAAGATGTACATGACTTATATAATAGAGACCAAATATCTTAAACAAGACCATGATAGTCATTAGCAACTATCATCAGCAGCATTTGTCAATCAGCATCCAGATCAGCAACCATGTTCTCCCCCTAAACCTGTTCCACCTGAAAAAAATCTGCATCCAGATCTACGAAGATAATGCCAACAATGCATTATTAGAAGCATATGCTCCCCCTGAACCTGTGTCAGATGTTCACTGTCAGATCTGATCATTTCATATATTAGAAGAGTTATCAAGGAATCATCATCAATTAGATATATATCATGTTATCAACAACTTATGAAAGCCAACATATTTCCAAATGTCATCAACAGACTGTAACCATCATCAAGCAAAGCAGATAATTCACTGAACCATATTAGACCCCTTTCTCCTGAGTCTGGCCCACTATTTTTTCTCAAACCATCATATACACGACTGTACCCACAGAAACTAGCATATATACATGACTACGTTTCATGAAACTCACGTATAACCACCTTTCTTTGAAGAACATAGGATTTAACAGCAGGATGATGTAGCAACTACTCCCATCTTTTGTCTGAGATATTCAAATGTCTCTCTGGGTAGTGTTTTAGTGAATATATCAGTAACCTGGTTCTTTGGAGGGAACATACTCCAATTCTACCTTTTGTTCAAGCACTTGTTCACGTAGAAAATGATATTTGATGGGTATGTGCTTGGTCTTGGAGTGCATGACTGGATTCTTTGAAATATTGATGGCACTTGTATTATCACATAGAATGGAGATGGGTGGAGTACATGTGATCTGAATGTCTTGCAAGGTTTTCATCATCCAAAGTAGTTGTGTGCAGCAAGATGCAGCAGCCACGTATTCTGCTTCAGCTGTAGATAATGCAATTGAACTTTGTTTCTTGTTGAACCAAGACACTAACCTTGAACCCATATAAAATGCACCACCACTAGTGCTTTTTCTGTCATCAACACTTCCTACCCAATCTGCATCTGTATATGCATGAAGTGTAAGATCTGTATCTCTAGGATACCATAAACCAAAGTTTTGTGTTCCTTGAATATATTTGAAGATCATTTTGACTTCCTGAAGGTGTGATTCATTTGGATTTTCTTGGAATATTCCAACTATTCCCACTGCATGCATGATGTCTGGTCGAGTACCTGTTAGATAAAGCAAACTACCAATCATGGATCTGTATGTTGGTTGATGCATTGTTGCTAATTCATCATTTGAGCTGAGACTGCATCCTGTTACCATTGTGGTACATACTGGTTTAGAATCTTCCATGCCATACTTTTTCAGGATATGTTTGAGGTATTTGGTTTGTGAAAAAAAAATACCATCTTTATTTTGCTGAACTTGTAGACCAAGAAAGTAGGTGAGCTCACCAAGCAAGGACATTTCAAATTCTTGCTGCATTACTAAAGCAAAATTCTAACCCATGGATTCTTCATTGCTACCAAAAATGATATCATCAACATAAACAACAATTATTAGCAATTTACCAGTGTCAATCTTTGTATATAGATTGTTATCTATTGATCCCTTTGAAAAACCCTGTTGGTGGAGATATTTGTCAAGATGGTAATACCATACCCTTGGAGCCTGTTTTAGACCATAGAGAGCCTTTCTGAGTTTGCATATCAGTTTTGCATCATTTCCAAGAAGGAATCCTTCTGGTTGTTCAATAAAGACTTCTTCTTCTAAGTCTCCATTAAGAAAGGCAGATTTTACATCCATTTGATATACTTTGAATTTCTGAAACTAGAAAGAGCAAGAAACATTATTATGGCTTCCAGCCTAGCAACAGGTGCAAATTTTCTTCAAAATCTATACCTTCTTGTTGAGCATATCCTTTACAAACAAGTCTGACCTTGTTTCTGATAACTTCTCCATTTTTGTTCAGCTTTTTTTTGAATATCCATTTAGTTCCTATGATATTTTTATCATGAGGTCTAGGAATGAATTCCCAAGTATTATTTTTTCAATTTTCTCAAGTTCTTCATTCATGGCCTTGACCCAAAATTCATCTTTACATACTTTATTTACATTTTGAGGTTCGGTGGAAGATAGTAATGCTAGTGTTGTTGGGAAAAGTATCCAATACGGAATGACCCTATCCCACTCTAAGGGTGATAGTACCTCAGCAACAACCGAATGCAAAGCTATTCGAGATTACTTCTTTATGAGATGTAAGAGAGGGGAGAAAGAGATCCACTAACCGTTGTCTTCCGCTAATGATTGATCCAATCTTCTCTCTTTGCTGCTTGCTCCCAGCTCCTTGCTCTTTCACTGGCCCAGCTACACAAAGATCCTGCAAAAGGGCAAGAAAGGGAAACTACAAGAAGCATACATTCATAATTGATTCAAGGATTAGAATAAATCAAATACACAAGTATAACAATTCACCATTGAGATACATGCATATAGAAGAACTTCAAATGCTTTATTAATGGAAGAAGTAAAGTTCTGAGAGTGTTACAACCATAAGAGGCCCAATCCAGCAACACCTCCCAGCAGAAAGAAATCTCCTCTTCACCTCCTTCAAGCAAATCACCCAATAGTTTCTATACTCAAACCAACAGCACTTCCTTACATTCACAAGATTCCAGCCCCCCTAGACCTCATGAGAGAGCTCTATATATAGGAGTTTTGGAGAAAGGATGAGTCAGCTTGAGGCTGGCATGAAGCTGACTAGTGTCCTCTCCCACTTTAGTTATTCTTCAGTTCTTGAGTCCACTTGGAGGTTCTTGCTTCCACTTGGAGATCTAGATCCTCTTACTCATCACAAGGCGAATTCCCTGATCCAAGTGTCATTTTGGAAGCTTCCTGGGCATTGACACATTGAGGAATGACTGTGCCACTTGGCCAATCTCGCCCAGCGCAGGTAGCCTTCATTAGAGTTGACATTCAGCGCAGGTACAGAGTGGAGAAGTTGACATTCAACGCAGATGCTCAGTGGAGCAGTTGACATGATCCAGAATTAGCTTGTTTTTGAGTGTTTTCAGGTGGAGAACTGATATTTAGTGCTGTGGTTTGCTGACCTTGTTTCTCTAGGGGTAGGAACAACATGTTTAGGGACTTTGGATCCCTCAGATTATTGATATTTCATGCTTCATGTTGTAAGGCACAAAAATGTCTATAACAGTTGCCCCCTAAAGTATGAGGTCGTTTATCGGGTGAAATGCTTTATCAGGAGGATCCGAAGTTCATTCAATCGCTGAGAGGTGACCTGTAATAAAATACAATACAATACATTATTTTTCATTCTGCTTTCGTGATCTAGCTGAGGCGGGCATTCCCATGCTCAGCTTTATAAATTCATTTGGGTACATATAACAGACGATCGTCTGATGGTAGACTGATAATTCTCTGCTGAAACTATCATCCTTTGAGTAGGATGATCATCTGCTGCAATGATGTACATGTCAAATGTCTTTATGTTTCCTGAATATATATCGCAGCCCGGATGGATGAAACTAGATCCGGGGTCTTCAAACTCGTTCAATCTTCACTCTAAGTACAAGTCGATCCATGTGAGAATTGCGCTGAAGTCGAACATGGAAAGACATCGCTTGATTACCGGTCAATGATGTAAATCGTTAACAAGCGCGAGAGGAATCACCGATAATGATAATGACCCTCAAGGTACTGCAGTACAATTCACGTGGTGTGAATAAAGGACTTGGCGTCGAACACCACGCAAAATCTTCTGGTCGAAGGTCATTGATGTATACCTGTCGCCGGAAGTGAGAAACTTGCCATTGAGGCATGCAAGCTTCAAAGTACTGAGGGGGGTGTTCCTAGATCAACTTCTTGGATAATGAGCTGAAGTTGACAAGAAGCGATCCATCAAATGAGGGCCTTAATGAATCCCACATCAGTGACACGGAACGGAGCTAATGATTTTAGTGGAGGTGAAAACAATCTGTGAGATATGATTCAGGGTGGCGATCATGGGTGGATGAAGGATAATGTATGGCAGTGGATGGGACACGGTTGACTCTTTCTGAACAACATCTCTTGAACATATAACGACACTGATGCGATGGATTGGTAGCATTACCCCAAATGTGGATGGTTTGGCGAAGACCATGGTGATGAGACCAGTGAATGAAACAACCCAACCCGATGTGATACGGAGGAAAAGTGTCATGTCCAAGAGCGACTTGCTACCATTAAAGCTTTGAGGTTCTCCCAATTTTTCCCCAGTCATTTCTGACCAGTACCTCTTTATTTTTGTCAAGCTTGAGGAGGATAACATATGCTTGTTCTATAACCTGCCCTTCGGGCAAGCCCATCGCTATGTTTTAATGAGCCTAGCGATAGGGAAACTCGTTCTCGTCTAAAGACAAGTTTGTCGCTATTTAATCATTTTAACGAGTCTAACGACAAGGAAAACTCGGTCCTTTTCATTTTTAGAGAGTCTGAAAAGGTACATAAAGTTAACTCCAAAATTCCTTTTTCGTCATCTAATCCCTTAAGTCCGAAAAAGTATAAAACAATACAGAAGGGATGAGTTTTCGATAACTTTAACGAGCCGAATAAAACAAGTGCTCGACCTTTTTGTGTAATAATCCCTCAGGTCCAAAAAGATTAAAATCTAGAGGAGGGATAGCTCTTCTGGTCACTTTAATGAGCTGGAAGGCCAAAACTCGGCAAACTTTTCATATTTTACGAGTCAGGAGAAAAGAGCTCAAAGAAGACTCGTCTTTTGAGGAACGAGTGATAAACAGGGATAGCAGCAGATTCCAGGTACAGGTTGGAATTTTCCAATCACGGCAGTATCACAAGGATGGCTAGGTGAAATCACTCTTCGCAGATGTTCCTCAAAATAGGTAAACAATCATATGGGGGTGAACGATTGGCCAAATGGAATGGAGGTGGCAGGTGCAAACACGACCAAGGCTTTTTATGGCTAATAAATTTACGATCACAATGGTTATTTACCGGAATAGGTTCATTTTTTAATGAGCTTAAAATCTGGAGGAAACTCTTGCTCAATCTTATGTTTATTTTTTAACGAGCATGAACTATGTGCTAAAACTGCTCGGATCTTCGCTTTTCTATTTTTTAACGAGCATAAATTCCGCGGTAAAACTGCTCGATTATATGGTCAAATTTTGATTTTTACCATTACTAGCTTTTCTCTTTTCAAGTATAGTACTGCATTTTCAATTGCTGCAACAAACTTTGTTAGAAATGAATAATATTTGCATGAAAATGAGACTATAACCCTAATATTTCACTTTAAACTGCGTAAAAAGCCATTAAAAGGTGTTTTTACCTCTCATTTACCATTTCATTTGCATTTGGTTTGTTGGAGCTCTGGAAGTGCCTCTTCCCCTTTGATTTTCACCAGTTGATTCCGGGAGATTCTGCGGACGATTTTCGGCGCCGTCTGGACCAGGTAGGAGCTAAACCCTAGCTCTTTCTTTTCATGGTTTCATTTTCCAGTTTTAGGCCTGTTTTTCAGTGTTTCTAAGCCCCAGGGGTTTTGCAAAATCGCCCTAACTTCAGTGCAGGTTCCCCTTTCTAAACCTGCGCTGAATGTCAAGTTGCCTTAGGGCAGCCTGACCTTCAGCGCAGGAGGGACACTCTCTGCCTGCGCTGAGCTCAAAAACTGAGTTTTTAGGTCATTTTTTGATGATTTTTCGCCAGTTTTTCATCAAAATCAGGAACTTACTCTTTCTCTTGCTTGCTTTGCAGGGAACTTTGAACAAAATGTCCCTTGCGTGGCGAGAACGAGAACATGAAGAGGAGGACATGATTTCCCTCCATGACCCGGTCACGGTGAACGCACTGCGGAACTGTGGCCTGCTGAAGTTCTTCCGTATCTCTAGCATGAGAGCACAGATTTCTTTACTGCAGTATATGCTTGATGCTTGGGATCCTGTTAACCAAGTATTCCAGATTAGGGGAAAGTCCATCCCCTTGACCATGGAGGACATGTACTTCTTGACTGGGTTGTCAAGACGAGGTGCCCCCATTTCCTTGTCAGGTACGGCTCGGGGGACTGATTCCACCAGAGATTATGTCCGCCAGTATTGCAGGGAAGGTTCTCAGCCGAGCAGAGACGGCAAGATTGTTATCCGTGAGATTACTGATCGGGCTCTCAGGTCCATTCTGTACACTATTGGTAGGATGGCCGGTAGCGCAGCTCTACATGTTGCCAACAGATCTTATATGCAGCACGCCTTGGAGTGTCTCCAACCGAAAGTATTCAACTGGTGTGATGCAGTACTTGTTCAGATGAAAATTCAATTGACCAAGGTAAAGGACGGGAAGCTGAAGAACTTTGGATTTGGTTCTATTCTGACTGCCTTCGCCTTGGAGAAAATCCCACTGATGCAGCCTCAGTACATCATACTCGACTTGCCTTCTCCGACCGAGCCACGCATGCAGAGGTGGGTTGATCACATGTCTAGGCATGCTGGTCAACCTCAGATTACTTTTACTGAGGCCTTCTTCAGGTGGTTCGAGCGCCAGGAGATGGCGTTTTCCGAGTATCCATATGTGAGTATGGATTTCCGAGGTGATCCAGATTTGGTGCTACCGGATGGCGAGCAGTGGGGTGCCATTGGTAAACTCTTTGACCACATTACTGTTTACTGTTCTTATTTATAATGTTGTTGTGCTTTATTCTATCAAGACTCTTAATCGTACTCTTGGGTGCATGCAGATATTGGTCCTGTTCGTCCAGCAGTTCGTCCGAGACCGCCAGTTGCTGCCCCGACAGTGGAGCCTGCTAGGAGAGCTGTTATTCGCGACCTTGACGATACTGAGACCCTCACAGCTGTGCAGGAGCAGGTTGAGAGCCTTACTCTCGGCATTCCCGATGTGAGGGTTGATGAGTTACCTTTATAGCTGCAGTGACACACCACTGGTGTACCTAGACAATGGACTCGTCTCTTGCGCATGATTGCACAGGCCGTGATGTGCTATCATGAGCACCACTAGGCTAGGGTGCCCCCTAGCATCTTTTTGAGTTTCAGGTCATATGACCAATTTTGTCTTGGTTACAGAACATTATGTATGAACTATATAAACAGCTTATATATTTTGATTTTCGAGCTTTATTCTGTTTGAGTTATATGATCCATATGTACAATCTTTGATGATGTGTCCTTTTATAAATGTTGCAAATGTCTATCTAACACATAGTTTGCTAATGAGTCAGTTAACGTGTTTAAGTTTCTTGAAATATGTTGATATTGAATTGAATCAAATCGTCTTTCCAAGATCTTAACCCTTAGGAACATGCGATAAATAGCTGGATTGCGAACAGAATATATACCATTGAGTTGTAGTATTACGAGCTGTGAGTCTAGCCTGACAATTAGTCGGCGTATGCCACGTGTGATGGCATCAGAGAGTAGTTCTATCAACGCGCTATACTCAGCGATGTTATTCGTTGATTGCCCAATACATACACCTCTGAAACTTACTAACTCGCCGCTTGGATCAAAAATGGCCCAGGCTGCGGAGGATAGGTTCCACGAACTACGACTCGCTCCGTCAGCATATCCAACACATGTCTCCAAAAGGTTCGACATCTGCAACAAATGTAAAAGGTGGATCACTCGACCAGAACAAATACTTTAGCGAAAACAAAATACAACAAAAGCACGCAGGTTACTATTTAAGCATAGTAACGCTTGAGGTACAACCCGTTGCGGGGCTGCGCCAGTGGAATTCCATCATAATCCATTAACTCATAGGCTCCTTTTGCTAACACCCTTTTAACAATATAGGGGCCCATCCATAAGGACTTGAATTTACCTGCTCCCAATTTATCGGATTCTTGGTCATAAAGCAAGACCAAATCACCTTCTGAGAAGACACGGGGTTTGACATTTTTGTCGAACTGAGCCTTGACTCGTTTCTTATGGGCCTCGTTAGCCAAAGCGGCATCACGATGGGTTTCATCCAACTGGATTAATTCCAAGAAACGAGCCTCTTCTTCTGAAGTTCCGGGGAGGAGATCGATTGCGAGTTTAAGCGACGAAATTTCGCACTGGATTGGTAAGACTGCTTCCAGGCCATACACCAGTTGAAAAGGTGTGAACCCGGTTGCGTTCTTTACCGAGGTTCGGTAAGCCCACAAAGTTGAGTACAGGATTAGGTGCCATCTTCTTTTATGAACCCCGATCATCCTTTGCAACATACGCTTCAGGACCTTGTTGATTGCCTCAACTTGTCCGTTGGCTTGCGGATAATATGGGGTAGAGCTGTCGTGAGATAGCCCTAGCTTGGCAGCTAATTCGACCATCATGTGGTTGCAAAAATGCGAACCATGATCTGTAACTATAGCCTGTGGTATGCCGAACCTGGCGACTACATGATTGAAAAAGAAAAGGGCAGCTGTTTCACCAGTGTTATCCAATGTAGGCATCGCCTCGGCCCATTTGGTAAAATAGTCAACGGCGACTATAATATACCCATGCCCCCCAGTCGAGGTGGGGTTACATTGCATGAAATCGATGCCCCACTTGGCGAAGGGCCCAACAGCAACTATCGGCTGTAAAGGTGCGGGTGGTCGTCTGGTTTTGCTATCAAAAATTTGACAAGCATGGCAACTTCTGACTCCAGTTATGCAATCTTTGAACATGGTTGGCCAGAAGTATCCTGCTCGTAAGATTTTTTTGTGCTGTTGCATATCCAGACTGATGCCCCCCACACGTGCCTGAATGACACTCATTCAGGGCTTTTTCTGCCTCCTCATGGGTAAGGCACCTCCTCAGAACTGTATCGATACCACGACGGTAAAGTGTATCACCGACGATCATGTAGTCTTTTGCTTGGTATCCTATACGTTTTTGTTCGGAGCGAGAGGTGTTAGGCCTGAATTTTTGGGTTTGGAGATAAACTATGATATCTCCATACCACTCATCGCTTACAGATATCAGAAACAAACTTTCGTCCACGATTGACTCTTCCGATGTTTCATCGTTGGACGACGATGGGAGATCGCATAATAATTCGGCGAAAACTAGGGCTTTCTTTGATTTGGATTTTACAAATTCCAGATCAAACACTTGAAGGATCGCTATCCATTTTGAATATTTGCCCCCCAGCAACTGTCGCGACAGTATATAAGTCATGGGGTTGCAATCTGACAAGATGGTAGTTTTCCGAAAGAGGACATAATGTCGAAACCTTTGAATCGCTTGAACAGCTGCAAGCGCTAGTTTTTCAACATAAGAATATTTACTTTCTGTATCGTTTAAGTTTTTACTTAAATAATAGATAGGATGTTCAATTCCATCGACTTCTTGAACTAAAACCATTGCAATGGTCGTATCCGCTGCAGCCAGATACAGGTTAAAATATCTTTGATAGTCCGGGGCGTACATTAATGGTGCTTTTACTAGACAATCTTTCAGAGCATCAAAGGAAGCTTGCGCCACCTGGTCCCAGACAAAAGGTACATCCTTCTTCAAAAGACGAGTATAACCCTTAGCAAGTTCTGCGTAATTTGGAATGAACCTCCTCAGAAAGTTTGCTTTCCCTTGGAGTTTCTGAATCTGAAGCAAATTTGAAGGTGGAGGCAAATTAATGATTGCCTGAACCTTACAGGGGTCAAGACGAATCCCATCCTTAGAGACTACAAAGCCAAGTAAGCGACCAGAACCGACGCAAAACACACATTTGTGTGGATTGAGTCTTATCTTGTAGTGTCGGCAACGTAGAAATATCGCTCTTAAATGCTGCGGATGATCAGTCTGCTTTCGCGAATGAGCCGGAAGATCGTCGAGATAAGGTTGAACAATATTCTTGATGTCATGGAAGGCATAATTCATCGCCCTCTGAAACGTCGCCCCAGCGTTCTTTAAACCAAAGGGTAATTTTCGATAAGCGAATGTGCCCCACGGACAAATAAATGCAGTCTTTCACTGGTCCTGTGGGCGGATATTTATTTGATTATATCCGGAAAATCCATCCATAAATGAAAAGATTTCACATCCGGCGCATTCATCAATTATTTGGTCGATGAAGGGTGTAGGGTAGTTGTCCTTCGGACAAGCTTGGTTTACATCCCTATAATCGACACACACTCTAATCGTCCCTTGTTTCTTCATAACAGGGACAATATTCGATACCCAATCGGTTAGAGGAACCGGGTAGATGAATCCAGCATGGAGGAGTTTTTCAACTTCCGCCTTAATGGCAGTGGCTTTCTTGGGGTGCACCTGCCGAAGTCGTTGTCTTACCGGTTTGACATCAGGATACATTTTAATTTCATGTTCAGCGATACTCGAGTCGATGCCTGGCATTTCATCATATGACCAAGCAAAGACATCTCTAAATTCGCGAAAAAGAGCGTTATATATTTCCAGTTCTGAAGGGGAACAACCTTTGCCGACATAAATATTCTCTACAACATCTGTTTTAGTCGAGATATTTATGGCTATAGTCTCTTCAATATTGGATAGGTTTCGCTCGGAATCCACCGTGTTTACAGTATTTGTTAGGAATTCAAAAACTGAAGGGTGATAAAGGTCACTTTGAGTATCTTCTTCATATTCTGGAAGAAGGGAACGATGGTGGTGATCATTCCATGGTGCCCCCTCAATCATCATTGATTGTAAGATTCCTTCGTCAGTCCCATGTACTTTTGACCAAGGATCTAATGGGGTTTCATATTCTCTAGACCTATCTACCCAAACGCTTGACGAGCGTTGATTTGGGCTCGCCTCCCATGCTTGAAACATTGATTTCTACAATATTTCTAAAGGGCTTGGGGGAAAAACCATTGAATGATCCATGTTGACCTTCGTGGAAGATATCATGTTGCAGGTTGCTACAAACGGTACATTTCCTATATTAATAGGAGGTGGTAGCGCGAAAGTTCCCATCAATGTGGGGTCTTTCAATAATCCTACTCCGATATCTTGAATTGAATGGTTGCTCTCATGGATCATGGGAATGCTTCCTGTAACTTGTGAACCATTAGGGAGGAAGTTCTGTTGGTCGACGATCGTAATCCCTCCTTCAAATGGGAATGCGATCTTCCTAAAATAAGTCGACACGACAGCTGCCATGGCATAAATCCATGGTCTACCCAGTAGGATGTTATAGTCAAGATCTCCATCAATGACCTCAACATCAATTTCTACTGTTTTTCCTCCTAGTTCAACTTTCAAGTTATTAAGGATACCGTAATGGGTATAAGTCCTTCCGTCGAAAGCTTTTAATGTCGTCGATGATCGTGACAAGGTTGGAGACCCTAAAGTTTTCCAGCAACTCATTGACATAATACATGTCGAGGCTCCCTCATCAATTATTGTTCTATGAACAGTTTTGTTGAGGGCTTTCACTTGAATAAGGAAAGCTAATTGAGCTGGTAACTGAGGATCATATCCTTTGTGATCAAAGGATACAAGATTGGAATCCTTAGGATCAACCCCACCAATTGCTGATAACAATGCCTGCCTTTGGGTTGGACAATTTTGTAATACCTCAAGAGTCGACATAGCAGATGGCGATTGGGCCAAATCTTCCACTATATTATAATGCTGCGCCGCTCTGGCGCGAGGATTAAATGTCGACTTGTGTACTACACCCTTTGGCGGTTTTATTGTTAATTCAGGGATGATGGGTGGTACAACTTCTGTCAAAGTTGTTGTCGAACTACTTGGTTGATCTTTGCCTTTTTCGTTCGACAGCTGAGGATTCCCATAATCTTTGTTCCTTGTCGAAATTAAAGCATCATTCTGCTGTTTTGAAACTGACAACATAAGGACTTGCGACGGGGAAGCATTTCCACTATCAACCAAATTTTGACCTGGGTTGGGAAATGGATCAGTTAACACAGCTGAGGTTTGGGAGCTTTTAAAGAACCTCTTTAACTCATCTTTGAATGGGCAATTCTTTGTGTAATGATCCTCATCGTCACATATTTGACATGGATAATTTTGTTTCCCTTTGCTAGGAGGGTTTGAAGAATTTTTTCGAGGAGATGATTCACCTTGTTTTTTCTTCTTCCCTTTGTTTTGCTTTTTCTTGCTTCCTGGTTGATTGGTTTCTTTTCCCTTATCTTCCGATACGGCATTTACTTCCGAAGCAAGAATTTCTTCTTTTGCATTTTGGTCCGAATTCTTACGGGATTTCTTTGATGAAGCCCTTGTCGATTTCGCGTTTGCTGTGCCAATCACGCCATCACCGGCATGAGAGTCACTATTTGATTTAGGAGGGGGAGGAATTGAAAATTCTGGTCTAGGGGCATCGGGTATTTTGTCATAGAGCGTGCCGGACTGGGTATAAACTAAGTCTAAATACTGTGCACGAGCAATGACTTGCTCCTCTGTTACGACTCCCCCTTTGGCCACATCTTCCGTAATAGCAGGAAGTAACGACTTTATAAACCATTTAGCTAACAGCTGATCGGGAACATATGTTTTCACCATCCTACGACGACGACGCCACTCATGTATATGATCAGATATATGGGTGGAAGTTGTCTGCTTGAAGTTGGTCAATATTTCTGTTCCCGTTTCATACCTTATCGGTAATTGAAAATGGGTTAAAAAAGTCGTGGCTAGGGAACTAAAATTGTCGAAAGAGGCTCTTGGCAATTCAATATACCATTTAGCCGCTGGACCTGTCAATGTCCTCTGAAAAAAGCGAAGCCTTATCGAATCGTCGTTCAAGGTGTTCGACGAACACCACAGATGAAAAGTCATCACGTGATTCGATGGATCTTCACCTGGATTTCCATTGAATTTAGGAATGTCAGATGGAAGTTTATGAGGAATCGCTGGCCACCAAGGGGCATAAGCAATCGAATCGTTTGTTAACTGGTGTAAATCGGGTAACTCTAAAGTCGCCACGAATGGTAACTGTTGATTCAGGTTAGGCGAAGCGTAACCAGGGTACGATGGAATTGCTTGAGCAGTGGGCCTTTGCATACCAGCATAATGTAATTGGTGTTGGTATGAATGATACGGTTGGTGGACTTGACCACTGTAAAGTGGTTGGTTTTGACTGTTTTGGATATACAGTTGTCCACTGTTCGCAAAGATCTGCTGCTCAGAACCTTGGTACACCTGCTGGAATTGTGGTTGTTGGTATTGCACAAGCCATGGTTGTGACGCCATGTTTTGTTGTGCTATGCTAACCGTTGGACCAAGGTGTGGGGTGATTGTACTCGTTTGGACCTGTGTCGCCCCACCAGTTAGCGATTGTGGTTGTGACCCATGATCAAGTGGCTGTTGCATTACAACCTGAGAAATCTGAGGTTGGCATGCAACAGGTATCGCTTGAACTTGTGACACTGTTACAATAGCCGGTGTGGTTGGGATGTTCGTCATAGGTACACACTGTTGCATAGAATATACAACCCTTGGTTGTTGAGGTAGCATAGGTACCCAACTACTTGATGCAATTCCAGTATAACCTGAATACTGTTGTGAACTCACGTATGGGTACCCTCCCGGAGGAGGTAATGAAAGGGCATATTGCCCCCCATACGGTATCAATCCCGAACTCAAGGGGATTGATTGCCCAGATTGACCTCCAAAGGGATCAATTTGGCGAGTTTCAACATAAGAGTTGCCGGGTATTACTCCGGATGAACAAACTGGAACAGACCATATTGTCGAAATAGTTCCTTGGTGGACTCCTTCTAGCTGTGGAGAGCTAGTTGGGACAGCTGGTATGCCGGCAAACATCGTCGGAGTGACAGCAGGGACTTCTGTTGTCGCTGTGTCATTTGACACAGTCCTAGATGATGACGGTTGTTCAGACATCTTAAGTCTATCCAATAGATTGCCTAGCGATTCTACAGGGACTTCCACTTGTGGTGGATTAACTTCTGATGAAGGAAACAGAATGACCCCGACTCCAAAATGAGTTGGAGTACTTGCTTGCGGATCCTCTGCAATTTCCTCTATCGCAATCAAACCCGGTGGAAGAGGAAGACCGTCGGGTCTGTAAAATATTTCTGGTGCCGAAGAAGTCGTTGTTTCGACAGCGACAGTTGTTTGAGGAACAAAACTCTCTGGACTGGTTACAGATGGAACTGGTTCAGTTATACAAGTATTTGCCCCCAGACTAGGATCAGTATTACTGTCCTTTTGTGGCTGTTGAACTTCTTCTATAGAGGCAGGGTTTCCAGAAATGTTAGGAGTAACCGGAACCTCAGATGCAGTTGGAACACTTGTTCTAACTTTTATAGGAGATTTTGAACCGGTTAAACGAGTTCGCTTTGTCCGTACTGTTTTCGATTCCAGAGACAAAGACGGTTGACTCGTAAGCCTCCGCGAACGACAGGGTTTCAATTGACTTTCTTCCACGATTGCGGATTACTCGATCAACCAAAATATTAAAAAGGGGAAATTTGTGTTTCCGAATTGAATGAATTTTATTAGACGCTTTTAGACACAACTTGCTTTTTCACTTTTTAAGAGTCGAGAAAAAGCTAAAGATGACTCTAGTCTCCTTCGATGTATTAACGAGCCCGAAGTGACAAATGCTCGGTTGGACTTTTTCAGTTATAGAGTTTGAAAAAGGCCAAAAGAAACTGCTCTGGAGATCTAGGCAGAGGGTGTGCCAAACCTTTCGCAAAACCACAGAATACGTTTTACGGTACGGGTGGTCGATCTTCGTGAATGCTGTGTGTTGGGCAATTTATTGGACTTAAATTGCTGCATTAAATTATCAACCAGGGAAACTCATAAGCTTGTGATGATGACAGCACAATATATGTAGGAGTAGGCAACTAACTCTATGCCTAACTAAATTATTTAAGATTCAATACAATATGTAAGGGAAGAGGCTCCTAACTAAGGAGGTCCTGGTTGTCCTTCCCTTAGGGTATCATAAAGAAATCATTCCTAAAACCTGAAACTTGAAATAAAGACAAGAGAATGAACTTAGTTATTGTTCAGATTCAAGTAGAGAGAGAGACTAACTTAGTCTCTTGATTGTCCTCTCATGTACTAATCCAAACTAAACTAAGAGTCATTCATAAGCATAAGAAATGAAATGACTTGAAACATAAATAGAAAAGAATGAATTTCAATTACCATATAAATCAATGGAGAGAGAGCCTAACTTAGACTCTTGGTTATCTCCTCATATGATACTTGAAACATAAAAGCAAAAGAATGAATTTCAATTATCATGCAAATCAAATGGAGAGAGAGTCTAACTTAGACTCTTGGTTGTTCTCTCATATGTTGATAAGATTCTAATTTAAAACTCATTCATTAATCATAAACAAATCAAATCCTCAAACATCTAAGAAATTAAATGAAATAAGATCTAATATGAAATAACATGTTTCTCTCATCCTTTTAGAGTGAGCTCAATTCTCCTAAGAACAAGACAAATTATTCCATATACTACATTAAGCAAACTTATATCTAAAAACTACATAATGGAAATATATGTAAAACTTATATCTATAACTACATAATGGAAATATATGCAAAATGAAGCTTTATTCTATTCCATCATAAGTTGGATACAATGCTCTAAGAGTCCTCCTTTTTGGAATGGAGTAGGTACTCCTATTTATACAATGAGAGGAGATAACAAACTCATAATGATGATCCATTAATCTCTCTTTTAGTTCCATACATTTCTCAACCATCTAGACACATAACCCTATCCTCCATGATTTCCTCCATGAGGTCCATGATCTTCTCCATGATCTTTTCCATGAGGCTTACCTTATCAAATTCGAATTTGATCATTCAAGGCCACATAAAGGTGTCTTGGAAGCTTCCTTGGAACCTACACATGTCACCAAAACAACCCACTTTCCATATATAAAGTAAAATATATTATTTTCTAATATTTAATCAAGAATTTCTCTCAAAAATGCTTAAAAATAAACAATAATTGGAAAATATAAATGAGACCCATTAATGGTGAATAGTAGGGAAAATGGAGTGACAAGGTGATGAATAGTGAGCGAAATAATGGAAGCATAGGTGAAAAATGTATGGTAATGAGTGCCATTTTTGGAGCCCAACATACTCCCAAACTGAAGTTCTTGCATGTCCTCATGCAAGCTACTACAATGACTTATTTGATTTGATTATTAAATGAGCTTCTTTTTACAAGATGCTTGGTTCTTGTGTAACAAACATCTTTCGATCATGGAATTCCTTTTAACTTTGCACATCTTTGGATAACTTTTATTTGTTTGCAAAGGATTGACATATTTTAATGTTTGGTTCTTGTGTTACAATCATTATTTACTTTGATCTCTTCTTAATGATTGGTTCTTATGTTACAATCATTATTTACTTTGATCTCTTTTTAATGATTGGTTCTTGTGTTTACAATCATTATTTACTTTGTTGAGATCAATCATATGCTCATCATTTTGTAGTAGTTTTTATTGTGGGAAGACTATGTGGGTGAAGATGTAATATGAATGAGGAAAAAGAATGAAGTGTGAAATTCCCCCCTCCCCAACTGATGGTTTTTGGCAATTTTAAATGAGAAAGGAAATAGTGAAATAGTGGAATATTTTCCAAATATCATCATTTTAGCATCTAAAAAGAATTTCAAGATTAAAGGTTAGAAAACATCATACCTTACTTACCTAAGGAAGTGGATGAATCATGCATGTTCAGCTGCCACAATTCTGATCTGAATCTGCTTCTTCAAGTTGTGGATGAAAGATGGATCTGTATTGTTGTATCGGCTGTTAGATCCTCTGCTACTAGATGATGAATCTGAGGAGTCTGTGGAACATGGCTGAAAGTTGTATCTGCTGCTGGATGATGAATATGATGAGTCTGCTGAATATGGCTGAAAATCTATAAGGCTTGGAAGGTATATAAAATATATAAGTTACATTTCCCTCCCAGCCTTATTGATTGACTTGTCCTCAAGTGATGGCAAACTGAAAAACAATGAAAAGAAATTGGCTTCATCTGCTACAAAATATGGGTCTTCAAGTCTTCAACGCTCGATGGCACAAATCTTACTATGTGATTAAATGTGTCGATGTCGAACATAGCAAGAAGTTGTTGACTTAGTGGCCGTTAATGAATGCCCCTAGCCAACACAAGAGCTCCCACCATTGATTCCAATGGGAGTCAGGATGCCTAACACATCTTTGTAGGTACGAATAAATTTGTCGTGGTCGAGTCACCTACAAGATCCAACGAACAAGGGATATTAATGTACTCCCATTGTTCATTGGCAAGAGTACTTGCCATTAAGGCATGCAAGCCACTAGGTGTTTTTTACAATGATAATTAGACTCTAGGACTTTGACTCAAGCAGAGTTTTATTGCGGAAATGAAGGGAATGGTGAAGACAATGGAAATGGCAATAAGCTTGTAAGAAATGAATGTAAGGAAATGCATGGGGTATGAATAAGAATTCTTGCTGTGAAAAATGGATATGGAAATGGGATGCTTTTATGGATTGACAATTGGTGGAAAATGTTTTGCAAAAAGGGAGTTGCAAAGGAGTGGTTGTAGAGTTGGATTTGTCTTTAGAATATGTCATGACTTAGTCTTTGGAAGACCAATTGTGCACATAATGTAATCTCCTTATGATCACTTGATTATTCTGTAACCTGTAAAAAAACTTGGTACAAAGAAAACATAAGTGTGCTCATGAAGAAATGGCCAGTTTCTTCATGTTTCTTACGCAAAAATTTTATACCAAATAAAACAAATTAAGGATAAACAAAGTGTTAAAATTGACGTAATCATGATTTTAAAATCAATCCATTCTTAAAATAACCATGGAAAAGTAATACTCCCTGTTGATGTTAGACGAAATATGTTCGGCAAAAAGATTGGCATTAGAAAGATCTGTTGTGTTCTGCATGTTAGTATTTCATATAACAGTATTCAACAGAAAGCTATTATGAGTTTAATGCCAACATGAAGCTATTATCGTCATAAGAATCCTCCAATGGATTCTCGAAATGTGTCTCCAAGTATCTTTTTTTATTTTGAAATCTGCGTGAATTTTGTGAATTATTATTGTCATTATTTTTTTTATTTTTTTTTTAAGTAATAAATAAATGAAAACATCATTTTTTTATGTTGATTTTACTTCTTCTTTTTTTAAACAATAAATTAAAAACATAAATTTTTTTAATTTATTATTCAAGTTGAATTTTCTTTTAAAATTGTAAAATCAACAAAATTTATTTAGGAAATCCTTAAAATGAAGTTAGTATTTTTTTTTTTTAAGAAAATCCAATTTTTTAACTAAAAAATAAATATACAATAAAAATGTTTTTTTTTAACCATATTAATATAATTATAACATATTAATATATTAATATAATTAATATACTAATACAATCATAATATATATTAATACAAGTCCAACATTACTTATAAATCAAAGCAAATCAATTATTAAAAAATATATATATATATATATATATATATATATATATACAAATACAAATCTAAAAACATCAAAACAAATCAAAATTATTACTAAAAATATACAAATATAAATCAAAAGAAATCCAACCTTTATAAATCAAAACAAATCAAAATTATTACTAAAAATATACAAATATTAATCAAAAGAAATCCAACCTTTATAAATCAAAACAAATCAAAATTATTACTAAAAATATACAAATATTAATCAAAAGAAATCCAACATTTATAAATGTAAATCAAAACAAATAAAAAATAAAAAGAAATATAATATATAACAATAAATACAAAATCCAAACAATTGAAATGAAAAATCCAAACAAAACGTGAGTATTGGCAGGTGAAGGGATTTTTGGTGCTGCCCGTCAGGGTTCTTTACTAAATTCTTCACTTTTTCCTTAATTTCCTTGTGAGCTAATCTGAATGTTCATTCTGAATGGAAGAAATGGTGCTCATGACCCAACTGATTCTGGAAGAGTCCTCCGTCTCGAATGCCATCTTGAAACGCATGCCTGCAGCCCACTACAAGCTGAGAGCCGCATTCACAGACTGCGTCTTCACACAGAATTCAGGGGTGCTCGCGCGGGGTAATAAACAGCTTCAAAGGGCTGCCCCATGGCAGCACGGGTCGCGGCTTCCACAACGGATTTCGCAGCAATTTTGCCTCTATTTCTAGCGAAGCCCGAATTGCTGGACCTGATAAGCCTATTGGAGATTTCAACTCAGGGATTTCATGTCGGCATGAAGGCACACAGCCATG
The DNA here is from genome assembly GCA_031772625.1 of Pinus tabuliformis. Classification (NCBI taxonomy): domain Eukaryota; kingdom Viridiplantae; phylum Streptophyta; class Pinopsida; order Pinales; family Pinaceae; genus Pinus; species Pinus tabuliformis. The sequence goes on along the minus strand of CM062820.1, from coordinate 1,692,841,059 downwards.
TGTCATCTTGACTTCAATATGTTGTGATTTCTTCATTTTCAGCCGCCACGGTAGTCGCTGGAGCTGCTGCTGCTTCTTCCGAATTGGGTTGATGATGTCTGGGGCGTTTCGATCTCTTCCCCTTTGTTTTGTTCCGTTGTGGATTTGAATCTGCGTCACTCTCACTGTTGGAAACATCTTCTTTGCCCTCAGAAACCCCATACTCTTCTCCTTCCGTTGGGTTATTATAATGGCATCTCATGTGCCTAATGAGAGTCTTCCAAGAGAAGAATTCCTCACCGCAGTACTCGCAGAGCTGCAGATTCTTCAGAGAAGTGGAAGGGAGCATTTTGGAACCGAACTCATATGGCATGTCGAAAGAGTGTTCCAGATCTGCATAGCTCCAATTCCGCTTGCGATTAGGCCGCAGATCGTACACCGGACCATTAGTCAGTTGCTGCTGCAGATCGACTCCGCATGAAGCTTCTTGTTCCTGTTTTACGGGGCTGGGTACTAGTGCAGGCTTCGCTCCAGTTTTTGAGGATCCTTCATTAAAATCAGGAGAATGCTGCTACTGTGGATCCACGAATTCCTCTCGGCCTTCTCCCTGGCAAAGCAGCCCTTGACCTTGTTGTGGCTTGCTCTGTGCCCACCCAGGGCATGGAACGATTCGAAAATTTTCTTGCATGACCTGCACTGGAAAGTTAAACCCATTTTCTTGGACGTAGGCTTCACGGCATGAAGTTGAGACTGTGGATTACCTGAAGGAACCTTTCTCTTGTGGGTCTTTAATGCAATTGGAGTCTTGACATCCACCGATCCAGATGTAGCGCTTTGCTGATCAAGTTGCCGGTTTCTTGATTCCCATGGCTCCCCTACAGGATTTCGAGATGCATTGCATTGATTGAGCTGGATGCTAGTTTCAACCAGTTGGCCAAACAACATTGGGAATGAGTTTGTTAATTTTTTTTTTTTTAACTAAAGAAAAAAAAAACTAGATTTTATTTTTTTAAGATGAATTTTTTTTTAATAATATTAATAATAATAATATATATATATATATGAATGAGATATATATACTATTATTATATGGGAATTTTTAATTTTTATTTATTGTTGTTTTTGTTTAATGTTTTGCTGCTTTTTTGTTATTTATTTTTTTTACATCTAAAAAAACAAAGAAATGGTTAGTTTTTGTTTTTGTTTTTTTTTTTTAAAAACCTAAATTGCATCTAAAAATTTAAAGATGTTTTTTTTTCATTCACAAAATTCTTTATTGTCATTTTGCAAATTAGTTCTCCAGCAAGAGTATTTTATTTGAACCAAATCAATGGACTTTCTTATCTTCCTGATCGCACGAAGCGCAGGAAGAGAGCATACTCATCGCTTGATTTGTGTTTATTCATGCAGGGGGGTGTTTTTGAAAAGACAAAATTTAAAACTAGCTAAACACTAAACCATAAAAAAAAACTCAAACTTAAACTTCTTTGTGAAGATCCTGTTGTCACCAGGTCTCACAAGTTATTTTGTCTAAAGAAAAATACTAGAATTGAATTAAATTTCTAATGCCTAATCCCTTAGCACCATCCCCGGCAACGGCGCCAAAATGTTGGGCAATTTATTGGACTTAAATTGCCGCATTAAATTATCAACCAGGGAAACTCGTAAGCTTGTGATGATGACAGCACAATATATGCAGGAGTAGGCAACTAACTCTATGCCTAACTAAATTATTTAAGATTCAATACAATATGTAAGGGAAGAGGCTCCTAACTAAGGAGGTCCTGGTTGTCCTTCCCTTAGGGTATCATAAAGAAATCATTCCTAAAACCTGAAACTTGAAATAAAGACAAGAGAATGAACTTAGTTATTGTTCAGATTCAAGTAGAGAGAGAGACTAACTTAGTCTCTTGATTGTCCTCTCATGTACTAATCCAAACTAAACTAAGAGTCATTCATAAGCATAAGAAATGAAATGACTTGAAACATAAATAGAAAAGAATGAATTTCAATTACCATATAAATCAATGGAGAGAGAGCCTAACTTAGACTCTTGGTTATCTCCTCATATGATACTTGAAACATAAAAGCAAAAGAATGAATTTCAATTATCATGCAAATCAAATGGAGAGAGAGTCTAACTTAGACTCTTGGTTGTTCTCTCATATGTTGATAAGATTCTAATTTAAAACTCATTCATTAATCATAAACAAATCAAATCCTCAAACATCTAAGAAATTAAATGAAATAAGATCTAATATGAAATAACATGTTTCTCTCATCCTTTTAGAGTGAGCTCAATTCTCCTAAGAACAAGACAAATTATTCCATATACTACATTAAGCAAACTTATATCTAAAAACTACATAATGGAAATATATGTAAAACTTATATCTATAACTACATAATGGAAATATATGCAAAATGAAGCTTTATTCTATTCCATCATAAGTTGGATACAATGCTCTAAGAGTCCTCCTTTTTGGAATGGAGTAGGTACTCCTATTTATACAATGAGAGGAGATAACAAACTCATAATGATGATCCATTAATCTCTTTTTTAGTTCCATACATTTCTCAACCATCTAGACACATAACCCTATCCTCCATGATTTCCTCCATGAGGTCCATGATCTTCTCCATGATCTTTTCCATGAGGCTTATCTTATCAAATTCGAATTTGATCATTCAAGGCCACATAAAGGTGTCTTGGAAGCTTCCTTGGAACCTACACATGTCACCAAAACAACCCACTTTCCATATATAAAGTAAAATATATTATTTTCTAATATTTAATCAAGAATTTCTCTCAAAAATGCTTAAAAATAAACAATAATTGGAAAATATAAATGAGACCCATTAATGGTGAATAGTAGGGAAAATGGAGTGACAAGGTGATGAATAGTGAGCGAAATAATGGAAGCATAGGTGAAAAATGTATGGTAAATAGTGCCATTTTTGGAGCCCAACATTGTGTTCACTGCATTGCGATCAGTAGGGCGGCCGACACGGTTTCCTATGGATAAAAGATATATGCCTATAGGGGTCTCCCAATATATACGCGACGGTACGTGGGAGCACAAGTCCGTATTAGTGCCACTGACTCTCAAGAGGAATCACCCACCTTCGTCGAGATCGACAGTCACTACGTTTAACGACGCCGGAACACGTCTCTAGCTTAGACCTCTATGTGTTTGCGTTATGTTTCAAAGCGTTGTTAGGTTCATTCAATATATTTTAAGTTGATCTTTTTAAAGTTTGCCTTTCAAGGTTCACCGCGAGATGTTTTGATACAAATTCCTAAATGCAGTCTAAGATGAGAAGCAAGCTTTTTCAATCTTTTCGACTTATGAAAATCTTAACTACTGAGGGAAAAGAAAGACAACATCTTTTCACACAGATCAAAGAGCATACACTAATGCACTTTTTCCCTAAATCAACATACAAACTTATATGCAAAATGCAAAATGCAGGTATTTCTTTTCTCTTTCTTAATGTTGGTGTAATACAAAAAGAAAGCTGTTGTATAATTTCGAATTCAATTTCAAGTGAAAGCAAACAAGCTTGTCCAAAATCAAAAGAAACCTTAAGATTTACTTGTTTCGACACTAGAAATATGTAAATTCAAACCATATTACGAAAGCAAAAGCTCAATCAGCTATGAACAGCAAATAAACTAACTCTTAAGATCAAAACGACAATTTATCACAGGTCTAGATCTAAGAGGCCATAGCAAGACTAGTTCACTTTCGTTATGGGAAACTGTAAATGATACAAGAAATACACAAAGAACAAACACAGTTTCTTTATACAACCGAGGCAGAATAGTGGCAAGGAAAGTTGGTTTCAGATAGGTACATTGACTGGTAAGAGGCTGCAAAAACAAGGGTGAAAACAGGGCAAGAAACAGCAGGGAACCCCAGTAGCACTAGGCAAAACTGGTCCAGCGCAGGTAGTACACTGGCAGTTTGACCTTCAGCGCAGGTAGCCCCTTCGGGAACTGCGCTGAAATGCAGACTGCCTTCACAGCACCTGCACTGAAGAACGAAACTTTCGTTTCTCTTGGTTTCCGGGTCACAGATTGCTCAAAAATTCACAGTTTTTGGCCAAATCAGAAGCTATCAGTCAAGTACACACTAAGGGATGAAAAGGAGGATGAAAATCTATCACTAAGAGCTATTTAGAGTCCTTGTGGATCAGCTCTTCAAATCATAAACTTGCCCAGAAACTGAACTAGAGTAGCTGCCCTCTACTTTGCATTTGAAAGATCCAAATGCAGTTCGATTCGGTACTCCCTTTGTTTATGAAATGAATAGCAAAAACACAAACAACCAACAAGATACGATCCCCAGCGGAGTCGCCAATTTTTTGTTGGGAAAAGTATCCAATACGGAATGACCCTATCCCACTCTAAGGGTGATAGTACCTCAGCAACAACCGAATGCAAAGCTATTCGAGATTACTTCTTTATGAGATGTAAGAGAGTGGAGAAAGAGATCCACTAACCGTTGTCTTCCGCTAATGATTGATCCAATCTTCTCTCTTTGCTGCTTGCTCCCAGCTACACAAAGATCCTGCAAAAGGGCAAGAAAGGGAAACTACAAGAAGCATACATTCATAATTGATTCAAGGATTAGAATAAATCAAATACACAAGTATAACAATTCACCATTGAGACACATGCATATAGAAGAACTTCAAATGTTTTATTAATGGAAGAAGTAAAGTTCTGAGAGTGTTACAACCATAAGAGGCCCAATCCAACAACACCTCCCAGCAGAAAGAAATCTCCTCTTCACCTCCTTCAAGCAAATCACCCAATAGTTTCTATACTCAAACCAACAGCACTTCCTTACATTCACAAGATTCCAGCCCCCCTAGACCTCATGAGAGAGCTCTATATATAGGAGTTTTGGAGAAAGGATGAGTCATCTTGAGGCTGGCATGAAGCTGACTAGTGTCCTCTCCCACTTTAGTTATTCTTCAGTTCTTGAGTCCACTTGGAGGTTCTTGCTTCCACTTGGAGATCTAGACCCTCTTACTCATCGCCAGTCGAATTCCCTGATCCAAGTGTCATTTTGGAAGCTTCCTGGGCATTGACACCTTGAGGAATGACTGTGCCACATGTCCCAGCTCGCCCAGCACAGGTAGCCTTCTTTGCAGTTGACATTCAGTGCAGGTAGACAGTGGAGCAGTTGACATTCAGCGCAGATGCTCAGTGGAGCAGTTGACATGATCCAGAATTAGCTTGTTTTTGAGTGTTTTCAGGTGGAGAACTGATATTTAGTGTTGTGGTTTGCTGGCCTTGTTTCTCTAGGGGTAGGAACAACATGTTTAGGGACTTTGGATCCCTCAGATTACTGACATTTCATGCTTCATGTTGTAAGGCACAAAAATGTCTATAACAGCTAGATAGCTTGAGGCTTCAGCAATAGTTCTTCTTGTTTGCACACCTGCCCCTTTTTCCCCCAAAATTTGAGTTTCTGGATGATTTTTCTGAACATACCTTGATGGAGTCTTTTCTTCTATCGTTATCGCTTCTTCTAGTGCTTCATTGGTTTCTCCTTCAGAATCAGTGTGATTTTATGTGGGAAAATGATCCTCATCTTCTTCATTGTCATGATCTTCGGTTTTTATCTGTTTTGGATTTTTGCATGATTCATCAACTAAAACATCAATACTTTCAATAATTTTCCCAAGTCATTTATTATAACATTTATATCCTTTACTTCGGGAAGAGTAGCCAAGAAGAATACCTTCATCTGCTCTAGTTTCAAACTTACCAAATTTTTGTTCAATCCTTTTGATGTAACATTTGCTTCCAAATACTTTGAAGTACTTTACAGTAGGAGTTTTACCATACCAAAGTTCATGTGGAGTTTGAGTTTTGTTTACTCGAACATTTGCTTGGTTGAGAATAGTGATGGCGGCGAATGTAGCATCACCCTAGAAGGTTGCAGGAGTTCCAGATTCATCTAGCATAGCTCGAGCCATTTGTTGAACAATTATGTTCATTATTTCTACCACTCCATTTTACTAAGGAGTCCTTGCAGTGGAGAATTGTCTTTTTATTCCATGTTGTTCACAAAAGTCAAAGAACTCATCCGAGGTAAATTCCCCTCCTCGATCAGATCTGAGGCATTTGATTTTGCGATCTGATTCATTTTCAACCAAAGCTTTGAAGGCTTTGAATTTTTCAAATGCTTCATCTTTATGCTTTAGAAGACCTATCCAACACATTATGGAAAAATCATCAATGAATAATATAAAGTATTCTTCTCCACGAGGTGACTTTTTCCTTGATGGTCCACATAAATCAGTATGAACAAGTTCGAGAGGCTTACTAGCTGATCCTTCTTTTTCAGGAAAGTGCGATCTGGTTTGCTTACCGAATTGACATGATTTGCATATTGTATTTTCAGGAATGCTGATATCAGGGACATCACAAACAACCTGGAATCTGCATGCTTTTCTTATTTGAGAAAAGCTTAGATGCCCCAATCTTCTCTGCCATAGCCAGTGTTCATCATTTTTCTTAGATAGCATTGTTGTTGTCCTCCCTTGAGTATGTATATGTTGTTTGGAGTTCTTGTACCTTTGATCACGGTTTCTCCTGTATCAAGCTCACGAACAACACATCCATTTGATCAAAACACTACTTCATTTCCTTGATCACACATTTGACTCAACAGGTTATGCTTTAAGCCATCAACATACATAAAATTTCCATCATTAACTTTTTCTTTCAAAAAAACAGAGCCTTTACCTTTTATGATAACAGGAGTGTCGTTTCCAAATGAGACACTCTTTTCCTTTTCTAAGGCATTATATGAGTGTAGTTTTTCTTTTTCAACTGTCATATGTTTTGAGCATCCACTGTCAATGTACAACTGGTTTTCTTGTCCTTCTGCATACAAGGCTATACCACATCTTTCTATTTGAGGTTCTTTCTTTCTCCATATTTTGGGATTTTTCTCCTTTTTGTTAAATACACATGGGCAGCAATAGAATATGAAAGATAAAACACGATAGTACAATTTTTATTAACAAGAGATATACAGTTATAGTACATTATGTGACTGTTGGGTTCCACATCCCAAGGTCTCTTAGACTCCTTTTCTCTATTCGGCTTCCACAATAACCCATTAAGGATTAGGTGTCCAAAATTCCCCCCCCTTAATCGGAAGGGTTATGTATGAGTCCAAGAAGAGAGCTGTAATACAAAATGTGCAAAAATGCATAGCAGCACTAGGCTGAATGTGCTCTCTAAAATGTTGGTATAAAGGGCGGTGGTTTAAGGATGACCACCAACACTGGAACGCTTAGTGAAGTTCCTGGAACTCTTCCAAAACTGGCAAGAAGTTGAAGTCTTCTGCTAGAGGAAGTGCTCCTATTGTTTTGAAGAGGGAAACCTTCAACCAATAAAGGGAGGTGTCACCCCGCATAAAAGGGAGAACTTCAACCTAAAAAGGGAAGTCTCAACCTGTGATGGTTTAAGGATGACCAACAACTCTGGAATGCTTAATGCAATTCCTGGAACTCTTCCAAAACTGGCGAGAAGATGAAGTCTTCTGCTAGAGGAAGTTTTCTCAATTTTGTTCCTGGAATTCTTCCGAAACTGGCAAGAAGCTGAAGTCTTCTGCTAGAGGAAGTGTCCCAGATTACCAACTGAAGGCATGTTCACGGGCATCTTTGTCTCTGGCTACAACTCTGAAACTGGTGTGGCAAGGTGTGGCTCAGGCTGGCTTGATGTGACTTTGAAGCTTGTAGATGACCATCATTTCCCCCCCTGTCAGATACAAGGTGAGATGATGGAGAAAACTTAACTGCAAGATTGTTCAATACTCTGGAACAAGTTCTGACATGTGATTGGAATATCTTCTTGGCTGTTGATGCCCATTTCCAAGAAGTGATCCATCCAAGATGAATCTTTGTTCTTGCAGGACGTTTATTTCTGAAGAATCTGTGTGAAGAATGGGTGGTTTTATGACAGTGCTTACATGGATGAAGATCAAAATAGTGATCTTCCAAATTGCCAACTCGGTCACAGTGTTGGCATTTCACAATCTGTTGTTGTTGTTGTTGTTGTTGTTGTTGGTGTGGAAGAGGGGCAGAGACTGGAACGGCTGGAGGTGAACTGTCATGAGGAGTAGGTGAACTGTCATGAATGAATCCAGCACTCTGAAACTAAATGGGCTTGGCCTAGTCTAGAATATGAAAGGACAAGTCCTTGTCATATCCAAGACCAGTTCTATGCTTGTTGTGGACAAGTCGTTCCCTTGGGAAGTGCAAGCTGAACTTCTACATCTGCATGTAACCTTGCTGCTTTATTGTGTACTAAATCTGAATGAACTGTAACATTATTGACCTGCTATTGATGGGTTGTTGTCTCAATGTTATGAATAGGGATAGGTTCAAAATGATGTCTATTTTGATGTAGCTCTTCTTGCTGTAGCTGTGATTCAAGCTACAAAAAATCAATTTTCTCCTGTGCATTTTGTAGACAGACCTGAATGTCTGTGAGAGAAGCTTTGCTAACTTTTAATGTATCATGATTAGTAGAAAATATCAAAGTTTTGAGGAACTCTAATACTTCATTGATTCTAGCCATTTTTTCTTCAATGTCAGAATTACACCTTAAAAACTGATCACAACTACTACTCAATGCAGAAAAGAAATACCCACTCACATTACACAGCAATATCCTTTATAAATGTCAGCAAATGATCAGTGTGCAACCAACAAGCACCAATTACAATCCATTACATAAAAAATAAGAGTTTACTCATGACCAGCATTATGTTCTGACAATACAACCAACAAAACTTTTCTCCATAAAAGATTACAATCAGCGCACCAAACTCTTTATGCAGCAGTCGAAGCAAGGAATCAATGCACTATAATGAGTTTTAAATACAATGCCACACTGGGGCAGCAGCAACTGCAAACTTGCTTGGATCCTTCAAATACTCCTTCACTTTCAAATCAGAAATGATGGCTATCAAAACTTCAATAATTATAACACCATGTCATGGGCAGGACTTGAATGCTCATATGCTTTGACTGGGGTACGAATCAATATTCTCTGATCTTGCCACTTTCTGGCAATGAAGATAAGCAATGAGAGTAAATTCCAGCAAGGACTTTCAGACCTAGAATGCTGCTCCAACACTTGCTCAGGTCATAGGCATTGGAATGAGTCTCTAGCACGCTGAAACAACAGTGATAGACCTCCTTACATGTCCAAATACTTAGCAAACTGTACAGTGCTGGTCATATATACCATAGCATTTTACCATGACCTTCAAAAATATGAATCTAATAAAAGAACATCAAGAGATTGTTTGAATCTCTTAGAAAAGAAAAAGGAGACTTGAATCTGTAAATCATAAGAATCTCTATACCAACTTCAAAAGAAGTCGTACTTCCCTTTCTCCAATGCAAGTCCATCAATCAAGTCCAAAGAATACAGAGATTACATGTGAGAGACATTGATGAAAACCAACCAAAACCCATGTCAATAAAGTCCTTTCTAGACCAACCCCTCTAACAAAAGCGTCATGTTCGCTCTGCCACTGAACATACTAAACTTTAGCCAAACTATCCCAGAAATAAGCACCACCAAAAGGAAATGGTTTCCACTATATATAGAAAATACAAATTTCACACCTACATATCTCATACTCATGAAATAATTTAACAAAAATCCATTAGCGATATTTTCAAAAAGAATATACCACAACTGCTATCCAATAATATTTTATCTATAACAGGACTGATAGTAATACCAGCCCTGAACTGAGACATGGGAGCAAATAACCATCCCAGGCTTCCATGTATTTGTCCCAAACTTCTACAGTTGCTAATCCTGTGTAGCAGTATGGATGCCTGATCATTCCAAATTAGTTCTAGACCCCAGGCCTCTTCCTTCCCCCATTAGAAGCTGCGTTGTTTGAGGTCCTTGAGCCTTATGAGTCACGCCGGTGAAAGTAGATGATCCAGGATGTTATTTCCAAGACCACAGCAATTCCACCCAGTGTAGAAATCACTATGATATAAGCCCGCTTCTACTTGTATTCGCTTTCTCGGCTTCCTAATTCTGCAGATGGTGCACCACTTATCGAGTTTCCTTCCGTAGGCACAACAATGTTATGCCCTCCAACTGAGAAATCTAACGTTTTTGAACCCTAAACTGACGGAGGTTTAAACACACTTGGAGCACGCTCAGTTCCTGAACTCGAAACTGGGCGAGAGCTAGACCACAATGGCTAGACCACAAATCCAACTCAACAGCTCTCATGCAACGGAAATTTTAACAACCCAGAAGTTACCGAGGACCGCGCTTCCCATTTTAGTTGTTCGATCAATACCCAAGACTGTACAGGAGCAGTGTAAATATATATGGCAGCGTAAACGAATAGGGGCAGCGTTCAAAACAGTTCAAGATACCATGTACATTCAACGCATGGCTCATACACATCATAAGACAGCTACCACAAACCAATTTTCACATGGTTCAAACTCGGAGCCTTGAATTAACAATAAAGATGAGTTGCCATTCAAGATTATTGAAACCTTACGGGGTTTTTAACACAGGCGTTCGACAGCATGGTTTTTAATATTACTTCACCTGAATCTCATCAAAATAATTTTTCCAAATCCGTTTAAATAAAACATTTTAGATAACCCAATTGCCAACCATGAATCACCTCACCTCATCAACGTGATGTAACATTGGTACTGGTGCCCACAGAATCTGATACCACAGGATTTTTATGGTCACAAATTGCAGATATATTAATAGTGTGGGATGTGGAGACCACGGCAGCTTCAACGTTCATGGAAATGTTCTAGAAGCTAACATTAACGTGAGACAGAGAGCTTTGGTTAATACCTCTAGGATCTGAACCATCAGAGAATCAACTGGAATCCGTCAACACTCTCTCGTGCAGATAGAGGCTTTGATTCACGCACCAGCGGCGTTTCACACACCATTCATGTAGTGAACTCAGTAAACTCTCGCAGCAGCACTCCCTCAAGGCATTCAATGCAGCAGCATGGCCTCAAGGCATTCAACGGTGATTCAGAATGTTTTCAGAGCTAAGGCATGGCAGAAATGGCGCAGAAATAATTATGGTAGACAGAGCGCAGAATGGCACAGAATCAATTATGGCAGACAGAGAGCAGATTCAGAATCGCAGAGACATAATTAGATGAAACGGCTTGGTGCATGTAAGTAGCAGACCTGATAGACAGAGGTGGCAGCTAATGGCAGACAACGGTTATGGCAGAGAGCCCACAGAGAGCGCAGGAAAGAATATGGCGCAGAATGAGGAATAAAACACTCAATTCTGACAAGCAGATAGGGCATTAATTAATGCTGTCAAGAATGTTGTTGGACGGGAAAAATCTGACGCTCTATAAGGTGGCAATTTTGATCAATTCTGATTAGGAGAAAGGCAGAACTGACATGTATATAGAGACCACAAAACAAGTGGCTCAAATTGGAGTAGGACCAGCAATCGCCCGCTCTGATACCATGTTAAATACACATGGGCAGCAATAGAATATGAAAGATAAAACATGAGAGTACAATTTTTATTAACGAGAGATATACATTTATAGTACATTATGTGACCGTTGGCTTCCACATCCCAAGGTCTCTTAGACTCCTTTTGTCTATACAACTTCCACACTAATCCATTGAGGATTAGGTGTCCAACACTTTTGAGATATTTGCCGAAATTTTCTCTTGCATTCAGATTCTTCATGGCGAAAATTATTACTTTTTCAAGCAGAGAAAAGTTATTATAGGAACTTTTCCTGATCCCTGTCATATTCCTTTGATTTCATGCTTCTCTAGTCATGATGGTTTTGTAAGCAACACATTGAGTAGCTTTGTGTCCAAAATTATGACATGAGAAACATTGACCATTAAATAAGTTCCTACGATTATTGAATCTACTGACCTCGTGATTGTAGTTTCTGTTGATATTCATCTTTGAAGCAAACTGAGTACGATTTAACTGAGTTTGGTTGTGACTTTTTTTCATCCTTGAAGTAAATTGAGCATGTTTTACCTGGTGGTCTACTTTATGCCTTTGCTGACGATTGTTAAACTGTTCATTGCTCTTTGCTGCATCAAGATAGCTTTTAGTGGAGGCTGACGGCTTTTGTGCTTGAGATGCTTCTTCAGTATATCCAAGACCTGTCTTTATCAGAGGAGAACGCTGCACTTTGATAATTTCATTTAAGGTTTATAATCCTTTAGCAAATCTAAGATTGAGAGCTTTTGTTTTCTCAAGATCCTTTCTTAGACCCACAATTTCACATTCTAGTTTTTCATTGTGTTTTTCTCTTTCAGCAAGTTGGTATGTCAAGGTATCTATAATCATATTATTTTCTTCTAAACAGATTTTGAGTTTAGAGATTTCTTCATAAAGGTCATCTTCATCTAAAGCATCCAAAAATTCATCATCTTCATAAGCCATCAGAAGTCTATAGTCATTACTATTTTCATCTTCATCACTATTTGATAAACCATCACTATCTTCATGAGTATAGTAGCTCTTTTTACTTACACTTTGTTTTCTATTCCATTTTTTAGATTCCTTCCCTTTATCATATTTATCTTTATGAGGACATTTGGCAGCATAATGACCGACTCTACCACAGGAAAAACATTTGAAAGGTAGTTTACCTCTGAATCTTCTGGAACCCCGTTGAAGGTTCTTGACAAAGTTTGCTTCTTCTTCTCCTTCTGAAACATGTCCTGATTCATTGAGTTCTTCTTTTCCTTTTGCTGAAGCTTTAAATGTGGCTTCTCTCATATCTGATGGACCTCCTTTTCTCATCTCAAAGGCAGTTAAGATTCCGTGCAGCTGTGTCATAGTAATAGTCTGTAGATCCTGCTTTTCTTCTATGGCAAACACTTTTGATTCAAACTTAGCAGACAAGGATCTTAAAACTTTTTCAACTAAAGTAACTTCCTTTATCTCTTCACCCAGATTCTTCATGCAATTAACAATCTCATCTATACGTAAGAAGTAACTAGCTATACTTTCATCATTGTGCATCTTGAGAGTTTCATATTGAATTCTGAGAGTTTGCAATTTAGCACGTTTTACCTGAGAGTCTCCTTCGTAGCTTAGAATGATTTTGTCCCATATTTCTTTGGCGGATTTGAGCTGCATAACTTTGACAAACTCTGATTGTGATAGACTTCCCAATAATTTATTGACAGCCTTGGCATTGGTTTCATATTTCTTTTTAGTTGTCGTATCTGTAGGAATTGTTGATGGAAGTGTATATCCTCCTTCCATGATTTCCCAGACATCTGTTCCAAGAGATTGAAGATAGGCTATGGTTCTTACCTTCCAATAAACCAATTTTCTCCCATCAAAGATTGGGGTCTAATGGATCTCCTGCTTTCTTGATTACTCATGATGATGGATCTAACTTCAAGCGGTCAAGCTTCTTCTAAAGGACCTACTCTAATAACAATTGTTGGAAATAATACTGAGGGGGGTGAATTAGTATTATCAGATCAATGATTTAATTTTCAAAAATGATTTGTATACGCTACTTCAGCACAATGAACTAGCATCTATACGCAACTACACTTAATGAAACTAGCGTATATGCAGAGATATTTTTATTTACCCAAATTATCATGTAGTGAAGTTTAATTAGTATATGATCAATTCATTAGACAGTGCAGTAAAATTAGAATAAAGCATCACACATAAGCAACACACATAAACACCAAGATATAAGGTGGAAACCCAATGTGGGTGAAAACCACCTGCTTCAATCGTCTCTGTCTTCTTTTAATAATAAGAGAATTATGTTTACAATTTTTGTACTAGTGCAGCCTTATACCAGTACATAGGCTTCTACCTACAGAAGTATACAACCTTCTCTCGTTCTCCAGCTTCTATTGGAAGGGAGCTACAACTCCTCTAGCTCTTGTACTAGATGATATGTTTACTAGTACGTGGGTGTCGGCCTATAGAAGGCTACAACCTTCTATTTTCTTCCAAGGACCACGTTTCATAAATTTTCAGGCTGGATCCATCAACAACATCATTCAAACATCAAGAATATATGCATCAACCAATCTCCTATTGAACCAACCACAACCGAATCAATCAATCATTTTGATAACTCATCAATCTGATCATTCAGGATACTGTCACCAAAATACAGTAACCAAAATGCAAGCCAGAACCCAGAACACTGAAATAGCAAACAGAAGCAACTAAAACATATTTTATAAGGTATATGCTACTTCCATGTGTCGAACCTACGTGCATACGCGCTTTCCTCAAGGTGAACCTGCGTACAGATCTGCAAATCAAATTTATGATGTATACGCTGTTTCGATCTACAGAACCAACATGTCTATGCGCCTTTTCTAAAGTGAACATGCATACAGATCTATAAATGATTATTTAAATATTACAGCAATTCCAGACTTCAGTCATACCCAGGTCATCACATTTATAGACTACAACATGCACCAGTTATTCAGATAAATGATCAAACCACATAAAGATAATTCTCTTCAAGCCTTAAGATCCTAATACATCATTAGATCTTATCCTTCATCAAACGCAAAGGTTCGTCCTTGGTTCAGATCCAACAATGCACCATAACCCAATACCCTGCATACCAGATCTCACCCTTCATCAGATATTCAATACTTGAGTGTCATGGCCTAATGATCTTCTCCTCCTTTTATAGTTTTATGCCTTTCCCACTACCATGGATCAAAACCATTTAGGACCAATACCTTGGACCAAATACCTAGGGTCAATACCTTGGATCAAATACCTTGGACCAATACCATGGATCAAAATACCATGGACCAAATACTTCGGACCAAAAATTTATTTTTCCAAGGTATACGCGCCTTTCCTTCTATGAGAGTGTGTGTGTATGTATACGCACCTTGAATACAGTGAACCCACGTGTACACGCGGCTTGGAAAATGGTGAACCTGCATATACCTCCCTTTCTTCATTCTGTGAAGTCTGATCTGTAACTCTGTGTTGTTAACCTATTGCACTGTGATCTGTCATCTGAGTGAGTTGCCATCAAGGACAACACCTATGTCATAATGCCAACACTATAGGCACAACAGATGCAACGTTCTACTCATGTCACTTCTCAACTAGGGTGATAGACCACTAGGGTTTCAAACTAGTCTTCTATAAACTAGAAGGAGTCTAACTACTGATAGTGAATGTAAAGCTAGTTCTAATATAGGAAAGTAAATGCTTGTCTATTTAGGAAATGAAAGTTACTGAATGGAAAATGACATGAATCATCTAGCTAGGAAATGACACAAACTACTTGCAGAAAAAAATAAGCTAACCCTTCATTTTATCATCTAGCTACTTGGACTAATTGGACATGGGAATTTTTTATATCATCTTATGATTCATATATGCATGCACTAACTATCTCATGTTGCATTTGTAGAAAAATAGTCTTTTAATTTCTAAATTCAGAAATGTAAATGCTATGTTATGCTATCTGATATTGCAGGGGGGGAAAGGCATGGGAGAGTTGGTCTCAGGTGGCACTTATAGGCATGGAATCCAAGATGAGGGCCTAACCTATACTCATACTAGCATTTCTGATCAAAACAGGGTCAAACAGGCTGCTACAAGAGATCTTGTAGCTGCTACAGGAACTACTACAGGATGTCCTAGTTTGCTACAGGATGTCCTGGTTTTCTACAAGAAATTAGCTGAAAGATTTAGGAGGGAAAGAATAGTGGAATAAGGTGTTGGAGAGATGTATGATAGTGAGAGAAGGTGTAAGGAAGGTGCAAATTACCCAAGGCTAAGCCCAACACTCCAAGGAGGTTGGATTTGCCCAAGGTGGTTGTTCACGGTGGTTACAAAACAAAGATTCAAACTATGGGCTGGTATGCCTTGGCAGAAGGTGGAGAAGACTTAGGTGAAGCTGGTTGGATGAGTTCCTCCCTACAGATCAACAATCCCTGC
This sequence comes from Pinus tabuliformis, assembly GCA_031772625.1. Classification (NCBI taxonomy): domain Eukaryota; kingdom Viridiplantae; phylum Streptophyta; class Pinopsida; order Pinales; family Pinaceae; genus Pinus; species Pinus tabuliformis. The sequence continues at coordinate 1,692,825,064 of CM062820.1, read as the reverse complement.
AACAAAACCTATTTTCCTCTTCATTTTTGCATCACTATATACCAACATGGAAAAGATGAGTTGAATTTTGAGAAAGCTAATCTATATATTGCTAGTGGCTAGATCTATGGAATGGAATGCCTTATAAGCTATGGAAAGCTTAAAAAACAAGATAAAAATTGTAGGTGCTTCCAAGAAATCATAAACAATGATCTATTTAAGCATGGAACCTAATCTATGTAATGACCAAAAGACAAACTCTTTTTTTGGGGTTGTTAGAGTGAGGCCCTCTAATCCTGATCCCACAAGGGAAATGAGGAAGAGGCCACTGTCACAATATTTTCTGAAGTACTTTCCTTCACTACTGCACCACTGGTCTACCTCTTCAAGCTAATGGGAACAAGATTAAGCAATCATTCAAATACTTGTTAAGCTGAATAAAACATAAATAATCTCAGCAACTAACTATCATCTTAGTCTAAGAATACAAATACAAAAAGAGGAACTTATGATGCTAGGGTTGGGCCTTAACCCAAGATCTTCAACCCTTTGAGCCAACTCAGTGCTAGATTAGGGTCAAATTCTCATTATCATCAAAATGTCAAATACAACATAGCAAATAACAGTCACAATGTTTCAGCTGAAATTGCCTCTAGGCTACATACATCAAAAAATCAGATCCTAATGATTCCCTTGGCTCTCTTATTTATACAAACTAATGCTACCAACATCTTCTTAAAAAAATAGGGAGACTTGGTTGCTTAACTCAAGAATAACTTGTCTTTGACTTTCATTAGCTTGGATGCCAATGAACTCGGCTTGCTTAGCTACTAGTAACTCTGAGCTAATGAGATATGGTGGAGGAATATTCAAATGATTTGAGGAGTAAAGGAGGGAGACCAATCTCCTAAAATATCTCTTGCTTGTCCACCTCGAGTTCCTACACTTAAATTAGCCCAAAATTGCTCCAATTCCTGCATTTAATACATATTAGGCCACATGACATAACAACTCACCTTTACCCTTCTCACTAAGCAAAATATAACAAAATATGTAAATAAATGTGAGAAAAGTCAATTTTAATAAGTTGGAGAGTGGCATTGTGACCCATATAGTTTACTTATTGATGAACCTCATCAATTACAACACATTCTCAATATGATAAGTACCAAAATAACTGAAATAGTTCGACTACTTTAGCACACATGAAAGAAAACATGAATTAAAAACATTCACAGAATAGGCTAACAAATATCCATAATCCATGCATGAAGAACGTGTTGGCCCATAGGGCTTCTTATATTAACTAAAAGTTACAATGTATACAATGAACACCACTAGCTCCAATAGTGAGGGGATGAGAACTAGGTGAGCACATTACGTAGTTTTTGGATACAAGATAGACTGGGACATTACACAGTTGCATAGTTCTGGAGCTCAAGGATGAGCGTGATGCTGGAGACTACGTAGTGTGCAGTTAAGTCCAGGCTGGGAGAAAAAATTGCACAATTTTGGGGGTTAAGGCCAGGGCTTGAGCACAGAAACTACATAGTGCAGCAGTCCTAGGAGGTAGGAACTACACATTGCACAATGGCAAGAGGCCATGTCACAGCTGAGGACTGAGACTACATAGTGTGCAGTTCAGGGAGGTCGAGTGAAGCTAGGTTACTTCGTCATGAGGCTTTCCAGAAAATGACTAAGTGTGGGATCAATGACGCTGATGTGAACAATCATAAAACTTTGATTGTGATCACAAACTTAGAATAGTTGACAAAAAAAAAACATAGATCATCCAAGACACATGAAGATTCATTTCTCTCTGTTTGACATATTTACAGAAACTTTACGACAAGTACGACATTTAAGATACACTTGTGCGATAGTGCTTAAAAATTTGGAAATGAGTGTGTCGTGCGATGGACGTTTACATGGTTAGAACAACTTATATACACAAAGGTGACCTTTTGAAACCACCAGAATATGCTTATATAGATGATGTGACTATCGACATGCGAAAATATGACATTTTTCCTATCATGCAAAGGGGACCGAAAATCCTCAAGAAAACACATGGGATGAGTTTCAAAGTTTGTGACAACAATGTACAAGACCAAAGAAGGCTTAGAAATTGAGCACAAGAAAAAAAAATTGGAGGGTAGCGACAACATATTCTTAGCGTGTGTATCAAAAATACTTCACTTAAGTCACTAGTGACAAGTGACTCTAGCAACAAGATGTGGTTGTTCAAGCTTCAGATCTGCAATAATAAAACGAGAAAACCCTGCAACAAAGAGATCGTATGCAATCCAAAACAAATAACAACAAGAAATATCTGATGTAATAACCCAATAGAAGATGACTTTTATAAATGAATTGAAAACAACTGGTGAAGGAGATTTACAACATGGGTCTGCAAATCCCCCTCTGTGGGATGGGTTGTTTGATGTCCTTGTGCTTTAGCAATCTGGTTCTCTCTCTCACTATGTGAAAAACCCAAAACAAAAGAGTAGAACTCAAATGGGAGCTTGAATGCAAAGTGACAATAGTGGTGGCGATGATAGTGATCATGGTGAAGAATGAATGGAAAAACCTCTTATTTATAGCAAAGTATTGGGCTAGATTACAAAGTGGAAAATAATAAAATATTATTGACCAAATCAAGATTTAACCATTAGGAATACTTTATTATATTTTTTGAAGAGGGAAAAGATATTCAAAATGGTAAAATATCATTATTTAGAAAATGAAGTAATTAACAAATAAAATGATTTATTATTCACTTTGCAAGGATTAACAAAAGTGTGAATTTGAAATAATGATTTAACAATTATTCCAAAAATAAGATTAAGGAATAATAAATAAATAGGGATTTATGTAATTATTCCGAGTTGATTTAGTCAAATGTGTTAAGAAAGAACTATCAAATAATGATCTAATAATTATTTCTAGAAAAAAATAAGTAATTAATGATTTATTCAATTATTCTCATGAGGTTTTTTTTATTTTAAACATAAATAATTTAATAAAAATGGCTTACTAAATTATTTTCTATGGTGAAAGTGACTTTACTATGGTAAAATTAATCCTACATGGTGTATTTTGATCCACCTAGTTATAAATGACTAGGTGGTCATTGTTTAGGTGATAACAAGTTGCAATAGAGGGTAGATGTGGATAACATATCAGTCAAGGAGGGGTTGACTGGGTCAATATGAACCATATGGACAATGAAGCCAAAATTGTGAAAATATGTTAATAGAATTTCCCTTAACTAAAAATTGAGCTTGGCTAATATATTTTATTTATGAAAATAATATGAATGTGTGAATGGTAAGCAAATAGAAACTATTTTTTTTTCTCGTTAAAACTATTCTATTATTTACAGGATCAAGAAAAATAGTTACATTCACAGAGTCATTTTACCAGAGGCCAACTGTGGCACTTTGGAATAGGAGTAACCAAAAAGAGCAGCCCTCGCAGGGGCACCACGTCTGAGCAAAACAACCCTCGCAGGGGCACTATACCACAAAAGTGCAGCCAGACCAAACTAGACATCCCGCACAGGGGCTCTGGACCAAAAGTGTTCATCCCTCGCAGGGGCATCAAAATACCTTCAGCATTATCCCTTTCGGGCAGTACAGACATAGCAAGAACAGACTTTAAGCCAACATGACATAAACAGAAAACCAAAACAAGACCTGAGCAGTGATGGAGGATATGATTCTGAACAAATGGACGGTTATTCGTCCGGCTCCTCCTCGACCACCCTGCACCAGCCATACTTCTCAATTTCCTCTGCAGTGGGAAAGGAATCCATGTTGACATTGTCCCCTTTGGATGTCGACACCTCCTGAGTCTAAGGAAGGTTAGAAACATGCTCTGGAGCATCCGCTGGCATCTCCTTGACGTCCTCTGAGCTTCCACCCGGGTGCTTCCCCTTGCTGTGATGAACATCGCCACCATCCGGAGATTCCTCAAGGAAGAGAACCGATACGTGGGCATTGATACGGGGTTTGTCCAGAGAACTACTAAAGGTGAAAATGGTAGAACCGAAGGCAGGCATAGGTGCCGGATCAGAGTCTGGGGCACTGGAGTCCATGAATTGGCTTGTTTGGAGGGGGTTGGCCTCAGCAATTCGATGGCAATGGCAACGGCAACAGTGGGATTGGGACGCATCGACTGGAGGACGTGAAGACCCTCCCCGGGCAGAACCTCGACGGCTGAGTAATCGCTGTCGAGGCCTAACCATCTTTGCAAGAGCACCAGGGGTTTGGAGCAATGCGGAATAGGATAACCTTTCAGACTTGAGACGGCACCCAACAGACAGGAAGATAGCTTTGACAGCAAGAGCGGTTGCTTGGAGAACCATAGACCAGGCAAGAGCCTGAACTCCGAGAACCAAAACCTGAGCGTGAACCAGCGCATGGAGAGCCGACCCACCACCTTTTTTAACCTCCTCATCACCACCTCGAGTCCTGTTCGCCATAACTGCAAGCTGCAGTCGCACCAGTAAACCGGACAGAGCATTGAAGTGCTTCTATTGTTCTCCCATGCTTTTATTCCTTGGTGGCGAGCATTGTATCAATTTTCCTGCCTTAATCTTGAGGCAGCACATGGCTAGCATGTGGCTCCTCATTAACACGCGTCTTGTCACCCGCATCCGGGGAAGAAAATAGAAACTATTACTAGCTATGTTTTGGGTAATAAATAAGGTTACTTAATGAATTCTATGCAACATTTAATATTTATATGGAAACTGTGCAAGAGTGAACTCTTGTTAACTACCACATGAAAGAAATTAGTGTGCTTATGCTTATGTTTATAAGACTTGTCATGTGAATGATTGAAAACAAGAGAGAAAAATAAATAAATTCAAAAATAAATGTGCATGAATAGCTTGGAATATGTGCAATTATGGCACATGCATGACAAGATGTATATTCACAACTCCGGGTGCATGATTTAATGCATTGCTTGAATGTGCAAATTGGATACATAGTGCAAATGCCCTTTATGAGTATTCATTAAAACTTATGTGTAACCAGATGAAATGATAGAGTTGTGACTAATATGTGAGGTTGAGTAATTTCAGGTATTGTTGAATGTTGAAACATCAAGTATGCTAAGAAGCTAACTAAACTCCTTGAAAATATATTAACTGAGAATGCATGTGATGGTAGCCAAGTAGGGAATGTAGAAAGTAAATGTAAAAAGGTAAAGTAATTAGGTAAGAATTCCTTTCATTTGAATTTAATATCTTTTATTTTTCCAATTAATACATGTATTTCATGGATGCCCAAGTAGGTGTATGGTTAAGGTAGAAAATTTTCAGCACAAAAAGATTTAGTAAAATCTTAATAACGTATGCATGCATTGACCTACCATTTTGAACAAAGATTAAATGAATGAATAATACACTCATGGGGTAAAATATGTTTGGTAATGCATTGAAAGAATACATGAAGCAAATGTAGGGATTTCAATTGTGTTCTGAGTCCATGAGTATTGGCCCAATAGTTTTTAAGCTGAGATAAGTGATTCTATCATATAATGTTGAGTTTGTTGGTAAGGAAGATGTAATTGAAGGATTGGTTTTTCCTAGTTAATGTGAAAATTGTATGAAATTGTTGATATATAAAAGCAAGTTTGTCATTAACACCTAGTGGGTTATGACAAAGACAAGAAGCCTTCAATGTGTAAAGATTGCTAGAATCTTTGTGATGCATCCATGAGTTACTATGGCATGAATTTTTCATGACACTCATATCATGAATCATGATGGTACATATGCTTGGTGCATTAAGTGCATGCATGCATGTATGAAACAATCAATTGCAAGATTGAATGAAAATAAAAAGAAATAGCTTCTAATAATTTTGAGGAATTGTTGAGTAGTGGAATGAGTGGCATGAATTTGTCATTCTGCAAAGTAAAGTGGAAGTTAAGTTACTTATGAATTTATAGATATGTATTTTTTAGTTTTGACCCTTTGGTTGTTGGAATAAATGTTTGAATGCATTATATAATGTTATAATGATTGTGAAGCAAATAAAGAATGAAATGATAGCTTCGTTTCAATTTATTTTTAAATCAATTGAAAGTGGTTGAATTATTATGTGTATAATAATTATGAGATCACTTTAGGGGATGTTATAAATCTTGCATTGAAAATACTTTATGTATGAACACTACCACTATTTGGTTAATTGAAAGTATAGATTGTAGTTGAAGTGGCCTTGATTATGATAATGAAGGTTGAGTAATACCATATGTAAGTATAAAACATCATAACAAGAATATCATATTTATGGAATCTAATTCCTATATGAAACAAGTTTGGAAAAGAAAAGAAAAAGGAAGAATAATTGATTTAAATTATTATGATTAATATCATGGAAATTGTATGCTTATGATATAGGTGAGATGATGATCTATCCAAGAAGGATAGATGATGGTTGTGAAGCTAAAAATCCTAGGGACAAGGCCATTATGGTGACATTGGAACCCTATGACATACATTGATCACCATGAGTTATGTTATGACAAATGTGTTGTGCTATTTAGAGCAAGCCAGACAGATGTCTTGCCTATGGGACTCCGCAAGTCTCAAGACTCTCCCTATGTGAGGAAGCCTCACCGAGGAATTGATCGCTTGAGGGACTAGGGAGGCAAATAAGGGGATGCTTGAACTTGGAAGGTGTGTGACTACAAGGAAGGGGAGACTTGAATGAATTGGTTTTCAAAGATTCATGTACATACTCATTGGGATCATGAATGCATTGGGTGTGTCCAAGAAAATAATGAGCTAAACTTGTTCCCTATGGAAGCCTTGTGAAGCAATGGACAACCATGCAGGAATGTGCTAGAATGCTAAGAGGTTTAGAGATAACTAGACTGTGAGAAATGAATGACATTGCTCGAAGTGACAACTAAGGACATCGAAAATTTTGTTGATATGAAAGTTTCATATTCCTTCTTCTGCGTAGAATGTTTCTAAATATAGTATAACATCAAGGGCGACGTTCCTTAGAGGGGGAGGCGATTGTGACACCACTTTCGTTACCCAAAATTTTGTAAATTTATTATGAACATATAATGTTGGGAGGCCAACATTAAGAGGCTATGATGTCAAACTCTATTATATGATGTAATGTTTATTTTTATTAATAAAAATACTAGAGCTAAAAAATGGGGACAACCAACAGATTATTATGCCTTGGGGAGTGGGAAAAATTGACTTAAGATAAAAGATATACCTTGGGTGAATATTTCCCTTTGATGTGATGGGTAGTCTTCCCAAGAAGCTAAAAGGTTGGGAAGATGAAGGGTTAAGGTATGATTATAAAAGTAAGAGGTAGGAGCAATCAATGTGTTCTTCTTCTTGGTTCTTAAGCTTCTAGTTTTTATCTCTTCTATTATTTCCTCGTGCATCTCTCTCTCACTTCAAAATTTGATTTGGAAAAAGGATTGGTGAAAGAACCTAAAGAGGTTCAAATATTATGACTAGTTAAGAGCTATGAGTGAAAACTTATGTGATAGGAAATGAATGTGTTGTAGTGATTTTTCTTTGGACTAGATGGCTTTAAGGACTGTGAATGGTGTTGATTGCATGTGGAACATAGATCACTGAAGAGGGGAGGTCCAAGGGACTGCAGAGATTAGAGAAGGAATTTGTTGTGTTGTACAGACTTGCGTGGTATTTTTATGATTGTGAGCCTAGTCAAAAATGGAAAGGTTTCTCATTGAGTTTTCCTATGTGTGTGGAGAATGGCCTTCATTTTCGGTGTTAAAATTTTGCCTAAATATGAGTCAGTAAAACACCCTTAAGTTAAGTTCTCCTCAAGGCATCAAGATATGGCACGAGGGTGTCTAGTCGTGAGAAACTTTGTAGCATCGTTGAGCCTATGGAGGGGTGGAGCATGGCTAGACCTACTTCATTTTCTAGTATTTTTGTAGCTATAATAGATAAATATTCATTTTTGTGGTAATGATATTTTTTGCATAGATGATTTAGTGAAATACATGATTATTTAATTTTTCTTTTCAAGAAGCTTATATGTACATGCATCTACCTTCAGCTAATTTATCATGGATGTAGATGTTATACTATTTGGTTGTAGCTTTTTTATATGTATTAAATTTTGTAACAACATTGGTTGAGGAAGATAGGCTTCCTAAATTCTTCTTTAAATAGTTCATGTTGTTATTTCTTCTATAACTTTTCTTATATGAGGTTCCAAAAGCTAAAATTTGGACCATAGTGAGGGGAAATAATGTTGATTCTCTAGTCCAATTTTCAAATCTTGGGTCACAAAAATTTGGGAAATATGATCAAAGGAAGTTGGCCTTCCTAAATGCATCTTTAAATAGGTTATGTTGCCATTTTTGTTATTGTAGAAATTTTGAATAATTTAACACATATTCAATGGATATTATCCTGATCATGTACTATTTCGGAAAACATACACAATACATAAGCTCCTCTACGTTGATCATCAATATAGCAGCATCAATAACAATAAAACATCAAGAGCATTCACACATTAACACAGTATGTATCCCGGGGAAAGCATCTCGCTAAAAAACCCCAACTATCTGTATATTAATGATTGAGTCATGTAACATTACACAGCATAATACTTCTCACAAGTATCTCCACCTCTGTTACACACAATACAGCTCAGATCTGATCTCCAAATCTCTTCCACTGCTTGCCTGCCTCCACTGCTCAATACCTGCTCAAGGACTGATGAGAATAGCTTCCCAAACTCGTTTTTCACCTGCAAAATAGTCACTCACTCTTTGTGGACGTGAGCAAAGGCTGAAATGTGGGCCAAATACGTGAGCAAACTCATTGGCATACTCAATCCCTTGATTGTGCAAGATCTGATGCACAACTATAGTCACAACTGATAGCAATCTGATTCTCTACCACCTGTCCCTGTTGAACTGAACATGCACTGACATGCAACTGAGTTAACTGATGTATTCATTAGTTGTATTATGAGTTAATAACTTGTGAATTAATTAATAACTAATTCACCCAACTCATCTCTAGTCTATTTGCCAGTTAGACTAAATACAACCAGTTTAACAAAGCTAAACTGAACAAAACTCCATCAACTCGACAATCAACTCCACCAAACTCAACTGATTGAGTTCTAACTGAAGTTATGCATGCAACAACTCAACTGACTCATAAGAAAAGCGTATTTCCTTCTGACATCTACATGTGCCACTTCTGTAGCTCAAACTGAAGTGCTCCAAGAGAATAAGATTAAGTTTATAGTCCAAATATTATTGTGAGATAATAATATTTGACTTTTCTATTTTTGACAGCCAGTCTATGTTGGCATTATGATTCAAGTGTTGTCCTTGATGGCAACTCACTCAGAGGTTGGTACAGATGCTCAGAAGTTGGTACAGGTAATGGCAACTTAATCAGAAGACAGATCCTAGTACAGCTTACCAAGGAAGTTCATACACGCAGGTTTGTTAAGCCCAAGTCGCGTGTACACGCAGGTTGGCTTCAGAAAAAGCGCGTGTATGTGGAAAAGTACCTTTGGTCCATGGCGGTTAGTCCTTGGAAGTTGTGCCTATGGTTTCGGACCATTGTGTCTCGACGGGCGTGTCGATCCCTAGTTTTGAAGTTGATGGTATTGTGTTTCTATGGTTTTGGCTCTTGGTATTGAACAAGGCCTAAGGCTATATAAGGAGAAGATCACTAGGCAAAGATAAGTGTGTGGGTGTCTGACGCAGTGAGAGGATCTGGTATTGCTGGTTATCTGTTCGGGACGCTTGACAAGGGTCGGATCTGACAGCAAAGGCAGAAGTAATCATTTCTAGATCTGCACGCGGGTTGCCTTTGGAGAAAGCGCGTATACACGCGGTTTTGGTACAGTGAAGTAGCGTATGCATGATAAGGGTTGATATTTCAGGTTGTTGCTGATTCTGGTGGTTGTTGCAGAGTTCTAGATTCTGGTTTGGGTTCTGTGTTCTTGATGACAGGGTTTCAGTGATTCGGTATTGGGTTGTTTAATGAATTATGATGCAAGTATAAGTTGATGATTGTATTGCGGTAATGTTTGCTTTGTACTCTTGGATCCAGTCTGAAAATTGATGAAACGTGGTCCCTGAAGGTTGTAGGGTCAGCACCTACGTACTAGTAAATGGATCAGCTAGTACAAGAGCTGAGGGAGTTGTAGCTCCCTTCCAGAAGTAGTTGGAAAACGAAAGAGAGGGTTGTAGCCCTCTGCAGGTTGTAGCCTGCATACTGGTAAAGGACTGCACCAGTATATTGTAAAAGAAGTTTCTCATTAAAGAAGAAAGAGACGAATTGCAGCAGGTGGTTTTCACCCACATTGGGTTTCCACCTTATATCATGGTGTTCATGTGTGTGGCTCTTGTGTGATGTTCTGTTCTGTTATACTGCACCTGTTTACTGTTAAATTGCTTAATAATGGATATACGCTAGTTGCATTAGACACAGTAGCGTGTACACGCGGGTTCACTTAACTGAAGTCGCGTATATGTTTCTGAGCATGAAATTGAAAAGTTTTATCTGATCTGATAATACTGATTCACCCCCCCTCTCAGTATTATTTCCAACAATTGGTATCAGAGCAGGTCCTTCAGAGGAAGCTTGATCGCTTGAAGGAAAAGATCCATCAAAATGGCTAATCCAGAAAGAGAGGCACACATCAGGCCACCAGTCTTTGACGGGAACAATTTTACTCACTGGAAGATAAGAACCACTGCATATCTACAGTCTCTTGGAGCAGAAGTTTGGGGACTCGTAGAAGGAGGATACAAATTCCCATCAGCAACTCCTACAGATCCAGCAGAGAAAAAGCAATATGAGCTCAATGCCAAAGTAGTTAATGTCCTATTGAGTACTTTGACTCAATCAGAATTTATGAAGATCATGCATCTCAAATCAGCTAAGGAAATATGGGACAAAATCGTTACAAGCTACGAAGGAGATGATCAGGTAAAAATAGCGAAGCTTCAAACTCTCAGAATCCGGTATGAAACTCTTAAGATGCGAAGTAATGAAAGCGTAGCTAATTATTTCCTGCGTATGGATGAGATTGTGAATTGTATGAGGGATCTGGGTGAAGAATTTGAGGAAGTTGTCTTAGTTCAAAAGGTTTTGAGATCTCTGTCTACTAAATTTGATTCTAAAGTATCTGCCATAGAAGAAAAGGAGAATGTGCGGAAAATTACCATGTCACAGCTTCACGGGATCTTAACTGCTTTTGAAATGCGACAAGAGGTACCACCAGAGGCCGCATTCGAAGTGTCAGAGGAAGAAGATGAGGTAAATTTTGTCAAGAATCTTGAACGGGGAACTGGACGGTTCAAAGATAAGCTGCCTTTCAAATGTTTTCTATGTGGTAGAGTTGGTCACTATGCTGCTAGATGTCCTCATAACAAAGAAAGGATATATGAAGAAGATGGTAGAAGCTATTATTCCCATATTAAAAGTTCATTAAATGATAGTGAAGATATTAGAAGTCTCATGGCGCACAAGAAGAAGAATGCTTCATCCAATAATAGCGAGGATATTAAAAGTCTCATGGCACATGAAGAGAAGAATGCAGAAACTGAAGAAGCTGCCAAATTAAAAGAACTATTGGAAACAGAAACCAGGGTAAGGGAGAGATTGCAGGATATAGCAAAAGATCAGAGCACAACTATTCAGAGACTTGAATCAAAGATCCTCTCTCTAAAAGAAGATCTTGAAGATCAAGAACATGAAGTGATCAAACTAAAGCGACAAGTGGAAGAAGGGAGAAAAGTTGAAGAAGACCTAAGGAAGCAGTATCTGAAAAAGGAAGAACAACATCAGGTTGAGGTAAATATCTTGAAAGGTAAACTAGAAGAAAAGGATAAGCTCTTACGATTTCAAGATAGTTCTAAAGTCTTGGATGATATTCTTAATAGTCAAAGATCTCCTGCTATCAAGACTGGTCTTGGTTTTCATGAATATGGTGAAGGTGAATCTAGTTCACAAGGTGAGGCAAGAAACTCTAATGAGAAATCTGAAATGCTCAAGGAACAACCAAGGAAAGAAATTCCTCAAGGAAGATCCTTTACTCCTAACTATGGACGTGATAGACGATTATTTCCTCCGCTGAATAATGTTGAATGTTATGTATGTCATAATCTTGGACATGTTGCAGCCAGATGCAGAAGTAGAATGGTTCAAGAAAGATCATCGCATCCCAAGTATTTCAGAGGGTATTGCTTTGCCTGCAATGCATATGGACACAAAGCAATTGATTGTGATAGAAGGAACATGAAAAATATAAGGTGTTATACATGCAACAACTATGGGCATAAAGCAAGGGAATGCAGGAGCAGATTTCAAAATTCAAGACAAGGGGACCATACATCATCACAGTTGCAGGAATTGAAGAAGACAGAGACAGAAAGGTGTGGGATAGCTCAGTCAGCTGACATAACAGACACAGGGGAATCTGAAAGTGATGAAATTCAGTATTCCATCCTGCATACGCTGATATAATGAAGACAAGTCGCGTATATACGCGAGTTACAGGCTGCAAAGTCGCGTATATGGAGAAAGGGCAGCAGAACAGACCCAGGTTCAGTCATGGTTGGCTCAGGCTCAGGGGGAGCAGAACAGACTCAGGAAATGGTTCAGACATGGTTGGCTCACACTCAGGGGGAGAATATTCTTCAAATAATGCATTGTTGGCATTATGGTTAGAAGTTGTTGATAAAGTCTAAGAAGCTAAATGATACATCTTACTGTTTAGGAATGGGATTGCAGGCTGATGCTTATGATACAGATCATGATGCTGTTGGTGGCTTTCATAAGTCTTGGTCTAGATATTTCGTCTCTATGTCATGTATCTCTTGTGATATCTCTTTTTATGGTGTCAAGGTCATGCAACGGCCTATGTTGGTTTCCCCACTATGCCTGGGATGAATGCTGTAATATAATTGGTTGTTTCTGATATGTCCCCTCTTGGTAGGGAGTATGGATGTATGTATTGAGTCTTTTGGTGATAGGAAGGTCTTCTATGATGTATAAGTCCTTGTTCTTCTTGAAGAACATCTTTTGCAGATCTTGCCTACAGTCAAGGGGAGCATGAACAGCACAATTCAGCAAGAGCAGGATGGATAGATTGGTACACTTTGGCATACACAAAGGGGGAGCACAGTTGGAGATTTCAGCAAGTACTCAGGGGGAGTATGGACAGCAGAAGGTATACCAAAGAAGAGAATATCTTGGTCCGCCCTTTGCCCTTGATGTCAAAGGGGGAGAGTGACTTGGTGTAGTGGTTGCCATCAAGTCCAAAGGGGGAGATTGTTGGCATTATGATTCAAGTGTTGTCCTTGATGGCAACTCACTCAGAGGTTGGTACAGATGCTCAGAAGTTGGTACAGGTAATGGCAACTTAATCAGAAGACAGATCCTAGTACAGCTTACCAAGGAAGTTCATACACGCAGGTTTGTTAAGCCCAAGTCGCGTGTACACGCAGGTTGGCTTCAGAAAAAGCGCGTGTATGTGGAAAAGTACCTTTGGTCCATGGCGGTTAGTCCTTGGAAGTTGTGCCTATGGTTTCGGACCATTGTGTCTCGACGGGCGTGTCGATCCCTAGTTTTGAAGTTGATGGTATTGTGTTTCTATGGTTTTGGCTCTTGGTATTGAACAAGGCCTAAGGCTATATAAGGAGAAGATCACTAGGCAAAGATAAGTGTGTGGGTGTCTGACGCAGTGAGAGGATCTGGTATTGCTGGTTATCTGTTCGGGACGCTTGACAAGGGTCGGATCTGACAGCAAAGGCAGAAGTAATCATTTCTAGATCTGCACGCGGGTTGCCTTTGGAGAAAGCGCGTATACACGCGGTTTTGGTACAGTGAAGTAGCGTATGCATGATAAGGGTTGATATTTCAGGTTGTTGCTGATTCTGGTGGTTGTTGCAGAGTTCTAGATTCTGGTTTGGGTTCTGTGTTCTTGATGACAGGGTTTCAGTGATTCGGTATTGGGTTGTTTAATGAATTATGATGCAAGTATAAGTTGATGATTGTATTGCGGTAATGTTTGCTTTGTACTCTTGGATCCAGTCTGAAAATTGATGAAACGTGGTCCCTGAAGGTTGTAGGGTCAGCACCTACGTACTAGTAAATGGATCAGCTAGTACAAGAGCTGAGGGAGTTGTAGCTCCCTTCCAGAAGTAGTTGGAAAACGAAAGAGAGGGTTGTAGCCCTCTGCAGGTTGTAGCCTGCATACTGGTAAAGGACTGCACCAGTATATTGTAAAAGAAGTTTCTCATTAAAGAAGAAAGAGACGAATTGCAGCAGGTGGTTTTCACCCACATTGGGTTTCCACCTTATATCATGGTGTTCATGTGTGTGGCTCTTGTGTGATGTTCTGTTCTGTTATACTGCACCTGTTTACTGTTAAATTGCTTAATAATGTTCTGATGCATTTACTGAAGATAAGATTAACTAAATCTTAAGATCTCTGGATATACGCTAGTTGCATTAGACACAGTAGCGTGTACACGCGGGTTCACTTAACTGAAGTCGCGTATATGTTTCTGAGCATGAAATTGAAAAGTTTTATCTGATCTGATAATACTGATTCACCCCCCCTCTCAGTATTATTTCCAACAGTCTAAAAATAGACTTTGATCACTCACACTTTCATCAAAAATAGAAGTCCATCTATTTTTCCCAACTTGATCAATCATCCATAAACATAGACATGATCCATATGTCTAAAAATAGACTTGCGCCAAAAATAGCCTGCGGGCCCACTTAGTGAAGGCGACTCTTTTCACTAAGCTCCATCATCTTGTTGCAATCTCAACAGTTATAAATTTTCTTCTAGGAGGTTCCAGAAGTTGAAACTTGGACCATATTGAGGGTAAATACATTTGATAATTTGGTCCAAATTTTAGATCTTTGATCGCAATATTTTATGAGGTCTGATTAGAGGAGTTTGAGCTTCTTGGATGCTCCCAAAATCATGCATCAAATAGGTCATGTTGGATATTCTGCTATAACATTTCTAAAGGGAGGTTACAAAAGTTGAAACTTTAACCATAGTGAGGGGATGTCCTACTTATCATTTGGTACAATTTTAAGATATTGGGTGATGACATTTTAATAGATACAATTAGAGGAATTCGAGCTTCTTTGTTTATCATAAAATCATGCATCAAACATGTCATGCTGGAATTTCTGCTATAAATTTTCATCTGGGAGGTTGCAGTGGTTGAATTCTTAGACCATAGTGAAGGGAACTCGCACTTATCATCTAGTTTAATTTTAGAACTTAGACTACTATGATTTAGAAAATATTCCTCGAGGATATTGTTATATGAGTTTGCATGAAAAGTATTTGAAGAAATGTCTAAATGGATTAATGATTCATTGCATACAAATCGTTTGATGAAATTCCCCAATGAAAATGTTATTTTGTGGATGGGGATATGTTGAGGGACAAAGTCCCATAAGGTCTTGGGTCAATACCCTAGCAGAGTGGGGATTATCTACAATGAAAAACAAGAATTCCACACAGCCATGATACTAATATAAGCAAACTATGCGAAGAGAGGTGCATCTGGGGGTCGTTCGTTCGAGTAGATCCAGCCAGGGTCCAAACCCTCTTGGAGTTCCTTTCGATCCTTTAACCTACAAAAAAACCAATTCAAAGAAGCATAGAAATATATGGACCAATCATCATAAATAAATCAACTTCATAGCATATTGAAAGGTAGTTAGTTATACAATTGAAACAACTATTCATATGCAAACCATAATGACAACATCATAAGCATGAAGAAGATTGATTTTAGGAAGAAGACAAATATTTCTTTATTGCAGATAGCTAAAGTAAAATGAGGAATGATATCACCTGAATCTTCCTCTCGCAGGCTCCAAGCGGAATCGTCCTTCAGATTCGTCCAATCCCAAGTCTTCAAAAGGCTCCTTCCACGACTCACACAAGGATATCTCAACTAGTGAAAAGACATCATAACTCAAGGAAATAAGGGTTTCCTATAATGGGGGAAGTGTTGGAAGCACAAGGATCTTCAGACCTGATCAGGGATAACCTCAGTAGAGTGATTTTTCTCTCTATTCTCTCCTCCCTTAGGCCTTCCCATTGAAGCCTTTTATACTTCTCCCAAAGTAGTTTTTTAGTTGGAAATTCGTTGGGAACAGTTGGGCCACGGGCACTAATAGGTAATCAATAGGTAAAACCCTTGATATCCACCCAAAATTAAGGAGATTTAATTTTTTTAAGTGTTTTAAGACATATACATGGGTTGGGTATACACATACCCGCATACACACGCATTTAGCTCAGGGCAATGTCGCGTATAGGGAGTAAAACACTATTTTTTAAGTATTTGGACCAGGTCTGGAAGGAGAGGTTGCCCTAGGCCATGAGTGTAGCATCAAAAACATCAAGAGTGAGATTTGCAGCTATAACAGATGCCCCCTAATATATGAGGTCATAAGGGGTAAATGATGGCTGAAATGTATTAAGTAAGTGCATTGAAAGGAAACCTGTCAAAAACTGAGAAGGACTTCACCAGAGTTCAGCCTTCCAAGCCATAAAAGGAGATCAGAAAGAAGCACTGTCTGAGACAGGCATACCCATGCTCATAGAAAGTAAAGCATGTATGCATATCAAGTACAAGTGGATCCACTAAGTATACAAGTATAGAAGATTGGAAAATACATAATGGATCATCTGATCACGATCGAACAAGTACATGTCTGAATATCACATATAAGAATGTCAATGATGCTGAAGGATGAAGTTGATCACTGATATCAAAGACTGATCCCAAAAGTACCAAATGAACATGATGGAGTAAGGTGGTACTACAATGCAAACTTAGGTGCTAGCATATAAAATGTCGCCATGAATGACTGCAACATATAAGGTGGAGTGGTATCAAATAGCAGCAACAGGAGCAACTGTCAAGTGAACCAATGAATGTTGATGCAACTCGAGGTCTTCATCGACCGCTGTGGTACATTTCTACACCATGGGAATAAATGATCTGAAGTCGACCATGTGAGAAATCGTTTGATTACCAGTCATTGATGTACACTGTTAACAAACGCGAGATTGCTCACCGATAATGATAATGAGCATTAAGGTACCCAGTACAATCTAACAAGTGTGAATAGATGAGCTTGGATTCGAACACCTGTAAGAATCTATCAATTAGGAGACAATGATGGTTTCCCACTGTCGATAGCGAAGGATCTACCACTAATGACTGCAAACCCCAAGGTACTGCCAAATGGACTCTAGACCTTTGCCCCAGAGCAATGAGTTGTAGTCAATAGGGAAAAATCCACTAGAAGGAAGGCATTAAGGCATCATTCATCAATCTAGAGTGTAACCCATAGGCCAATAATGTGGAAGGAATCGGATGAAAAAGTGTAGTAAACCAACCAAAGCACATTTTCGACGTACACAAGATGTGGCTAGTGCACGACAAGAACCCTCTAAACCAACCAATAATGAGAACTAACACAAAGGCGAGGTATCCACCAATATGGTCAAATGGAAACCAAGGTACTGCACAAATCCCAATGTGTGATAGTGTAAGCTGATGTCGAACACAAGGGATACCACTCAATCAAAGACCCATGATACTAATCGATGTTGAGCACAAGGTGACCTATCAATAATGAAAATAAGGCCAGGGTGCAGCTCTAGGCCTGTCCTCAGAGCAAGATGTCGTCGTCAATAAGGACAAGACCTTCCAGTAAGAAGTCAATCGGGACCTTCTCAAACCAACACGAATAAAGGACCAATATAGCTGATGTGATGATAGACAAGACACTGACAACCAGGGATGCCCGACTGAAAAATGAGTCAAGGGACACCGCAGAGAGGCCGACTTAGGCTAACTTCTCTTAAACAAAAGCACGACTCAATGATGACTATGTGGCAGCATATGATGACTCTGTATAAGCTCATCGTGCAGGAGGCACGAAGGAACCCTCCATATGATTGGAAGAGATAACCAATCGGGAGAGAACTGATTCAATAACAAGGTTAAGGCATACCTAAGTCAAACTAAATCTCACCCAAATGGAGGAGACTTTGTTTTGAGTGCTTTGTTCAAGGGCGACATGACTAACTCTAGCTACCAACAATAAGTGGAAATATTGTCTCATTCCTACTCTTTTTGGAATATATAATATTTTTTTGTCTTTTTCTTTAAGTTGGAAAAAGAATAAAATAATGCTATAGTACAGTGGAAAGAACGAGTGTCAGTAAAGCAGATGATCTAGTTCCTGGGATGGGAACAGTCCTATGCTCAATGCAGGGAGGCGAAAACTGGTCAAAGACACTCAAAGGTGCGTTCCTTCCACGAGTTAGGGTGTGTCAAGTTTCAGAAGTCAAGGGGATGCAAGTTTGATTTTGCAGACATCATGGTCAAAACTTGGCTTAAAAACGAGTCCAAGTGAAGTCGACTCCAGGCCAAAAGGTGCAAATGGTCAAAATGTAATGCAGTAGTACAACTCAACGTGAAGGAGCCTCTAGGGTATAAGGCCAAAATGAAGCGAAGAAGCAAAGAGGAATGAGTCTTCATCGCATAAGTCATGGTGGGACAACAGAGGACTCTCGAGCCTACTCAAATCGAAGCAGCATGGGCAACTCAGTGAGGTGCTAACTACGATGCCCATGAAAAGGATGGCTCTACCATCATGCCATGATTTAAAGAATTGGCGAGTGAAGATGGTTTTCGAACCATAACACGATGGGATTGACCCTATGGCAAGTGTATCGACAAATGGAGGCTAGCATGCATAATGCAACGGAAAAATGTTTCCCTAACCTATATGCCAGTGAGAAAATGATACCTGCCATGATGGGTCAGCGGTCATGGAATCATCTCGAAACTGTCGAAAAAGCGTCCAAAATGTCCTAAAAACCAAACCATTCTCGACATTCCAAGCTCTCAAGTTAAAAGTTACATGAGACAAAACAAAATCAATTTTTGAAAAAAGTTGACATTTTCAAAGCTTATAAAATAGTTTTTTTACTCACCATTATCACCGTTTGAGTTGAGAGCACAAGGAGTGAAGAAAAAGGAGCAAGCTTTGCCATTCGCCAAATTCGACCGTTCAAATCTTCCCAAAATCACCAGGTAACCCTTAAACTCATCTTGCATTCATTTGTGATTGGTTTTAAAATTTTTAATTCAAGTTTCACCGTTGAATTTATGTCAAAAAATTTGTCACGGCGTATACGCGGGTTGGCTATGTGCAACCCGCATATACGCAGGCCCTAGACGTGACTGTGTATGAAACAGACCCGCGTATACACCGTGAAAACTTCAAAACAAAAAACTAACGGTCCAAACTTGTTTTTTCTTCAGGATGCCAGTCACTTGGAGGGAAAGAGAGCATGCCTTAGTGGATGATGAGGTTATGAACGATCCTAATTCCTTAGAAGCCTTAAGAGGATGCGGTTTGCTAAAGTTCTTCAAAATGCCAAACATGAAAGCAAACACACGCTTGCTTGAAATGCTTATTCACTACTGGAGCATCGAGGATGACTCATTCATGATCGATCAAATGCCACTTAAGATAGAGATTGAGGATGTCTATTTCATCACTGGCCTTTCCCACAGGGGAAAGGTAGTACATTCCATGGGCAGATCATGAGGTAGCCTCTCTATCAACGACTATGTGTATATCTATTGCCTGGGTCATCCAAAAAAGATTGGAAGTCAAATTCCAATCAAGCACGTGGAGAGTTTATCATTGAGGATCATCCTGTTCACTATAGCCAAAGTGAACGGATCAGCTTCCTTACACCAGGATTCACGGCTTGCCATGAGCTTGACAGTTGACTATCTCACCACAGTATTTGATTGGTGTACTCCTCTTTTCGCCAACTTGAAGAGCCAGCTTACTTCTATCAAGAAGGGCCAGACCAAAAACTTCGGATATGGATCTATTTTCTGCTCTTTCTTCTTTGAGAGGGTCCCAACACTCCATCCTAGAGTATCAATTTTGATCAGCACCACAAGTGATCCACAGATGGGCAGGTGCACTGACCTGATGAAAATACTAGGAGGTGAGGACGTTCCACGGACTACTTTCGACGATGACTTCTTCTCCTGGTGGGAGCAGCAGATCATCGTAGTGGATGATTACCGTTTTTCCGATTTGGACTTGCAAGGAGATCTTGATCTAGCTTTACCACCAAACGCGGCATGGGGCAATATAGGTAACAAATGTTTTTGATTTTTTGATTTTTTGATTTTTGATTTTTCAAATATAAAAATGAACTTTGAAAAATATTTTTGATAGGATTCAAACGACTAATATGATGATCATGTTCAAGATATTGGGCTAGTATGATCAGATGGGTTCCCACGGCATGGACGTCGCAGCCGAGGTGCCGAAGAGGCGACTGCGGACACAATGTGACTCCTACACACAGTTCAGCAGCACTTGGTGAGACTAACTCACCGAGTACCGATGGAGGTTGTAGAGGATCTCCCTATAGACATGCAGCGTCATGTGGTTGGCATGCCATGAGATTGGGTTCGTACTCTTAGGCATGTGGTCAAAGCAGCAGTCGCATACTTAGCTGCTCATCCTGAGCCGGGGCATTAGATGTACTGGACATGATTATGGGCATTTTAGTCCCAATTTTTGTATATTATTTTGGACACAATCGAGATATTTTATGATATATATATACAGTTTCGACTTTTTGATGCTTGATTTTATTGTGATGAATGAATGATGTGCTAGTCTAAAGCTTGATTAGCGATAGAATATGCTAACCAATTATGAGATCTTGGAATGTGCAAATAATTAATGTAAATAAATTATCTTTGCAACAATCTCACCCTTAAATACTGGCGATATAAACATGGATCCCTTACCCGATAAATGTTATTCAATTGTGACACTATCAGTTGTGAATCAAGATAGACTACCAACAAATCGATTCCATAAGAAATTGCTTTGGATAGTAAATTAATGACGGCAGTATACTCAACCATATTATTTGAAGCGGGACCAATGCATACTCCCCTTGACACCATCAACTGACCAATTGGATAGTAGATTACCCAAGTTGTGGAAGCGAGGTTCTGAGTGTGTCGACTAGCACCATCGACGAATCCAAAATAGACCAAGTCATCCATAAACACCTGCCACAGCAGACCAAAAAGTGTCAATATCAAAAACTCCCAATGAGATATGTACAAAAAATACAAAATGTACAAAGAAACCATTGCCTAGTTGCTACTTAAGCAAAGTACTTCGCTCTACCAACTTGTTTCCTTCAAAATCGACTAACTCATACACCCATTTTTCTAAAACTCGTTTAATTATAAAGGGACTGTACCACATAGGCTTGAACTTTCCTGCCCCCAAGGCATCCTTATCTTGGTCATAGACCAAGACAAGGTTGCCTTCAGAAAAGACTCGAGAACAGACAAATTTATCGTACTGAGTTTTAACTCTTTTCTTATGAGCCTCATTGATTGTGGCAGCATCTTGATGCTTCTCATTGAGATGTTCCAAATGAAGGAGGTGCTCTTTGAGACTAGAGGTCTCTGGAAGGAGCTCAATAGCTAACTTAAGAGATGGAATTTCACATTCAATAGGGAAGATAGATTCCATCCCATAAACTAACTGAAAAGGTGTAAAACCTGTAGCAGTCTTTACGGAGGTTCGATATGCCCAAAGAGCCGGATACAACATAAGATGCCAATTGGACCAATTTTTGTCAATTGTCCTTTGCAGGATTGTCTTAAGGGTTTTGTTCACTGCCTCGACCTATCCATTGGTCTAAGGATAATATGGATATGAGTGCTCCTACCAGAAACCCAATTTAAGAGCTAATTCAGACATTAGTTGGTTCTGGAAATGACTGCCATGGTCAGTGACAATCTCTCTCGGGATACCGAACCTTGAGATAATCTGATTAAAAAGGAACAATGTCGTTGTTTCACTATCGTTTTTATAAGTGGGCATGGCCTCAACCCACTTCGTGAAGTAGTCTACAGCCATGATAATGTACTTGTGATTCACTGTTGAAGGTGGATTACAAGTTGTAAAATCAATACCCCACTTAGTAAAAGGACCGACAGTGACAACGGGGAAAAGAGGAGCTAGATGTGTGCACATCTTCCAAGTATAAACTTGACAAGGGTGACAGTGTTTGACCGCTTCAACACAATATTTGAAGATCGAAGGCCAAAAGTAGTTGGCACGCAAGATACGCTGGGCTGTAGCAAGCCCTGAAAGATGACCACCACAAGCTCCACTATGGAAATCATTGAGCACTGACTCTACTTCCTCTAAGGTTAAACAATGCCGAAGGATTGAATCAACCCCTCGATGATATAATGTATCACCAATGATGACATAGTTCTTAGCCAGGTGATGTAATTTTCGGCATTCATCCTTAGAGAAAGTAGAGGGAAACTTCGAAGTCTGGAGATAGACAATGATATCTCCATACCAAGGGTCGAGTGAAGAGATGAGGAATAGATGTTCGTCGGGAAAACTTTCCTCATAAACAGTATCCTCTCCACAAGGCAGCTCAGAAATTAACTCCACAAAAACCATAGATTTCTTAGACTTGGCGAACAAGAGCTTGAGATCTAATTCTTGTAAATGACCATCCATCGATTATATTTTCCCCCAATTGTTATAGACATTTTTGTGCCTTGCAGCATGAAGCATGAAATTTCCATAATCTAAGGGATCCAAAGTCCCTAAACATGTTGTTCCTACCCCTATAGGAACAAGGTCAGCAAACCACAGCACTGAATAACAGTTCTCCACCTGAAAACACTCAAAAACAAGCCAATTCTGGATCATGTCAACTGCTACACTGGCTACCTGCACTGAATGTCAACTGCTACACTGGCTACCTACGCTGAATGTCAACTCCAACACTAGATACCTGTGTTGAACGAGTTTGGACATGTGGCAGACTCATTCCTCAAGGTGTCAGAGCCCAGGAAGCTTCCAAAGTGACACTTGCATCAAGGAATTCGACTGGTGATGAGTAAGAGGGTCTAGATCTCCAAGTGGAAGCAAGAACCTCCAAGTGGACTCAAGAACTGAAGAATGACTGAAGTGGGAGAGGACACTAGTCAGCTTCATGCCAGCTACAAGCTGACTCATCCTTTCTCCAAAACTCCTATATATAGAGCTCTCTCATGAGGTCTAGGGAGGCTGGAATTTTGTGACTGTAAGGAAGTGCTGTTGGTTTGAGTTTAGAACTATTGGGTGATTGCTTTGAAGGAGGTGAAGAGGAGATTTCTTTCTGCTGGGAGGTGTTGCTGGATTGGGCCTCTTATGGTTGTAACACTCTCAGAACTTTACTTCTTCCATTAATAAAGCATTTGAGGTTCTTCTATATGCATGTGTCTCAATGGTGTATTGTTATACTTGTGTATTTGATTTATTCTAATCCTTGAATCAATTATGAATGTATGCTTCTTGTAGTTTCCCTCTCTTGTCATTTTGCAGGATCTTGGTGTAGCTGGGCCAGTGAAAGAGCAAGGAGCTGGGAGCAAGCAGCAAAGAGAGAAGATTGGATCAATCATTAGCGGAAGACAACGGTTAGTGGATCTCTTTCTCCCCTCTCTTACATCTCATAAAGAAGTAATCTCAAATAGCTTTGCATTCGGTTGTTGCTGAGGTACTATCACCCTTAGAGTGGGATAGGGTCATTCCGTATTGGATACTTTTCCCAACAACAAATTGGCGACTCCACTGGGGAACGTATCTTGTTGGTTGTTTGTGTTTTTGCTATTCATTTCATAAACACAGGGAGTACTGAATCGAACTGCATTTGGATCTTTCAAATGCAAAGTAGAGCGCAGCTACTCTAGCTCAGTTTCTGGGCAAGTTTATGATTTGAAAAGCTGATCCAAAAGGACTCTAAATAGCTCTTAGTGATAGCTTTTCATCCTCCTTTTCATCCCTTAGTGTGTACTTGACTGATAGCTTCTGATTTGGCCAAAAACTGTGAATTTTTGAGCAATCTGTGACCCGGAAACTGAGAAAAACGAAAGTTTATCTCTTCAGTGCAGGCACTGTGAAGGCAGTATGCATTTCAGCGCAGTTCCCGAAGGGGCTACCTGCGCTGAAGGTCAAACTGACAGTGTACTACCTGCGCTGAACCAGTTTTGCCTAGTGCTACTGGGGTTCCCTGCTGTTTATTGCCCTGTTTTCACCCTTGTTTTTGCAGCCTGTTGTCTGTCAATGTACCTATCTGAAACCAACTTTCCTTGCCACTATTCCGCCTCGGTTGTGTAAAGAAATTGTGTTTGTTCTTTGTGTATTTCTTATATCATTTGCAGTTTCCCATAACGAAAAGTAAGCTAGTCTTGCTGTGACCTCTTAGATCTAGGCCTGTGATAAGTGTCGCTTTGATCTTAAGAGTTAGTCTGTTTGCTGTTCATAGCTGATTGAGCTTTTGCTTTCGTCATATGGTTTGAATTTATAAATTTCTAGTGTCGAAACAAGTAAATCTTAAGGTGTCTTTTGATTTTGGACAAGCTTGTTTGCTTTCACTTGAAATTGAATTCGAAATTATACAACAGCTTTCTTTTTGTATTACATCAACATTAAGAAAGAGAAAAGAAATACCTGCATTTTGCATTTTGCATTTGATAAGTTTGTATGTTGATTTAGGAAAAAAGTGCATTAGTGTATGCTCTATGATTTGTGTGAAAAGATGATGTCTTTCTTTTCCCTCAGTAGTTAAGATTTTCATAAGTCGAAAAGATTGAAAAAGCTTGCTTCTCATCTTAGACTGCATTTAGGAATTTGTATAAAAACATCTCGTGGTGAACCTTGAAAGGAAAACTTTAAAAAGATCAACTTAAAATATATTGAATGAACCTAACAACGCTTTGAAACATAACGCAAACACATAGAGGTGTAAGCTAGAGACGTGTTCCGGCGTCGTTAAACGTAGTGACTATCAATCTCGAAGAAGGTGGGTGATTCCTCCTGAGAGTCGGTGGCACTAATACGGACTTGTGCTCCCACGTACCGTCGCGTATATATTGGGAGACCCCTATAGGCATATATCTTTTATCCATAGGAAGCTGTGTCGGCCGCCCTACTGATCGCAATGCAGTGAACACAGCATTCACGAAGATCGACCACCCGTACCGTAAAACGTATTCTGTGGTTTTGCGAAAGTTTTGGCACACCCTCTGCCTAGATCTCCAGAGCAGTTTCTTTTGGCCTTTTTCAAACTCTATAATTGAAAAAGTCCATCCGAGCATTTGTCACTTCGGGCTCGTTAAAACATCGAAGGAGACTAGAGTCATCTTTAGCTTTTTCTCGACTCTTTAAAACTGAGAAAGCAAGTTGTGTCTAAAGCGTCGTTAACAATTTATTTTAAAAGGAACAATCACCCTTTATTCCTGCGTTGATCTTCGAAGTTAGTCTACCTTCATCGCAAAGTTCTTGTAGAATCGCTAGGAAATCTTTTGGATAGACTAAATATGTCTGAGCAACCGTCGACATCCAGGACTGTGTCATTCGACACAGCAGCGGCAGAGCCTCCTGCTGCTACTCCAACGATGTTCGCTGGTATACCATTTGTCCCGGCAAATTGTCCTCAACAACAAGCCAGAGTCCCATCAGGGACGACGACATGGTTAGTTCCTATTTCTTCATCCGGATTATCATCTGGTATTTCTTATGTTGAAACTCAACAAATTGATCCAATGTGTCTTCAAAGGCCAATTTACCCTTTAAGTACTGGATTTCCACCATATGGAGGGCAGTATGCTCTTTCATTGTTCCCTCCTAGAGAACAACCATATGGGAGTTTACAACAAAGTTTAGGTCAAACTGGAATTACATCCAGCGGTTGGGTACCAATACTGCCTCGACAACCAGGGGTTGTATATTCAATGCAGCCAGTACACCCTGTGTCGGATATTCCCACCAAACCTGCTATGGGGAATGCGTCGCTAGTACAAGCGCTACCTGTTGTATGTCAACCCCAAGTTTCTCAGGTTGCAATACAATCTCAGGGTAGTGCCTCCTTATCTGGAGCGACTCAAGCTCAAACAAGTACTGTGACTCCTCATCTTGGTCAATCATCCAGTATTGGTCAACAGCAAATGGTCCAACAACCAGAGCTGGTTCAATCTCAACAACCGCCATTCCAACAAACATATCAAGGACCGGAGCAACAAGTCTTTGTAAGTAATGGGCAACCATGCTATAATGGTTATGCCCATCAACCTTGTCAAAGTTGCAAGCATTATGCTGGTCTGCAAAGACCCATTGCTCAGGCGATACCATCTTATCCTGGATATGCTTCGCCTAACCTGAACCAACAGTTGCCCTTTGTAGCAACTCTAGAATTACCAGATCTAAACCGGCTGACGAATGATCCAATTGCTTATGCCCCTTGGTGGCCAGCGATTCCGCATAAACTTCCGTCAGATATTCCTAAATTTAATGGAAATCCGGGTGAAGATCCGTCGAATCATGTGATGACATTCCATCTATGGTGTTCATCGAACACCCTGAATGATGATTCGATAAGACTTCGCCTCTTTCAGAGGACGTTAACGGGTCCAACGGCAAAATGGTACATTGAATTGCCTAGAGCCTCGTTCGACAATTTTAGCTCCCTAGCCACGACTTTCTTAACCCATTTTCAATTACCGATAAGGTATGAAACAGGAACAGAACTCCTTACCAACTTCAAACAGACGACTGCCACCCACATATCTGATCATATACATGAGTGGCGACGTCGTCGTAGGATGGTAAAAATGTACGTTCCCGATCAGCTATTAGCTGAATGGTTTATCAAGTCATTACTTCCTGCCATCATGGAAGATGTGGCAAAGGGGGGAGTCATAACGGAAGAGCAGGTTATCGCTCGTGCGCAATATCTGGACTTGGTCTATACTCAGTCTGGCACGCTCTACGACAAAATACCTGACGCCCCTAGACCGGAATTTTCAATTCCTCCTCCTCCTAAATCAAACAATGACTCTCGTGCCAGCGATGGCGTGTTTGGAAAACACCAAATTTCTAGTCAAAATGCAAATGAGGAACTTCTTGCCTCGGAAGTGAATGCCATGTCGACCGACAAGGGCAAACAACTGAAGCAACCAGGGGGCAATAAGAAAAAGAAAGGGAGAAAAAGGAAACCCCCAGCAGGGTGTCATATATGCGATGAGGATCATTGGACGAAAGATTGTCCACATATAGCTGAAGTTAAGAAACTCTTTAAGAGTTCAAAAACCCCAGCAGTATTGACTGATCCGTTTCCGAATCCAGGTCAAAATCTGGTTGCTAATCAAAATGCTTCCCGATCCCAAGTGCTTATGTTGTCTACCTCAAAGCAACAGAATGATGCTTTGACAAGGAATAAAGATTACGGGAATCCAAAGTTGTCGAACAACAAGGTTAATGAACGACCTAGTAGTTCAACAACAACTTTGACCGAAGTTGTGCCACCCATCGTTCCTGAGCCGATGATAAAGTCGCCAAAGGGAGTAGTACACAAATCGACATTTAATCCGCGTGCCAAAGGAGCACAGAATTATAATATAATAGAGGACCTGGCCCAATCGCCATCCGCTATGTCGACACTTGAGGTACCGCAAAATTGCTCCTCCCAAGAGCAAACTTTATTATCAGCAATAGGTGGGATTGGCCCAATGGAATCCAATCTTGTGGCCTTGATCATAAAGGATATGACCCTAAGTTACCAGCTCAACTAGTTTTCCTTATTCAAGTGAAAGCCCTCAACAAAATTGTTCATCGAACAATT
Organism: Pinus tabuliformis; assembly: GCA_031772625.1. Taxonomy (NCBI): domain Eukaryota; kingdom Viridiplantae; phylum Streptophyta; class Pinopsida; order Pinales; family Pinaceae; genus Pinus; species Pinus tabuliformis. Next base: position 1,692,797,264 of record CM062820.1, on the reverse strand, counting down.
ATTGATGAGGGGGCATCTACATGTCTTATGTCGATGAGTTGCTGGAAAAATTTAGGCTCACCACCCTTGTCGAAATCGTCAACGACCTTAAAAGCATTTGATGGACGGTCATACACTCCATACGGGATTTTAAGTAACTTACAAGTTGAACTAGGGGGAAAAACAGTAGAAGTTGATGTTGAGGTCATTGATGGAAATCTTGACTATAACATCCTACTGGGTAGACCATGGATTTATGCCATGGCAGCTGTTGTTTCGACTTATTTTAGGAAGATCGCATTCCCGTTTGAAGGAGGGATTACGGTCGTCGACCAACAAAAATTCCTCCCTAATGGTTCACAAGTTACAGGAAGCATTCCCATGATCCATGGAAGCGATCATTCGCTTCAAAATATTGGAGTAGGTCTCCTAAAAGACCCTGCCTTAATGGGTACTTTTGCCCTACCGCCTGCAAGAAATCTGGCGGAAGTGGCCACAGTGGAAACCTACAATATGAAATCTTCTATATCTAATGGATTCAGAAGATTCCTAAACATTTTGTCAGCATGGATCATCGCCCTAATGGAAATACTGTAAATACAGTGGGCTCCGAGGACGGTTCTTATCTCGTGTCAACCTCGTTAAAAAATGAAACAAGGAGTCAGAGGACGGTTCTTATCTTGTGTCAACCTCATTAAAAAATGAAACAAATCCCCTTTCTCAAAGGTAAACCTTCATTCCAACCACCGAGTTGAATGCAATGAAGCTTGGGGGGCATGCACCTCGATTTGCGTTATTATGCTGGGGGCATGCGAACTTATCACTGAGCAGTTTTAGCACATAGTTCATGCTCGTTAAAAAATAAACATAAGATTGAGCAGTGTTTTGGCGCATTCAAGCTCGTTAAAAAATGAACCCATCCTGGTAAATAACCATTAAGTATGTAACCTAATCAACCATAAAAGCCTTGGTCGTGTTTTGCACCTGCCACCTCCACTTTCATTTGGCCGATCGTTCACCTCCATATGATTGTTTACCCATTTTGAGGAACAGCTGCGAAGAGTGATTTCACCTAGCCATCCTTGTGACACTGCTGTGATTGGAAAATTCCAACCTGTACCTGGAATCAGCTGCTATCCCTGTTCATCACTCGTTCCTCAAAAGACGAGTCTTCTTTAAGCTCTTTTCAACTGACTCGTAAAATATGAAAAGATTGCCGAGTTTTGGCCTTCCAGCTCGTTAAACGACAGGAAGAGCTATCCCTCCTCTAGATTTTAATCTTTTTGGACCTGAGGGATTATTGCAAAAAAAGATCGAGCGCTTGTTTTGTTCGGCTCGTTAAAACTATCGAAAACTCATCCCTTCTGTATTGTTTTATACTTTTTCGGACTTAAGGGATTAGATGACGAAAAAGGAATTTTGGAGTTAACTTTATGTACCTTTTCAGACTCTCTAAAAATGAAAAGGACCGAGTTTTCCTTGTCGTTAGACTCGTTAAAATGATTAAATAGCGACAAACTTGTCTTTAGACGAGAACGAGTTTCCCTATCGCTAGGCTCGTTAAAACATAGCGATGGGCTTGCCCAAAGGGCAGGTTATAGAACAAGCATATGTTATCCTCCTCAAGCTTGAAAAAAATAAAGAGGTACTGGTCAGAAATGACTGGGGAAAAATTGGGAGAACCTCAAAGCTTTAATGGTAGCAAGTCGCTCTTGAACATGACACTTTTCCTCCGTATCACATCGGGTTAGGTTGTTTCATTCGCCGGTCTCATCACCATGGTCTTCGCCAAACCATCCACATTTGGGGTAATGCTACCGATCCATCGCATCAGTGTCATTATATGTTCAAGAGATGTTGTTCAGAAAGAGTCAACCGTGTCCCATCCACTGCCATACATTATCCTTCATCCACCCATGATCGCCACCCTGAATCATATTTCACAGACTGTTTTCACCTCCACTAAAATCATTAGCTCCGTTCCGTGTCACTGATGTGGGATTCATTAAGGCCCTCCTTTGACGGATCGCTTCTTGTCGACTTCAGCTCATTATCCAAGAAGTAGATCTAGGAACACCCCCCTCAGTACTTTGAAGCTTGCATGCCTCAATGGCAAGTTTCTCACTTCCGGCGACAGGTATACATCAATGACCTTCGACCAGAAGATTTTGCGTGGTGTTCGACGCCAAGTCCTTTATTCACACCACGCGAATTGTACTACAGTACCTTGAGGGTCATTATCATTATCGGTGATTCCTCTCGCGCTTGTTAACAGTTTACATTATTGACCGGTAATCAAGCGATGTCTTTCCATGTTCGACTTCAGCGCAATTCTCACATGGATCGACTTGTACTTAGAGTGAAGATCGAACGAGTTTGAAGACCCCGGATCTAGTTTCATCCATCTGGGCTGCGATATATATTCAGGAAATATAAAAACATTTGACATGTACATCATTGCAGCAGATGATCATCCTACTCAAAGGATGATAATTTCAGCAGAGAATTATCAGTCTACCATCAGACGATCGTCTGTTCTATGTACTAAAATGAATTTATAAAGCTGAGCATGGGAATGCCCGCCTCAGCTAGATCATGAAAGCAGAATGAAAAATAATGTATTGTATTGTATTTTATTACAGGTCACCTCTCAGCGATTGAATGAACTTCGGATCCTCCTGATAAAGCATTTCACCCGATAAACGACCTCATACTTTAGGGGGCAACTGTTATAGACATTTTTGTGCCTTACAGCATGAAGCATGAAATGTCCATAATCTAAGGGATCCAAAGTCCCTAAACATGTTGTTCCTACCCCTAGAGGAACAAGGTCAGCAAACCACAGCACTGAATAACAGTTCTCCACCTGAAAACACTCAAAAACAAGCCAATTCTGGATCATGTCAACTGCTACACTGGCTACCTGCACTGAATGTCAACTGCTACACTGGCTACCTGCGCTGAATGTCAACTCCAACACTAGCTACCTGCGCTGAACGAGTTTGGACATGTGGCAGACTCATTCCTCAAGGTGTCAGAGCCTAGGAAGCTTCCAAAGTGACACTTGCATCAAGGAATTCGACTGGTGATGAGTAAGAGGGTCTATATCTCCAAGTGGAAGCAAGAACCTCCAAGTGGACTCAAGAACTGAAGAATGACTGAAGTGGGAGAGGACACTAGTCAGCTTCATGCCAGCTACAAGCTGACTCATCCTTTCTCCAAAACTCCTATATATAGAGCTCTCTCATGAGGTCTAGGGAGGCTGGAATTTTGTGACTGTAAGGAAGTGTTGTTGGTTTGAGTTTAGAACTATTGGGTGATTGCTTTGAAGGAGGTGAAGAGGAGATTTCTTTCTGCTGGGAGGTGTTGCTGGATTGGGCCTCTTATGGTTGTAACACTCTCAGAACTTTACTTCTTCCATTAATAAAGCATTTGAGGTTCTTCTATATGCTTGTGTCTCAATGGTGTATTGTTATACTTGTGTATTTGATTTATTCTAATCCTTGAATCAATTATGAATGTATGCTTCTTGTAGTTTCCCTCTCTTGTCATTTTGCAGGATCTTGGTGTAGCTGGGCCAGTGAAAGAGCAAGGAGCTGGGAACAAGCAGCAAAGAGAGAAGATTGGATCAATCATTAGCGGAAGACAACGGTTAGTGGATCTCTTTCTCCCCTCTCTTACATCTCATAAAGAAGTAATCTCAAATAGCTTTGCATTCGGTTGTTGCTGAGGTACTATCACCCTTAGAGTGGGATAGGGTCATTCCGTATTGGATACTTTTCCCAACAACACCAATCACTCGCCTAATGAGGACGAATTGGAACGGATTGACCGCTGCTAAGAAAAAAGTGTTGCGTAGCAAGATATAATGGTGGAGCCACTGGACAACATGGACAGTTTCCAAAGCCAACTTCTCAACAGGAGAATAGCGAATTTTAGTACCTACCAAGCCTTGGCTCAAGTAATAAATCACATACTCCATGAGAGCATCGTCTTCCTAAACAAGAACCATACCTATGGTTGATTCTGTAGTAGCGAGATATAAAAGGAAATCCCTACCATAATCTAGTGGACTCAAAAGCGGGGTAGAGACTAATGCCTTTTTCAAGGCATTGAACGACCGTTGTGCAAAGTCGTCCCATACATATGGAACCCCTTTCCGTAGCAAACGCATAAACCCTTTAGTGATCTCGGCATAATTCTCTATAAACCTTCTTAAGAAATTAACCTTCCCTTGAAGACTTTGAAGTTGTCGAATTGAGGATGGGGGAGGCAACTGAATTATTGCCTCTACCTTGAAGGGATCAACTCGAATCCCTTCAGTTGACACTATGAACCCTAATAACCAACCAGATGTAATCGCGAAAACGCACTTATTGGGATTCAACCGGATCTTGTAAAATTGACATTGCTCAAAAACCAATCGAAGGTGACTAGGATGATCAGTTCTCTTTCAAGAACGAGCAACTAAATCGTCCAAGTATGCTTCGATGATATGTTTAATGTCGTGGAAAGCGTATGACATGGCCCGCTGGAAGGTAGCTCCAGCATTTTTAAGACCAAAAGGCATATTTCTGTATGCAAAGGTACCCCAGGGACATATAAAAGTTGTCTTATGCTGATCTTTAGGATGGATAGAGATCTGATTATAACCGGAAAAACCATCCATGAAGGAGAAAATCTCATTACCCGCACACTCATCAATAATCTGATCAATAAATGGCGTGGGGTAATTATCTTTGGGACAAGCTTTGTTTAGGTCTCTAAAGTCAATGCATACTCGGATTGTTCCTTGCTTTTTATCTACTGGGACTGGATTAGAAACCCAATCCGTAAGAGGAATAGGGTATAAAACCCACCTTGAGCAGCTTTAATAGTTGTTGTTTCCTTAGGATTAATCGACTGAAGCTTTTGACGAATCAGCTTAGCATTTTCATACGTCTTGATCTCATGTTGAACTATGGATGGATCAATGCTAGGCATTTCTTCATAAGACCAAGCGAATACATCTCGAAACTCCTTAAAAAGGTCAGTGTAAATTTGAATTTCTTCAGGGGAACATTCGGCTCCGATGAAGAGATTCTCAATCACATTAGGGTTCCTAGAGATGTTTATAGATATCATTTTTGAAATCACCGACATATTACCTTCGGCACGAAAGTGTGCTGGAGCCAAAGGATTTGATACCGTACAAACATCACTAGTAAACAACTCAGAGAACCTAGATTCTACTTCCTGCAACGGAGGAAGAAAATATGAACGATGGTGTAAGTCTTCCCAAGGTCGATCTACACCCATCATTACTTCTAGGATTGCTTCCTCGGATGGTAAAACCGTATCTAAGTAGTCCATAGCGGAGGTAGAATCAAGGGTCCAAGCTGGGGCCACATCACCATCTAACTCCTCCTTAGAGAAAGGAGTAGAATGGTTGTCTGCAGAGTTGACGATAAACTGATATCTAAGCTCTGTTGTAGACATAGGAAATGCCATTCCACCAACTTGTCCTTCATCTAATGTGGTCGTAGGTGAAGGCAAGGTCCAAGGGTCTGAAAAATAATGAGTTCGGAAGAACTCTTCCCGTGAAGACTCCTTGGATGATGAAACGACATTGATTCTAGCAATAGGAGAGGGAAAATCAAATGTACCCATCAATGAAGAATACATCCCAACTCCCAAATTCTCAGTAGGTGGACGAGGGTTATCCACTAAGGGAACAATAGAGTCTGAAGTTGCTCGAGGATCAACTGGAGAATAATCCAATTGATCAACCTTAACAATTTTCCCCTCATGAGGAAAGAAAATGACACGAAATAGAGTGGAAACAACAACATCCATTTCGTATACCCAGTTCCTTCCTAAGAGGAGATTGTATTCTAGGTTAGCATCAATGACTTCTACTTCGATATTGATGACCTTTCCCCCAACACATACGGGAAAGGCCAAGATAATCCCATGTGGCTATTATGAGAATTCCCATCAAATGTTGTCAGGAGGGTGGGTGAAGGAACGACCGAAGGCGATCCAATGGCCTTCCAGCATGACATCGACATGACATACGTGGAAGCTCCTTCATCAATAACGGTTTTAAAAATGTTAATTTTTCGGTATGTAGACTTTATTTGAAAAGCCATATGATGAGGGAGTCACTTTCTGACATTAAGCATGTCAAAAGTGAGCACTAAAGAGTTATTAGGATCAACTGCCGCAATCATCGAAAGCAAAGCACTTCATTGAACTGGACACGACTAGAGGACCTCTAAAGTAGACATAGCGCATGGACTCTGAGCCATATCCTCAACAATGGAGTAATTCTGGGTATCCCTAGCATTAGGATTGATAGTTGCGCATTTGGCGGAACCTTTCGGTATCCTTGGTATATTCTCGACAGAGGGTCGCTCAAGATGAAGGTCGGTAGTTCTGAGAGCAGTTTTTTCCTTGAGTGTTTCAGTTTCACCATAATCACGTGATTGAGTAGCCACATGGACATTATAACCCATCATGAAAACATTTGATGATTTCTCCCCTTCTTGGTTGCCCCGTGCAAAGGTACCAGGATTTGAACTCACGCCAGCAAGCATCTGTTGCCCTTGGGGAAAGGGTTGGTTAACACAGCTTGAGAGCTAGAAGTCCCTCGCTACCCTAACAAGCACTGAGCGTCTTGAATTTTTGGGTAGAAATGAGTTAAATGGCCTCCACTGCATAGCTTGCATGGAAACTTGACTTTCTTTCTAGACTCATTTCCACCACCACCAGCATTATTGCCAAGTTTATTTACGCAGTCTTCCCATCTTGACTATTTTTCTTACCTCGTCCTTTGTTTTTCCCATTGTAATTTTGATTTCCTTTGGGGTTGGAAGATTGGACGACATTAACAAAAGAAGGTTGAGAAGAAGAAGGGTTAGACGATGTGACCTTATTGTTAGGAGCAGTTTGTAAAGACAATTGCTGCAATTGGCTTAACAGGTTCATTGCATTAGTGTCTACGGATCCAATGATACCATTCGCATGGGGACCTGGCTTCAACTTGGCTATATCAACCTTAGTCCCAGGAGCATCATGCAAGATTTTTTGTAGAATCCCAGACTGAGAGTAAATTAATTCTAACTGTTGAGCCCTAAAAATAGCTTTCTCCTCATAATAGACTCCGGATAGAGAGACATACTTAGAGATCTCAGGTTGTAAAGATTTCAAAAACCATTCGAGATGGTATTCAGGAGGAATTTCAACTTTAATGAGCCTCTTTCTCCGTCTCCATTCCTGAATATGATCAGAAATGTGAGTTGTCGTATCTTGACGAAAATTGGCCAGAAGTTTAGTTCCAACATCATAACGGACGGGTAACTGCAAATGATTTAGGAAAATGTTAGCCAAATCGGCGAAAGATGTAAAGTTTCCCCCTGGAAACTCTATATACCACTTGGTTGTATTACCAATTAAGGTGCATTGAAAAGTCTCAACCTAACCGAGTCATCGATAAGGGAGTTTGATGAGCACCACAAATGGAATGTGGTTACATGGTCGCACGGGTCTTCACCACCCTTCCCCTCAAACTTTGGAATGTCCGAAGGGATTTTGGTTGGGACCGGAGGCCAGGCCAAATTGCATTTGATTGGATCGTTTGTTAATTTCATGAGATCTAAAAAATTCAACGTTGCCAGAAAAGGAGATTGGGATGACCTTGGGAATTCCACCCAGACTAGGCAGGGTTCCCAAAGTTCTAAAAATATTGGCCTGGATTTTGGAAGGCACTAGGCTGCTTGAAGTAACGATCAGAACCAGCTGAACCAAAAGGCGAACCTTGTGATCCTGCAAAACTCGGAGTTTGACCAACTCCGGCCGAAAAACCTCCATAACCAACGAAGCACCCTCCCAAAGGATTATAAGGAGTTGATAACCCCTGATAAGGATTCCAAGTAGAAGCTAAGGGAGGAATACTTCGAAACGAACTAACTGTGGAGTACGTCCTATTCCTTTGTTGGCCGAAAAATGGATTCCCGGTTCCTATGCCACTAATCGCAGGGTTAGTCCAACCTTGAAATGGATTTTTTCCCTATCTTATAGAAGAAAAAGGCATAGATCCTATCGTCATGTTGGAATGTGGTATATGACCACTTCCAAAAGGAAAATCCTGATATGAAGCTGACCCACCCATCATGGACGTGGAGGCACTAAATGGAACTGACGGAATACCCTGTGAATGGGTGTCAAACGGGAAAAATCCAGAACCAGATGCATTGGCTTGGGAATTTCCACTAGTAGAAGGAACGGAGGTAGACCCAACTAAGGATGTGCTAGAAAAAGACCCAAATAAAGATGCAGAGGGGATGGAAATAGTTCATCCCCCTTGTACTGATGTTGGACTCTGCAGGGTTGTAGCACTTATGGTAGAATCCATGCTTCCAGTGGTGGTCATCGAAGGTAAGTGCGTAATATGACCTGGACTTGACGATCTATGCGTCAGAGTCCCAACGTATTGTAATATGTCTTGATGACTAGAAGGGAGAGGAGAATTCAGAGCCGCTAACGACTCTGGGAGTTCTTCTACCTCAATGTTATATTTCGATTGAAACAGAACTCGAGAAAGAACTGGGGTGTTCCTCTCTAGTTCTGCAGAAGTACCAGGCCTATCCTGAACACTAATGCCCCTGAGGGGAGGGTCAATCCCCGATGCGTTAGCTGGCACGAGATGAAATCCACTGGTAGTATTACCTCTGCACCTTCTAGGAGAAAGCTCTAAACTTGATGGTGAAAGACCACGAAGTCTTCGAGACCGTCTAAGCGATCGGTCAGCCACTTCAAATTTTTTATTAAGATCTACTTAAAGACTCAAGAAAAAATGAAAGCTAGGCCAACTAAGAGCACAGAGCACACACTAAAAAGTCCCTAAAAGATGTCAGCCAGTCAAACAACTTTCAAGTATTTCCGCTCTGGGTGATGAGGACCGGACACCAAAATACAAGAAAGTGAAGTAAGGGGCCTTCCGAAGATAGTTTGGGATAATGAAAACCTAGTCCTACCAGTGAAGGTAACAGAGGAAGTTACACTAACCTCCTAACAATAGCTTGTGTCGGTGCAAGCCCCCAAGCTTCACAAGGGTGCCCTCCAGAAGTACCGTTGAGAGTGATACAACATTGACCTTAGGTGCCACGGGATTCCCCTCCGCAGCCACCTATGTAGATCCCTAGGAGAAGCAACTAAGGTTACCAACTCGTGTCAAAAGCCAGGTGGAACAGTCTTGAGGTAAGATCTGACAAGTAGGAGAGGGGGTATCTCTCTTCCTTATCTTCAAAAACCCTCGTGCTTAACTCCCAGATCTGGAGCTTTCCTAGTCTCCCTAACACTATTGGATTTTCACTCGCTATTCAGACTTCTATGTTTGACAGTTTAAAATGGCCTTGGAGAGTTTTCTCTCCACACACCTAATCCAAGGCCCTAAAATATCCTAAAACTTGTTGGTGTGTCTAAATTGACAATATATAAAAAAAGTTCTAGTATATTTTAATTAGCGCTTGTTTTTAAATGGGTTGTTCTTAAGTCAAGGGATAAGCGGAAATGAAACTTGTGGTGTTTTCCAACGCAAAAGAAATTAATAAAAACCAAACTATATGCAAATGCACTCATTTCGTTCTTCGATGAAAGAAATTTCTACTAGGTTCTAAGGAACTTCTAAGAAAGCAATAAATTTTTCTTTTCTTTTCTTTTACTCAAGCTTCACACTCACAAAAATTAACAAAACTATGGATGCCCTAAAAGATGCACAAATTTATCCTAATGCAATGAGTATATGCTGATGCAAAACTTAAGACTACTCTAAATCAAAGAATGAAAGTAACTTGTTTATCAATTCTAATTAGCCACTTAAAATGTTTAGATAGAATATAAGTTGCTAATGCTCATTTTCGTCCAAACACTAAAAGCAAATCACAAGAAAAACAAAAATGCACTTTCACTCGCAAAAAAGAAACTAAATCAAAACAAGGCCAAAGAAAGCAAAAACCAAGTTTTCAAGAAGTTTTCTTCAAAAGCAAAAACAAAAATGACTTTTCAAAAGTGCTCCAAATACTATTGAAAACTTTGAGACCAAAGAATAAGAAACCAAAACACTTTTCAAGTTATCAACTCAAAATGGGCGAAAACTCAACAAAATAGGTGTTTCAAGATGCTCTCAACAACCAAAAAGCAGAAAAAATAGCTTGGTGACAATGATCAAAAGATCAAGAAAGACAACTCTCAAAATCGTCACTCAACAACTTTCAAAAAGCAAGAAAAGTAAATGGCCACAAGGTGCAGTTTTGACACAAAGCAAGAAGATCACAAAGATAAAGTTTGTCACAAAGATTGAAAACAATCTTTCTGCCCTAGAAGACCAGAACAACCAAGATTCTCAGAGAGAAATATCGTGTGCTCAAACAAAGATGATGACACTTGCAACAAAACAAAACAAGACCAAAACTTTCCACAAACGGAGAGAATTCGAAACCAGAAACTTGTTGTAAAAACAGAGACTGAAAACCAAACTTGACTGCTCAGGAAGTACTCAGACCAGCAAACAAATTTACTGAACAAGAAAGATTTGCAAAAATCTTGGAAAATTAGGGTATACGCAACTGTGTCAATGCACAGTTGTGTGTATATGCGATTCAACCCAAAGAAACCTGCATATACGCGGGTTCATATGGGGAAACTTGCGTACATACACTTCTATAACCTGGAAAAACTGCGTATATAACAGTTCACAAGAAAAAGAAAAAAAGGGGTCTAAAGAAAATGCTCAGACTTAAAGTCTGAGTTCCTATAGGAACAGACAACTCAGTTACAGCAAGAAAATCAAAGGTTGAGCCCTGATTGGCTTAAATTAACCCAAACTAGGAACAACAATAGTGTTGTCCCCAACGGAGTCGCCAATTCTGTTGAGGGATAAAGTCCCCTAGGGTCTTGGGTCAATACCATAGCAAAGCGGGGGTTATCTACAATGAAAAACTAGAATTCCACACAGCCATGATACTAATATAAACAAGCTACGCGAAGAGAGGTGCACCTAGAGGTCCTTCGTTCGGGTAGATCCAAACAAGGTCCAAACCCTCTTGGAGTTCCTTTCGATCCTTTAACCTGCAAAACAACCAATTCAAATAAGCATAGCAGTATATGGACCAATCATCATAAAGAAATCAACTTCATAGCATATTGAAAGGTAGTTAGTTATACAATTGAAACAACTATTCATATGCAAACCATAATGACAACATCGTAAGCATGAAGAAGATTGATTTCGGGAACAAGACAAATGTTTCTTTATTGCAGATAGCTAAAGTAAAACAAGGAATGATATCACCTGAATCTTCCTCTCGCAGGCTCCAAGCGGAACCGTCCTCCAGATTTGTCCAATCCCAAGTCTTCAAAAGGCTCCTTCCATGACTCACGCAAGGATATCTCAACTAGCGAAAAGACATCATAACTCAAGGAAACAAGGGTTTCCTGTTATGGGGGAAGTGCTAGAAGCACAAGGATCTTCAGAACTAATCAGGGATAATCTCAGTAGAGTGATTTTTCTCCCTATTCTCTCCTCCCTTAGGCCTTCCCATTGAAGCCTTTTATACTTCTCCCAAAGTAATTTTTTAGTTGGGAAATCGTTGGGAACAGTTGGGCCACCCGCACTAATAGGTAATCAACAGGTAAAACCCATGATATCTGCCCGAAATTAAGGAGATTTAATTTTTTAAGTGTTTTAATACATATACATGGGTTGGGTATACACAGACCCGCATACACACGCGTTTAGCTCAGGGCAATGTCGCGTAGGGAGTAAAACACTATTTTTTAAGTATTTGGACCAAGTCTAGAAGGAGGGGTTGCCCTAGGCCATGAGTGCAGCATCACAAACATCAAGAGTGAGATTTGGAGCTATAACAGGATGATATTGATGTGTGTTAGCATTATTGTGTGATAGTATTATTATAGTTGATCTATTCCTATTTTCATGCAAAGAATTTGAATAAATGTGTTAAAGATTTTTTTATTACAATTTACATACAAACTATTTGATAAAACACATCAAAGAAAGAAATTAAAACTTACATAATTAAGTGGTATATTTCAATTAGTATGTGGCAAAGTGGTATCAAAGCTTCTTATCAACCTAATAAAAGGAAAAGGAAAATTTTGGTTGTCTCGTAACCTCTATAAGTCATTGAGGGAATTAGGTATGTGATAAAGTGGTATCAGAGCTAAGGTTCAAGAAAATGTGGTTTTGTGGATGGTGATTAGAAAATGTGTGGGAACTATTTGATAAGATTATTTGAAGAAAATGTGATACCCCATAACCCTAATGAAGGATCAGAAGGTTGGGTGTGCTACAAAAATTGTGTATTTACAAGGAATTTGTTCCAAAATATTCTCTTAGAGGGCACTTAACTTGAACCCCTGCTTAGGGCGGCTCCAAAGATTTTTCACCACCCCTGTTTGATCCCCTAGCAACACTCGTGGGGGTGTTACAGGGAAAAGTGTCTATATAGAACTGCTCTATCCCACTAAGGTGTGGCAACTGCCTTAGAAACAAATAGAGAAAAACTACTTTTGTTTTTCCTTTATGAATTATAGATAGAGAAGAACAGAAAGACCAACCTCTGTCTTGCGCTAATCCTTTGATTCGATCCCTCTCTTCTTTGATAGTCCTCAGCTACCTGCTCCCTTGCACACCCAGCTTCACAAAGTACCTGTAAGATCACAGAAGCATAGCACTATACAAATACATGGATCTATATTCATAAACAATCTAGCATCAGATGTAAATTGACCATACAAATGTAACAAGCATCAATGATACAAAAGCATGGAGGAAAACTCAAATAGTTTTTATTGATAAACAAGAAAAGATCCAGGAGTTACAACCAGTTGTTTCGACCCAGCATCAACCTCCCAGCAAAGAAGCCCCTCTTCACCTCAAACAAAGCTTAGATCACCCAACAATCTGATGTTTGTCTCTAGAAACCAACAGCAATTCCTTACAATATGCAAAATTCCAGCCTCTGGATCTCTGGGATGAGGGATCCATATATAGATATCTGTAAGGGGGATGAGTCAGCTTGTGATTTGATTAGTGTCTTCTCTCTGTCAGTTCTTGCTTCCACTTGGAGACTGAGGGCCTCTTACTCATCCTTGGTCGAATTCAGTGAGGCAAGTGTCATAGGAGAAGATTCTGGAAGCTTCCATTGCCTCTCCACCTCGCGGAATGACACTGCCATTTGTCATTTCTCGCCCATCGCACCCCACAGAAGGGACTTTTGAAATGCAACGCACCCTCACAGTGTATTTAGGTGAGATGCAACGCACTTAGCCAATGGAGCAGCTGCAATGATCTTGTTTTGACCAATTCTGAGCAGTTTCTGGTGGAGAACTTCTAGGAGAAGCTGTAATCTATTGACCTTGTTCCTTTAGGGGTTAGAACAACACTTTTAGGGACTTAGGAGCCCTTGGTTTATGGACATTTCATGCTTGGATTTGTAGGGCACAAAAATGTCTATAACAGTTGCCCCCTAAAGTATGAGGCCGTTAACCTTTTGGTGTCGGGTGAAATGCTTTATTACGAGGATCCGAAGTTCTTTCAATGCTGGGAGGAGACCTGTAATAAGATACAATACAATACATTATCTTCATACTATTTTCATGATCTAGCTGAGGCGGGCATTCCCATGCTCAGCTTTATAAATTCATTTTCATGTACATAGGACAGACAATCGTCTGAGTGTAGACTGATGATTCTGATAGAGCCATCATCCTTTTGATTGGATGATTATCTGTGCAGCAATAATGTACATTTGATGTCTTTATTTTCCTGAATATATATCGCAGCCCGGATGGATGAAACTAGATCTGGGGTGTTCAATCTCGTTCGATCTTCACTCGAAGTACAAGTCGATCCATGTGAAGGTTGTTCTGGAGTCGAGCATGGAAAGACATCGCCTGATTACCAGCCAATGATGTAAGCTGTTAACAGGTGTGAGAGGAATCACAGATAATGATAATGACCCTCAAGGTACTGCAGTACAATTCATGTGGTGTGAATAAAGGACTTGGCGTCAAACACCACGCAAAATCTTTCGGTCGAAGGCCATTGATGTAAACCTGTCGCCGGAAGTGAGAAACTTTCCATTGAGGCATGCAAGCTTCAAAGTACTGAATGGGGTATTCCTAGATCAACTTCTTGGATAATGAGCTGATGTCAACAAGAAGCGATCCGTCACAGGAGGGCCTTAATGAATCCCACATCAGTGACATGGAACGGAGCAAATGATTTTAATGGAGGTGAAAACGATCTGGTGATATAAGGTTCAGGGTGGCGGTCATGAAAGAATGGAGTATAATGTATGGTAGTGGGTGAGACACAGGTGAATTCTCTGAATGACTTCTCTTGAACATATCGGCGACACTGATGTGATGGATTGGTAGCATTAACCCCAAATGTGGATGGTATGGCGTGACCATGGTGATGTGATCGGTGAAGGAAACAACCCAACCCGACTCGGACATGGAGTGGAAGTGTCATGTTCAAGAGCGACTTGCTACCAACAAAGTTTCTTCAAGTTTTCTTCCCAATTTTTCCCCAGTCATTGCTGACCAGTACCTCTTTATTTTTGTCAAGCTTGAGGAGGATAACATATGCTTGTTCTATAATTTGCCCTTCGGGCAAACCCATCGCTATGTTTTAACGAGCCTAGCGATAGTGAAACTCGTTCTTGTCTATAGACAAGTTTGCCACTATTAATCTTTTTAACGAGTTTAACGACAAAGATAACTCGGTCCTTTTCAATTTTAGAGAGTCTGAAAAGGAACGTAAAGGTAACTCCAAAATTCCTTTTGCATCATCTAATCCCTTAAGTCCGAAAAAGTATAAAACAATACAGAAGGGATGAATTTTCGATACTTTTAACCAGCCGAACAAAACAAGCGCTCGATCTTTTTGTGTAATAATCCCTCAGGTCCAAAAAGATTAAAATCTAGAGGAGGGATAACACTTCCTGTCCCTTTAACGAGCTGGAGAGGCCAATGGCTCGGCAATCTTTTCATATTTTACGAGTCAGTTGAAAAGAGCTTAAAGGAGACTCGTCTTTTGAGGAACGACTGATAAAATGGATAGCAGCTGATTCCAGGTAAGGTTTGGAATTTTCCAATCACGGCAATGTCACAAGGATGGCTAGTGAAATCACTCTTCGCAGCTGTTCCTCAAAATGGGTAAACAATCAAATGGAGGTGAATGATCGGACAATGAAAAAGTGGAGGTGGCGGTGCAAACACGACCAAGGCTTTAATGGCTGAAGTACTACATTCACGATGTTTATTTACCGGGGAATAGTTCATTTTTTAACGAGCTTAAACGCGGGTAGAAACATTTGCTCATGTCTTATGTTTATTTTTTAACGAGCTTGAACTATGTGCTAAAACTGCTCGATTAATCCAGTCGTGTGATAAGAATGTCTCATATAAAACGGC
Organism: Pinus tabuliformis; assembly: GCA_031772625.1. Taxonomy (NCBI): domain Eukaryota; kingdom Viridiplantae; phylum Streptophyta; class Pinopsida; order Pinales; family Pinaceae; genus Pinus; species Pinus tabuliformis. The sequence continues at coordinate 1,692,781,799 of CM062820.1, read as the reverse complement.
AACTTTTAGAGTTTTGCCTCACATCCTTTCTTTATGCAAGTTAGGAAATGACCAATCCAAAAAATAGATAAATGATCACTCTTTGCTTGCACTCCAAAAGGTTTGCATGCCCCCAGGTATAAAATAGAGTTTCAAGGTCACCCTCTATTCGAGCTGACAAAACATTTGTTCTATCAGGAAGGGTATACCTCTTTCAGGCTACCCAAAGATTGTTCTATTTAGCTCGTAAACAAAACACTTCTCCGGCGATGTCTACCGAAATAAACAAAGGTGAGCGGCGATGCCCGCCAACTCACATAACTTTGACAAGAGAATCTTGTTCTAGAATAACCCCCTCTTCCAATCACGGACGGGGGTACAGACTAGTCATATTCTCTCGCGGAAACCTACCCTATACCCGAAGTTTTCCTGCCGAAGCAGGCCAGGGTGCATGCCCCCTGGGATTCAGTCATGTCCCCCCGAATCACTCGCGCTCATCGGGTGGATGGAATGGAGATTGAGACATTTCTTGCGTGAAAAGACCATTCAGGGATGGTATATGACTATTTGCTCTGTATGATCCGAGAAATGAAAGCTGGTCTACGAGCTTGACCACTCTTCCTTCGTGCGGAAAACACATTACTCTAAAGAGTGAGGAGACAATTGCTCCCATGCAATAAATATAGTCTCGTCCAAGGAGTATGTTGTAATCCAGGGGTCCTTGAACTACCATTACGTTCATGTGAATGGTTTTCCCTCTCAATGTTATGGGCACATTGGGAAGGATCCCTAACGGTCGACTGGTTCCTTTATCGAAGCCTGTCAGATTTCTCATCTCAGGCAAAAGCGATGGCGAACCAAGCACTTTCCAAGAAGTTGAGGAAAGGATAGTCACAGAAGCCCCCTCATCTATGATGGTACCAGCCATAACCATTCTATATATTTGAACAATAATTCGGAATGGTATGCTAGCTGGTAAACAGGGTCTGCCTAGTTGATTCCAGTCGAAGGAGACAACTAGGTTGCTTGGAGGTGTAGGAATTTACAGGGTAAGTTCCACAGAAGAATACCAAAAGGACACCGCTCACAACCAGATCTCAAATCAATACACCAGTATTTTGACGTGGTTAAAACCCTCAGAGTGCAAGGAGGGAAACAGTCCACGGCCTGTCCCAACGTGGGTACAGACAATTTATTAATCAAAGAATGAAAATTTACATAAGCTTCTCTCATGCACGGATTACCCGAACAATGACCCTCCATGCGCTTTAAATAGAACTCATGGACCAATCGGGTGTCAAGCCACGGATCAAGTGTCGGTAATACCGAGGTGAGAGTGAACCGTCGGATCACTACATATCGTGACCGTCGGATTGTAAGTTACAAAATGTACAACGGTAAAGAAACACACTTTACCTAACTCTAACCTAACTCTATACTAGACCAAGTTGAACTTAACTATATCCTATGTGTCGGAATATCCTAACATCCCCCCTTAAGAACAACTTGGGATAGGATTGAAGGATTTACAAATATGACACAATAGGAGAAGGAAGGAGGCACTAGAGCCTATCCCCCCTTAGTGACAACTTCCTGAACTCCAAGCATATATCGAAGTTTAGTGAACTTCGCCTCTGTGAGAGCCTTTGTGAAGATGTCTGCAACCTGATCATCCGTTGGACAATATTGCACTTCAAGAACATGGTCAAGAATGAGCTTTCTGATGAAGTGCATGTGTAGTTCAATGTGTTTGCTGCGCTGATGCTGGACTGGATCTTTGCATAGCTGAATGGCACTTTGATTATCACACCAAAGTGTGGTTGGATGCTGCTGCTCAAAGCCAAACTCTGATAGGATCTGACGAAGCCACAAGGCTTCCTTACTAGCTTCCACGGCACCACGATACTCTGCTTCTGCTGACGAAAGAGAAATGGCAGCCTGTTTCTTACAAGCCCATGTAATAGGTCCTGAACCAAGAGTGAAGACATAACCGGCAGTAGACTTCCGATCATCAAGGTCACCAGCCCAATCAGAATCAGTGAAACCAACTAACAGAGGAGCTGCTTTGGCACTGTAATGAATCCCAAACTGTATTGTACCTCGAACATAACGAAGTATTCTTTTAGCTGCTTTCCAATGACTTTCACGGGGGTTTTGCATAAAACGAGCAACAAGGCCAACAACAAAGGAAAGATCAGGACGAGTATGGGTTAAATACAAGAGTTTTCCGACAAGTTGACGGTATAAGGTAGCATCAACTTCAGGAGAAGTACAAGAGACTGAAAGTTTGACTCCAGACTGAAAGGGAGAAGGGGCTGGCTTACAGTCTTCCATGTGAAAATGACGAAGAATATCACAAGCATACTTGGACTGGGAAAGGAAAATACCCTCTTGGGATTGCAAGACTTGAAGACCGAGAAAATAGTGTAAGTGTCCTAAGTCTGTCATTTCAAATTTCTTTTTAAGGCTGGACTTCACATGGTTTATAAGGTTGGGATCACTACCAGTAAGAATAAGATCATCAACATAAAGAACAAGGATGATGAGAGAGTTGCCCACTTTCTTGGTGTAGACAGTGTTGTCAGAATGACACCTAGAAAAGCCAGATTCTAAAAGAAAGCTATCCATTTTGGCATACCAAGCTCGAGGAGCTTGCTTGAGGCCATAAAGGGATTTCTTAAGGCGACAAACGAGGCTGGAGTCTGTTTGTATGAAGCCAATGGGTTGTTCCATATAGATTTCTTCCTGCAAGTCCCCATGCAAGAAGGCAGATTTAACATCCATTTGATGTACTTCCCATTTTAAAGAGGCAGCAAGGGAAAGAACAAGGCGGATAGAGTTCATTTTGGCAACTGGAGAGAAGGTTTCAGTGTAGTCAATGCCTTCAACCTGTGAAAAGCCCTTAGCAACTAGACGAGCTTTATGTTTGTTAACTTTCCCATCTGGTCCATACTTGGTTCTGTAAACCCATTTGCATCTAACAAGTTTGCGTCCCTTTGGTAGAGGAACAAGATCCCATGTATCATTTGTCATCAATGAATGATATTCTTCATTCATAGCTGTTTCCCAATGTGGATGGCCTGAAGCTTCTGCAAAAGTGTCAGGATCATGATTCACTGGAGCTTGAGCCAGTAAAGAAGAGGCTCTTTCAAACTGAGAACGTGTACGTCGCTGATCTGTAGGATCACCGGCAAGATCACCTGCTGCATCCCGAGTAGCACGGACCCATCTTGGAAGTTGAGGATCCTGAGAAGGTGGGGAAGGATTATCATCCTCGCTTTCATCATCAGAAGAAGAAATGTTCTCAAAGATAGAAGAGATGGGAAGAGGTGGCACATCCGCCGGACTAGGCTCGCAGGCCGATTTATTTTCATCAAATTTTACATCTCTTCTAATGATAACATTTTTGGACTTAAATGGAATAAGTCTATAGCCTTTTACATCTTCAGAATATCCAACAAAAGTACATTTCTCACTCTTAGGTTCTAAGGCTTTATGCTTTTCATCTGGAATATGGGCCCATGCTTCACTTCCAAACACACGAAAGTGACTTACATCTGGTTTAATGGAACTCCAAGCTTCTTCGGGAGTGATATTCTCTAGAACCTTAGTAGGAGTGCGATTGATTATATAATTTGCACAATTAATTGCTTCGGCCCAAAAAACTAAGACTGAGTCCTTTAGATTGCAGCATACAATTAGCCATTTCCTTTAAAGTGCGATTTTTCCTTTCAGCTACACCATTTTGTTGTGGAGTGTATGGAACAGTATGTTGCATTTGAATGCCATTTTCGGTGCAAAAGGTGATGAATGCATTTTTAACATATTCTCCACCATTATCAGTTCTTAGCTTAAGAATTTGATGTCCAGATTGTTTTTCAACGAATGCTTTGAAGGCCAAAAAGGTGGTAAATACTTCGCTCTTGAGTTTTAAGAAGTATACCCAAGTGCGTCTAGAGAAATCATCAATGAAAGTTAAGAAGTACTTGCAGCCAGAGAATGAAGCAATAGGAAGAGGACCACATAAATCACTGTGCACAAGCTGTAAAGGGGCTGAGGCGTGCCAAGAGGCACGTTTGTCAAAACTGTCCCGATGATGTTTTCCGAGTACACATCCGGAACAAACACCATCTTTGCAAGATACCATAGGAAGACCTGTCACCATGTTTTCTTTACAGAGATGCTGAAGGGAGCGATAGTTTAAGTGACCATACCGCTCATGCCAAAGTTTGCTCACTTCATCATTATGAGCAACAAATACTGAGGGAAGATGGGATGACCCAAAGTTGTGAAACTTATACAACCTTTTGGAATCATCAGCAAGACCAGTAGCTAGAATCTGTTTAGGATCTTTTAGATCCTTGATTACAACATCATGAGGTGAAAATTCAACGATTTTACCTTCACCTGAATGAGTTATCTGATAGACAGATAGAAGGTTGCAGGATAAGTTTGGAACACATAATACATCATTGAACTGACCATTGTCTAGATGAACAGTTCCAGTCCCTACAACATTAAGAGATCTATCATCACCAACATATATATTTTTGGTGTTACAATCATTTAAAGAAGAAAACATGGCTTGGTTTTTGGCCATGTGACAAGAGGCTCCAGAATCAATGAGCCACTCATGAGAATGAGAAGAAGAAGAAGATACATTTAATGCATAACTAGACTGAGATGATTGACGATGACATGCAGAAAATGCCGTTCCGGAAGTTGAAGTTGAAGTAGGCTCCAGATGGATGTTATGTTTCTTCATTGCGGCTTCCAAGGCTTCCATCTTCTTAAAGCATTTAGATTCTAAGTGGCCATCTCGATTACAAAAGTTACAATGTCTTTCAGTCTTCTTCCATTTGTTTTTATTGGGCTTATCATATTGCTGAAATGATCTTTCATCTTGAGGCTGAGTTGGTTTAGGACCATTCCTTTGAGGATAAGACTTCTTAGGATTCTTTGAATTTGGATACTGCTGGGCGGCTAACGCTTTTGTGGAAGAGTTTCCAAGATTAAGAAGACCAAGGTGTAAGAGTTTTTCTTGTTCTCTTATTAAGGAATCACAAAAGGAGTCAAAGGAAGGGGGCTTGTAGTCTTTGCCTTGACAAATGAAAGCTTCCCTGGTAGAATGGAAAGTGGAAACAAATACAGAGTAGGCTGGCCCTAACTTAGTGAGGATGGAATAAATAAGGTTACCATCATCTTTCTTAACTTTAACACCTTCCAAGAGATATCTAAGGTTCTTGGATTTTGACAAGAAATCTTCAATGCAAGAAAAATTATTAGGATCCAAAGTAAGCAGCTCATTTTCAAGTTGATGGGATCTAATTTCATTTTTAATCCCAAAAACTTTAGCAAGTTTTTCTAATGCTTCATGAGGAGTTTCAATTTCTGCAATGTGGAATCTAAGATCAGGAGAAACAGACATTCCTATCAAGCCACGTGCTTGATCTTGTCGATTTTCCCATTTTTCGGCCTTGTCTTCATCTTTGGGTTTCTTCTCTTGGTCTGTGGCTATTCTGAAGAGACCTTTACTTCTAAGTAAATCTCCCATGTAGGCGACCCATTGGAAGTAGTTAGTGCTGTCAAGAATGACTTGGCATGGACTTTCCATTTTTGAAAAACAACTGAAGCTGAAGATGCTGAAAGTGAGTGGTCCAATGGATAGATCTCGAAAAAATAGGCGGTTTTAAAAAAAACGGCTCTGAAAAAGGCTTCCGGATGAAGAAGTTATGGCTTTTTGAAAAAAAATTGTTGACGTTGCCGGCAAAGTGCGCGAATGTGCGGGAATGAAAAAAATCCGCCCCCACAAAATGGAGACTTGAACCCAAGACCTCTACTCTCTTAAAAGGTCTTTGAACCAATTGATCTATACAAAAGATTTGAGAGAGAGAGAGAGAGAGAGAGAGAGAGAGAGAGAGGGGGGGGGGCCTCGATTTGCGTGCTTGCCTTGGGAAGACTCTTTTCCCCTACAAAACACAAAACACAAAACCCAACACGAATATCCAAAGAAAAACGAACCTTACGGCTCGAAGTTAGCTTTAGCCAAAAAACTAGAAATTTTAAAAAAAATCTCAAAGTTAGCTTTTAGCCGAAAAACTAAATATGTTCCTCAATGTTTCTGATTTTCCGAGATCACACTAAGGTGCAGGGAAAAGAGCATACGCATGAGAAAAATCCTTTCTTTCTGTTTCTGATTTGCCCAGATCGCACAGAGTCGCAGGGCAAAGAGCATACGCAGAAATGAAAGGTATAGATCCGGGAAAAAAAAGGCTAAATAAACCGAAACCGAAATAAGCAGAGAGAAAATGACAGTAAACTGCAAAAAAAACACTGTATACCTCCCGATCTGAAAAATGACGCAGCTAGGGCTACCGGAAACCTTTTCGCGTGAAACGAAAGGGGTTCCTCACTGAAACAGATGCTCCGAATGCAACAGAGCAGTCCTCTTGGCCCGAAAGCAGTCAGAAATAGCAGATCTAGGAAACGACAGCCGCATGCAGTTCTACCGGCTTCAGATTTGGATCACCAACGGACGCGGCCCTCAAATAGCTCTGATACCATGTAGGAATTTACAGGGTAAGTTCCACAGAAGAATACCAAAAGGACACCGCTCACAACCAGATCTCAAATCAATACACCAGTATTTTGACGTGGTTAAAACCCTCAGAGTGCAAGGAGGGAAACAGTCCACGGCCTGTCCCAACGTGGGTACAGACAATTTATTAATCAAAGAATGAAAATTTACATAAGCTTCTCTCATGCACGGATTACCCGAACAATGACCCTCCATGCGCTTTAAATAGAACTCATGGACCAATCGGGTGTCAAGCCACGGATCAAGTGTCGGTAATACCGAGGTGAGAGTGAACCGTCGGATCACTACATATCGTGACCGTCGGATTGTAAGTTACAAAATGTACAACGGTAAAGAAACACACTTTACCTAACTCTAACCTAACTCTATACTAGACCAAGTTGAACTTAACTATATCCTATGTGTCGGAATATCCTAACAGGAGGTGCGACCGAATAGACGGTCGGGTACAACTCTGACGGACTTCCTTCCTGCGGTAAAGGAACGGGTAAATTTCCCCCATGTTCGTTGGAGTCTGTGCTTATTGTTGTTGGGAAAAGTATCCAATACGGAATGAACCTATCCCACTCTAAGGGTGATAGTACCTCAGCAACAACCGAAGCAAAGCTATCTAAGATTTCTTCTTTATGAAAGTAAAATAGGGGAGAAAGAGATCCACTAACCGATGTCTTTCGCTAATGGTTGATCCAATCTTCTCTCCTTGCTGCTTGCTCCCAGCTCCTTGCTCTTTCACTGGCCCAGCTACACCAAGATCCTGCAAAATGGCAAGAGAGGGAAACTACAAGAAGCATACATTCATAATTGATTCAAGGATTAGAATAAATCAAAGACACAAGCATAACAATACACCATTGAGACACATGCATATAGAAGAACCTCAAATGCTTTATTAATGGAAGAAGTAAAGTTCAGGAAGTGATACAACCATAAAAGGCCCAATCCAGCATCACCTCCCAGCAGAAAGAAATCTCCTCTTCACCTCCTTCAAAGAAAATCACCCAATAGTTCTAAACTCAAACCAACAGCACTTCCTTACATTCACAAGATTCCAGCCCCCTTAGACCTCATGAGAGAGTTCTATATATAGGAGTTTTGGAGAAAGGATGAGTCAGCTTGAAGCTGGCATGAAGCTGACTAGTGTCCTCTCCCACTTCAGTTATTCTTCAGTTCTTGAGTCCACTTGGAGGTTCTTGCTTCCACTTGGAGATCTAGACCCTCTTACTCATCACTAGTCGAATTCCCTGATCCAAGTGTCATTTTGGAAGCTTCCTGGGCATTGACACCTTGAGGAATGACTGTGCCACATGTCCCAGCTCGCCCAGCGCAGGTAGCCTTCTTTGCAGTTGACATTCAGCGCAGGTAGACAGTGGAGCAGTTGACATTCAGCGCAGATGCTCAGTGGAGCAGTTGACATGATCCAGAATTAGCTTGTTTTTGAGTGTTTTCAGGTGGAGAACTGATATTCAGTGCTGTGGTTTGTTGACCTTGTTCCTCTAGGGGTAGGAACAACATGTTTAGGGACTTTGGATCCCTTAGATTATGGACATTTCATGCTTCATGCTGTAAGGCACAAAAATGTCTATAACAGTTGCCCCCTAAAGTATGAGGTCGTTTATCGGGTGAAATGCTTTATCAGGAGGATCCGAAGTTCATTCAATCGTTGAGAGGTGACCTGTAATAAAATACAATACAATACATTATTTTTCATTCTGCTTTCATGATCTAGCTGAGGCGGGCATTCCCATGCTCAGCTTTATAAATTCATTTTGGTACATAGAATAGACGATCGTCTGATGATAGACGGATAATTCTCTGCTGAAATTATCATCCTTTGAGTAGGATGATCATCTGCTGCAATGATGTACATGACAAATGTCTTTATATTTCCTGAATATATATCGTAGCCCGGATGGATGAAACTAGATCCGAGGTCTTCAAACTCGTTCGATCTTCACTCTAATTACAAGTCGATCCATGTGAGAATTGCGTTGAAGTCGAACATGGAAAGACATTTCTTGATTACCGGTCAATAATGTAAACTGTTAACAAGCGTGAGAGGAATCACTGATAATAATAATGACCCTCAAGGTACTGCAGTACAATTCACGTGGTGTGAATAAAAGACTTGGCGTCGAACACCACGCAAAATCTTTCGGTCGAAGGTCATTGATGTATACCTGTCGCCGGAAGTGAGAAACTTGCCATTGAGGCATGCAAGCTTCAAAGTACTGAAGGGGTTGTTCCTAGATCAACTTCTTGGATAATGAGCTGAAGTCGACAAGAAGCGATCCGTCAAAGGAGGGCCTTAATGAATCCCACATCAGTGACACGGAACGGAGCTAATGATGTTAATGGAGATGAAAACAATCCGTGACATATGATTCAGGGTGGCGGTCATGGATGGATGAAGGATAATGTATGGCAGTGGATGGGACACGGTTGACTCTTTCTGAACAACATCTCTTGAACATATAACGACACTGATGTGATGGATCGGTAGCATTACCCCAAATGTGGATGGTTTGGCGAGACCATGGTGATGAGACCGGTGAATGAAACAACCCAACCCGATGTGATACGGAGGAAAAGTGTCATGTTCAAGAGCGACTTGCTACCATTAAAGCTTTGAGGTTCTCCCAATTTTTCCCCAGACATTTCTGACCAGTACCTCTTTATTTTTGTCAAGCTTGAGGAGGATAACATATGCTTGTTCTATAACCTGCCCTTCAGGCAAGCCCATCGCTATGTTTTAACGAGCCTAGCGATAGGGAAACTCGTTCTCGTCTAAAGACAAGTTTGTCGCTATTTAATTATTTTAACGAGTCTAACGACAAGGAAAACTCGGTCCTTTTCATTTTTAGAGAGTCTGAAAAGGTACAGAAAGTTAACTCCAAAATTCCTTTTTCGTCATCTAATCCCTTAAGTCCGAAAAAGTATAAAACAATACAGAAGGGATGAGTTTTCGATAACTTTAACGAGCCGAATAAAACAAGCGCTCGACCTTTTTGTGCAATAATCCCTCAGGTCCAAAAAGATTAAAATCTAAAGGAGGGATAGCTCTTCCGGTCACTTTAACGAGCTGGAAGGCCAAAACTCGGCAAACTTTTCATATTTTACGAGTCAGTTGAAAAGAGCTCAAAGAAGACTCGTCTTTTGAGGAACGAGTGATAAACAGGGATAGCAGCAGATTCCAGGTACAGGTTGGAATTTTCCAATCACGGCAGTGTCACAAGGATGGCTAGGTGAAATCACTCTTCGTAGCTGTTCCTCAAAATGGGTAAACAATCATATGGAGGTGAACGATCGGCCAAATGACGGTGGAGGTGGCAGGTGCAAAACACGACCAAGGTTTTTATGGCTGATAAATTTACGATCACAGTGGTTATTTACCGGGATAGGTTCATTTTTTAACGAGCTTGAATGCGCCAAAACACTGCTCAATCTTATGTTTATTTTTTAACGAGCATGAACTATGTGCTAAAACTGCTCAGATCTTGCGTTTATTTTTTAACGAGCATGAACTTTATGCTAAAACTGCTCGAATCTTATGTTTATTTTTTAACGAGCATGAACTATGTGCTAAAACTGCTCGGTATACCAGTCATAAGATAAGAAATGTCTCCTGTGAGATCTCTATTTTTTAAGGAGTTTCATCTTCACTAAGCTTTACTCCATATCCTTTCTTTATGCAAGTTCGGAAACGACTAATCCAAAAAAACAGATAAATAACCGCTCTTTGCTTGCACTCCAAAAGGTTTGCATGCCCCCAGGTATAAAATACAATTTCAAGGCTGCCCCTACTTATCCATCAAAACATTTGTTTTAAAGGGTGAGGCTTACCTCTTTCTGGTTACCCAAAGATTGTTTCGTTAATCTTTCAAACAAAACATTTCCTCGGCACTGTCTACCGAAATAGACAAGGGTGAATGACTGTTGTCAAACACGTAACCTTGACAAAAGAATCCTATTCCAGAACAACCCCTCTTCCATCCACGGACGGGGTACGGACTAGTCATATTCTCTCGCGGAAATTCTACCTTATACCCAGGGTTCTTTCTGCCCGAAGCAGACTAGGATGCATGCCCCCTGGGTTCCAGTCCCATCTTTCCGAATCACTCGCACTCATCGGGAAGGAGGACTGGGGGTGGAGACATTTCTTGATTGAATAGACCATTCAGGGTTGGTATGTGACTATTTGCGATGCGTGATCCCGGAAATGAAAGTTGGTCTACGAGCTTGACCATCCTTCCTTCGTGTGGAAAACACATTACTCTAAAGAGTGAGGAGACTATTGCTCCCATGCAATATATATAGTCTCGTCCAAGGAGTAGGTTATAATCCAAGGGTCCTTGAACGACCATCACGTTCATTTGAACGGTCTTCCCTTTCAATGTAACAGGCACATTGGGGAGGATCCCTAATGGTCGACTGGTTCCTTTATCGAAACCCGAGAGATTTCTTATCTCAGGCAAAAGCGCCGGGGAACCCAGTGCTTTCCAAGCAATAGAGGAAAGGATACTCACAGATGCCCCCTCATCAATGATAGTGCCAGCCATTACCATTCTGTATATTTGGACGATGATTCTGAATGGTATACTGGCTGGCAACCGGGGTCTGCCTAGTTGATTCCAATCAAAGGATACAACTAAGTTGCTTGGTGGTGGGACCGAATACACGGCCGGATATCACCCTGACGATGTTCCTTCCTGCGATAAAGGAATGGGCGCATTGCCCTGACGCTCGTCAGAGTCTGTGTTGATGAAAAGAATCTGGATGGTGTCATCTTTATTCTCTTCAGTGAGGGTGTCATTTGAAGATGAATCTTCAGTGACGGTGTCATTTGAAGATGAAACTTCTGAAGGAAGAACTGGGTCAACTACCGTTTCGACCTTTGGACTTTCGTCCGGTCTGGATTCAGTAGGTTCATTTTCAATGACTGACGCTTCAGCTGACCACTTGAGCGGGCCAGCTGTATTCTCAACCAACGAAGGACTTGGCACGAGTTTTTTGTATCCAGGAGGAAGTCTCAACGGTGAAACCGGACGATCTTCCAAAACTCTCTTTGCTTCGTCTAAGAAGGGACAACAGTGGATGGCGTGATCGCCTTCACACAGTCTGCAGGGGGATCTTGCTCCCCCTCTTTGTCTTGAACCTTCACTTTCGCTGGTTGACGGTAAGCATTCAACATGGCTATCAAAGGTTGATGCTCCCGAATTGTGCAAACGAGGGGACCAGTCCCTTAGTATCCGGGGAATACAGGGACAATCTCTATGAAAGTGGTCTCCTCTACATATGACACAAGGTGATTTAGGCCCGGTCTGTGTTGTGTGTGGATTTTTGTCAGATGTCTTTTGCTTGCCCCCAGTCACCTTAGGCTCCTTCTTCTTCTTCTCTCTCTTCTTCTTCTCCTTCTTCTCCATGGGAGCTTGGCTTTTGCCGGCTCTACCTTGCGAAGACGAGGGATTGGAGGAAGAGTTATAGGAAGTAGAAGGCTGGTGGGCAGCTCTAGACTGATCTAACTGTTGACTCGACTGTTCAGGAACCATGGTGTTCTGAACTACATTGGTTGAGAATAGCCAAATTGGCAGGCCAATTGTCAGTCCTGGAAGCGACAATGTGGCCATGTGGGGCGCACCAACTTCTCCCCAAGAGGAGAAAGGACTACGATTTCCATCAGGTGGAATTCCTTGGTTGGGGCGTTCCATGTTCTCAACCTACAGATCAACGCAGGAATAGGAGGTGATTATGTTCCGTTTAAAATAAATTTTTATAACGACGCTTTAGAAACAACTTGCTTTTTCACTTTTTAAGAGTCGAGAAAAAGCTAAAGATGACTCTAGTCTCCTTCGATGTTTTAACGAGCCCGAAGTGACAAATGCTCGGATGGACTTTTTCAGTTATAGAGTTTGAAAAAGGCCAAAAGAAACTGCTCTGGAGATCTAGGCAGAGGGTGTGCCAAACTTTTCGCAAAACCACAGAATACGTTTTACGGTACGAATGGTCGATCTTCGTGAATGCTGTGTTCACTGCATTGCGATCAGTAGGGCGGTCGACACGACTTCCTATGGATAAAGGCTTTGTTCCTATAGGGGTCTCGCAATATATACGCGACGGTACGTGGGAGCACAAGTCCGTATTGATACTTATCGCTTCACCGTGGAGGAATCACCCAACCACTCAACGCTAAGATATCACGTTTAACGACGCCGGAACACGTCTCTAGCTTAGACCTCTATGTGTTTGCGTTATGTTTCAATGCGTTGTTATGTAAATTCAATTCATTTTAAGTTGATCTTGTTTAGCAGTTTACCTTTATGGATCACCACGAGATGTATAATACAACTTCCTAAATGCAGTCTAAGATGATAAGCAAGCTTTTCAATCTTTCAACTTTGAAAATCTTAACTAATGAGGGAAAAGAAAGACATCATCTTTTCACACAGATCATAGAGCACACACTAATGCACTTTTTCCTAAATCAACATGCAAACTGTCAAAATGCACATGCACAATGCAGGTATTTCTTTTCTCTTTCTTAATGTTGGTGTACTACAAAAAGAAAGCTGTTGTATAATTTTGAATTCAATTTCAAGTGAAAGCAAACAAGCTTTGTCCAAAATCAAAAGACACCTTAAGATTTACTTGTTTCGACACTAGAAATACATAAATTCAAACCATATGACGAAAGCAAAAGCTAAATCAGCTATGAACAGCAAACAAACTAACTCTTAAGATCAAAACGACACTTATCACAGGTCTAGATCTAAGAGGCCACAGCAAGACTAGTTCACTTTCGTTATGGGAAACTGAAAATGATATAAGAAATACACAAAGAACAAATACAGTTTCTTTATACAACCAAGGCAGAATAGTGGCAAGGAAAGTTGGTTTCAGATAGGTACATTGACTGATAACAGGCTGCAAAAACAAGGATGAAAACAGGGCAATAAACAGGAGGGAACCCCAGTAGCACTAGGCAAAACTGGTTCAGCGCAGGTAGTACACTGTCAGTTTGACCTTCAGCGTAGGTAGCCCCTTCGGGGCCTGCGATGAAATGCAGACTGCCTTCACAGTGCCTGCAATGAAGAGATAAACTTTCGTTTTTCTCAGTTTCTGGGTCACAGATTGCTCAAAAATTCACATTTTTTGGCCAAATCAAAGGCTATCAATCAAGTACACACTAAAGGATGAAAAGGAGGATGAAAAGCTATCACTAAGAGCTGTTCAGAGTCCTTGTGGATCAGCTCTTCAAATCATAAACATGCCCAGAAACTGAGCTAGAGTAGCTACCCTCTACTTTGCATTTGAAAGATTCAAATGCAGTTTGATTCGGTACTTCCTGTGTTTAGGAAATGAATAGCAAAAAACACAAACAACCAACAAGATATGATCCCCAGCGGAGTCGCCAATTTGTTGTTGGGAAAAGTATCCAATACGGAATGACCCTATCCCACTCTAAGGGTGATAGTACCTCAGCAACAACCGAAGCAAAGCTATCTAAGATTTCTTCTTTATGAAAGTAAAATAAGGGAGAAAGAGATCCACTAACCGATGTCTTTCGCTAATGGTTGATCCAATCTTCTCTCCTTGCTGCTTGCTCCCAGCTCCTTGCTCTTTCACTGGCCCAGCTACACCAAGATCCTGCAAAATGGCAAGAGAGGGAAACTACAAGAAGCATACATTCATAATTGATTCAAGGATTAGAATAAATCAAATACACAAGCATAACAATACACCATTGAGAAACATGCATATAGAAGAACCTCAAATGCTTTATTAATGGAAGAAGTAAAGTTCAGGAAGTGATACAACCATAAAAGGCCCAATCCAGCATCACCTCCCAGCAGAAAGAAATCTCCTCTTCACCTCCTTCAAAGCAAATCACCCAATAGTTCTAAACTCAAACCAACAGCACTTCCTTACATTCACAAGATTCCAGCCCCCTTAGACCTCATGAGAGAGCTCTATATATAGGAGTTTTGGAGAAAGGATGAGTCAACTTGAAGCTGGCATGAAGCTGACTAGTGTCCTCTCCCACTTCAGTTATTCTTCAGTTCTTGAGTCCACTTGGAGGTTCTTGCTTCCACTTGGAGATCTAGACCCTCTTACTCATCACCAGTCGAATTCCCTGATCCAAGTGTCATTTTGGAAGCTTCCTGGGCATTGACACCTTGAGGAATGACTGTGCCACATGTCCCAGCTCGCCCAGCGCAGGTAGCCTTCTTTGCAGTTGACATTTAGCGCAGGTAGACAGTGGAGCAGTTGACATTCAGCGCAGATGCTCAGTGGAGCAGTTGACATGATCCAGAATTAGCTTGTTTTTGAGTGTTTTCAGGTGGAGAACTGATATTCAGTGCTGTGGTTTGCTGACCTTGTTCCTCTAGGGGTAGGAACAACATGTTTAGGGACTTTGGATCCCTTAGATTATGGACATTTCATGCTTCATGCTGTAAGGCACAAAAATGTCTATAACACTTATGAAGAGAATTTGGACGGTGTCATCCTTGTTTTCTTTAGTGACTGTATCATCTGAAGATGGAACCTCTGAAGGAAAGACCGGGTCAACTGCCGCCTCGACCTTTTGACTTTCGTCTAGTATGGATTCAGATGGTTTATCTTCAATGATAGATGCTTCAGCCGACCACCTGAGCGGGCCAGCCAGATTTTCAACTGGTGACGAACTCGGCAAGAGTTTTTTATATCCAGGAGGAAGTCGTAACGGTGAAACGGACGATCATCCAAAACTATTTTAGCTTCGTCTAAGAAGGGACAACGGTGGATGGCGTGATCGCCTTCGCACAGTTTACAAGGAAATCTATATTTTCCTTTTTGTCCTGGGGCTTCACTTTCACTAGTTGACGATGTGTTTTCAACATGATCATCAGAGGTTGATGACACCGGGTTGTGCAAACGGGGAGACCAGTCCCTTAAGATCCGAGGGATGCAAGGACAATCTCTGTGATAGTGGTCTCCCTTGAAAATGACACATGGCGATTTAGGCCTGGTCGGTGCAGTGTGTGGATTTTCGTTAGACAACACTCGTTTGCCCCCATTCGCTTTTGGCTCCTTCTTCTTCTTCTCTTTCTTCTTCTTTTCCTTCTTCTCCTTAGGCACTTGACTTTTGGCTTTACCAGCCCCATCAAGCGAAGAGGAAGGAGGAGAGGAAGAATTAGAGGAAGTAGAAGGTTGGTGGGTAACTCTGGACTCGTCTATTTGCTGATTCGATTGTTCAGGAATTGCGGTGTTCTGAACGACAGAGGTTGAGAAGAGCCATACATGCAAACCAATTGTCAGTCCTGGAAGTGACAATGTGGCCATATGGGGTGCACCAACATCTCCCCAAGAGGAGAAGGGACTAGGATTTCCTCCAAAGGGAATTCCTTGGTTGGTGGACTCCATTTTCTCAACCCAAGATCAACGTAGGAAAGGGGTAATGAATATTTCGTTTAAAATAAATTTTAGACGCTTTTGACACAACTTGTTTTTTCAGTTTTTAAGAGTCGAGAAAAAACAAAATATGACTCTAGTCTCCTTCGATTTTTAATGAGCCTGAAGTGATAAGTGCTCAGATGGACCTTTTCTGTTAAGGAGTCTGAAAAGGAACGAAAGGGACTGCTCTGGAAGCCTAGGTACAGGGAGTACCAAACCAATCGTAAAACTGCAGAATACTTTTTACGGTACGGCAGTCAATCTTCCCGAATGTTGTGTTCAGTGCATTGCGATCAATAGGGTGGCAGATACGGCTTCTTATGGATAAAGGATTTAAGCCTATAGGGGTCTCCCAAAATATACTCGACGGTACGTAGGAGCACAAGTCCGTAATGGCACTTATCGTCTCAAAGTGGAGGAATCACCCAACCATCAGTGAGAACAACAGTTACCAGGCTTTACGACGCCGGAATACGTCTCTAGACTAGACCTCTAAATGTTGTGCGTTAAGTTCCAAAGCGTTGTTAGATTCATTGAATTTATTTTAAGTTGATCTTACTTATGAAGTTTTCCTTTCGGGTTCACCACGAGATGTAGATATAATTCCTAAAATGCAATCTAAAGATGATAAACAAACTTTTTATCTCTTTTGTGCAATGAAAATCCTAGCTACTAGGGAAAAGAAAGACAAAACCTTTTCACAAAGAGCAAAGAGCACACTGTAAATGCACTTTCCTAAATCAAGCCAAACAGACTGTCTATATGCAAATGCACATGCATGTGTTTGTTTTTCGACTTTCTTAATATATAGATGCTTAAAAATAAAGTTGATGTACAAATCTGAATTTCTTTTCAAGCGACAAATACAAACAAGCTTATTTTCGAAATCAAAAAATGGAGACGATTACAACACCTTACGATTTTGAAATGAATACTTGTTCTTGACACTAGAAAATTACAAATTCAGACCAAAAGCAATAGTAACAGGATAATCGACCATCAACAGCAATAAAATTCTTTCCTACGATTGAAATCGACACTTGCGACAGATTCGAATCAAAGGACGACAGTACGACTATGCTACTTTTGCAAAGGAAAACTGTAAACGACTCAAAAAACACACAAAAACATCTACATTTCTTTTGTACAAAGGAGGCGGAATAACAGCAAGGAAAAGGAGTTTCAAACAGACATATACTGATCACAGGCAGCAAAATTCAGGAATAGAACTGGAAAGAATGATCCACAGAAGCCACAGCTGCACAGAGCTAGTCTGATCAGCGCACCTGTAACACAGGGATTCTGAAATGCAGCGCAGGTTGTCCCTTCGGGAAGTGCGCTGAAATTCAGAATCTCTGAACAGTACCTGCACTGGGCCAGAAACGAGACTCTGCTCGGGTTTCGGGTCACAGTTTGTAGTTCAGTTCTTGGTTTTTGGCCGAGTAAAAAGCAATCAGTAATGCAAAAATCAGGGGTAGATCTAAGGAGGATCTAAGAGATATCACAAGGGCAATCAGATAGTTTGTGAATCAGTTGTTTAAATCATAAACAGATCCAGTGAATGGATTGAAGCAGCAGTTATCTACTTTGCATTTGTTATGGAAAATGCAGTTCGAATGCTACTTATAAGTTTATGAAACAAACAACAAAGAATGATAAACAAACAAACTAATTATCTCCCCAGCGGAGTCGCCATTTTGTTACAGGGAAAAGTGTCTATATAGAACTACTCTATCCCAGTAAGGTGTGACAGCTGCCTTAGAAACAAACAAAGAAAAACTACTTTTGTTTTTCCTTTATGAATTATAGATAGAGAGGAACAGAAAGACCAACCTCTGTCTTGCGCTAATCCTTTGATTCGATCCCTCTCTTCTTTGATAGTCCTCAGCTACCTGCTCCCTTGCACACCCAGCTTCACAAAGTACCTGTAAGATCACAGAAGCATAGCACTATACAAATACATGGATCTATATTCATAAACAATCTAGGATCAGATGTAAATTGACCATACAAATGTAACAAGCATCAATGATACAAAAGCATGGAGAAAAACTCAAATAGTTTTTATTGATAAACAAGAAAAGATCCAGGAGGAGTTACAACCAGTTGTTCCAACCCAGCATCAACCTCCCAGCAAAGAAGCCCCTCTTCACCTCAAACAAAGCTTAGATCACCCAACAATTTGATGTTTGTCTCTAGAAACCAACAGCAATTCCTTACAATATGCAAAATTCCAGCCTCTGGATCTTTGGGATGAGGGATCCATATATAGATATCTGTAAGGGGGATGAGTCAACTTGTGATTTGATTAGTGTCTTCTCTCTGTCAGTTCTTGCTTCCACTTGGAGACTGAGGGCCTCTTACTCATCCTTGGTCAAATTCAGTGAGGCAAGTGTCACAGGAGAAGATTCTGGAAGCTTCCATTGCCTCTCCACCTCGCGGAATGACACTACCATTTGTCATTTCTTACCCATCGCACCCCACAAAAGAGACTTTTGAAATGCAACGCACCCTCACAGTGTATTTAGGTGAGATGCAACGCACTTAGCCAATGGAGCAGCTGCAATGATCCTGTTTTGACCAATTCTGAGCAGTTTCTGGTGGAGAACTTCTAGGAGAAGCTGTAATATGTTGACCTTGTTCCTTTAGGGGTTAGAACAACACTTTTAGGGACTTAGGAGCCCTTGGTTTATGGACATTTCATGCTTGGAGTTGTAGGGCACAAAAATGTCTATAACAGGGGGGAAGCCACCCCCACCCCCCCGCAACGTACACCCCTCGTAAAGAATTGGGGTTGAAATGCAACTAAAAAATAATATATCTAAATTAGGAAGATAACAAAAGCTCCATAACTAACAATCTCACTTGGAGACTAATTACAACAACTCCATTGCTACTACACTTTGTTGAGAAATCAATGCTTACAGGAATTAAGGTTTGGTTCTTCTTTCTTGATAATTACTTGTGAATTTTGTTGGCTTCTTTTACTTATTTATTAGTTTATATTTCATCAAGCAATTACCAAATTATGTGTATATGAAGACCACAAGAACAAGAGACACATGATGTAGGCACTTAGCCAGGGAAAAACCCATTCAAGGGGAAAACCCATTCCAACTCTTCCACTAGTAGATTCAAATCAATATGAGGCAATCCAAGACTCTTTATACCTAGACAAAGACCTCCTCCAATCACCAAGTCAGCCCTTCCTTCCAATAGATGATCCCTATCAAAGTCTCTAAGTGCTAGCTTCCTAGTAGCAGTTACAATCTAGAATTTCGGCCCCCAGCAACAGATTTTCGGCGCCCAACTACAAAATCTCAAACCTGAAGTAGATTTAGAATTTCAACCCCAACAACTTCCCAAAAACTTCACACATGTGAGAGATAGATAGCCCAAGAACTCATTTTAGGTCTTCCCGGCTTCTTTCTTCCTTCTCCAACTACTTTGCTCTCTTTTTCTGCTTCTTTTTCTTGTAGATCGAACTTGTTGAGTAAGTGTGATAAATAGGTCGATATGTCTCTCTATATATAACCTTTCTATTGGATTGAATTTCCCTAATGTAGGTCAACTTCATGAAGATAGGGCCAACTTGGTGTGAAGGTGAAAAATAACCTTTTTGACTCAAAAATCATTTTTTTACATGATACAAAAGCCCAAAAAGGATCTAGTAAAAATGACAATGAATCTATTGACTCAAGACAAAACCTATAAGCCTTCAATGGGGGATTTGACCTATAAAACATTGACCCAAGCGTGAAACCCATGCTTTAATAAGTCATTTTCTTTAATAATAAAATTTCTTTTGACATGCATAATTATGAAGACCGACACTAGTTACATTCCTCAACAGTCCCTGTTAACTATGGAGCTATTCATAATTACATACATGTAAAGATACATGGAAAATCTAAAAATTATATGAACTACGAAGAGTTCTAGCACAAATTAGATACCTTACCAGGGTACTCTAAATAGGTGGGACTAAGGTGGACTCAAGCTTTAGCCTCTCTAGGTACCATCAATCTTTTAAGCTTTATCACCAACCCATGGATCTAGGTGTGTATCCAAGGTCAAAGCTCCATGATCAACACCGCCCTCCCTACTTCAAGATCTAGACATCAACACATAGATTAGCTAGATGTCCTCACATGCATCTTGTTTCCACAAGATGCTTCATCTCTCCCTATTAAATAAATCTTTAACATCAAACAATATAAGCATGCTTCTAAAATATTCAAACTTCTTATTCGGAAGAGATTTCGTCAACTCATCAGCTACCTATTCATCTATTGAAATATAATGTAGCTTCGTGACCCCATCTTGTACCAAACTCCTAATGTAGTGGTACTTTTTGTTGATATGCTTTTTCCTAGCATGAAATACAAGGTCTTCAGAAATCGTGATGTTGCTTTGATTATCACTGTAGGATCTAGAGGTTTTCCAAACAAATCTGAAAATAGTTTTCGTAACCAAACAACATTTTTTCCTACTTCACATGCAACAACATATTTTTCTTCAGCACTACTTAACACAACAGGATATTGTTTTATACTCATCCATGAAATCATTACAAATCCCAAACTGAAACAACCATTGATAATGCTTCTTCCATCAGTCTCACTTCCACCCCAATCAGAATCGGTAAAACCTGTTAACTTGACTTCCTTTCCAACATACTTCAGGTAGTGATGAATTGTGCTATGTAGGTATCTCAAGATATGCTTGGTAGTTATCCAATGGTCATGACAAGGCTCCAACAAAATTGATTAAGAACATTTATAGTAAAACATATATCAGGTCTCATATTCACCAAGCACATCATAGATCTCGCCAACTTATGATGGATTGTATGATCGACGAGACTAGAGTCGGAGCTTCTCAACTTCTTGAGATCTTTGATCATGGGAGTATTCATAGGCTTGGAATCTATCATATCAAACTTTTGTAACATCTTGATTATGTATTTACCTTGACCAAGATATATATTGGGTTTCTATTAGGTTTCCAAGCCCAAGTAATAGTGCATGAGTCCCAGATCTTACATTTCAAATATTGTTGCCAACATTTTCTTGCATTCTGGAATTTTGCACTCCACACATGTAATAAAAAAATCATCCACATATAGTATAATGACATATTCATTCTTCATTATCTTGATGTAGAGGTTTACATCAGTAGAAATTTTGACAAGCCCAATCCTTAAGAGATATGCATCCATTCTTGCATACCAATCCCTAAGATCTTTCTTCAAGCCATATAGAGATTTATTGAGTCTGCAAACATGTGTATCCATATTATTTATTTCAAAGCCTTCTATTTCAATGTGTACTTATTCATTAATGGTTCCATTTAGAAAATTTGTTTTTACATCCATTTGATGGATATTCCATCCCATAGTAGCAGCTAGTGAAACCAAAGATCTTATAGTAATATACATGGCAATCAGAGCAAAGGTTTCTTCATAGTCTATTCCTTCCTTTTAATATGATAAACCCCTTAAGATGAATCTATATTTGTATTTGTCTATGTGTCCATCAACGACATGTTTGATTTTGTAAAAACATTTGGAGGTGACAATTAATTTGTCACTTGGTCTAGGAATGATTTCCCAAACCCCATTCTTCATGATGGATTGATATTCTTCCTGTATTGCGTTCTTCCATTCTTATTGATGAGTGGCTTCTTCAAAGGTAGTTGGTTCTACTTCTATTAATTTCATCATGTATGTTGCATATCCTGAATATCTCTTTGGTATTTTTCTTTCTCTAAAATATCCTTTAGTTGCTCCATGTCCTTCGACATCTTCAAGTGTAGCTTTTAACCAATTTGGCATCTTCTTCATTTCATGGATGATTATAGGTTGAATAGGCTCATTGGGTCCTTCATATTCTTCTTGGTTTGTAAGTGCCTTGTCATGATGTTCTTCTTCAAATAGCGGCATATCTTCCTCTCCGGATTCGATTGGTATATCCTTGGATCTTTTGTAGGTGTGAATTTCATCAAATATAACATCCCTGCTAACTTCGAATTATATTCCTTCCTTGATGTAGATTCTATAACCCTTTGATGAAAGGATATAGCCAATGAAGATACATTTTATGCTTGTAGATTCCAAATTCTTCCGCTTGTCTTTTGGAACATGGATGTATGTGGGACATGCAAAGATTTGAGATGGTCTACACATGAATTCTTCCCTGTGAATGCTTCTTCATGTGTCATATTATCAAGGATTCTATGACGACTTCTATTTTGTATATATATTGTTGTCATTGTTTCTTCTCCCCATAGAAATGTTGGTAGATATTGATCAAATATCATAGTCCTTATGCATTCTTCCTTTCTGCAACTACATTATGCTCAGAGTGTAGGGAACAATGAGCTCCCTCTTAATACCTGCTTCTTTACAATATGAAAACATCTATTTTGATGTTTATTCCCCTCCATTTTTTGTTCTCAGGGTCTTTATCTTTCTTTCGGTTAAGGCCTCAACTTCAAATCTAAATTCCTTGAACTTTTCAAATACTTTTTCCTTTGCCTTGAGAAGATAGAGCCATGTATTTCTAGAGTGATCATCAATGAAGGTAACATAGTAAAAATTGCCTCCAAGATATTTATTAGACATTGGCCCATACACATTGAAATGAATGAGGTCTAATATCTCCTTAGACCTTGTATCACTACTTGTAAAAAAATTCCTAGTATTCTTTCCCAAAGCACATCCCTCGAATACTTCTTCATGATCTTCCTTGATGTTGGGGATGCCTTTCACCATTTGACAAAGAGAGGGTATTATCTTATAATGAACATGCCCATATCTACTATACCACAGTTTGATAGGGTTGATCTCCATGTGAACTACAACTTGAGGAGATGATGTTATAACTCTATATATTCTTCCTTCAATAACCTTTTCATTTTCAATACATGAATCCTTTCCCCAAGCCAAGACTTTTCCATCTACAAAAGAAACCCTATCTCCTTTATCTTCTAAACAAGAAATGGAAATTAAATTCTTTTTCAAACCTAGGAAATAAAGGATTTTGTTGAGGTGTAGCTTTTATCCACTTTTCAGCTTTAATGACGTAGATCCAAGGCCCTTGACTACATAGTTGTTGTTATCTCCTAGCTCCACTACATGTGATGATGGTTCCCTTGATAGAGTATGAAGTTGCCCACTTTCTACCGTAATGTCTTGAGTCTCTATTATCAATGATCCATGTGTTGTCATCATCAAGAGTACATGTAATTGCAGCTAAGAATCCTTCACTCTTGACTCTCCTAGATAGATTGTAGATGATCCTTACAATCCAGCTTCCTACAACTTTCATGATATTGAGACCCATTTTCAAATAACTTTTCATAGAGGGAGTAACCTTTTCTTCCAAGGCTGCTTTTTCCTTGTTCAAGTAATATCCAAAAAAGTGATCTTCAACCTTCCACCTTAGCTCTGATCCCATGTTGAGAAATCAATTCTTATAGGAATTAGGGTTTGATTCCTCTTTCTTGATCATTACTTGTGAATTGTGTTGCTTTCTTTTAATTCTTTATTAATTTATCTTTCATCAAGAAATTACCAAATTTTATGTATATGAAGACCACAAGAACAAGAGACACAAGACATAGGCATTTATCAAGGGAAAAAACCCTTCAAGGGGAAAACACATTCCAACTATTCCATTAGTACATGTAAATCAAGATGAGACAATCCAAGACTCTTTAGACCTAGACAAAGACCTCCTCCAATCACCAAGTCAACCCTTCATTTTAATAGATGATCCCTGTAAGTCTCCAAGTGAAAGCTTCCCAATAGTAGCTACAATCCAGAATTTTGACTGTCAGCAACAAATTTTTGGCCCCCAACTACAAAATTTCAAACTTGCAGTAGATTTAGAATTTCAACCCCAAAAACTGCCCAGAAACTTCGCATGTGTGAGATAGAAAGCCCAAGAACTAGTTTTAGGTCTTCTCGGCTTCTTTCTTCCTTCTCCACCTACTTCTCTCTCCTTTTCTGCTTCTCTTTCTTGTAAATCAAACTTGTTGAGTGAGTGTGATAAATAGGTCGAGTTGTCTCTCTATATATAGCCTTTCTGTTGGGTCAAATTTCCCTAATGTAGACCGACTTCATGAGGATAGGGCCGACTTGGTGTGTAGGTGAAAAATAACCTTTTTGACTCAAATAATTCTTTTTACATGATACAAAATCCCAAGAAGCGTTTAATAAAAATGACAATGAATCTATTGCCTAAAGACAAAACCTAGAAGCCTTCAATGGAGGCTTTGACCTAGAAAACATTGACCCAAGCATGAAACGCATGCTTTAATAAGTAATTTTCTTTAATAATACAATTTACTTTGACATGTACAATTATGAAGCCCGACACTAGTTACATTCTTCAACACACTTGTTAGACTATGTTTCAACTTTGGACTTGGCTATTTTTTCATCTTCATCATCATGCTTGAAGACCAACTAAATGTAAGCAAAAACTCAATTTCTCCTTAGTTTCTACCTTCCTTAACATGTATGCAGGATTCTATCTAGTATGTATCTTTTCCAAATTCAATTGTCCATCTTCCAAAATTGATCGTATTAAATGGTACCTAAGTTGTATATGCTTAGAATGAAAGGATAAGTTCTTTGCAATATGAATGGCTCTCACTATCACTATACAACCTACTATTCTCCTACTTCTTTCCCAATTCTTCTATGAACCTTTGTAAGAAAATCATCTATTTACTAGCCTTAGTAGCCATAACATACTCTAATTTTGTTGTTGAAAGTGAAAAGACCCTTTGCAATTTCAAAATCCAACTTATTGTTTAGTGTTTGAAATTCCAAAGAATATTTCTTGAGTAGTACCTCTCAAATACCTAAGAATCCACTTTACTACCTTCCAATGCTCTTTACCTAGATTGTTAATATACCTACTCATAATCGCAATTGCATGTGCAACATCTGGACTGGTGGACACAATCGAATACATCAAGTTGTCAACTGCTGATGAATATGGAATATTGGACATGTAGTTTATCTCCTCTTATGTCTTAGGATACATTTCCTTAGTCAATTTGAAAAGGCTAGCCAAAGGTGTACTTTATATTTTTGGCCTCGCTTGCCTCTCATATAATTAGAGAGGGAGTGAGTCCTTTTAGTCACTATTCATTTCATCATCTCTTTGTCTTAAACAATCTAGTGCTTGGAGAAGTTCAAACTTGTTCTAAGGTTGGGATTTCACCTTAAAGAAGCAAATCTAGGGTTCATTCTAAGGAAATTGATTGAGGAGGACAAAAGGAGACTCATCTTTCCAAGGACTTACTAATGTTGATGTTTGCTTATTGTAGGCTTGTAGTGGTGACTAGGGTACTCATGGTTTCCCTAGCTAGATGCCATTGTATGTGTACTTCATTCTTGTGTGTATGTGTGTGTGTGTGTGAAGTTTCCAATTATCCAAAACTTGTGTAATTGCATATTATATTTGCAGTTTGCATTCTCTTCTTGATATGGGTAAATTTTCAACTAACCCACTGTTCATGTTGATAACTAAGGGATGAAAGTACTTTATGTTGAATAGAATAGAGCAAGTTTATTGTAGTAAATCCATTGTAATTAAAGTTATTTTATATCCCATTTATGCTTGGATAGATGTGCCCTAAGGGCTAAAACTTATTGGTATATGTTTGGTAGTTTTTTTCTTGGGTTGCCCAGTATGTTAGATTGAAGTGAGGTGAAATATTCTAATTTTTGTTGCTTTAATTTTTTTTTCAACCCAACCCTATGCTAAAGTTCACATGGACTAGATCCAAGAAACTTCCTTCTAAGGTGAGATTCATGAATTTGAAAAAAAGGTACAAGAAACAAAATATCTACAAAATAGAGAGCTCACACTCTTTTGCAATTGCTAAAACACTCATCATCATCAACACAGAAATTTACCATCAATTGTAGTTGAAATTATAGTGCACAATATTGCTTCAATTTCAATTAAAATTATAGTGTAGTATTTGTATTGGTCATGCATAACATATTTTATTAAATTTAACGCTTATTTCGAGATATGTTAAAGTTTATAGATAAAATCCAGTTTTAAATATATTAAATTTTAGAGGCAAAGAAATATCAACATAGCATATCTAGACCAATTTTTAATGGAAAACAAATGTTGTGAGTGAAACTTGGTCTTGTATTTAGAGGTATGATTGTTTAAGTAGAAATGAGAAAAAAGATACTAAAACAAAAAGGCAAAAGAAAAAACATGCTTAAAGAAACTCCCCACTAAACATTGAATATGAAAAAATAATTGAAATTTCCCCAATTTGCAAAGAACTACGAAGTTATTTAAGCATAAAACATCACCAATTGAAGTTGAAGTGGAAATTGTTACTTGATAGGGTGTTTCTTATTCTTTTCAATTTCAACTTTAGTTGGTATTATAATGCTTTTACTTCAATTATTTCATATAAGGATAATAGTTCAATAAATTCCATGCTTATTAGTCCCTGCCATCTGGCATCCGGCAGGGACTATAGTAATCGCAGGGACCCCGACTTAGCATTAGTTGACCCCTTTGCTTCTCTGTTATACGGCGGTTAGAGCGCGGATATCCTAAGTTTCTAAAGCACTCACTCTTTCGCCATCCTTCGCCATCTTATTTGGCCTCTTCCCGAGGCGGAAGAGGCCCGACCATAGCCTAAATTGCTATTTAGGCCCAGTTCAATATGCCTGACCGTGAGCGGTTTGCTGTTAATGCTAACATTAATTGGTTAATTTTTAATGTTAACTCGTATTATATCCGAACAGGCATATGCTAAGGTTGGTTGCCGTTGTGCAGGTGTCCGCCATATGCTATAACGGCTGTCGTGCAGGTGTTTATGCATGGCGGGAGGTGTCCGCCTACCCGCTCAGCAGAGTCCCCAATATCAAAGCTGAGCCTAATCAGTATTTTCTTGACCAGCCCGTTGCTCTCCGTTCTGTGGCAGCTGAGCCTAATCACTATTTTCTCGACCAGGTCGTTGCTCTCCGTTCTGTGGCAGCTCTAATGCTCTCTGCAACAGCTATGTTTCTACAGTGAGAAGCAATGAACAAGGTGAGATTTCTAATGTGAAACTGATCATAGGATTAAATTTTGGTCATAATAACATGATTACTTGATAGAATAGCAGTGGGTTTGGAAACAATTAAGAGATTAATGAGATTACCTGGACTAGAGATATTCCTGAGGCCTTGAAGGACATCTGGCATCCGGCAGGGACTATAGTAATCGCAGGGACCCCGACTTAGCATTAGTTGACCCCTTTGCTTCTCTGTTATACGGCGGTTAGAGCGCGGATATCCTAAGTTTCTAAAGCACTCACTCTTTCGCCATCCTTCGCCATCTTATTTGGCCTCTTCCCGAGGCGGAAGAGGCCCGACCATAGCCTAAATTGCTATTTAGGCCCAGTTCAATATGCCTGACCGTGAGCGGTTTGCTGTTAATGCTAACATTAATTGGTTAATTTTTAATGTTAACTCGTATTATATCCGAACAGGTATATGCTAAGGTTGGTTGCCGTTGTGCAGGTGTCCGCCATATGCTATAACGGCTGTCGTGCAGGTGTTTATGCATGGCGGGAGGTGTCCGCCTACCCGCTCAGCAGAGTCCCCAATATCAAAGCTGAGCCTAATCAGTATTTTCTTGACCAGCCCGTTGCTCTCCGTTCTGTGGCAGCTGAGCCTAATCACTATTTTCTCGACCAGGCCATTGCTGTCCGTTCTGTGGCAGCTCTAATGCTCTCTGCAACAGCTATGTTTCTGCAGTGAGAAGCAATGAACAAGGTGAGATTTCTAATGTGAAACTGATCATAGGATTAAATTTTGGTCATAATAACATGATTACTTGATAGAATAGCAGTGGGTTTGGAAACAATTAAGAGATTAATGAGATTACCTGGACTAGAGATATTCCTGAGGCCTTGAAGGACTCGAGGAGCTGGGCTTTCTCAGGATTAGAAGCCGTGGATTCTCTGACCAGAACAATTGTGGGATGGCCACTAGCAATACTAGCTTTCGCAATATAGCGACTTTTTTGCTGGTATTTCCTGCAGTTCAAAGCCATCAATGACTGTTATCCTTTCTATGAATTCCCAATATATGTATTCTGTTATTAGAAGTATGATCAAATTTATGTTGTTGAAGATCACTTTTAAATATAGCTTTTTTTATAACAGTGCTTTAGAGTCTAGACACCTACGCTTAAGAGCCTTCTCGAACTTTGTTTTTCCTTTCTAAGAATTTACAATTGTCGGACACCTCTGCTAAAGAGCCTTTTTCAAAATTTGTTTTTCTCTTCCAAGAATTTACACCTGTCAGCCTTTTTCTTGAATAGCATTGATCTGGTAGCCTGTTAACTTGCTTTGCCTGGTGACCAGAGAACAAGATCAAGAGTTAGATGCGCTTAGTGCGAGTGTTGAGAGACTTGGCAGTGTTGGTCTCACAATACATGAGGAGCTCATGGGACAGGTGAATTTTCTTGGGCATATTTGTTCCTTTGGTTATTAAACTGCTAGTACTATGATCTAATGCATTCAAGTGATCGAGTTCATCAGTGTTTGCCTATCAATTCCTGTTGATTTTAGATCAACATTTCTTAAAAGATGTTAAAGAAGTGAATCATGTCGACTGATGCGTACCACAAATCTGCCTTTGCCTGCAGGAAAGAATTTTGGAGGACCTTGACCAAGACATGGACAAAACATCAAATAGACTGGATTTTGTTCAAGTTAGTTCTATGTGAACACCATCGATTTGATTCCACTCGAGTCTTTATCTAAACACTGATTTTCATAAAATGAATCCTCGCATTCTCAATGTATACTACGTAATATATAAAGTGGATTCTCCTCTCTTTATATTTTTTGTTTGGTTCAGAAGAATTAAAAGACATCAAAATTAATGAAACTGAGCCTATAGGAATGTACTATCTGATTTATCTGTTCAGATATATATAGAGGGACATCAGAATCGGAGGCTACTCTAGGTACTGCTCTAAATTCAACCTGAAAGCATTACTTATCAAAATTCCTAATCCAAAACATTCTTCTGTGCAGAAAAAAATCGCTTTGGTGATGAAGAAGGCCGGAGCCAAGGGACAGATAATGATGATTGTGTTATCTTTGATCAAACAGAGCTGCAATACTATTTACAGAAAGAAAAGCTGAAAACACAAACCAAACCATACCATACCTTTGCAGGTAATGACTTTTCCATCCATGTTTGTGGACAAGAGCTTGCCTTCGCTATTGCAATGGTGATCCATCAGCTGAATTTTTCTAGTTCAGCAACGAGCAAGGCAAATCCTGAGATCTATGAGAACCCATGACTATGCAGATTGAAGTTCTGATCCTGTCACCTGTACAGATTCTATGTTAACCTGAATTCAGTTCTCCACCAAACAAACAATATTGAGCTGCTTGCCCAGCAATATTGAATTGTTTCATAGCCGGGCTGATATGCTTCCATCTGTAATGGACACATGCCAAGATGTCTCAACAATTGTTGATATGCTTGCACGTGGAATGCCAATTTGTTATGTACCCACATGATCGAGCTTCATAATGATGAACAGATAGATCCTCTTGGCACATTGGCGAATTTCTGGAATTGGTTTTTCTTTTTCACCACGAAAGCTTTATAATTCAACTCTGTCTGAAAGGAAAAGAAGGCACACTGGTCGAAAGGAAAGGCACATTGGGTGGAATTCCAGTCTTTTTCTTCGGCTTTGAACGAGAAATATCGTATGTTCTTTTAGGATGCGCGTGCTTTCCTGAGAATGACGACTGCTACATCCTTGGCAAATTCCCTGAGAGCAATAATGCGTGTAGGGCGTGGGGTGAGACAATATGTTTAAAATGATGTTTCTGTACATTTGTTAGTTGCAGAGCTCTAGGGTGACAGATGTCCCTGGGCCAGTAGAGTTATCATAATTCATAGCCCACGTGCATACCACTATGGTTCTCGGCTGGAGCATCAGGGAAGGCATGTATTTATCTATGCCTATTTGCTTGCCTTTATTTACTCTCAAGTACGATCCCAACCTTGATATTTTTGAAACATTTTACCACCCTTCTCTTTACTTTGGTGCGATTGTTTCTAGCGACCCTATTTTGACCTTAGGAAGTATGCAAATGTGCATATGCATGCTCAACCGAGCTCACCCGGTTGCATGATGCTTGCTCCAGTTCAAGTAAAACATTACACATTTATTCTTTCGGTCATTCATTTACAATTTTAAACTATTTCTTTAATTTATTTTTTCAATTTAGCTTTGCACTACTTTTTACTGAGTATATCTTCTCTATCTTCTCCCCTGATTGACAGGTGTTCAATGCCCCTCACAATGGTTCTTTATTGCAGTTGATGTAGAATCAACAAGAAAAATACATCGACTCGGTACTGGTAGGTCTATTCAACATGTCCTTACTATATCTGACTTCTGAAGGCAGTTTCTGAAGGCAGTTTGATGGGCTTTTCCAGTGAATCATGCAACACTTTCTCAGGCACTCATTATTACGAATGCTCTAGTTATCAATTCATTTAATCATTAAGGTAGTTAGCTATATCTGACTTCTGAAGGCAGTTTCTGGAGGCAGTTTGATGGGCTTTTCCAGTGAATCATGCAACACTTTCTCAGGCACTCATTATTACGAATGCTCTAGTTATCAATTCATTTAATCATTAAGGTAGTTAGCTTATTCAGTTGATGTTCTTGGCCTGGGATTGAGCTATAATTCCAATTCTATTTGACCATTGCCATTTCTACAGTTTACAATGGCACGCCATTTTCTCATCCTTCACACATTCAAGTATTTCCCAATGTGTATTGTGCATTTCGTTAAGAAAATATATGTCATTTTCACCTTCTAACCGTTTTCCTTACTATACCTGCCGTAGTCAAGTATTTCCCTATGTGTATTGTGCATTTGGTTAAGAAAATATAGGTCATTTTCACCTTGTAACCATTTTCGTTGCGGTAAGTTTGGTATAACGCACGGTATGGATATGCAGCTGCTCGTGGATCTTTCACACAAGAAACTGCAGCTGATGCTACTGATGCTTAAAAGAATTATAATGTAAATTGTTGCTGGGCAACTCTTTAATAACTTTATATTCTTATAATTTTAACTTGTAAAAGTAACTTGGCAGGGACTTGCTGCGATGCAGCTCCTCTTGTTTCCATATTTATGATAAACCCACCTTCCACAAACTTTCTCCATTCAAAACCCAATATAAAAGGAACATTTACATGCTCCAATCATTCAATCTACAACCATTGCGCTAGTTATCAATGCCAATTATTTTTATAGCAATTCTTAAAGGATTTCCATGTTGAAATGACCATGCATTTAATGCTAGCATAGCTCATATAACTAAATTTTTAATAATATTAATTCAAATGTCTCATCCTAAAATTGCATTGTTGTATAAATAAATATTACTTAAACATGATGATTGACGACTATAAAAAGCCATTCACAAATGAGGATATGAGATGCATATGTAAAGAAGTTACGAAAGAATAAGCATTGTTGAAAATGACTCATTCCCCAAAGGTTAATAGTATAGGTTATCTATATGAATGAAAAATATTAGAAAAAATTCACACATAAATTTCAAAACACGGTATTAATCCAAGCATAAAAGTATTCTTTTTAAAATAAACTTTGGAAATTTTTATATGGATCAGTATATAATTCATTGGTTGACCTTGTTGAGCTCAAGGATAAAACATCACCAATTGAAGTTGAAGCGGAAATTGTTACTTGATAGGGTGTTTTTTCTTCTTTTCAATGTCAACTCTAGTTGGTATTGTAATGAGGATATGAGATGCATATGCAAAGAAGTTATGAAAGAATAAGTATTGTTGAAAATGACTCATTGCCCAAAGGTTGATAGTATAGGTTATCTATATGAATGAAAAATATTAGAAAAAAATCACACATAAATTTCAAAACAGGGTAATAATCCAAGCACAAAAGTATTCTTTTTAATTAAACTTTGGAAATTTTTATATGGATCAATATATAATTCATTGGTTAACGTTGTTGAGCTCAAGGCAAAGAGGCACTAAGACATGCCCCAAAAAGTGCAAAACATTTGAGTATTGAAAAGAGGATAATATAGTGTTCAACTCATAGTATGAAGATAAATACGAATAAGTCATTTGTATCTTTTTCATGGGTTGATAACGATAATTTGCTTGGCTGGCCACAAATGTTTCCCTTTCAACAAACTAAGGGATTTGGACACGCTAGTGGCTAAGGTTGATAAGGAAAAAATTGTGTAATGTAATAAATGGTATTGAGGTGGGGAAGGTTTGTTCTTGCTAAGTCAATTTTAGATGCCATTTTGTTGTATTGGATGTCGTTAGTTTTCATTTTGAGAAGTATTTTTAAAAAGATGAAGATCTATGTTAGATTTATTTGGTTAGGGGATAAAGAAAAGGATGTGTATCATGGGTAAAATGGAAAAAAATAGCAATTCCTAAAGATGTTAGTGGTTGGGCCCTAAGAATAAACACCATTTTGTAACAGTGCTCACTGCAAAATGTGGATGGGAATTTATTACAAGTATGGGTCTTTGGAATTGGGTGATTATTTAGAAATATGGCTCCTAATAACATTGAAGATTAGGATGGGGTGGCAAGAGGGAGAGGGATTCTCAATAATCTAGAAGGAATCATTGAATTTAGATATGCATGGGGGCTTGGATGGAAGACTAACAACCAAGCAGAAGTGTATGGCTTGTTCCTGGACCTTACCCTGGCTCAAAATAAGGGCATAAAAACAATACAGGTTTTAGGGGATTCCATGATAATTATTAGGGATATGATCTATGCTACAAAAGCTAAAAACACTACCTTGAACAAAAGCTCAGGGATTGCTCCCCTCCTTCGATTTGGCGTCCTCCTATCATATTCTCAGAAGAAACAACCAAGACGCTGACAAACAGGCTAATCATGCATGCCAGTTGAGAGAAGAAAGATGCATATTGAATGAGGTCGAGAGCACGACTGACATCCCATAAGTAAACTGATGGGATACAACTTGTGGATATTGAGAGAGGCTTGAAGCCTTGCAAGGAAATTAATATATACAGTTATTGGAGACTTTGTTTTCATTTTGTTTAAAGCGGTAAATTGGCCCCTCCACCCTCCCCTTTGTCCTCCCCCCTGTCAGTTAATCCCCCTCCACTTCCCTTCGCTCCCCTTCCTCCTTATTTATCCCCACCTTCCCTCCATTCTCCTCTCCTTTCCCCCATTGCCCCCCTCACCCATCTGCCTCTCCCCGCCATGATCTCCACCCCATTCCACCTCATCCCATCAGCCCTTGGGCCATGTCTGATCATATCATGTGAGCTCTGGTCTGCCATGGAGCATCGTGGCAAGATTGTCCTCTACCTTCAATTGCGACGTGTCAGAGTCCATCACCCTGGTACTACACCTATTTTCGAAAGGGACCTTGGCGTGCATCTTCAGTTCCCATGCCCTGGTTCATGGGGTAAAGGACGGCGCATCTCCTCAGGAGATTGCAGGAGTATGGGATTTTCAGAGCAAAATTTAATTCTGGTTCACAGAGAAGCCTTATTCACTCGTGGGAGGATAATTCGGCTGGGAAGGATGGACCAGGAGCAGTGTGGGGAATTAATGGAGGATGACAAGGAAAAAATGGAGACTTATCAAGATCTCAGTTGCATCAGCTTCTTCGCTCAGCACAACATCATCGTTCAGTCCAGCAACAGCTATAAAGGGAATAACGATATGTTTTGTTTGTATGAATTAAGGATATATGTTGCTAAGGTGGCCTCCATGAAGGCCTGGCATCTGAAGCCGAGGTTGTTGATTGTCTGTTATTGGGCCTAGGTTGATCGGATAAATTTCAAGGAGGGCCCGAGTGCAATTGAGGGTCTGAGAGAAATTGAAGGCCTGAGTGCAATTAAGGGTCTGAATGCAATTGAGGGTATGAGGCCATTTGAGAGTCTGTATGTTGTTACTGGGTTGGACGTCGTTATTTTACTGAAGTGGGCGGAGGTTCAAGTCCAAAATCTTGGAGATAATTGGTTAGTAGAACAACAAAGGGAGGTCTAGTTGAACACAGCGATAGGTGAGAAGATCTATAATACTTGGGTCCGTGAGGATGCCCTGGATTTGATCCCTGGGGCCTAGCTAGAGGACAGCGAGGAGGAAAGGGTCAAGTGCACTCTGAATTTGAGTGGGAGTGACAGAAAGTTCTGGAACATTTTGGACAGCCGAAAAATGGATTCTAGTGTACAAAGTGCAGAGGCCAGTTCATGGTTGGGCTCTTGGGGCAATCGTAGGTCGAGGTCTAGGGGGGCGCAGGTGGGAACCTCTCTAGAGGGAAGGAGAATTCGGCCATCCTGCATAAACTATGTGCAGGACCACTTGGAGCTTAGAGAAGGCCTGATCGAATTGCAATGTAGCATACATCAGCAACTACAAGAGAACCTATTGATGCAGGAGAGAAAGCAAGAAAAACGAAAGCGCATATGCCAGCTGGAAGATGAAGTTAATGCATTGAGGCATCAAATTGAGCAGCTAAAGCTCAAAGTGGACAAGAGCAGCAAGGAAAATGAGGACTCCTCGACCGAGCAGGACCAAAACCAAGGCTTAATTGGCCTAGACCTTAACAGTTCAATGCCAATTGGATATTTAGCTTTCATATGTTTTTTTCTCACAGTTTCTAAATGATGCATTGTAAATGTAAATATCTTATGTTTCAATTTTGTCAAATTTACAGTTGTAAAGGCTCCAGAATGAGGAATTGTGGGCAGATCAGATATATTGCAGAACAAATGAAGCATTATCAGCACTTTGTAATCTTGGAAAAATCTATGTAAAATCCCGGTCTTGTTTGCGAACAGGTGCGATATATTTTATATAAAAATCTACTCATTCTAGTTAAAAAAAATTGAAGATTGGGTCAAAAAATCAGCAAGACACATAAACCTTCCATTACATGGAAATCAATGATAATGGTTTTTCCCTTGATTGGAAGGTGGTTTGTTCGGAAGATAGTTGAGGGAATAGAGTGAAACTAGTGGAAGATCTTTAGATTGGTTGTGAAAATTACAGGCTTTCTAAAAATTTGGTTAATATTCTACATTATAAGTTAGATCTCAACAAAGGGGCATATCCACACATTTCTTTAATTTGGAGGTAGGAGTGTCAACTGAGATGATCAGTTTACAAGATCGTGTTACTGCATGAGATAGGTACTAATCATGTTTAGATAAAATGAATTGATTTGGTAAAGGGACCCAACTGGAGAATGCTATATCAATTTGAATATAAAGGTTACTTGTGAAGAAAGAAGCAGCAATGAGATGCAAATTAGTGGTACAAGAATACTTGAACACTCGAGTGTTCTCTCACATCAAAAATCTTTATATGAGTAGCAGCACTTGAAAATAAGGTGTTTACTCAAAGAAATCTTTAGAAAAGAAACATATACAGTCCCAACAGTTGTTCACTTGGTCTGCAGGATGAGGAGAACATTCAACAGAAGCTTTTACAATGCCCCTTCGCACTCAAGATTTGGACAGAGGTGGAGTCTCTTACAAGACTAAAAGATGATTGGAGGCTATGAAAAATTAGTGTGACAAAAGAAATTTTATGAGATTCAAAGCATTGTCAATTATCATTGCATGGTGCATATGGCTGGATAGAAATGCTAGTTTGTTAAAAGACAAAGATGATTCCAGTAATACAATGTCTCACAAAGCTTGACTATCCTTAGTTATTTTAAATAAAAAAGAATGAAAAGCCAAGACGAATTGTTTTGGAAGAAGTGGTTAGATCAAGAGCATGGACTTATTTTGATGGTGCTGCTCAAAGTGATTCACGACCTTGTACAGCAGGGGGTGCTCTATTTCTAAGGAGCTCCCATATATTAAAGATAATAAGAACTCATACAGGACTTGGAAGGGGTTCAAACAACATTGCAAAAACTTGCACCCGAAAAAGGTATTTTTAAACTTCAAATCTTTGGAAACTCCTTGGTGGTGATTAATTGGATACAGGGATTACACTCTTTAGAAAACGCTATGTTCAGGCCCAGGGATTACCTCTTTAGAAAACGCTATGTTCAGGCCCCTCTTCAAAGAAATACAAAATATAGCTGCTAACTTAAATCATATATTTATATGCATCAATCATGTTTAAATGGAATGACATGAATTGGCCAGCCTTGTAATATGAATATTTTTTTTTCCGCCTTCTCTGTGGTACATTGGATTCAAAAGGACCTATATGGTAATTTAAATGTGGCAAAATATTATTCTGTATAATGTTTTAGGAGTTCACCTGTGTGAACCCTCAACATAGTAAACAGATTATGACATTCTATGATGGGTCCGATACTAAATGGGGTTGTTTGTTGAATTATTATTTGGGGATTGCCTTTTTGTGGTTGGGGGTCTCTGAAAGGGCTGTATGATCGTTGGGGTCTCTGAAAGGGCTGTATGATCAGGTCTCCTTTGCTGGGAAATAATTTTAAAGAGAAAAAAATGAAATTGTTTTAAAAAGCTACCTAAAATTAAATGTGAATGATGAAAGAAAAAATAATCAGACTAGCAACGACAACGTGTTGTTACAGCCTCTTATCCAAAACTCGAGGAGATGCAAAGAAAAAGCCCCTTTTTGAAGGAGCCACCATTTTTCTAAATTTAGTGGTCATAGTTAAGTCTTATTACAAAACCATTTCAAATTATTAAAAGGCAAGTAAACTTTCAAATTACGGTCATGAAGCCTCCTGTCATTGGTTTCCAAGACAATGTAACAACTAACAACGATTCTTGAAATTAGGAATGTGAAGATTCAAGAAAAAAATCCAATAAAATAATAACCCTCTTTCAAATCATTTTCATAAGAATTAGAATATCAGAATCACGGGTGCCAAACACATTAGTTTTTGCTATAAGATTATTCAATTAAATTTTAAATTTTCAGGTATTATTGAATTTTCCTGTGTTCAGGTATTATTTATTACATTCTGTGAAGTCAAAAATCCGATGCAAAGCCCAGCAACGAATGAAATGGTTTCTTTCTTACATTAAAAAATGAACGCCATTATGGAATACATAATGTTATGTTCTAACGCTGATAGTATCGATACGAATGTTGGCAATGGTAAGCAGCCATCTAGAAGTAACCGCACTCTGGAAAATGATCATAAATACTTGTTGGCATGTTGGCCAGAGAGAGTTGAACTTCTGGGGATCATCAGGTAGGCGTGTTTGGGGGGGCACTGAAAATCAAACCCAGGCTAATCACAATAAAACCCTTACTGTTCTACAGCTAGACCAAGGCTAACTGACTGCAACAAATACAAATATTTTGATGCATTGCAGCAAGTCCAAAAAATCTATGGCATCAGTCAAGCGAGAAGCTTCAATTGTATTAAATAATTTGATAAATTGTCAACAGACAGTTAACATTATCAAATCAATCAAGACAGAGCCTACAACCAAATAGAACTGTCTTAATGATTCTGTCCATAAACACCGGTAGGATCATCATTTTGAACAATCCATGGGTGTTCGAGAATTTTCTGTAAAGGGAGGCGCTGAGTAGAATCTTTCACTAATATCTGCACCACAGAGAACAGCCAATTAGCCTGTTGTTCAGATGGATCAGGTTTCATCAAGTGGCAAAATGCAACTGATTAGCAAGAACTGAGACAATAAAGGCATAGCTTTGTAGCCATAATATATGATCCAACTCCACCAGACAAATCGAGGAATTTTACACCTTAGATGAATGAATGTAATGGATTAATGTTACACTCACTTGACGAATGAGGTCCTTTGCTGCATCAGAAACTACTGGGGTGGGAGGAAACTTCAAATCAATTTTGACAATCCTGCACCATATTATCAAACCCAAACAAGACTGTTAAAAACTAAAAATTCTTGGATGCTCAGACGCAAACTTGTAAACTCAAGTAGCAAATTTTAGGACCTAAAATGAGCATCCAACTGAATTTAAGAGAAGAAGAATGGGGAAAGAAGTGGAAGGTAGTATTGTCACCTTCTGTAAGTATCAGAGTGCTTCTTTGCTTCAAATGGTGGAATGCCATAGAGAAACTCATAACAGAGTACTCCCAAGCTCCAAATGTCAACTGCAGTGTCGTGTTCCTTGTTTTCAACTGCAGTGTTATACAAGCAGTTTAGCACTTATGTAACTTCACGGGTTCAAATCTAAATATAGGAAAATTATTAGTACTGTAATTGGGAACTCGTAGATACCCATTTCTGGGGGTAAATAATCCAAGGTTCCACACATGGTACGCCTTCTACTAAAGGTATGTACAGACCATCCAAAATCTGCAATTTTCAGTTCACCCTGCCATTCATAATCTTAAATATCAGTAATAATTACATACCAGTTCATGTCCAGAATATGGCATTGATAGGACATGACCAGCACATTTAGGACAAAATCTATCCTCTATGTAGCATGTCTAGACCCTCTAATTTGCATCTGGTAAAATCGGATACAAAGTTCAAACCAATTGACTATAAAAGTTGAGTGAATAAAAGTACAATACCAATGAAATATAAGCCTTAGCAATTACCTTAAAGCCAATCAGCAAATTCTCTGGCTTGATGTCCCTGTGTATCACATGCTTTTCATGGCAGTAAAGTAGAGCCCGTGCTAGTGATGCAATGTACTGTCTAAGGCAGAGAAATCAGATTGTAAGCAAGGTCGCAAATTGATGTAGAAACAATAGACAAGTTACTGAGTTCCTGAACTAGATACAACGTAGTTAAATGCAAATATATTGGATTATGTTCTCTACGGATGTCATAACGTAGGCATGAAACCTACATTATGTGTGCACGTTAGCTTGATTTCCATTGAAAACTGAAGACTATGACCTAATGGCAATCAGATAAACAATCTTTGTTTGCATAAATAACAAACATTCCTTGGAAGTAGAGAACTTACAGTAGCTGCACGTTTTTCATTGAAGCACTTACAGCGTTGTAGCTCTTTATACAGTTCACCTCTTGGAGCATATTCAAGAATGAGATAGACACGGTTCTGTAGAAATGTCAAGGTAGGTGTTAGTGAATTATATTTTTAATTTGTATGAATTTCTCCAGCTACATCTGTACCCAAACCCTATTAAGTGCTGAAATCCCACTTTAACAGAATAGCAATAGTTCAAATCTTACAGGAGACATACTGAGTCTATATGGTAATCCATTGCCAAGATAAAATTCATAAGGCCATTGTCCTAACTGAATTAGATTGTGGAGAGCATCAATCTAGCCATGTTCCTATCTAATAGGTTTATGGTAAGCACTAAGAAAGATATTCCATTACTCCTGGAGTTTGGGCTGTCCCGTGAACAAAATCGTCAAAGAGCATCTAATCAAGTGGAAGAAGACAACTCCAGTCACACATGGAAAGATCAGCACTTCAAACTTGATACCAAACCACCCTCAACTACAAGCTTTGAGGGTAAAGCTTGATATAGGAGGGAATTACGAGTATGTTATGGCACTCTAGTAAATGGTGGGTCAGCTTACATGAGTAATCAGCAAGTATTAGCGTATATCTGAGGTTATTATAGACATTATTACCCACATTATCATATGGGAGAACCAGGTATACTTTTGTATTACGGGGCATAGATGGGTCAGTTTTATTTGTGTATGACATATGTTGACCTTGCTGATTGGTGGCTTTAGAGCACTGAGTACGAGGGTTTCCCCTGGATGCCACCAGGATGTACATATCTCCCTGCACCTTTTCGGGTTTAGAGGAGAAGACTTAAGATTGTAAGCTGTTAATTCTTGAATTTCAAGTGAAAATATTTATAAAAAAACGGCAGATATTGCATTTTGGAGCGAAAGAATGACTTGGAAAGTGGGCATACCTGATCGTAAAAGTATCCATACAAGCGAAGTATATTGGGATGTCTCAGGTGACTCTGTATTTCGATCTCCCTTCTCAGCTGGTGTTCTACCTGGGATTGTTGGAGCTGATTCTTGAATAGCACTTTCAGAGCCACCACATACTTGCTCTGTTTTTAGATGCGGAGAAAGAAATGTTGCCGTTAAAAATACGAATTAAATAACGCAGTACATCCATGAAAGTTTGACTGTTTTTTACTAATTACCCTCTTCTCTCTGGCAAG
Source organism: Pinus tabuliformis (assembly GCA_031772625.1). Taxonomy (NCBI): domain Eukaryota; kingdom Viridiplantae; phylum Streptophyta; class Pinopsida; order Pinales; family Pinaceae; genus Pinus; species Pinus tabuliformis. The sequence goes on along the minus strand of CM062820.1, from coordinate 1,692,741,592 downwards.
ATACACGTTGCCAAATTTTCCTCTTCCTAAGGGCTTCCCAATGTCAAAATCATCAAGGGTCCAACGTTTCACAGCACTCTTGTCTTCCCCTTCCACCTGATCCTGTCATAAACAAATATCATTCTTAGACAGTCGTGCAATCAAAACCCTAGTCCAAACCCTCGCACCAAATTTAGAGCATCATTTTCTTTCCTGGAAATCTTACAGCTTCCGGGGGATGTCGTCATTAATGTTTACCTGACCTAGAATAATCCAATCAGGGTTTCTTCCAACCCGAGGTTATTAGTTATTTAGATACCAGACTCGATAATAACATAAAGGGACTCTAAATATAACAATGCACCACACACTAAAGAATGGGGAAAAAACCCTAATCAGATAATTTTAGGTCAAGGGAACCCAAGCGACCATATCGCCAGAAACTACCAGCGATTACAATTCAGAATCTGTCCGTCTGCCAAAAGACCGTGAGCTATAGTGCAACATTACATCTATACACAGAATCACACACAAATATCTACACAATATATCCATAAATATATACATCCAGAAAAAAGAAGAATACATACATGATAGTCTGGCTGTACACTGCTCTCTGGAATGGACATCATCGCCATTGTTGAATCTCTTCGCTTCTGCTGCAGTTATGGGTAGAGATTGGTGTGGATATCGCAAATGAGAGGGTTAAATATTTGAAATTTGAAAACGCTCGACCCAACGGTCCGATTGTAGGCCACCTGCCCAGTGGATCGCTCCTTTGCCTTTTACACACCCCAGGACTCCCGTTGAACCATGCTCCGAGGTGGGCCTTTGAACTAGTGGGCTCTCTCTGATGAAGAGCTAGCTGCTCATTTGAAATTTGAATGAAAGAGGTAATTTAAGAATTTTGTAAAGAAATATTGGGGTTTTGTTTTTTGTTTTTGTTTTTTAAACATCCATGAAGTCATTTTTTTTCAAGTTTGATTTTTCAAAATGTAATTATTTATTTGAATGTAAAATTTGAGGAAAGATTTATATCTTAATATATTTGATTCTTCTCAACACTAAATAAATCTAAAATTAAAATGAATTTCTACTAATTATAAATAATATTATTTATATCTATATAAATTTAACATTTTTAATTTTGAATGTTGAGAGATCTTTTAGTGAAAATCACACAAAGAAATTATAAGTCAACGGTGGTTCATCTTCAAGACAAGATAAAGAACCAAATCATGGCATTAGATTAAATAGATGAAGAGAGATGTTTTATAGCCATTATAATATAACAGCTAGTTTTAATCAAAACAAAGGTGGTTCATCTTCAAGACAAGATAAAGAACCAAATCATGGCATTAGATTAAATAGATGAAGAGAGATGTTTTATAGCCATTATAATATAACAGCTAGTTTTAATCAAAACAAAGGTCAGTAATAATAAGGTCAAATTTATTTATTCTAAACAATAAAACTGAAAAATAGTAATAAGAAAATGGAAAAATAAAAATAAATAAATAAACAAAATAAGGTCAAATTTAACTATTCTAGACAATAAAACTAAAAATAGTAATAAGAAAATGAAAATATATATATATATATATATATAAATCAAAATAATTCAATTTTTATTATGTAAATCCAAAAAATAAAATAATATGGTCAAAAAAATAAAAAAATAAATGAAAATTAAATAAATAAGAAATAAAAGAATACTAGAAATTTTGACTAAAATAAATAAATAATTAAATATTATAAAAACTTGGATACAAGATAGGGATCCAACTCCTGCTAATACTCCAACTATCATCTCTATTCAGATTGATAGGCCCCCTTTCAATTTCCAAGGTCTCCTTAAGCTTACGGTGGTGAAAATGATCAATCCTTACAATGACTCTCGCCTCTTCAATGCAAATGTGATGGTTTGTCTTTTCTGCATGTTCTGCCAAAGCGGAGGAGCGAGACCTTCCATGTTTGATGCAATTGCGTACTCAAGAATCCTCTGATTAATTGAGCGGCCAGTTTCAATGTAACATCCCTAAATAACTGGGTGTAAAATTATACAGTTGAGAAGGAGTAATTCGAAAAGTTACGAATCAGTTATTAAACTGATTCTTGATTCTCGTGAAACTGAATGAGGGGATTCCGTGGTAACAACCGCACAGCCACAAGAAAAATCCCTCCAACAACCGCATACTCACACGGCGGTTGATCGAACCTGTCGGTTCCCTGCAACTCAAAAGTGTTGCCGTTGTACTCCATATTCGGAAAGATAATGGTGAAAGCCATGAAGAAATCAAGTCCAGTAACCAGATTTGTGTTCACGTATGTTCCTTGCGCTCGGCCCACAATATGGTCAGAGGCAGATTCGGAGCCAGGAATTTTGGTTATGATATCGTTCATAACTATGACGGTTCCAAACTTGCCCGGGCTTGAAGAAGAGCCATTTAATCCCGCAACTGTAAAGGAACTGAGTTTATTGTTTCATGCTAGCTGGCGCACGAGTATAAATTTATGAGAGAATTCACTTTGCCTGCTGACTGCAACGTAGAACCTAAGACTATGGCAAGGCGCGGTGTTTTTCTCTGGTCTTCAAGAGATCATCCAAATATATTACACCATCAGATAAGTAACTGCATTCTTTATAGAAAAGAATAAGTTTTTTTTTTGGATTGTCAGTTAAAGACTAATTATTTATATGTTTTCTTGGTAAAGAAAATATGTTAGTGCATGCAGTTAAAGATTGAAGGTTTTATATGTTTTCTTGGTAGAGAAAGTATTTTAATGCATGCAGTAAAAGAATGATTATTTTATATGTTTTCTTGGTAAAGAAAATATGTTAATGCATGTAGTTAAAGATTAAATATTTTATATGTTTTCTTGGTAAAGAAAATATTTTAATGCATGCAGTAAAAGATTGATTATTTTATAGGTTTTCTTGGTAAAGAAAATATGTTAATGCATGCAGTTAAAGATTGATTATTTTATATGTTTTCTTGGTAAAGAAAATAGGTAGTTCCTCTTAGAAAGACTACATGTGAGTCTTGTGTGTGAAATGCTTGTCTCTTGTCATTTTCTTGGAATAAAATCCTTGCTAAATATAGCCAAAATATCTTCTTGAGAAAAGAAGGTGAGGCATATAAATGTCTTGAGGACATAGCGTGAAAAGTGGCCAAGTTTTCTTGAATTAAAATATGTATTTTTATAAAAGTTTCTTGAAAAAGGATATATGCTAATTGCATTGTGATACTAGCTAATTTCTAAGTTTCTTGTGAAATAATTATGCATTACATGCATGATAGAATTAGCTAATGATGCGCTTCTACGCTCATAGATATTCATTTCTATAGTTTTCTTTTTAGAAAAGTGTGCATACCTCATGTATGAAAATGAGGGCTTTTATGAGAAGATTTCTTGGAACAAAAATAGAGTTTCCTATTTTTTAAAGACATATGAATAGTGTTCATATCATATCAAGATTCAATACTTGTTTCATGAAAATATTATGTGCATTGAAGTAAAAGTAATTGTGTTAGGAAAATGTTGCATGCACATAAGGGTAGCTATTGTGACCGTGGAAGTATGATTTTGTGTGTACGTAGAGAAAGTGATTATGTTAACTTTCTTGAAAATAAAAATCTCTTGAAAAGTTTGTCTTGTTAGATGAGTTGTGTCGATTTCTTGATTTTTGGTGCATAAAAGGGTAAGTTAACCTTGTTATTGTATCTTGATAAAGATGGATATCTAATTAATTTCTTGAAAAGGAAGCATGAGAAACCTTCATATAGGAAGATAGAGAAATGAGGTTATAATGACTTCCTTTAAGAAAGAAGTATGTGGTTTGTTGCATGAAATGATGGTAGTATTCTAGTGAAGGGAATTTGTGTTGCATACATTAAAGAAGGGCTATTATGATAAGCTATGGTTTGCACAAAGAATAGTCATTGTGATATAGAGTTATGTTCTTTGTACGTTAGAGAAACTATGTTGAGTTCTCGAAAAATAACTATGTGAAAAGAACACTTGTGCATAAGCATAGGAACAACAGTTTACTACATGTATGAAGATATAACGATTGTGTTATACATTTTAGTAGAACTAATGGGTTAGATCTCTTAAAGAGAATTATGCGTTAATGTGAATAAACATTGTGGAGGTAAAACAAGTATTTACTTGAACATATGTACTAGTTAATTAGTATGTCATGCTTGCTCATGCACATAAGTAGATGTTAAAAGATCACTTTTAGAGGTTGAGTATTGATTGATTAATGTTGTATCTACTCTTGTTGCCAAAGCTTGTTTACGACAACATTGACAGGAAACAAAGGCGGTTGGTGCCAAAGAAAAGTGATGTTTAACATTGTTGCAGGAAAAGGTTTAATGGTCCATGCAAATGAGTACGAGTTGCGGAATTGTACAATTCTAGAACAATCTTGTCACAAGGAATGTTGCATGTGGCGGTATGTAAGTAAAGGGTTTCATGGAAAATGTATTAGCTTTTAGCTAGTTATGTGACAACTTAATGATAATTCATTGTAATGATTTTATAACAACGGTTAAGGGATGGAATCCCTTATAAGCCATTGAGTGGGGTGAAATCCCTCACGAGCGTTTAATAATAAGATTAAACGTTTGTTAGTTTTCACCCTACGGGGTTTCCAGGGTATATCGGTGTTCAATGGTGTGATTGCCTTTTGTGTCGGTTTGGTGATGATGGTTCTTTATTTGATGGGATAATCATAATGTCCAAGTATGTGATTAATTAATATCATTAAGGAAATCATGAAATGGATGCAAGGATTCATGAGACAGTTTATGTTATTACACTACCACAGTGGTGGTTAATGGTTATCTAACTTACTGTCTTTTGTTGCAATTTACTTGATGTACTAATGAACATTATATCTAATGGTTAATGAGGAATTGTGGAGTTGTGAATTGGATAATTACTTGTGGGTAATTTGTATAAAAAAAATTCTAACTCCCTGCTTTTACATGTGAGTTTACCGGGGTATGTTACATTCACCAATGTACGGAGTCACACAAGAGCAAGGGATGACATAAGTACCTTTCCCACTGATTTTAGCGAGCTTCAAATAGTGTTTAACATCCTAAATGTTGAAGGAACCTTATGCTTCTTCAGGGTCTTAGCAATCTTGTTTGCGGTTCCTTGGATAAATGGAAGATGCACCCCTGAAAACCGATATTTAAGATCATTTTTAATCCTATGATTTTTTTCAACCTTAAGGAAGGCTTTAAGACTTTGGTGCTTACTATAGCCATTCTTATTAAAAACACTAAGGAGATGGGTTTTTTCATCATTGAGGTGGTTTTCATCAAAAACTTATAACACCAAGTGGCTAAGGTGTTGAGAACACTTAGCTTTTGAGTGGGGAAATGATGCGAATTCGCATGAAGATATTGTTCGGTGTGAGTTTTCTTTCGAAAAACCTGGTGGGAGAAAGAACCATCATCTCTCTTTGAAATAAGAATGTCGAGGAAAGGGAGGATGCCATCGATTTCACATTCCATAGTAAACTTTATGGAACTAGATTGATTGTTAAGATGCTCAAAAAAAAGCTCCAACTTTTCCTGACCATGAGACCTTATTACGCAAGTGTCATCCACAAACCTTTTCCAAGGCTTAGGCTAGAATAGAGTTGAGAACAAGGCCTTATATTCAAAGTCCTCCATAAACAGATTAGCCACTATTGGGGAAAGGGGGAAACCCATTGTTATAGACATTTTTGGGCACTACAACCCCTAAAAGTGTTGTTCCAACCCCTAAAGGAACAAGGTCAACTGATTACAGCTTCTCCCAGAAGTTCTCCATAAAAAACCACTCAGAACTAGTCAAAACGGGATCATTTCACTTGCTCCATAGGCAAAGTGCGTTGCATCTCACCTAAGTACACTCTGTGGGTGCGTTGCATTTCAAAAATCCCTTCTATGGGGTGCGATGGGCGAGAAGAGACAAATGGCAATGTCAATCCGCGAGGTGGAGAGGCATGGAATCTTCCAGAAACTTCTCCTGTGACACTTGCCTCTCTGAATTCGACCAAGGATGAGTAAGATATCATCAATATCCAAGTGGAAGTAAGAACTATAAGAGGGAAGACACTAATCAAATCACAAGCTGACTCATCTCCCTTACAGATATCTATATATGGACCCCTCATCCCAGAGATCCAAAGGCTGGAATTTTGCATCTTGTAAGGAATTGTTGTTGGTTTCTTGAGGCAACATCATAGTGTTGGGTGATCTAAGCTTTGCATGAGGTGAAGAAGGGCTTACTTGCTGAGAGGATGATGCTGGGTCAAAACAACTGGTTGTAACTCTCTTGCCTCTTTCTTGATTATCAATAAAGCTATTCAAGTTTTCATCCATACTCTTGTGTAATCTATGTTTTGTGCAGTTGTATGGTCAATTTACATCTGATCCTAGATTGTTTATGATAATAGATACATGTTCTCGTATAGTGTTATGCTGCTTTGATTCTACAGGTACTCTGTAAAGCTGGGTATACAAGGAAGCAAGTAGCAAAGGACTATCAGAAGAGAGAGGAATCGAGCAAGGAACCAAACGCAAGACAGAGGTTGGTCTCCTTCATTCTTCTCTCATCTATCTTTCATAAAGGAAAATGAAAGTAGTTTTACTTTGTTTGTTTCTAAGGTAGCTACTACACCTTAATGGGATTAGCAGTTCTGCATAGACACTTTTCCCTGTAACAAAATGGCGACTTCGCTGGGGAGCGACTAGGTTGTTTGGTTATCTACATTTGTTTACTTTATAAACTTACAGACGGAGCCTGAAGTTGAGCCAGGTAGCTTTCGAACTGCATTTGCTATGCAAATGCAAAGTAGATAAATTTCGCTTCAGTCAATCTCCGAATTTTGTTTATGAATTAAACAACTGATTTACAAACTCTCTAATTGCCCTTGTGGTGGCTCTAGTAACCTCCTTAGATCTACCTCTGTTGTTGATTTACTGATTACCACTTGCTCAGCCAAAATCCCTGAACTGAACTGCAAATTGTGACCTGGAACCCAAGCAAAGTCTCATCCCTGGCCCAACGCACTCTTTGTTTTGTGAATCTAAAATTCAGCGCACTTCCCGAGTGTAGTAGGTGCGCTGCATTTCAAATTCACTGTGTTACAGGTGCGCTAATCAGACTAGGCATTGTTCCTAGATTTTGGTTTCTGTGTTCACTCTTTTCAGATCTATTCAAGAATTTTGCTGCCTGTAGTCAGTACACCTCTGTTTGAAACCCCTTTCCTTGCTGTTATTCCGCCTCCATTGTGCAAAGAACTGTAAATGTTTTTGTGTATTTGTTGAGTCATTTTCAGTTCTCCTTTGCAAAAAAGTAACGTAATTGTACTATCGTTTCTTGATTTGAAAGTGTCGCAAGTGTCGTTTTCAGTCATAGAAGAGAGTCTGATTGCCCTTGATAGTCGATTACCCTGTTACTATTGTATTTGATATGAATTAGTAGTTTTTCTAGTGTCGAAAGCAAGTCTTCATTTCCAAATCGCAAAGTGTGGTCATTGTCTTCATTTTGATTTTGAAAAGAAACTTGTTAGTAATTATCGCTTGAGAAGTAATTCAGATTTGTGCATTAGCTTTCTTTTTATCATTCACATATTAAGAAGGCTGAAAACAAATACATGCATGTGCATATGCATTTAGACTGTTTGATTGGTTTGATTTAGGACAATGCATATAATGTGTGCTCTTTGCTCTTTGTTGAAAGAATTCTGTCTTTCTTTCCTTAGTAGCTAGGATTTTCATTGCACAAAGAAGATAAAAGACTGTTTATCATCTTAGATTGCAATTTAGGAATTGTACATCTACATCACGCGGTGAACCTGAAAGGAAAATTTCTTAAGCAAGATCAACTATAAAATAAATTTAATGAATCTAACAACGCTTTGGAACCTAACGCACAACATCTAGAAGTCTAGGCTAGAGACGTATTTCGGCGTCGTAAAGCCTGGTAACTGTTGTTCTCACTATTGGTTGGGTGATTCCTCCACTTTGAGACGATAAGTGCCAGCATGGACTTGTGCTCCCACGTACCGTCGAGTATATTTTGGGAGACCACAATAGGATTAATCCTTTATCCTTAGGAAGCCGTGTCTGCCGCCCTATCGATCGCAATGCACTGAACACAACATTCGGGAAGATCGACTGTCGTATCGTAAAAAGTATTCTGCAGTTTTGTGATTGGTTTGGTAATCCCTCTGCCTAGATTTCCAGAGCAGTCCCTTTCGTTCCTTTTCAGACTCCTTAACGGAAAAGGTCCATCTGAGCACTTGTCACTTCAGGCTCATTAAAAATCGAAGGCGACTAGAGTCATCTTTTGTTTTTTCTCGACTCTTTAAAATTGAAAAAACAAGTTGTGTCAAAGCGCCTAAAATTTATTTTAAACGGAATAATCACCACCTTTCCCACGTTGGTCTTGGGTTGAGAGAATGGAGTCCACCAACCAAGGAGTTCCCCTTGGTGGAAATCCTAGTCCCTTCTCCTCTTGGGGAGATGTTGGTGCACCCCACATGGCCACATTGTCACTTCCAAGATTGACAATTGGCTTGCCCGTATGGCTTTTCTCAACCTCCGTCATTCAGAACACCGCAATTCCTGAAAAATCGAGTCAGAAACTAGACAATTCCAGAGTTACCCCCCAACCATCTACTTCGTCCAATTCTTCCTCTCCTCCTTCCTCTTCGCTTGATGGGGCTGGTAAAGCCAAAGATCAGGTATCTGAGAAGAAGAAGGAAAAGAAGAAGAAGGAACCAAAGGCGAAAGGGGGCAACCAAGCATCGTCTAGCGAAAATCCACACACTACACCGACCACGCCTAAATCACCATGTGTCATTTGCAAAGGAGACCACTATCATAGAGATTGTCCCTGCATCCCTCAGATCTTAAGGGACTGATCTCCTCGTTTGCACAACCCGGTGTCGTCAACCTCTGATGATCATGTTGAAAACACATCGTCAACTAGTGAAAGTGAAGTCCCTGGACAAAAAGGAAAGTGCAAATTTCCTTGTAAACTGTGTGAAGGCAATCACGCCGTCCACCGTTGTCCCTTCTTAGACGAGGCTAAAAGAGTTTTGGACGATCATCCGGTTTCACCGTTACGACTTCCTCCTGGATATAAGAAACTCTTGCCGAGTCCGTCGCTAGTTGAAAATCTGGCTGACCCGCCCAGGTGGTCGGCCGAAGCATCTATCATTGAAGATAAACCAACTGAACCCATACCAGATGAAAGTCAAAAGGTCGAGGCGGCAGTTGACCCAGTCTTGCCTTCAGAGGTCTTATCTTCAGATGATACAGTCACCGAAGAGAACAAGGATGACACCGTCCAAATTCTTTTCATAAACACAGACTCCGATGAACATGGGGGCAATTTACCCATTCCTTTACCGCAGGAAGGAAGTTCATCAGAGTCGTACCCGGCCGTCTATTTGGTCCCACCTCCAAGCAACCTAGTTGTTTCCTTCGACTGGAATCAGCTAGGCAGACCCCGTTTACCGGCTAGTATACCATTCCGAATCATTTCTCAAGTATATAGAATGGTTATGGCCAGTACCATCATAGATGAAGGGGCTTCTATGAGTATCCTTTCCTCGACTGCTTGGAAAGCACTTGGTTCGCCATCGCTTTTGCCTGAGATGAGAAATCTAACAGGCTTTGACAAAGGAACCAGTCGACCATTAGGGATCCTTCCTAATGTGCCCATAACATTGAGAGGGAAAACCATTCATATGAACGTAATGGTAGTCCAAGGACCCCTAGATTATAATCTACTCCTTGGATGAGACTATATTTATTGCATGGGAGCCATTGTCTCATCACTCTTTAGAGTAATGTGTTTTCCGCACGAAGGAAGAGTGGTCAAGCTCGTAGACCAGCTTTCATTCCTCGGTTCACGCATAGCAAATAGTCATATACCATCCCTGAATGGTATTTTCACACAAGGAATGTCTCATCAATCCCCAGTCCGTCCACCTAATGAGCGCGAGTGATTCGGGGGACATGACTGAAACCCAGGGGGCATGCACCCTGGTCTGCTTCGGCAGGAAAACTTCAGATATAGGGTAGGTTTCCGCGAGGGATATATGACTAGTCTGAGGCTCCCGTCCATGATTGGAAAAGGGGGTTGGACTGGAATAAGATTCCCTTGTCAAAGTTATGTGGGTGGAGGCGTCTGCGCCACCCACCTTTATCTATTTCGGTAGGCATCGCTGAAGAAGTGTTTTGTTTGCAGGACAGATTAAACAATCTTTGGTAACCTGAAAGAGGTAGGCCTTTCCCAATAAAACGAATGTCTTGTCGGTAGAATAAAAGCTGACCTTGAAACTCTATTTTATACTTGGGGCATGCAAACTTTTTGGCGTGTAAGCGAAGAGCGACCATTTATTTTTTTAAATGTGTAGGTCCTCTAACCCTTTAAACTCGTAGGATTGGTCGTTTCCTAACTTGCATAAAGAAAGGATGTGGGGCAAAACTTTAAAAATTGCCATTTTCATATATGAGACATTCTTATTATACGACTAGATTAATCGAGCAGTTTTAACGCGGACTTCATGCTCGTTAAAAAATAAACATAAGCAATGAGCAAATGTTTCCCCCAGCGTTTAAGCTCAATAAAAAATGAACCAATTCCCGGTAAACAACCATCGTGAATGTAATACTTCAGCCTTTAAAGCCTTGGTTGTGTTCCCATCATCACCTCCACTCTGTATTGGCCGATCATTCACCTCCATTTGATTGTTTACCCCTTTTGAGGAACAGCTGCGAAGAGTGATCCCGCTAACCATCCTTGTAACACTGTCGTGATTGGAAAATTCCAAACCTTACCTGGAATCAGCTGCTACCCAATTTTATCACTCATTCCTCAAAGACGAGTCTCCTTTAAGCTCTTTTCAACTGACTCGTAAAATATGAAAAGATTGCCGAGCCATTGGCCTCTCCAGCTCGTTAAAGGGACCGGAAGTGTTATCCCTCCTTTAGATTTTAATCCTTTTGGACTTGAGGGATTATTACACAAAAAGATCGAGCGCTTGTTTTGTTCGGCTCGTTAAAAGTATCGAAACTTCATCCCTTCTGTATTGTTTTATACTTTTTCGGACTTAAGGGATTAGATGACGAAAAAGGATTTTTGGAGTTTCCTTTACGTCCCTTTTCAGACTCACTAAAATTGAAAAGGACCGAGTTATCTTTGTCGTTAAACTCGTTAAAAAGATTAATAGCGGCAAACTTGTCTATAGACAAGAACGAGTTTCACTATCGCTAGGCTCGTTAAAACATAGCGATGGGTTTCCCCGAAGGGCAAATTATAGAACAAGCATATGTTATCCTCCTCAATCTTGACAAAAATAAAGAGGTACTGGTCAGCAATGACTGGGGAAAAATTGGGAAGAAAACTTGAAGAAACTTTGTTGGTAGCAAGTCGCTCTTGAACATGACACTTCCACTCCGTGTCTGAGTCGGGTTGGGTTGTTTCATTCACCGGTCACATCACCATGGTCACGCCATACCATCCACATTTGGGGTTAATGCTACCAATCCATCAAATCAGTGTCGCCGATATGTTCAAGAGAAGTCATTCAGAGAATTCACCTGTGTCTCACCCACTACCATACATTATACTCCATTCTTTCATGACCGCCACCCTGAACCTTATATCACCAGATCGTTTTCACCTCCATTAAAATCATTTGCTCCGTTCCGTGTCATTGATGTGGGATTCATTAAGGCCCTCCTATGACGGATCGCTTCTTGTCGACATCAGCTCATTATCCAAGAAGTTGATCTAGGAACACCCCTTTCAGTACTTTGAAGCTTGCATGCCTCAATGGCAAGTTTCTCACTTCTGGCGACAGGTTTACATCAATGGCCTTCGACCGAAAGATTTTGCGTGGTGTTCGACGCCAAGTCCTTTATTCACACCATGTGAATTGTATTGCAGTACCTTGAGGGTCATTATCATTATCGGTGATTCCTCTTGCGCCTGTTAACAACTTACATCATTGGCTGGTAATCAGGCGATGTCTTTCCATGTTCGACTCCAGAACATCTCTCACATGGATCGACTTGTACTTTGAGTGAAGATTGAACGAGATTGAAGACCTCGGAACTAGTTTCATCCATCCGGGCTGGGATATATATTCAGGAAAATAAAGACATCAAATGTACATCATTGCTGCACAGATAATCATCCAATCAAAGGGATGATGTCTCTACCAGAATCATCAGTCTACACTCAGACGATTGTCTGTCCTATGTACATGAAAATGAATTTATAAAGCTGAGCATGGGAATGCCCACCTGAGCTAGATCATGAAAATATTATGAAGATAATGTATTGTATTGTATCTTATTACAGGTCTCCTCCCAGCTTGAAAGAACTTCAGATCCTTATGATAAAGCATTTCACCCGACATCAAAAAGATTAACGACCTCATGCTTTAGGGGGCAACTGTTATAGACATTTTTGGGCACTGCAACCCCAAGCATAAAATGTCCATAAACCAAGGGCTCCTAAGTCCCTAGAAGTGTTGTTCCAACCCCTAAAGGAACAAGGTCAACTGATTACAGCTTCTCCCAAAAGTTCTCCATAAAAAACCACTCAGAACTGGTCCAAACAGGATCATTTCACCTGCTCCATAGGCAAAGTGCGTTGTATCTCACCTAAGTACACTCTGTGGGTGCGTTGCATTTCAAAAATCCCTTCTATGGGGTGCGATGGGCGAGAAGAGACAAATGGCAGTGTCAATCCGCGAGGTGGAGAGGCATGGAATCTTCTAGAAACTTCTCCTGTGACACTTGCCTCTTTGAATTCGACCAAGGATGAGTAAGAGATCATCAGTCTCCAAGTGGAAGTAAGAACTATCAGAGGGAAGACACTAATCAAATCACAAGCTGACTCATCTCCCTTACAGATATCTATATATGGATCCCTCATCCCAGAGATCCAAAGGCTGGAATTTTGCATCTTGTAAGGAATTGTTGTTGGTTTCTTGAGGCAACATCATAGTGTTGGGTGATCTAAGCTTTGCATGAGGTGAAGAAGGGCTTACTTGCTGAGAGGATGATGCTGGGTCAGAACAACTGGTTGTAACTCTCTTGGCTCTTTCTTGATTATCAATAAAGCTATTCAAGTTTTCATCCATACTCTTGTGTAATCTATGTTTTGTGCAGTTGTATGGTCAATTTACATATGATCTTAGATTGTTTATGATAATAGATACATGTTCTCGTATAGTGTTATGCTGCTTTGATTCTACAGGTACTCTGTAAAGCTGGGTATATAAGGAAGCAAGTAGCAAAGGACTATCAGAAGAGAGAGGAATCGAGCAAGGAACCAAACACAAGATAGAGGTTGGTCTCCTTCATTCTTCTCTCATCTATCTTTCATAAAGGAAAACGAAAGTAGTTTTACTTTGTTTGTTTCTAAGGTAGCTACCACACCTTAGTGGGATTAGCAGTTCCGCATAGACGCTTTTCCTTGTAACACCCATGGCACTCCACAAGTTTAATTTTATTAAAACTTTGATCATACATATAATTACATAAATATAAGGCATTTTTCTTTGACATGTTTTATAATTTTTTTTATTTACTTTTTTAATATGATGTGCATAGAATATGATATAAATAAATATAAATATAACTTAGGAAAAAAAAAATTATGATATTTATGAAATATATATATATATATATATATATATATATATGATATTTCATAAATATCATAATTTTTTTTTTCTCCTAAATTATGTATCTATACATATATTATTGTTATTAATATGAACCAACCTAGATCTATCTTAATTTTGGATCTATCAAGCGCCCAGAGGGATCAAATCTCTTTTCATTTTAAAAAGAGATTTGGATCTCAAGAAATTTGAACCCTCTATGAGCTTAGCAATAGGGAGAATACGGAGTTTAGATGGATCTAGGCTAGTTAAATTATTAATTATAACATTTAACATTTATATGTCAGCTCAATTAAAAATAATAAAATGTTAAAATTAATATATAGCCTAGTATGGTGGAGATGTTGTAGTTTAAACATTTATATCTTGACTCAATTAATAATAAAAAGTCAAAAGTAATAAAAATAATAAAATTCAATTTGTTATATTATAATTTTGTTTTGCGACTTAACCTTCCAACTCAAGTTAGAAATTATGATATAGGAAAATTGCATAAATAATTAGAATTTACATTGGCCAATGTTAAATCAATAATGGTTGATAGAATTCTATAGTCTTTCTTTTGTAGTAACTAATAAATTGAGATGTGAAGTGGAAGTAAATTGTTTGCTCAAGCAAAAAAACTTGCATAAATTTTGGTGGGTAGTAAAACTCTACAAATTTACAAATTTACTTTTACATAAGCGTTAAAGAAAACATAAATAATGGCAACTCTTGTAAGTATATTTTTTACATCTTATTCCTATCCATTTTTTATGCAAAGACTTGCTTAAATTATGGTGGGAAGTAATTGATGGTAGATATGTTATTTACTTGAGTATAAGTTATTTTCAAGTATTTTATTTTTGGATGGTTTTCCTGCAAAGCTTAAGAATAAAAAATCACTACACAAATATCTAAAAATCATGCATGAATATTGCAACCATATCCATAAATTATGGCATAAAATATGTAAGGCAGTTATCCACATGGCATTATATTGTGCAAATGCTACAATAAGGCCTTCAAGTTATGGTCCAATCAAATGTTTGAAAAATATTTTTAATAATATTGAAAAATAAATATTTAATTTTCAAATTTAAACATTATAATTTGCATTGGTCAATGCTAAACTAATAGTGATCAACAGACAAATCGATTGTTAGAGTCTTGACAGGGACTAATAATGATTCTATAACCATATTTAAATTTAATTAATAAGCACATAAAAATTGAATACTTACAATAAACTTACAATATAATAAGTCTCTTAACCATGGATGTCCACCCCCACTTTACCGTAGATATTATGAACTCGTAAATAGGTTTTATTACAGTACCATGGGCCAATACCATGACTTATCAATACCATATGCTAAGAAACCATAACTCATTTCACAATAAAAATTAAAATGTAAAATATTTTAGATATTACATATAACATTGATTAATAGAGTGAAAATTATCCATCATATGGATGGAGGGAGCGAGGGAGAGAGAGGGAAATAGGGGGAGAGAGAAGGAAATAGGGAGGGAGATAGTGAAAAATCTAGAGGAAGGAGAGAGAGAGTGATGGGTAGGGAAGAGAGAGGGAGAGACAGGAATGAACAGGGAGAGGAGGGGAGGGAGAGGAGAGAGGGAGGGAAAGAAATATGGTGTTGGAGTGAGAGAAAGAGGGAGGGAAGAACAAAGACATAGAGAGATGGAGTGTTACACAACATTTTGTCACTATTCTTCTAGTCCCCGCTCCTTGATCCTAGAGGACCTCTACAGTGAACCCCACATGTTTTTCTTTCATGGAGAAACTCCCATTATGTCCCTCTTCATAAGAAAATCATTTCCCTTTTGCACCATTTCCCCTGAAACTTTTGTTTTGCCCAGTTTACAAGACCGGCACTAATGGCCTTTGTCTCCCCCGCGCCGATGTGCAGATATTAGCGCTACTCCTCGTGCCAACCAAAATGACTGAGCTATGTTTCAATTGCATCGGTCCTGTTATGGAAAGTTTTTTAAATTAGTTCCTAGCTCTAGAGGCTCCGTAACGGAAGTCTGGTAAATGGTTTGGCCGGATGGGGTTGAGGATGAGAGTTTGGACTCCTTTCCCCTATAATGATGGAATTACCTCAAGGGATAAGTCCTTCTCCCATGAGAAGAGGATCCACCTCCCATCCATATTTCCTATATAAACCTCCCTTCATCCCAAGCACAAGCTAGTGCTAGTCATAGTTACAGTTTTGGCTGAGTGTGAGTATATTATTTTGGATTAGACAAGCAAGCTATTACTAGTTGTAGCCATCTAGTTGTGTGAGGGAGAAGTGTGTTTGGTTTGGAGTGAAGCCTAAAGGGAAAAGACTTTAAACTATTGTTGTTTGAAGCCATCATGGAATGCTAGCAGAAGTGTGTGGGAACTTGGTCTTGTCAGAGGAAGACTGCAACGTCAAGACGAATGGTTGTAATCTCTCTTTGATATTAATATATGCAACTATCAATTGATTTCCTACATTTTTTGTAATATTACATATCCATGTCTTAATGCTTCTTGACTCACCAGGTAGGTTGAATTGCAATTTGTTTATTATTATGTTTCTGTGTTTTTGTTATTTACTTGTTTTAAGAGCTTGACGAAGGAAGCGAGAGATTGCTGGAGCGAGCAAGCGAGGACATCATCAAGTAGGATAAGCGACCAAGAGGTAGGCCCTCTTTATTGATTCTAACCTAATGAAATCTTCCATAGAATGTATATGTTGTGGCTAGACCCATTATCAGGCTAGAGGAATTCATTCGTGTCCGCACTTATAATTTTACTTCACCACAAATTGGCGACTCCACTGGGGATCCCAATCCTTTTGTTTGTCTTGGATTTCATGATTTTGTGAGAAATTTTCTAGTTTCACATTTTCCCTTTGGTTCTATTTCGTTTCTCCTGCTTACTGGTTTGAGTCTAAAATTCATAGTAGCAGATCTGGTCCCTGTTCCAAAAAAAAATTATTTTTTCCTTAGCTCCCTCGATCAACGCGCTTAATCCACTAACAGTCACGCCGACCAGCGCGAGTTGCTGAGAAACAGTCGCATCGACCAACCTCTGGCGCTTGTTGTCAGTTAGGTAGTCGCGCTGATGCCTGTAAGTGAAGATTAGGGCCTGACCCCAATCTTGGCCAGTGTGTTCTGCTCTTGTGGTTTTGACCCTGTAAGCCTTTTAGACCATTTTCTCCCTGACTAGAAAGCTTCATTTAGCTTGCTTTGTGTGCTTGCTTGGTTTAGCCCACCCTCTGATGTGTTAAGTCTGGCCCTGTGTGAAGTTCTTTTTTATTTTTTCTTTGAATCCCTCGATCGGTGCTACTTTTGGCCCAAAATTCACTCCAGTCTCAAGGGTAAAAAAAATCAGAATTTCTCCCATTCCAGTGCCAGTGTGTCTTGATCCTCGGACTCTCTTCTTCCTCCCAGAAGTGACTTGTTTGCTTCATTTTCAATTGAATGAGTGAAAGAGTCTCATTTTTCTCTTATTTCGAGTGTCTCTTTTCTCATTCCAAGCATAGATTCCATTGCTTGTTTGTCGATTGAAGCATTTATGTGTTTAGTTGGTTTGATTTAGGGAAGAAGTTATTTTTGGTTTCATTCATCATGCTTTGGATTTGATTGATGCTTGTTTGTTCGGAATTGTGAAAGTTTTCATTAAAGTGCTTTATGTGAAAGATTCATTTTGCAATTTATGAAAAGAAGAACATCATTCTAGTTTACTTAAGAGAAAATATTGCATTAGTAGTTGAGAAGTTAGAATTGCATCATTATAGGCATGGAAATGAAATGAAACTTCTTTTGTTGTTAAGGGAAGATTAAGTGCATTTAGGAGATTTATTAGTGAAATATTTCATTATTCAATTGTTGCATTGATTGTGTGTTTTCTATCTCTCAATTAGTGTTAACTTTCATTGAAGACAAAGATCTCTTTTCTCATATAGCTGCATATAGGAGTTTTGTCAGATGACAACAATAGGGCCTTGTAATTGAAAACTAATTCAAGATTAACCATTAAAATTTATTGAATTAACCTAAGGAAGCATTGAAATTTAACGCTCACATTTAGTGGTCTAGGCTAGAGACGTGTTCCGGCGTCTTTAAACCTAGCAGTTGTCGTTCGCTTTGGCATTAGACAATGCTAGTATGGACTTGTGCTCCCCGTACCATCGTGTATATAAAGGGAGGCCCCACTAGGTTTGCAATCCTTTATCCATAGGAAGTCGAGTCTGCCGCCTTGTAAACGTGATACACCAAACACAACATTCAGGGACATTTCCTGCCCGTACTTCTCGGTTCTTCGGGAGATATTCTGCAGTTCACAGTTACTTGGTAATCCTTCCTGCCTAGAGTACTCTGAGTAGTCATTTTTTATCTTTATTGACTCTTTAAATTTGAAAAGATCATCGAGCACTTGTCCTTTCAAGCTTGTTTCAAATCAAAAGTGATAGAGTCACCTTTCGTCCTTTTCTCAACTCTTAAAATATGAAAAGGAAAAGTTTTGTTTCAGTGTCTTAAAATTATCTACCCACGAAATATTCCTGGTTAAAATTATCTTCCTTAGTGATTCTTTAGGGTAGATTCCAATGGCAACATTCCTAGAGTCTACCAGTCAAGGGTTCCCCTCGGATGGGAATCCTGGTCCTTTTCCTTCTTTTGGAAATGTTGGTTCTCCTTATATGGCAACGTTGTCCCTCCCTGGGTTAACCATTGGTTTACATGTCTGGTTATTTTCGACCTTGGTGGTCCCGAGTGTCCCAACTCCTACCCGGCCATCTCCTTCATTTGAATCATATCACGTTGATTCTAAGGTTGACCTCTCCCCTTCTTCCCCTATTTCTTCACCTTCCTCTTCTACTTCGCCTGGTGAAAATTTGAAATCCAGTAACCAAGAGGCTAAGAAGAATAAGAAGTCAAATAAGCGAGAGGACAACCGTGCAGCTATTACTCCAGATTCACCCCCCGTCGACAAACCTTCTGATCCTCCACGAAAGGTTAGATTCCCTTGCAAGTTGTGTAAGGGTGACCATCTATTCGAGACTATCCTAGCATTCCTAGAGTCTTAGAGGCATGGTCTCAAAATCTGGATCAACCATCCCCATCGACCTCTGGAGATCATATCGGTGCTACACCCTTGGATAATGATGGTAAGAAGAAGGGAAAGATTAGATTTACCTATAGGTTATGTGAAGGAGAGCATCTTCTTCACCTTTGTCCTCTTATGGATAAAGCTTCCAAAGTTTTGGAAAACCTTGCAGCTCCTCAACCCCAACTTCCTGTTGGTTATCAGAGGCTTTCTTCTAACCCTCTCCCAGTTGGTAAAGAGATTGACTTGAATTCATCTCTTGTCAGTCCTGCTTTTCTAGAGCGTGACTCTCTTGTGTCTGTTCCTGACCAACCATTCGTCGGAAAGAGTGTCGACTTAGCTCCGCCTCTAGTTGCTCACTCTATTCCAGAAGAGAGTGGTGATCATACTGCTCATGTTCTTCTCATCTCCTCAGATTCTCATGAATCAAAGAGTGACCCTCCTGTCCCAGTTGTTCAGGAGAGTCCTTCTCCTATTCCTGTATAGCATGGGGGCAATCATATGATACCCCCACCAAGTAGTTATGTCGTCTCTTTTGATTGGAGTCACTTGACTACTTTCCACCTCCCATCTTATGTGCCTTTCCAGATCATAGTACAAGCCTATAATATGGTAGTACCTGGAACTATATTATATGAAGGTGCGTATGTTAGCATCATGTCTTCTACTACTTGACAAGCTTTGGGTTCCCCACAGCTTGTGCCTATCACCCAGAATATGTTGGCTTTCAATGGAAGAACTAGTTAGCCCTTGGGGATCCTTCTGAAGTTCCCTATTACTTTGGAAGTGAAGACCATCTATATAGACGTGATGGTAGTCCAAGGTCCTTTAGATTTCAATATTCTCCTTGGACACGACTATGTTTATGTCATGGGAGCTCTTGTTTCTTCACTTTTCCATGTGGTTTGTTTTCTGCACGAAGGGATAATTGTGACTATTGATCAACTGTCGTTCATTTGTCACCAAGTGCTTCCTTTGCAACCATTGTCCCCTATTGGCTCTTTTTTGCAAGCAGTACCTTCCCCGCCACAGGTCAACTATGTGGCTACCCTTCCCATCTCCACATATGCTGATGATCACACAGATGGTATTGTACATTATGTACTGGGGGCATTGGAACCCGATCTGTCTTTGGTTCCAAATGACATGTATTCTTCCCAGAGTGTGGTTCTTCCATCTAGTGAAGACCTCTTGGGAGCCATGTTCTCGTATGATCCATGAACAACTGTATGAGGATAGTTCTTTTACTGTGTCAACCTCGTTAAAAAATGAAACAAAGGGTGTGAGGATAGTTCCTGGTCTTATGTCAACCTCGTTAAAAAATGAAACAAGGAGTCATGAGGATGGTTCCTTGTCTTGTGTCAACCTCGTTAAAAAATGAAACAAGGGATGAGCATAGTTCCTTGTCTTGTGGCAAGCTCGTTAAAAAATGAATTAAAATGTCTGAGGATAGTTTATTCCTGTATCAACCTCGTTAAAAAATGAAACAACTCCCTTTTCCAAATAGAGTCTTTGATTAAGATCTCGTAAAATCTCAGTCGAGTCTTTCTTGGATCTCGAAAGTGAACCTTCATTCCATTCACCTAGCTGAATGAAATGAAGCTTGGGGGGCATGTACCTCGATTGAGTCATTATGTTGGGGGCATGCAAACTTATAGCAAGCATAGTTTTTCATTTCAAGCTTGTGTAAACTGAAACCAAATCCAAGTAGAGTTATCCATGGTTCAAGCTTGTGTAAAAATGAACCCATGCCCATTTTACATATGTTGGGCGGCGAATCCCCCCATAGCATGTTTTTGGGGCTTAAAGCCCAATTTTTGGTCAATGTAATGTAAAGACTCCATGAAGTACGGGTGTAGAGCGCGAAAGTCTAGGATGAGTCATAGGGTTGTCTACCCTAAGAATTGCAACTTAATGTAAAGTTGTGTCGGCCTACTCATGGTTCGTAGACCATGGGATTGTATAAATAGAGCGAGGATCTAAGTGTAAAGACAGTTCTAAGTTTTTGGCAAGTAATAGATAGATGTGAAGGCATGGTTAGAAGATAGAAGTGGATCTGAAGGTAGTGGGTCATAGTAGTAGGTAGAGGCTCTGCAGTTGAGTGTGCAGAGGCCTAGTAGAGTCCGCAACTGAGTGCATAGACCCTTGCAGCTAAGTGTGCAAGGCGGAGTCGGGACTGTAACTGAACTTGAGTATTAATAAAAGACAAGATTGATTCAAAATATTGTGCGTCTATTTGTAGATCTCTATTTCTATGTTCGGGTTATCTTTATGCATTTATATTGTTTTCGAGTACGCGCGCTTATCTGAAAGTTGAATAAGTAATAAGAATATTGGGCCCGCACAAACTAAGTTAAGCAATAATATAATAGCACAATAAGGATCAGATCGGAATAACATTGTATTCACAATGGTGCACATGGGTTGCGAAGGATAGGAAGTTACGCGGAGCAGCGCAGTGCATAGGTTAGGATCGCAAACCTCCAGAACCTTCATCAAGACATCCCTAGGGTGCGGAAACCTGGTTCCAACACCCTCCCATACTACTTCGGGTGAGACCTCAGTCCGCGCTCCATGGAATGTTGTCAAAAGGGCCAGTAGTACCGGGATTTTCTTGGCTAAACTCACTGCTGAACCTGGGTCAGGCCCCATGTAGCCAACAAATGGTTCCGTTACCAGGACTGGGATCTACCTAAGGGATGTTTGATGTCATGCCATTGGAACCCAACAAAGAAGGAAATTGAAGAGTGGTTGGACAAGAAAATTCACGAGTTTGCAACACAGGAAAATAGAACTCCACAGGTATCTGAGAAAAGGTGGCTGGATCGTTACATGTATACAAAAATCCATGAGATTTTCTTTGCATCCTTTCCCTCTGAACTGTATGAGTGGATCGTGAGATTAGCCGACAACCAAGGAAGGTGTAAGCTTGACCAACTGATAGAGTGGATCTCGGAATTAGTGCGCAGACTAAAGGCATCAGAAGACAAGATCGCGCGAGCTATGGACCATTGGCTCGACTGGATAATAGGGGGATTTATCACTAAGTTTGCAGTGGACACGATCATGAGCTACAATGAGGCAGAATGATGTTTTCTCAAGGGACTGCGAGGTAAGTATATTAAATATTTGAATACCTGGATTAAGATGTTGTTATGTGAAAAATGGGTTATGCGAATACATTAATGTTTGGGGCGATGCGGAGCGGAAAGATCTACAAAGGTAGTGGGGAATTAGCAAACAACCCGTTAATTTCACCTTCGCGAGAAAGCAAGGAAGAGCTCGCTCGGGTCTCTCCGAGAAGTGTGGTTAGCTTGATAAGGCAGCGCATTCCGCAGTTACCACCTCCACCCACGCCACCACCTGCTTCACCTCCCTCACCTCCATCTCCACCTAGTCCACCTCCAACAACCCCTCAGTTTAGCATGGCGAGCGCGATCAAGCTACTCATATTTAGAGGGGTAGGGAATGAGGATCCAGACCAATTCTGGTTCATGGTAAGAGCAGTGTGGGAAGCACAAGGGGTCACAGATGACAACATTAAGAAGGCTACATTGGTGAGCGCATTACAGGATCACGCGTTGACATGGTATATCAAGCACTCTAATGACCACCCAAACGCAAGGATAACAGAGATCTAGAATGCGTTGAACAGAGAATTTAGCCGGCCAAAATCAGAGACACAGTCAATCATCGGATTTAAAGAGATCGCGATGCTTCCAGGTGAGACCCCCTGGGATTTAGATTAGCGGCTGAAGAGTACGATCCGCGAGGCTAATATGATGCTCACGGATGCACAACATCGCACATGGTTTGTGGCATCCCTGACACCACACTTGAGGATGACATTGTCACAACAGAAACTTTCCACCCAGGCCGAAGCGTTGGAAATGGCGATGAGGTTACATGAGACCCCGATACAAGATCCTGGGTTGGGAGTCCAACAAATCCACGCGCAACTACAGAATCTCTGCCTAGAAATGTAGAGCTTGAAGCAGGATAGGGCACCATGGCCAGAAGCGCGCAAGGAAGTATGGTGCGTAAAATGCAAAGGCTAGGGCCATGACAAGGACCACTATCCAGTATTCGCGAACTACTTGGCAGGAGGGGGGCCAATGCCATTGAGACCGGAGGCATAGGCAGGGCCAAGTGTGACACCCACATTATGGTGCGCGATCTGTCAAATAGGAGGAAAACACACGACAGATAATTGTCATTTGTTGCAGAAGTATACACAGACTCCCTAGCAGTTGTTTTGTAATTTTTGCAGGTCAGTAGGCCACGACGAGCGCACTTGTTGCAGTTACGAGTTAATGATGGACCAGACCCCAGCCTATAGGATGCAGACAGAAATGCGAGCCCTCGACCCAGCGGCAAGGATGGCACGCGCTAGATTTCAGGGGCAAGGTCGAGGACAAGGTGGAATGAAACCAGGAAGGGGCTGTGAACAGTTAATTTGTTACAATTGCGGAGGACGAGGGCACTATGCCCACGATTGCACCAAATTGACGAGGATATCCTATTCGTACTATGCTCAGTTTGATCATGAAATAGTAGATTGTCCTACGTTGATCACACAAATGCGTGAAAGGGGTATTCCAGCCCACTCCGACTCAGAATATACAAATGATGAGGTCTGAACCATGTGAAGAAGACCCGAATGTAAACATGATGCTCAGAAGCGGTGCGACCACGGGAGAGGATAAGGGGAAGCAGCTAGAGGAAGATACATGGGTTTGCAAGGCTACTGCAAAGGAACTCGAGTTTGACTTAGAGCGTGTGAAGGAGATGTTCATGGAAGCTAAGAAGAGCTTCGCGGAAGCCTCCACTTCCGGTAGTAAGGACCAACAAGAGCCAGGAATGGATCCTTCAATTCATACTACCTTTCTAGAGACATGCATGAAACTGCTGCATGACAACAAAGCAGTTAAGGGACTACAGGAGCTGATCACCAGGTGCACGGGGTCAGGAGAACCGCGCGTAGTCCAGAAATTAGGGAAGCATGCATTGCGCACCAGGAGGGAAATGAGATTGACGACGCAGAATGGTGAGTACGAAATGGATCAGCTCATCCTAGATCTAGGATCGGATGTGAATGTGTTACGAAAGCAAACATGGGAACGGATGGGCAGGCCCGTGTTACAGTGGTTCCCTATTCAATTAAGAATAGCGAACCAACAAAAGATTTTTCCCATGGGAAGGTTACCAGGGGGTAACAGTTGATATTGAAGGCGCGAGCATGCAGACGGACTTTGAAGTGATAGAGATTGTTAATGACAGCAATCCCTATCCCACGTTACTAGGAATAGACTGGGCCACTGATATGAATGGAGTCATGAACTTGAAGAAGCGAAAGATGATATTCGAGAAAAAATCCCTACGCGTAGTAGTCCCGCTAGACCTCGCCAAAGGAGTGCACTACAATGAACCAGTGCACGACGATGAAAGCGACAATGAGCTGGATTGTATTTACCATATAACAACACGGGACCAAGATCGGGTGAACCCGACTGTAGATGGGAGAATCTCGTGAGAGCGTGAAAACTCCTGTAATTCAGACTTAGACGAAGAAGTAGAGCACTGGCAGAACCAGTTACACGACATGACAACGTTGAACTGCAACATGATGATTAGATCACTGCGTTGCGTGATGACATAGGCAAGGGAACTGTCAACATATGATGGAGTGACAGTGGTGGATGAATTCTTGGACAAATTTGAAAACACAGTACCAGAATAGTAGTGGTATGGTGTGCTAGAATGGGCACTGTGCACAACACCCCCACAATGGTGGAGTACACATCAGGAGACCATTGTAAACTGGCATGAATGTAGAAGGCAGATGCGCTTACAGTTTGGAAGCCCCCATCATCAAATGAAAATCGGGCAACCAAGATGAAGCAGCTTGTGCACCCACCTATGTCGATGGGTGCAGACGTGCACTGTGCAATCCACACAAGCACACCCTAGACTAAGGATCGAAAATTAGAACCAGACGTAGCAGCAGGAAAAGCGACGCACACCACAAGTATTCCATGTCGAAGCATTCAAAAGGGTATGTGGAATCATGAACAGAGTTCACCAGGTGAGACGAACTGATTGGGGCCTACGCATACCAACGGTTCGATGGGCCTATAGGGCCATGAGAAAAACCCTGAGCGCAGAAATAACTCCAACACCAAAGAGAAGAGATGAGACCATAAGAGAATAGAAGAATCCCCATATAACAGCTTCCACAGTTGGGACAGTACGCGAGGACCTGAGTAAAGGAATTATGTAGTTGTAGGAAGCTATTCAGCGAGGGAACTTGAAACTTCGTGAACTCAAAGAAGATTGGGTATGGATGGAAAAGAAAATCATGTTATTGAATGAAGAAATCAACAAACTAGAAACTGAAATCATGCAATCATGCTACGCCAGGAAACTAAGCACGATAGGACAAGGTATAGCTAGCCATACCACTGCATTAGAAGAATTTGTGGCCCTGCTACCATGGCTGCAACCGCACCTTACTAGACAAATTAAACAAGGGAGCGCACCATACAAGGAAGAATGCAACGCACTGACAAACGCGAGGGTAATTGAGGGGTGCCCGCAGACCGGGCTGGAAGGTAAATTGAAACCATGCACAGGTGGTGCGACCACCTGACTATCCGTTGAGAGCACAGTCTCAGCGCTCCAAGCAATTTAAAGAGAGCGTGGGACTAGAAAAGTGTCTGTATGGGAGTTGCACGATACGGAGCTTGTGCGCAGGATCAGTATGTCACAGGGGTTGCGGCCACGCATAGGGGGCTGCGCTGCTGTGTGGGTAGGCTGGGAGGTGATCGTTGGTGTCACTATTCATGACAAGAGGTCCAATTTAAGGCAAAAAGGAGTGGGCGGCGGGAAATTAAGACACAAATTAAGAGCGAGATTTGGGACGATCTGCCGCCAAGAAGGCATTAATGACTCAGAAGTGGGGGGAAGGGTCGAATTCAAATTCAAAAGATGCTATAAAACCACCAGGGCTAGCCACAAGGCAACACTTGGTTGTTTGAGAATTGAGCAAGTACAAAGCATTGAGCGTCACGTACTCTTACCACCCTCAAGTATAGACACGATGACAGCTGCAAGAATAAGAGTGTGATTTGCTGAAGTTATCACGGAGCCTTGTATGGCCCATGAGGAGCCTGGAGAGGCAACAGCTGTGCCAGAAGTTCCAAAATCACCGCACACGTTGTGGCCACAGAAAGATAAGCAAATTATGGGGCCAGTCTGTGTATCCCCAAGAATCCCACGGTTTGGCAAATTGTTAATGGCAGAAAAGGGAAAAGCCATCACCATTGAAACAGAGGAGGAGGAGGAAGACTTGCAAGCTCTGATCACCCAGATTGAGGCATAAGACGATGAGGCGGAGGATGTCTCCCAAATGCCTTCCGTGACAAAGTTACCTCCTTACATCCCTCCGCGGAAGGGTAAAGCCAAGATACGAAAGACCTGGAGGCCACAAAGAGTGTGCTCCAGACCTCGCTTCTCCCAGATGATATAAGGTTCGAAGGTACGTTGTTGGGACAAATACCTACTATGAATTTCGAATATTGGGACCTCGCAGACAGCGAGAAGTTCCCACAGTTGGCCACAGAGAGGTTAATGAAGCATAAATGGTTGCGTGGTGTGGAGAGGGTTGGGTTACTCCATCTGTGATGGATACGCCACTACCACTATGCGCCCATCACCATTTTTGTCATCAGGTAGCTGTTGTTCCTATTGCATGATGGGTATCTCTGGTTGGAAGAGCCGATTCCCATCATGACCGATCTAATTCACCAAATTTCTTGACTGCCAGTCAAAGGAAACGACCCTGCGGCCATAGCAGGAAAAAGTAGTGACTTGGCCCTTGCAGAAGCTATGACGGCCAAGTATAAACTAGAAAAGAGAAAGCGGGGGTATGTAATAGAAAGCATTAAGGACCAAGGGGTGCGCGTAGCCACGTAGTTGTTGGCCAACAAGCTAATAAGGAAATGTCGCGTCGATGAAGTACCAGCATCTGTGATTGCATTGGAAGAGCAATGCGTATAGGGGGTCCAGTTCAACTAGGCGCAATTCCTTTGTGACAAATTTTTGACGAACTGCAGGGAAGCCTAGGAGTAGGGTAAGACCTTACACTATGTGTGGTTACTCTTATCCATCATGTTGGTTGTAGGGGAGCTACCGGAGGACAATGAGTTTCCCACTACTAGGGGTGACCTGCCTGAAGCCACAAGGTACTCATCGCTCTGGGCTACAAAAGACACGAACAAGATTCACAAGATAAAGGTGTTCTGGGTGTTCGTGGAGGTGAGCATCCGAACATGGATCAACCACAAGCCGCGCTTGTCCCCTACAGTTCATAATAGCTTGCAAAGCATGGAAAAATTCAAGGCGGATATGCATAACCTATATATCCGGGCGCGCAAGGATCCAGCACAAAAATGGGTGAAGCTTCCGTTCATTGCAACGGATGATGCGATCTTCGCAGTAATGGAGTCATGGCCTCTGGAGTGGCGCACCTCAGACTTGGTAGAAATGGAGAAGGTTGCAGCACAGCAATGAAAGAAGGACACCAAGTTGCGCATCGCGTAGCTGGCTGAGAGGAGGCGCTAGGAACAAGAAGTAGCCACACAACAGAAGGC
Organism: Pinus tabuliformis; assembly: GCA_031772625.1. NCBI lineage: Eukaryota > Viridiplantae > Streptophyta > Pinopsida > Pinales > Pinaceae > Pinus > Pinus tabuliformis. The sequence continues at coordinate 1,692,714,156 of CM062820.1, read as the reverse complement.
GACTAATGTAGCAGCAATAGTACAGACGGCAAAGACCACAACCATGCCAACTAGAGAGCTTGAGAAGGGCCAGGAGATGTCCATGGGGTAGCAAACCGGGGAAGGGGACAGGACAGAGGAACATGTGGAACCTGATTCTGCATCGACCTAACTCAAGCGGTCGCGTGGCCCTGAGAGAATAGCTCCTCCGAAGAAGGGAAAAGCCATGAAGATATCCATCGACCCGATCATGCTCACAAAAGGTGATCTATTAGATATCAGCGAAACGATTTATGACGTCACAAAGGATGCACTCCACGAATTTCGAATGGAGCAGAACATTGTGTTGGGGGCGCTCAGCATGCAGCTACAAGGTTTTCAGGTATAACACCCCCAAATAGGAACAATGGCCCAGTATGTCGCTACAGGAACTGCCGAGGCCGAGTAGATGCTGCGCGCTCGTATGGGCAACACCTTTGTCTTGCCTGAAGGCACGCTAGCAACAACAAGCAAGGGTGATCGGGCTGTGATGAGCAGCATGAAAGGCGTCGGCTTGAACTTGGCTGCCTTGCCATGTGAAATGTTGTACTAGCTGCAGGATGGGCTCATCGCAGAGCTCCACGCCTAGGAAGGTCGAGCGATCCAGGTCCTGCATGAGCAAAAAATCAACATGGACCAGCTCAGCATCCAGCAGGATGAGTTGGTTACGTAGGCTCGTGGACTAGAGTAGGCTATAGAGGATGCATGCATGACCATTCAAGAGTTGGCTATGCCAGCGGAGCTACCAGCAATGGAGCGGGTCCATAGATTGGTGGCCGGAGTCCGCGAGGCCTGAGAGAAAATGGCAAAGGTTCAGTTGGAGCTGAACCTGTAAATTGCTGAGCTGTGATTGAAGGTGCAGCCTTCCACATCCCCAGAAGTCAGAGAGCATTGTGCTCGCGCTATCCAGATGGGGTTGGAACAAATTGGCCAGGCGACACAGGGGTGCACCGGGATGTTGGAGCAAGCACTAACCATACTTACGCACCTGCAAGAAGACCCGAACCTATAGTGCCTAGAGACAGAGGCACGCGAGTTGCAGCAGGAGTACGACAATGTCCGAGGCATCGTGCAGACAGTTGCCCTTATTCAACGACTTGCCAGACTACAACAGGCAAGGGCACTGAAGGACTGATTAGACACCGCACACCAAAAGGAATCCCCGCTTAAAGCACGCATCCAACCATGGGGTCGAGGATGACAGTTTGGGCTCCTTTCCCCTATAATGATGGAACTACCTCAAGGGATGAGTCCTTCTCCCATGAGAAGAGGATCCGCCTCCCATCCATATTTCCTATATAAACCTCCCTTCATCCCAATCACAAGCTAGTGCTAGTCATAGTTACAGTTTTGGCTGAGTGTGAGTATACTATTTTGGGTTAGACAAGCAAGCTATTACTAGTTGTAGCCATCTAGTTGTGTGAGGGAGAAGTGTGTTTGGTTTGGAGTGAAGCCTAAAGGGAATAGACTTTAAATTATCATTGTTTGAAGCCATCATGGAATTCTAGCAGAAGTGTGTGGGAACCTGGTCTTGTCAGAGGAAGACTGCAACGTTAAGACGAATGGTTGTAATCTCTCTTTGATATTAATATATGCAACTATCGATTGATTTCCTACATGTTTTGTAATATTACATATCCATGTCTTAATGCTTCTTGACTCGTTAAGTAGGTTGAATTGCAATTTGTCTATTATTATGTTTGTGTTGTTGTTGTTTACTTGTTTCAGGAGCTTGACGAAGGAAGCGAGAGATTGCTGGAGCAAGCAAGCGAGGACATCATCAAGCAGGATAAGCAACCAAGAGGTAGGCCCTCTTGATTGATTCTAACCTAAGGAAATATTCCATAGAATGTATCTATTGTGGCTAGACCCATTATCAGGCTAGAGGAATTCATTCATGTCCGCACTTATAATTTTATGTTGTGGCTAGAACCATTATCGAGCTAGAGGAATTTGTTCATGTTCACACTTATAATTTTACTTCATCACATGGAGGTAGAGAGAGATAGAGTGACAAGGTAGATATGGAGAGAGAGGGAGAGAGGAGAGGTGAGAGAAAGGGAGAGAAATGGAAGGGCGAGAGGGGGACATAGAGATGGAGGGGGGAGAGAGGGGGAGAGAGAGAAGGAGATAGGGAGGGATATAATGATAGAGTTGGAGGGTAGAGAGAGGGAGATGGGGGAGAGAAACAGAGAGAGAGGGAGCAAGGAATAGAGAAAGGACTCAAGAGAGAGGAGAGAGGGATAGAGAGAGTAGAGGAGGGAAGAGAGAGAGAGAGAGAGATGGATCCAATCTAGAAATGGTATGCATATATAAAAATCAACCTAGATCCATCTTAACCCTAGATATCAAGCGTCGAGAGGGATCACATCTCTTTTCACTTGAAAATAGGTTTGCATCTCAAGAGATTTGATCCCTCTTGGTGCTTGATAGATCTGAGGTTAAGGTGGATCTAGGCTGGTTTTATTTTATTATTTTTATTTTTATTTTAGTTTGACTGAGTCAAAATGTTAAACACTACAACATCTCTACCCAACTTGGATCATATATTTACATAGGAGTTAAGTTTACTTATGAAACTCAAATATAGATTTTTTTTTAAATAAAAAGTGGATCGGGTGAGAGGAAATCTTGGATAAAATATACTATTTACGCCACAAGGCATTCCCCTTTGAAAAACTCTCCCAGTTGCCACTATGTACTGGTCTACAATGTTGGATCAAGCGTTAGATGATTGAAACGTCGTGGATCGTTGGATCCCACCCTTGAAATTTCAATTGACTCCTTGGTTTACACCAGTTTGTTCAACCGATCTCCCAAAAGGAACTACATGTGCTATAAACAAATTCCCAATCCGAGTAACGCAACTTGTATTTCAAAAATGGTGTAACGACTATCATGTTGTGTCCAAGTGAAATCAATTGAGAAGAATTAAGAGAAGGATGTTTACAAAAATGTGAGTTTGATGGCCTTCAGAATGAACCTTATTTCTTACCAATGTTGGCATTGCTTGCCACTACATCCTTGAAAGGATGCCCTCATCTCCAACTCATTGCATTATCCTTGCATTATCTGGACTTCAAATTCATAGGACAATCGAACCTTATTTCTTACTTATGTTGGCGCTTCTTGCCACTACATCCTTGAAAGGATGACCTCGGCTGCAACTCATTGCCTTATCCTTGCATTATCTGGACCTCAAATTCATAGTCCCTGTTTGTGTAGAACTTCCCACTGTAGATCAACAAATTATGCATTATACTAAAGCAAAATACAAGATCTACTTCTACAACAAACTTTGCGGAAGCTTAATCGAATTGAGTAAGATCAATGGGAACACATATAACTGAGAATGAGAAATCAATCACACATAACACAGAAGAAATAACCCGGGGAAAGCCTCAGCCTAAAACCCCAATCTTTGTATTATCATATGTTATGAAACCAGCTCACAAAAAGATAGAAAAGAGAGATCCACGCCTTAGAATTCAGCCTCTTCGAGGGGGCAACCTCCTTTACATTACATAAATGAACAATTCTTGGATGATACAAATGAAAAGACCTCCTTTCTATATATAGGAGTCTAAGGGCTCATAACATAATGAGAGCCTACATAACAATAATAATGTAAGGGCACAATAATAACAATAGTGGGCTTCTATGGGGTGCCATAGTAACAATATGGGCATTACATGGGTACATCAATATAATAAGTGGGTTCTACTAATAAAATAAGGGGTTATATTAATAATATAGGGGCCTAACATGCCCCTCTCCTTCAGAAAGCGTTGTCCTCAACGCTTGAGCAGTTCTGGATACTTCTGCATAAAATTCTCATCCTCCCATGTGGAATCTTCAGTGGATAAGTTCTTCCACTTGATAAGATACTCTGAAATTGATCGATTTCGTAGCTGTCGAGTTCTTGTTTCTGTGATTGCTTCTGGTTCCAATATAATTTTTCCTTCCTCGTCAAGTTCTGGCAATATTGTTTGAATTGGGAGCTTGTCACCTATAACCTTCTTTAAACTTGAAACATGGAAAACTGGGTGCAATCGAGAAGCTGCAGGAAGCTCCAATTTGTATGCCATAGTACCAATCTTTTCCAACACCTTGTACGGACCATAATACTTTGGTGATAATTTTTTATCCTTCTTAGCTTGCTTTAGGGACATTTGCTTATATGGTTGTAGCCGTAGGAATACCCAATCACCTACATCAAAACTTCTTTCACTGCGATGTTGATTTGCCTGTTGCTTCATTCTATTTTGTGCCAACACGAGGTTATCCTTTAAGAGTTGGAGGACTTGTTGTTGATGTTCGATGTGATGTTCCACTGCCTGAACCTTAGAATTTTCTCTTAAATATGATGTGATGGATGGTGGTTGATACCCATAAAGTGCCATAAATGGGGTCATTTTTGTTGCTGTATGGAAGGAAGTGTTATACCACCATTCAGCTAGAGGCAACCATTTGACCCATTGTGTCTGTTTATCAGATACAAAGCAACGAAGATATCCTTCCAAACATTTGTTTACTATCTCAGTTTGCCCATCAGATTGAGGATGATAAGATGAGCTATGAGCTAACTGAGTACCAAGACAAGAAAATAATTCTGTCCAAAAATTTCCAGTGAAAATGGGATCTCTGTCACTTACAATAATCTTTGGGTTTCCATGTAGCTTTTGAACTGTTTCCATAAATGCAGTAGAAACTGTACTGGCTTTAAATGGATGTGATAATGCACAAAAGTGTGCATACTTGGTAAGTCTGTCAACTACCACCATGATGACACTCTTTCCCTCAGACTTGGGTAAACCTGTGATAAAATCCATTGAAACCTCCTCCCAACGTTGGCTTGGAATGGATAAAGGTTGTAATAGACCTGGTGTCTTAATTGTTTCAACTTTATTTTGCTGGCAAACCAAACATTCCGCCACAAACTTTTGAATATCTGATTTAAGGCCATCCCAAAAAAATTCCTTCTTAACCCTGTGGTAAGTTTTTAAAAATCCTGAGTGCCCTCCTAAGGGAGAAGTGTGCAATTCCATAAGAATCTTTTGTTTTAGCTGGGAATTCTTACAGAGGTATAAGCGATCTTTGTACCATAACGAATCATTTTGCCAGCTAAATGTATCAGAAGTACTGGAATCTTATTGTAGCTTTTGAATAAGTGCCCACACTTCTTCGTCGTTCTTCCATTCCTCCCTTGCTTCGTTTATCCAATCTGGTTGGATAATAGAAATGGCACACAACAATGCTTCCACATCCTCATCCTTTCTTGAGAGTGCATCTGCCACCACATTTTGCTTCCCTTTTTTGTAGATGATTTCAAAGTCATAACCCAACATCTTTGTGACCCACTTTTGTTGCTCTTCAGAGGATAATCTTTGTTCTAAAAAGTATTTAAGGCTATCATGATCCGTTTTTACCTTGAAGTGTCTTCCCATTAGGTAGGGTCGCCATTTCTTAAGTGCATGGAGTATTGCCAACATTTCCTTCTCATAAATAGCTTTGTTTAAAAACTTTCCCTTGATTGGACAACTTTCAAAAGCAATGGGTCTTTCATCTTGCATTAGAACAGCACCAATTCCATTTCCTGAAGCATCACATTCCACAATAAAGGTTTTTGTGAAGTCCGGCGTAGCTAAGACCGGTGCTTGGCACATTGCCTCTTTAAGATGTTCAAAGGCCTTTGTTGCTTCCGAAGTCCATGAAAATGAATCTTTCTTCAATAATGTTGTTAGAGGTGCTGCTATTCTCCCATAATTCTTAACAAACTTGCGATAATACCCTGTCAACCCAAGAAATCCTCGCAGATGCTTTATGGATGTGGGGATTTTCCATTCCTTAATGGCTTTAATTTTGCTAGGGTCTACCTTAACTCCTTCATGAGATACAATATGACCCAAATATTCCACCTCCTGGACTCCAAAGAAACATTTGGATCTTTTTGCATATAATTGTTTCTCCTCCAATAGTTGTAACACCCTGTCAACATGTTCAACATGATCCTTCCAAGACTTGTTGTAGATTAGTATATCATCAAAAAATACTAACACAAATTTTCTAAGGAATGGTTTGAAAATTGAATTCATCAAACCTTGAAATGTTGAAGGTGCATTGGTAAGGCCAAAAGGCATGACCAAAAATTTATAATGACCCTCATGAGTTCTAAATGCTGTTTTCGGAATGTCTTCAATCTTCATTCTGATTTGATGATATCCCGAACGAAGATCCAACTTGGTGAAGTAAATTGATCCATGCAATTCATCCAGTAATTCATCAATAACAGGAATGGGGAACTTATCTTTAATAGTGAGCTTGTTGAGCTCCCTATAATCTGGACACATGCGCCATGATCCATCCTTCTTGTGCACCAATACTACTGGAGCTGAGAAAGAACTTTGACTTGGTTGAATTATACCAGCCTCTAGCATTTCTGCAACCATACGTTCAATTTCACTTTTTTGGACATATGGATATCTGTACGGCCTGATGTTTGGCGGAACACTTCCTGGAATCAGATGAATAGCATGATCATGATCACGCATAGGTGGGAGACCTTTGGGAGTCTCAAATACCTTGGAATGATTGTCCAGGACTTTTTGGAGATCTGGAGAAATAGATGATTCCAATGTGGAAACATCTAGCGAACATAATTGTGCAATTACACCTCTTTGCTCCTTTTTTAGAAGCTTTGTCATGCCATTAGAGCTGATTATCTTTCCTGGTTTCCCTGCAATACCCCTTAATTCAACTTCCTTTCCTTCCACATAAAATTTCATGAAAAGTTCTTGAAAATTAAAAGCTATTGTACCCAAGGATTGTAGCCATTGGACTCCTAGTACAACATCAACACCTCCCATTGGAATGGAAAGCATTGGGCTAGTCAATACATATTCTCCCATGGATAGCTTGATATTATGGCACTTTCCAGAACAATTTATTGTTCCTCCATTTGCAATCATCACTTGACACTCTGGTGCTAGATATAGGAAGCAATTCAATTCTTTTGCTACCCTACAATGAATAAAATTGTGGGTGCTTCCTGAATCAATCAACACTATTACCTTTTTCTTCTTGATTTGTCCTACTATCTTGATGGTTTGAGGAGTGGTAATTCCTGCCAATGCATTACAAGATATGGTCGGATTTATTTGTTCTTCATCTAGGCTTTGTTCCTGGAATATATCCTCTTCTTTTGACCTTTCTTGCTCCTTTTCTTCTTCGTCTTCACAATCTATGTAGAATAATTTCTTCTCAGCACACTTATGACCTTTTGTGTATTTGCTATCACAATTGTAACAAAGCCCTTTTGCTCTTTTTTCTTCCAATTGTTGTGGTGTCAACCTTGTAGGTTGTGGAAGACTATGGGCAACAAAACTTCCGTCTTTATAGTTGTGAACGGTATGCTTCCTAGTTGCCATAATTTTGCTTTCCATTTTTCTTGCTAACCTGAATGCCTTCTCTAATGAATCAGGTTCCCAAAGGTGCACATCATGTTGGATATTATCCTTTAAAGACCCTATGAACAAATCAATCCTATGCTCCTCTGGAATATCTTTTACCCTTATGTTCAACTTTTGGAACTCATCAATGTGCTCCATTATTGAACCCTTTTGTTTGAGACTTACCAATTGGCTAAAAAAAGTGTTGCTTTTTGTATCCTCATAATGTGCTACCAATTCTTCCGTAAAAATTGCCCAAGTGATAAATTGTTTACGAGAACAAAGCCATTGATACCATACAAACTGATTTGGTTCCAAATATAAAGTTGCCATACGTACCTTTTGTGTGTTTTGCACATTATTGAGATCGAAGAATTGCTCCATCTGTAATATCCATGTGGCGGGATCCTTGCCATCAAACTTCCTCACATCGATTTTTGGAACATGGTGAGTCTTCGATCCAACATTAGAGTCTATGGAATCATGATTAACATTTCTTTTATTCTCATCATGAGTTTCATTTAGTACCCTTTCACCCTTAGGGACGATTTCCTGTAGCAACTTATTCATATTTATCTTCAATTCGTCCATGTCTGTCTTCAAATCTATCTTCAAGTCATCCATCTTAGCTTCCACACCTTTCTTTAAACCATCCATCTTAGCTTCTACATCTTTCTTTAGACCATCCATCTTAGATTCTGTTCCCTTTTGTGCAAGGGACAGTTGTTTCACTTGGTCTTGTAATTTTGATATATCATGTTGCATTTCTTCCTCTTCTTCATGAGTCATGCTAGAGCTTTCAGGTCCCTTACTAGGTGTTTGCATTTTCTTTCCTCGGGGCATCAGTTACCGATAATAATGCTTTACTATGCCCTTTGAATTCCTTCAAACCAAGCTTATGCAAAAATAAAAAATAAAAACTACACACCTTTTTTTTTTACTTTGTAGAAGCCTGATATTGAATCTGATGTATCTCTGTAATTTCGGATCATCCAATTCTGAAATTGCTACCTGCAGTAGCCTTCTGTGTCCTCTTTCCAATGCCACAAGTCTGAGCCAAATTGGATTCTCCAAGGAAGAGTTATGTGAAATCTCCCACAGTGACTTGCTTTTAGACTGGTTCAGTAGAGCGAATTTGTACGATGTGCCACGAGTCACTTTTTCAACTTTTGAATCTGAAACACATATACAAGAAACTAAATTCCGTCCTCTTTCTGTAACTTTTTACGAAATTTCAATCCGATCCTCAGAGAGAGAGTTATGACGCTTTTCCCCAGGTCACCTGTTTTGAATGTAATTCAGGAGTCTGCAAAAAGGCCAACTTCCTCAGATCATATCTCTGAAAATATTGCGCGAAAAGCTCTGAAATTCGGATCCAAGGTTCAATGCCAATTCTTCTCAAATGGGTTTTTTTTGCGACTTCTGAAACATCACAGAAAAAAAGTTATAGCGAAAATTCCACGATGACCTGTTTGGAGCAGCGAAACCCTAGAATCCAAAGCTCTGATACCAAATGTTATGAAACCAGCTCACAAAAAGATAGAAAAGAGAGATCCACGCCTTAGAATTCAGCCTCTTCGAGGGGGCAACCTCCTTTACATTACATAAATGAACAATTCTTGGATGATACAAATGAAAAGACCTCCTTTCTATATATAGGAGTCTAAGGGCTCATAACATAATGAGAGCCTACATAACAATAATAATGTAAGGGCACAATAATAACAATAGTGGGCTTCTATGGGGTGCCATAGTAACAATATGGGCATTACATGGGTACATCAATATAATAAGTGGGTTCTACTAATAAAATAAGGGGTTATATTAATAATATAGGGGCCTAACATCATACAAGTGGAAATGTGTTCAACATTACAAAAAGAATCAGCTCTCAAGCTATCCTGCTCTCTCTGCAATCAAACAATACAACTCACAGACTGAATAGACACAACATATGTCCTCCTCAAGCCCTCCAAGCCTCCTATTTCCTTGCGCAATTTTTCTTGGGGTCCAGTGATGCCACATGTGTGAATTGGCCTCATCACACTCACAAAAACTGAAGAAGTAACTGCGCAATCCTCAAGGAAAGAATTCCTTCTGCATGCAAGAGATATTCATAATGGAATATTCCTACAACTAATAGTACATTGTCCCTCCATCTGATCTCAACTGGGTCTCTGTCTGAACTGACATGCATGAGTTATTTATGAGAGAATATTCAGTTATCTGAAGTGCAGCAGTTACATGCATGCATGCATTAACTAACTGAACTCACAATTAATTCAACAAACTGTTTGAATTAATCTAACTGGACTTGACTCAGTTAATTGAGCCAACTAATTACAACTCAATATTACAACTCATCCTTATCTCTTTAACTGATGGATAAATTCCTCAATTAATGGAGAAACTGTTGCATGTCCCCACATAGACTTCATGTTTGATTTTCTACAACTAATTAAATCATGGTGAATTAATTAATTATTTTACAAACAACTGCTAAGATCAAATTCGAATTTTTACTTGTCTATTTTAGTTCAGGGACTAACTAAAATAGGAAGGTATCTGTTACACAGTAATTTGTCACTGTCTTCCTGTCAGTCTTCCTACTGTGTCATGAGACCAAATTAATCATGCTCATGCTCTCTAATGTTGCCAAATGACCCACTTTGCCAAAGTTTTGCTATCATCGCGACTGTTGTAAAAATAAACGCGCTGATGAGCACTCCAAAACAGACCGAATGCGCTGCCAGCGCGGAAGTACACGTGATTCCCGCGCTGGTCGAATTTCATGAGACAACGCGTCTGTTACTTATATCTGATCGCGCTGATATGACTTTCTTTGTTATTCAACAGCGATGTCAGTGCTCCAGTGCAGTTAGGCACCTGCGATGATCCAGTCTGGGCGAGTTTGTTCTAACATCTGGCCTTCCAGATGACTCCAGACCTGGTTGTTGGCCTTGTAAATGTCGCCCTCCCTTCTCTGGCATGTCTGTTTCGTCATTTGAGCCACCTTCCTTGGGTATAAGCTCATCCTCCCACCATTCATGGAGACTCCTTCTCCTATTTAAGCCTCCACCATTGCCATGAGCTGCTAGTTTTGAATTCATAGTGTTTGGAGTGTTGCTGATAGTGTGTGAGCTTGATAGGTAGCTGGTGTGACAAGTGTGGGATTGCTAGAGAGCTTAAGGAAGGTTGTGAAGTGTTTTGATCTTGTGTAAACTTATGTGAAAGAGAGTTTTTGTCTTGGGAGATCTACCTTCAAGGGTGAATGCTTGAGAGACTTGCTGGCTGGACCCTCTTGAGAAGGATTTGGCGTCAGAACTATGGTTGTATTCTTCTTTGTTTATTAATAATAGACGACTATCATTATGGTTCCACTCTTATTGTCTTTATGATGGTATTTGAGTTATATCCTTTCTGACTGATATATAGTTACATCTACTGGATTTTATGCTTCTGTTTGTATCGTTCTTTTCATGTGCAGGTGTCCGTACACGAGGATCGTGAGGATTGTGACCAGCCGGGGCAAAGGAACGGGAGCATCAACTCTTCTACAAGTACTAGCGTTGGAATCCAGGTAGGCCTTCATCATTGGTCTTTTATTTGTAATTAGGAACCTGCGTGTTAGCGTTGTTTGATCGTTGCTAGACCTTGTTTGGACTAGTAGGGATCGCCTCTATCCGCAGAGGGGATTTACCTCCACAACAGTATCCCGAAATGCTATTTATAGCAGTACTAAATTTAGCACTTCTATATTTAGCATTTCTTGTTGCTATTTTCAACACTCCCTCTCAACAAGAAAGGGATTATTAGTAACCCCAATCCTGTCTCTGTGGAACTCGAACTTGCATTTTGACAATGCCTTCATCAAAATATCTACATCTTGTTCCTCAGTTGAAACATACAGCAACAACATGATCCTATTGACCACACAGTCTTGAAGATGGTGATACCGGATATCAATGTGCTTGGACCTATCATGAAAAACTAGATTCTCAAAGAGTTTGATACAACTCTGATTATCGCAGTAGATCACAGATGGATCCATCCTCTGACCAAACAATCCCACTAAAATCTTCCGCATCCAAATGGCCTCACATGCAGCCTGACTAGCAGCCATGTATTCAGCCTCTGCTGAGCTAAGTGCAACTAATATTTTTTTCCTGCTGTACCAGGAAGATGCAGCTGAACCAAGGTTGAAAATTCCTCCAGAAGTGCTCTTCCGGTTTGATGGACTCCCTGCCCAATCCGCATCTGTGAAGTCCTGAAGCTTCACTCCCTCTGTCTGTCTGTACCACAATCCATACTGAGATGTGCCTCTAAGGTATCTTAGCACATGCTTCACTACCTTCCAAAATAGCTTGGTAGGCTAAATCATAGCTTGACTTAGCTGGTTCACCGCAAAGCATAAGTTGGGTTGTGTGTTCACTAGATACTTAAGTGAACCCACCAGCTGCCAATAAACAGTAGTAGCTACTACCTCACCCGAAGTAGCATCCTCCTTCCTCCAATTCCCAGCTAGAGGAGTCTACATGGGCTTGCACTTCTCCATGTGAAAGCGTCTGAGTATCTCATTGGCATACTTGCTTTGAGACACAAATACTTCACCATATTTCTGCCACACCTCCATGCCTAGAAAGTAGTGCATAAGACCCACGTCTTTCATTTTGAACTCTCTTGCAAGGTCCTCCTTGCAAGACTATATCAACTGATCATCACATGTCAAAATTATATCATCGACATAAAGAACAATGATCAATGGTTTACCTTCTACCATGATGTGGTAAAGGTTTGCATCTGCGTCACTCTTGGTGAAGCCCATCCCGGTGAAATAACTGTCGGTCCTGGTGTACCAAGCACGGGGTGCTTGCTTCAACCCATACAAAGCCCTCTTGAGTCGGAACACATGCGACTCATGATCGAAGGTCTCGAAACCCTCTGGTCGCTCAATGTACACCTCCTCCTCAATCTTCCCATTGAGGAATTTTGTCTTCACGTCCATCTGATGGATCTTCCAACCCATCTGAGCTAATAGTGCCAACATCAATCTGATAGATGAGTACCTTGCTACGGGAGAAAAGGTCTCATCGTAGTCGATCCCCTCGACCTGTGAGAAACCACGAGCAACAAACCTTGCCTTATGTTTCTCAACATTGCCATCAACTGCCTGCTTTACCTTGTAAAGCCATCTGGAACTCACCACTGACTTGCCCTGAGGTCTTGGGACAACATCCCACACATTGTTCCGAATGATAGAGTCGTACTCCTCTACCATTGCATCAACCCAGACTGGTTGTTGCACTGCCTCCTCGAATGAAGAAGGTTCGATATCTACACACTCCCCAACTAGGTCCATGTACCCAGTGTATTGCTCGGGCGACCTCCTCTGTCTGCTGAGAAGATGGCTGCCCCACATTCTCTTGCGCATCCAGCATCAACCTGTCAACTTCCCTTGAGCATTTCTGCCCATCTCTAGAAGTCTCAGCATGAGTGGATGTCTCCACTTGCATACCACTGTCCTCTGACTGGTAGGTAGGTACACCAATAGTTGTGGGGTGTATCCGTGTACCCCATAAGTATTCCCAACTCAACTGTTGGATCTAGATTCTTTCGGGTATCTTTGGTCACATGACAACAAACTGATGATCCAAAGATCCAGAAATGACTCACATCTGGTCACTTCCTGGAAAATGACTCCATAGATGTCTTCATCCCCAGTATACAGTGCGGGCTTCTGTTATGCAAGTATACTGCTATATTGCATGCCTCATCCCACAAATGTAGTGGTAGTCTTTGGTCATGCAACATCGCTCGAGCTTCTCCCACAATCGATCTATTCTTCCTTTCGGCCACCCCATTCTATTGTGGGTTATGGGTTGCCGTCAACTCCCATTTAATTCCTTCTATAGTGCATAAGTCTTTAAACTATTGGGAGACATACTCTCCACCATTGTCACTACGCAAGGCTTTTATTTTCTTTCCAGATTCTTTCTCTGCCAAGGCTTTAAACTCTCAAAACCTTAAGAAGGGCTGATCCTTCTTTTGCATAAAGTAGGTTCAACATCTTCGAGAAAAATCATGTATAAAAATAACATAGTACCTTTGTTTAGCGGTGGAGGCTGTAGAGAAAGGTCCACAAACATCTGAGTGAACTTGCTCCAGGATTGCTCTAGCTCTACTGTCTCGATTTGGAAAGGAAGATTTCACATACACAAGGTACAATCTTTGCATGTATTTGTCTGCTCTAGTTTTCCCTTGGGTAGCCCAGTAGAAATTTGTTGCATGATCTTCAGGGCTCCATGGTGCAAGTGGCCTAGTTTTTTATGCCATAGCTCGCCAACATCTTGGCTTTGTACCATCTCAGCTTTGGAACTCAATGCAGCATAGTCATCTACCTCCAACTTGTAGATATTATTTACTTGAATCCCAATTCGCTTTATCTGTCCAATATTGATATGCCTCAGGAATACCTTTCCTTTACTAAAGACTACATCATATCCTTTATCTTCTAGTATAGCGACAGACACAAGATTCTTCTTCAGAACTGGTACATACTTTACATCAGTCAGGGTGAGGGGAGCTCCATGCTCCCTCTAAAACACAACCATACCTTCACCTAAAACACGGTACTTTCCATCATCGCCCATCTCGATCCGCATATGGAGATCCTTCTCCTCTAAGGTACTGAAAATATTCTTGTCACCTAACATGTGGAATGAAGCTCCACTGTCCAGGTACCACACACATCCCACCATGGATGAAACCATGCATGTGATAAGAGAGAAATCCAATTCAAACTGTGAGGCTAGTGCCTCACCATCAAATCCCTTCGAGGAACCCTTCTTGGATTTCTTCTGTGGACAATTCGTAGCATAATGGCCCACTTCATGATAATGAAAGCATCACACTTTCAATTTATCAAACTTCTTCCCACCATGGGAAGAATTGGATTTGGGATGGGATTCCTTCCCTTTCCCTTTCCTTGCCTTACTCACTAAGGCTAGATTTTCCTCATCATCTTGCTTCGATGAGGATCCATCTCTGGTGCTTCTTCTTATTTCCTCCTACATCAGATCCAACCAAAGTCGTTCCCAATATGGCAGTTTTTCTCTTCCATTAATCGAGTCTTGGTAGCTCTGCCAGCTCTTAGGAAGATCGAGGAGTGCAAGACTCACCATGTCATCATCAACAGTCATGATCCATACACTTCCAAGCTCATCGCTGCAGGTGGTGAGCTTGTTCAGATATGTAGAGATCATGTTGCCCTTTTCACACTTGATTTTCCAAAGCTTGTCTTTCAGTTCCGGCTTCCTCTGATCGCTGTTGTTCTGATATATATCTTTCAATGTTTTCCACATCGAAAATGGTGTCTCCTTCCCATGGAGACTCGATACTATGTGGTCTTGAACTCCCTCCAGAAGGATTCTTCTTGCTCTAGCCACACATTTTTTCCATTCCGCCAATTCAGTAGCATCAGTCGGCTTGGGGACTTCTTGATAAATGAAGTCCTTTAGACCGTTATCCTCTAATACTGCTTCCATGCGATCCTTCCAGGCTATATAATTTGAACTGCCATCAAGAGCATATTCGAGTCTTAAACCGTTGAACGCCATTGGTGAAATTAAGATGTGATAAGAACTCGATTTCTATATTCAGGAACCACAAACTTCAAACTTCTCCCTTCTTGTATACTGTTCTGTCCTTTGATCACCTTTGCTCCAATACCATGTAGAAATTCCCACTATAGATCAACAGATTATGCAATATACTAAAGCAAAACACAAGATCTACTTCTACAACAAACTTTGCGGAAGCTTAATCTAATTGAGAAAGATCAATGAGAACACATATAACTGAGAATGAGAAATCAATCACACATAACACAGAAGAAATAACATGGGGAAAGCCTAGCCTAAAACCCCAATCTTTGTATTATCATACAAGTGGAAATATGTTCAACATTACAAAAAGAATCAGTTCTCAAGATATCTTGCTCTCTCTGCAATCAAACAATACAGCTCATAGACTGAATAGACATAACATATGTCCTCCTCAAGCTCTCCAAGCCTCCTATTTCCTTGCACAGTTTTTCTTGGGGTCCAGTGATGCCACATGTGTGAATTGGCCTCATCACACTCACAAAAACTGAAGAAGTAACTATGCAATCCTCAAGGAAAGAATTTCTTCTGCTTGCAAGGATATTCACAATGGAATATTCCTGCAACTGATAGTACATTGTCCCTCCATCTGATCTCAAGTGGGTCTCTGTCTGAACTGACATGCATGAGTTATTTATGAGAGATATTCAGTTATCTGAAGTGCAGCAGTTACATGCATGCATGCATTAACTAACTGAACTCACAATTAATTCAACAAACTGTTTGAATTAATCTAACTGGACTTGACTCAGTTAACTGAGCCAACTAATTACAACTCAATATTACAACTCATCCTTATCTCTTTAACTGATGGATAAATTCCTCAATCAATGGAGAAACTGTTGCATGTCCCCACATAGACTTCATGTTTGATTTTCTACACCTAATTAACTCATGGTGAATTAATTAATTATTTTACGAACAACTGCTAAGATCAAATTCGAATTTTTACTTGTCTATTTTAGTTCAGGGACTAACTAAAATAGGAAGGTATCCCAAAATGCTATTTATAGCAGTACTAAATTTAGCACTTCTATATTTAGCATTTCTTGTTGCTATTTTCAACAGTTTGTTTACGGTCTTGAATGCATTTGACCTAGCCCATTCGCATCTTGTAGGAAAGAAGAACAAATACCATGATGGCCAATTTTTTTGGGTAAGTACCATATCCCTATCTGCTTAGTATTTTATTAGGGTTTCTTCTCGACATTTCATTAGAGTTTTGTTTCTCTTTAGAAGAACAAATATGATGGTGGCCAATTATGTTGGGTAAATACCATAGCCCTATCTACTTAGCATTTTATTAGGGTTTATTCTCCATAATTCATTAGAGTTTTGTTTCTCTTTAGCAATTCTGGCTTAGTTTCTGACTTGCAGTTCTTCATTGGTTGTTGTTTACAAATGTGGTCACATTTATTGGCCCACAATATTTTGACCTTGCTTATGTTGTATCTCACATAGAAAATGGAATTCAAATACTAGTTTTTGTCCTTTGCTTCCGTTGATCCAACCCTAACATCATACGCACCGGTGGCATATACACAACAGAGCGATTATTTTTCAAAATCGATATGATGCCTTCGATGAAGCTTTCGAATAAGTAACAGATCCAACCATTGATTCTACAACAGTGACTGGTCTATGGGTTTTGTGTGGGAATAAATAGGCATTGTTTCTCTGGCATCAAAGCCAGATATACATATCTAGATATATTGGTCTAGATATCCACTAGTAGCAGAGAAAACCCCAGCAAAGCTAGTTACTACTACAGCCAGACAAGCCCGAAACAAATTTTGACTTCCTTGCCTAGTACTAGATGGATGTAAATCCATACTCAAGTTTGATCCCAATAGAAGATTGATATGTCTAGAATCCTTTAAACAAATTATTTTGAATACATTTTCTACCAACTTGGCTTCTGTTCATGTTGATGGTCCTTTCATACAATCACTAGGTTCAATCACCAAAAAGATTGAACTAACAACAAACCATAGAGTTGTTTAGCACTTGGAGAACTGACTTTTTTTCCCTTTCTCCTACTAGGGTGGTTTTTCTACTTGTATTGATGTTGGCATCTTTGTCTTGTTGATGAATCAGTATGTAGGAGGCCATTGTTGGAAAGCATTTTGTGTGACCAAGATGGATACAGTTGGATTTTGCAAGTCTGCGCTAAAATGAAAGAACTCTCATGAGGTATTGCCACAACAACATATCCATTTCAAAACTCTTAAATAAGTTCAACTACAACTTGATAATGTACTTTGGGAAAAGACCTGGATGTTCTCATCCAATATCTCCATGGACATGATACTCAACAATCATTTCAATTGTAGAGGAAAAGTTGTCATCCCTACATTTTAGAGGATGAGAACGGTTGCAGTATTAGCAATCTTAGTATAATCCAAAAACATCATTGATGTTATTGGGACTTCCATGCAAAACATATTAATGTGAGAAGCTAGAAGTTATGTCTTTCTAGGGTATCAGATTTTCAGTTAACTTTATTTTGAGAGAGGTCCTCTTAACTGCACAATTGATTCCCACCCTCAACCCCATTTGGTTAAACTGATAGGTTATTGTTGCGAGGATGACCATAGATTGTTGGTTTATGAGTTCATGTTTCGGGGCAGTCTCAAGAATCATCTATTTCAGAGTATGTATTTTCTGCCTTATTTATTAGTTGATTATATATGTTTAATGAGAACCAACAATTCAATGGTGTGTGTGTGTGTGTATACTTTCTAAAATTATTGAATTCATGAATTCTTAAAATATCTTTAAAAGCTCAGTGTGTGTGTTTTGATACATCTCATTAATCATCTATTTCGGAGTATGTATTTGTTGCCTTATTTATTGGTTGATTATGTATGTTTAATGAGAACCAACAGTTCAATGGTGTGTGTGTATGTGTGTATCCTTTCTAAAATTACTGAATTCTTGAAATTCGGAACAAGACCAATGTAAATTGTTTTGGCCTCAAACTCCTTGATTAATGATTCTATAGATCATTTCAACTAATCTAATTGTATCCGTGTGAATCTGGAGATGTACTATTGTATAGTATGCATTATGGATTTCAACAGGTCATTTAATCATGCATAATGATTGACAGTTCATTTTTTTGTGCAACGTGAGTTTTGTGCCTTTTTTAGTCACATTTAGAATGGGATTAAAAAAATATATTGATTGAAATGAAATCATGTGTATGCTACTATGCTTTGCTGAACAATAGACATGAAGTTGGTTTTTCCACTGTTATAAATAGTTTAGTTGGTAGAGGTCAATGGCATCGTTCATTATCGAAGAGGGTTGAATCCAATTAGGGAAATTGGTTTAAATAACGCTATGTGATTTCTTGAGCAAAGTCTTTTCTTAAGTGTGTTTTCCAAGTGCCATTAGATAAGATTTTATTGATGCAACCTTCTTGTGGGTTTCCTCTATTTTGCATAGAGTAGTTTCATGGTCTAAGATTAACATCTAGTTGTATGGTTGGATGTTTATATCTCATACCTCTAATTCCACTGATCTAGTTTTGGAATTTCAGTGTCCTCTGGGATTTAGGAATGTAGTAAGATAAATGTGGCTAATCCACCTTGCAACATGGTTGGATATTTATAGCTCATAGCTCAACTTTCTCTGGTCTGGTGTTTTAAGACATTTGGGTGAAGGCTCAAGTGATAGGTTCTTGTTGTGATTTCTGTTGACATTAGGGATGATTGTATACTTGGTTGGATCAAAGTTACATTTGTGACTTCTTTTGACAATAAGGATGATTGTACACATGGTTGGATTAGAGTTGCATTTGTGACCTTATTCTGACACTAGGGATGCTTGTGTTTGTTCCTTTGTGTTCAGTCTCATGTTCAGGGAATTTTAAAGGGATGAAATATCCGCTCCAAGTATTTGGTCCCCAACACCATAATCACATAAATCTAAGAATTTGTCCTCCATCTATTTCTTTGTCTTTCAAGACATAGATTGTTCGTCCATTTTCATTCATTAATTGCTTTCTTATTTATTCATTTGGAACAAAAAATGAGGTTCTCCTTCCACACACTTGCATACATATTCACTTACATTCTACCCAGGTAGGTTGGGTTGGGAATGAATGCCAAGATAATAGGAGGCAACCTAGAATCCTCAACTGAGATGGTGAAGTGTTGTTGGCCCTGAAAGGTCAACCCTCCGTTTGTTTGTTGGAAGGGTTGGGGAAATTTATAATTTTTGGGTCATTGAATGTGAGATATTCTGCAACAAGAATAAGTTGCAAGCTTTTTTCTGGATTACCCTGTTATTCATGTTTCTACTGTCATGGTTATTATGAAATTCAGAAATTTTTGGTTCATAGATCATGCTTTTTAAATATATTATTGTATATAGATTCAATATTATTGTATTGTTTCATGTGTGTCTATTGTTCTCTAGTATCCATTCTGAAATTAGATGTTATGCTCACTGATTAAATTTTTCAAGGGCCTATTTTTTTAATCAATCAATATTGTGTTGTGGAATTAATAGTATCTTGAGGGTTGTTTGCATACCGAATAGTTTAATAGTGGTTAGTTTGGAACCTCCTAAGCCATGTTGAGAACATGAATTCTTATAATCATGAAGTGTGCTTGAGTCTTAAGTTAGGGCTGCTTAATTTTGAAACAATGACAATGTGGAAAATGTCCATTGCCAGTTTTAGATGTTCTACTCACTAATTGAATTTTTCGAGGGCCTACTATTTTACTTTAACCAATGTTTTTTTTTGTTTTATAGTAATATTTTGTTTCTAGTGCACTTATTGACTTTGAGATCATCGATGCATACAATCATGGAGATATATTTCAGTGTTAAGTTTGGCTACCTCATTTCCAGGACGACAGTTTGGGCAATGTTCATCGGACATCCACAACACAGGCATTAGAGAATGATTTTCTAAGTGCAATTTGTCCCCAACCAGGTAAGATAGACATTACCATTGATTATGACAAACAAGAATTTGTATGGCCATGAAGCCATTATTTGGGAAACTCACGCATTCACAATATCAAACTCACACATTCATGTTGACACTGTTCTTGACTTTAGAAGGCATAATTGATTCCCCTGTTTTAGCCTCTTATAAAGGTGCTTGATACATGCACCTTACCAAAACTATGCACAACTACCTTCTAACCAATGTCAGAAAATGATCACATAAATCTAATAATTTTTCCTCCATCTATTTCGTTGTCTTTCAAGATAGATTGTTCGTCCATTTCCATTCATTAATTGATTTCTTATTTATTCATTTGGAACAAAAATGAGGTTCTCCTTCCACACACTTTTATACATATTCACTTACATTCTAACCAGATAGGTTGGGTTGGGAATGAATTCCATGTAGAAATTCCCAGTGTAGATCACCTGGTAATGCAATGTACTAAAGCAAAACACTTGATCTACTTCTACAAACAATTTAACGGAAGCTTAATCGAACATGAGCAACATCAATAAGAACACATATAACTGATAAGAAGGAATCAATCACACATAACACAAAAGAATTTACCTGGGGAAAGCCTCAGCCTAAAACCCTAACACTGTATTATCATACAAGTGGAAATATAGCTAGTATTACAAAAAGAATTGACTCAAAAGCTATCCTGCTCTCTCTGCAATACCTCTACTACTCATAGATAGTCAAAGGCCTCTATCTAACCTCTGGTCTACCCTCCAAGCCTCCTATTTCTTTGCATAATTTTGATTGGGGTTCAGTGTAGCCACTTGTGTGAATTGGCCTCTTCACACACTCACTAACCTCTGATCCAACTATGCAGTGCTGAAGGAGATAAATCCTCATCCATGGATGAGCTTCCTTTATAGGGAAAAAATTCATCCAACTAATAGTACACTGTCCCTTCTTTGATCTCAACTGGGTCTTTGTCTGAACTAACATGCATGGGTTATTCATGAGAGAATCTTCAGTTATCTGAAGTACAACATTTATATGCAAGCATGCATTAACTAACTGAACTTACTTAATTTAAACAAACTGTTTAAATCAAATATAACTGGACTTGACTCAGTTAACTGAGCCAACTAATTACAACTCAAAATAGAACTCATCCTTATCTCTTTAACTGATGGATAAATTCCTCAATTAATAGATAAACTGTTGCATGTCCTCACATAGACTTCATGTTTGATTTTTCACAACTAATTAACTCATGGAGAATTAATTTATTTTCAAACAGATGTTAAGTTCAAATTCGAATTTTACTTCCTATTTTTAGTCCAGGGACTGACTAAAATAGGAATCCATCCTGAATTGCTAAAAATAGCAATTCTATTTTTAGCACTTCCATTTTTCATTCCCTATTGCTCAATCTAGCACTGATACCCAAACTGCCATTTATAGTAGTGCTATTTTTAGCACTTTTATTTTTGGCATTTCTTGTTTCCATTTTCAACACTCCCTCTCAACAAGAAAGGCATTCATCTCGAACCCGATCCTATACCTCTGGAATGTTCTGCATGCAACACTTCTACCAAGTGTGGTTGCTCTAGCAACTCTTGGAACAAAAAACTCCCCATTGACCTCTCTGTTGGGCTAGAAACATACTTTGATGCTGAAGCTCTACTTGCTGCTGACAAGTGCTCCCTCTCTGACCTCTGAGTTGCTGCACCAATCCATGCATCTCGTACCGTTTCACACCTCTCTGTGCCATTCTGCACTGGTGCAACACTCATGTGCCTCTTACATTGTTGTAGCCCGCTAGTTCTACATAGTCTTAGGACTCTTGCACTGTAGCTCTACCTGCTGCTCCATCTGCATCTATCTCTGCCCAATCAGTCAGTCCTTCTACTCCTCATCGGGACTCCTATAGCAAAGTCAAATCAACGAGGTTGGATACCTCAAGGATCCTGCCCCTCCTCCTTGGGACGATCACTCCACATCGCCCCACCTCCTACCTAGAGGTATGGATGCATGTGATCCCTCTGCCCACTTGGCTCAAAATTCCCCCTACTGGAGGTCTCTACATGAGTGGATGCCTCCACTCGGTCTCCTCTCAGCTTCTCTAGTTGTGGCTACTCCACAACCTCCTAAAGCTACTTCACCAATTGTGGCTCCTCCACAATTGTTTGAGACTTCTTTTGGCGCTGCATGTTGAGAGGTAATTCACTCTCCCTATCAACCACCAAGTATCTAACCTTTGCCTTGCTCCTCAAGGCTTTGCATGCATTTTGTACCTCAAGTGCATACAAGTTCTTGGCTAGCACACCAATCTGTTTCCACTTTCCCGCCATCACGAAATTTTCTGGAAAAAGAGTTGATTTTAAATCAGCGATATCTCCCTCATCCGACCGATTTAGCCAATTTTTTTTTTTTGAATTTGGGTATTTTTCCGCAAGGAATCCAAATCTGCTATTTGTTTCTGAAAATTTTGTACATGAATTTTCAGATCTGCTCTGCAAACTCTCGGCCCAAAAATCAAAACTTTGAAATCTCCTCTCAGTATGTTGTTCTCTCCTTTGATCACCTTTGCTCCGATACCATGTAGAACTTTTTCTACAAAACCTCGCTCTGATACCATGTAGAAATTCCCAGTGTAGATCACTTGATAATGCAATGTTCTAAAGCAAAACACTTGATCTACTTCTACAAACAATTTAGCGGAAGTTTAATCAAACATAAGCAACATTAATAAGAACACATATAACTGATAAGAAGGAATCAATCACACATAACACAGAATAATTTACCCCGAGAAAGCCTCAGCCTAAAGCCCCAACTCTGTATTATCATACAAGTGGAAAAATAGCCATTATTACAAAAAGAATTAGCTCAAAAGTTATCTTGCTCTCTCTGCAATACCTCTGCTACTCATAGAAAGTCAAAGGCCTCTATCTAACCTCTAGTCTGCCCTCTAAGCCTCCTATTTCTTTGCGCAATTTTGATTGGGGTCCAGTGCAGCCACTTGTGTGAATTGGCCTCTTCACACACTCACTAACCTTTGATCCAACTACGCAGTTCTGAAGGAGATAAATCCTCATCAATGGATGAGCGTCCTTTATAAGAAAAAATTTCATCCAACTGATAGTACATTGTCCCTTCTTTGATCTCAATTGGGTCTCTATTTGAACTGACTTGCATGAGTTATTCATGAGAGAATATTTAGTTATCTGAAGTACAATAGTTATATGCAAGCATGCATTAACTAACTGAACTTACTTAATTTAAACAAACTATTTAAATCAAATATAACTGAATTGACTCAATTAACTAAGCCAACTAATTACAACTCAAATTAGAACTCATCCTTATCTCTTTAACTGATGGATAAATTCCTCAATTAATAGATAAACTGTTGCATGTCCTCACATAGACTTCATGTTTGATTTTTCATAACTAATTAACTCATGGAGAATTAATTAATTTATTTTCAAACAACTGTTAAGTTCAAATTCGAATTTTACTTCCTATTTTTAGTCCAGGGACTGACTAAAATAGGAATCCATCCTGAACTGCTAAAAATAGCAATTCTATTTTTAACACTTCCATTTTTCATTCCCTGTTGCTCAATCCAGCACTGATACCCAAACTGCTATTTATAGTAGTGCTATTTTTAGCATTTCTTGTTGCCATTTTCAACATGCCAAGATAATAGGAGGCGACCTGGACTCCTCAACTGAGATGGTGAAGTGTTGGCCTTGAAAGGTCAACCCTTCATTTGCTTGTTGGAAGGGTTGGGGACATTTATAATTTTTGGGTCATTGAATGTGAGATATTTTGCAATAAGAATAATTTGCAAGCTTTTTCTGGATTACCATGTTATTCATGTTTCTACTATCATGGTTATTATGAAATTCAGAAATTATTGGTTTATAGATCGTGCTTTTTAGATATATTATTGCATATAGATTCAATATTATTGTATTGTTTCATGTTCGTCTGTTTTTCTCTGGTATCCATTCTAAAATTAGATGTTCCGCTCACTAATTAAATTTTTCAAGGGCCTTTTTAATCAATCAATATTGTGTTGTGGAATTAACAGTATCTTGAGGGTTGTTTGCATACCAAATAGTTTAATAGTGGTTAGTGTGGAACCTCCTAAGCCATGTTGAGAACATGAGTGCCTATAATCATGAAGTGTGCTTGAGTCTTAAGTTAGGGCTTCTCAATTTCTAAAAATGACAATGTGGAAAATTTCCAGTGCCAATTTTAGATGTTCTACTCAATGATTGAATTTTTGGAGGGCCTACTATGTTACTTTAACCAATGTTTTGTTTTGTTTTATAGTAATATTTTGTTTTTAGTGCATTGATTGACTTTGAGATCATCGATGCCTACAATCATGGAGATATGTTTCAACGTTAAGTTTGGCCAACTCATTTCTAGGAGGACAATTTGGGCAATGTTCATCCATAAGACAGACATTAGAGAATGATTTGCTAAGTGAAATTTGTCCCCAACCAGGTAAGATAGACATTACCATTGATTATGACAAACAAGAATTTGTATGGCCATGAAGCCATTATTTGGGAAACTCGCGCATTCACAATATCAAATTCACGCATTCATGTTCACATTATTCTTGACTTTAGAAGGCATAATTGATTCCCTTGTTTTAGCCTCTTAAAAAGGTCTTGATACAGGCACCTTACCAAAACTATGCTCAACTACCTTCTAACCAGTGTGAGAAAATGATCACATAAATCTAAGAATTTGTCCTCCATCTATTTCTTTGTCTTTCAAGACAGATTGTTCATCCATTTCCATGGAGATATGTTTCAGTGTTAAGTTTGGCTAGCTCATTTCCAGGATGATGGTTTGGGCAATGTGCATCCACAAGACAGACAATAGAGAATGATTTTCTAAGTGAAATTTGTCCCCAACCAGGTAAGATAAGCATTACTATTGATTATGAAAAACAAGAATTTGTATGGCCATGAAGCCATTATTTGGGCAACTCTCGCATTTGCAATGTCAAACTCGCACATTCATGTTGACACTATTCTTGACCTCAAAAGGCATACTTGATTCCCTTATTTTAGCCTCTCATAAAGGTGCTTGATACATGCACCTTACCAAAACTATGCTCAACTATCTTCTAACCAATGTGTTGTGGGGAAAAATGCATATGCAGGACAATCCTATCCACCTAAGGTGTGACAGTGCCTTAGCAACAAACAAGGACAACTATTCTGGTTTCTTCCTTTATGAAATGTGAAAGAAGAGAGATAAATAGACTTACCGGTGTCTTCCGTTTGTCCCTCGATCCGGTCTCTCTTCTCTTTGGGAGTTCACAGCTACTTGCCTTCTCACTCGCCCAGCTTCAGCAGGTTCATGCAAGATCACAAGAGAACAACTACTTGCCTTCTTGCTTGTCTAGCTTCAACGGGTTCCTGCAAGATCACAAGAGAACAGCTACTTGCGACAAGAGAAGAACACTACACAAAGACAGATATTCTCATTCATAACTAGTTTAGGATTAGAAATAAACCAAATACACTAATGCAATCATACATCAAAGACACATCAGTATATAGGAGAAACCAAGATAGATTTATTGATGAATAACAAGGTTCAGGAAGAGATACAACCCAGAGGGCTCCAATCCAGCATCTCCTTCCCAGCAAATGGAATTCCTATCTTCACCCCCTTCAAAGCATTAAGCACCCAATGATTCCAATCTCAAACCAACAACAATTCTTTGCAATAACAAAATTCCAGCCTTCTAGATCTCATGGAGGAGAGATCCATATATAGATGTTTGGAGAGAGGATGAGTCAGCTTGAGATCTGACTAGTGTCCTCTCCCTCTGTCAGTTCTTGATTCCACTTGGAGGTTCTTGCTTCCACTTGGAGATTTGGAACCTCTTACTCATCACCAGTCGAATTCCCTGAGGCAAGTGTCATTTTGGAAGCTTCCTGGGTTTTGACACCTTGAGCAATGAGCTTGCCACATGTCCACTCTCGTTCAGCGCAGGTAGCCAGTGTTCCCTTTGACATTCAACGCAGGTAGCCAGTGTTGGCTTTGACATTCAGCGCAAACAGCTAGTGTAGCCACTGAAATGATCCTGAATTGACTTGTTTTTGAGCAGTTTCTGGTGGAGAACTTCTGTGAATTGCTGTGGTTTGTTAGCCTTGTTCCTCTAGGGGTAGGAACAACATGTTTAGGGACTTTGGATCCCTTAGATTATGGACATTTCATGCTCAATGCTGTAAGGCACAAAAATGTCTATAACAGTTGCCCCCTAAAGTATGAGGCTGTTTATCGGGTGAAATGCTTTATCAGGAGGATTCGAAGTTCATCCAATGCTGGGAGGAGACCTGTAATAAGATACAATACAATACATTATTTTTCATACTACTTTCATGATCTAGCTGAGGCGGGCATTCCCATGCTCAGCTTTATAAATTCATTTTTCTGTACATAGAACAGACAATCGTCTGATGGTAGACTGATAATTTTGATGAAATTATCATCCTTTGGGTAGGATGATTATCTGCTGCAATGATGTACATGTCAATGTCTTTATCTTTCCTGAATATATATCGCAGCCCGGATGGATGAAACTAGATCTGGGGTCTTCAAACTCGTTCGATCTTCACTCTAAGCACAAGTCGATCCATGTGAGAAATGTTCTGAAGTCGAACATGGAAAGACATCGCTTGATTACCGGTCAATGAGGTAAACCGTTAACAAGCGCGAGAGGAATCACCGATAATGATAATGACCCTCAAGGTACTGCATTACAATTCACGTGGTGTCAATAAAGGACTTGGCGTCAAACACCACGCAAAATCTTTCGGTCGAAGGTCATTGATGTATACCTGTCGCCGGAAGTGAGAAACTTGCCATTGAGGCATGCAAGCTTCAAAGTACTGAAGGGGTTGTTCCTAGATCAACTTCTCGGATAATGAGCTGATGTCGACAAGAAGCGATCCGTCAAAGGAGGGCCTTAATGAATCCCACATCAATGACACGGAACTGAGCTAATGATTTTGATGGAGGTGAAAACGATCTGCGACATATGATTCAGGGCGGCGGTCATGAAAGGATGAAGGATAATGTACGACAGTGGATGGGACACGATTGACTTTTCTGAACGACTTCTCTTGAACATATGGCGACACTGATGCGATGGATCGGTATCATTACCCCAAATATGATGGTATGGCGAGACCATGGTGATGTGACCGGTGAATGAAACAACCCAACCCGATTGTGGTACGGAGGAAAAGTGTCATGTTCAAGAGCGACTTGCTACCATCAAAGTTTTCTTGAGTTTCTCCCAATTTTTCCCCAGTCATTGCTGACCAGTACCTCTTTATTTTTGTCAAGCTTGAGGAGGATAACATATGCTTGTTCTATAAGCTGCCCTTCGGGCAAGCCCATCGCTATGTTTTAACGAGCCTAGCGATAGTGAAACTCGTTCTCGTCTAAAGACAAGTTTGTCGCTATTTAATGACTTTAACGAGTCTAACGACAAAGATAACTCGGTCCTTTTCATTTTTAGAGAGTTTGAAAAGGTACATAAAGTCAACTCCAAAAGTCCTTTTTCGTCATCTAATCCCTTAAGTCCGAAAACATATAAAACAATACAGAAGGGATGAGTTTTCGATAGTTTTAACGAGCCGAATAAAACAAGCGCTCGATATTTTTGTGCAATAATCCCTCAGGTCCAAAAAGATTAAAATCTAGAGGAGGGATAGCACTTCCTGTCCCTTTAACGAGCTGGAAGGCCAAGGACTCAGCAATCTTTTCATATTTTACGAGTCAGATGAAAAGAGCTTAAAGAAGACTCGTCTTTTGAGGAACGAGTGATAAAACGGGTTAGCAGCTGATTCCAGGTACAGGTTGGAATTTTCCAATCACGGCAGTGTCACAAGGATGGCTAGTAAAATCACTCTTCGCAGCTGTTCCTCAAAATGGGTAAACAAACATATGGAGGTGAACGATCGGCCAATGGAAAAGTGGAGGTGACGGTGCAAACACGACCAAGGCTTTAATGGCTGATAATATTACATTCACTGTGGTTATTTACTGGGATAGTTCATTTTTTAACGAGCTTAAACGCGGGTGGAAACATTTTCTCGAACTTATGTTTATTTTTTAACGAGCATGAAGTCCGCGTTAAAACTGTTTGGATCTTGCGTTTATTTTTTAACGAGCATGAACTGTGTGCTAAAACTGCTCGATATAAGTTTGCATGCCCCCAGCATAATAACGCAAATCGAGGTGCATGCCCCCCAAGCTTCATTGCATTCAACTTGGTGGTTGGAATGAAGGTTTACCTTCGAGACTTGAAAAGGGGATTTGTTTCATTTTTTAATGAGGTTGACACAGTAAAAGAACTATCCTCATGGCTCCTTGTTTCATTTTTTAACGAGGTTGACACGAGATTAGAATCGTCCTCGGAGCCCACTGTATTTACAGTATTTCTATCAGGGCGATGATCCACGCTGACAAAATGTTTAGGAATCTTCCGAATCCATTAGATATAGAAGATTTCATATTGTAGGTTTCCACTGTGGCCACTTTCGCCAGATTACTTGTAGGCGGTAGGGAAAAAGTACCCATTAAGGAAGGGTCTTTTAGGAGACCTACTCCAATATTTTGAAGCGAATGATTGCTTCCATGGATCATTGGAATGCTTCTTGTAACTTGTAAACTGTCGGGGAGGAAAGTTTGTTGGTCGATGAATGTAATTCCTCCTTGAAAGGGAAATGCAATCTTCCTGAAGTAGGTCGACACAACTGCGACCATGGCATATATCTAGGGCCTTCCCAGTAGGATGTTGTAATCGAGGTTTCCATCAATTACTTCAACATCAATTCCTACTGTTTTGCCCCCTAGTTCAACTTGCAAGTTACTTAAAATCCCATATGGAGTGTATGATCGTCCATCAAATGATTTTAACGTCGTTGACGATCTCGACAAGGGTGGTGAGCCTAAATTCTTCCAGCAACTCATTGACATAATACACGTAGATGCCCCCTCATCAATAATTGTTCGATGAACAGTTTTGTTGAGGGCTTTCACTTGAATAAGGAAAGGTAGTTGAGCTGGTAACTGAGGGTCATATCCTTTATGATCAAAGGCCACAAGATTGGAGTCCATTGGGTCAATTTCACCTATTGCTGATAATAAAGCTTGCTCTTGGGAGAGGCAATTTTGCGGTACCTCAAGCGTCGACATAGCGGACGACGATTGGGCCAGGTCCTCTACTATATTATAATTCTGTGCTATTTTTGCACGAGGATTAAATGTCGACTTGTACACTACTCCCTTTGGCGACTTTATCATTTGTTCAGGAATGGTAGGTGGCACAACTTTGGTCAAAGTTGTTGTCGAGCTACTAGGTTGTTCATTAGCCTTGTTATTCGACACCTGTGGATTCCCGTAATCTTTATTCCTTGCCAAAGCATCATTTTGCTGCTTTGAGATAGACAACATAAGCACTTGGGATCGGGAAGCATTTTGATTAGCAACCAGTTTCGTACCCGGGCTTGGAAACGGATCAGTCAATACTGCTGAGGTTTTTGAACTCTTAAAGAGTTTCTTAACTTCAGCTATATGTGGACAATCTCTCGTCCAATGATCCTCATCGCATATATGACACCCCACAGGGGGTTTCCTTTTTCTCCCTTTCTTTTTCTTCTTGCCCCCTGGTTGCTTCAGTTGTTTGCCCTTGTCGGTCGACGCGGCATTTACTTCCAAGGCAAGAAGTTCCTCATTTGCATTTTGACTGGAAATCTTACGGGCCCTTTTAGATGTAGCCTTTGTCGATTTCGTGTCTGTCGTGCCAATCACGCCATCGATGGCATGAGAGTCATTGTTTGATTTAGGAGAAGGAGGAATTGAGAATTCCGGTCTAGGGGCGTCAGGTATTTTGTCGTAGAGCGTGCCAGACTGAGTATAGACCAAGTCCAGATATTGCGCACGAGCGATGACTTGTTCTTCCGTTACGACTCCCCCCTTTGCCACATCTTCCGTGATTGTAGGAAGTAAGGATTTGATAAACCATTCAGCTAATAGCTGATCGGGAACGTATGTTTTTACCATCCTATGACGACGTCGCCACTCATGTATATGATCAGATATGTGAGTGGCCGTTGTCTGTTTGAAGTTGGTTAGGAGTTCCATTCCCATTTCATACCTTATCGGTAATTGAAAATGGGTTAAGAAAGTCGTGGCTAAGGTACTGAAGTTGTTGAACGAAGCTCTAGGCAATTCAATATACCATTTTGCCGCTGGACCAGTTAACGTCCTCTGAAAAAGGCGAAGCCTAATCGAATCATCGTTTAGGGTGTTTGATGAACACCATAGATGAAATGTCATCACATGATTCGACGGATCTTCACCCGGATTTCCATTAAATTTAGGAATATCTGACGGAAGTTTATGCGGAATCGCTGGCCACCAAGGGGCATAAGCAATTGGATCATTCGTCAGCCAGTTTAGATATGGTAATTCTAGAGTTGCTACAAAGGGCAACTGTTGATTCAGGTTAGGCGAAGCATACCCAGGATAATATGGAATCGCCTGAGCAGTGGGTCTTTGCATATCAGCATAATGTATTTGATGCTGGCAACTTTGACAAGGTTAATGGGCATAACCATTATAATATGGTTGTTGATTACCACTTTGGAAATGCGATTGCCCATCACTTACAAAGACTTGTTGCTCAGGTCCTCGATATGATTGCTGGAATGGGGGTTGTTGAGTTTGAACCAGCTCTGGTTGTTGAACCATTTGCTGTTGACCAATACTGGATGATTGACCAAGATGAGGAGTCACAGTACTTGTTTGATCCTGAGTCGCTCCAGATAAGGAGGCACTAACCTGAGGTTGTGATTGAGTCGTTGAGACAAGAGGCTGTTGTATTGCAACCTGAGGCTATTGGGGTTGACATACAACAGGTAGCGCTTGTACTTGCGACGCAGTAACCATAGCAGGTATAGTGGGAATATTCGACACAGGGTGGACTGGTTGCATTGAATATACAACCCTTGGTTGCTGAGGCAGTATTGGTACCCAACCGCTGGATGTAATTCCAGTTTGACCTGAACTTTGTTGTAAACTCCCATATGGTTGTTCTCCGGGAGGGAACAATGAAAAGGCATACTGCCCTCCATATGGTGGCAATCCAGTACTTAAAGGGCAGATTGGCCTTTGAAGACACATTGGATTAATTTGTTGAGTTTCAACATAAGAAATACCAGATGATAATCCGGATGAAGAAAAAGGAACTAACCATGTTGTCGAAGCAGTCCCTGATGGGACTCCGGCTTGTTGTTGATAACTTGCCGGGACAGATGGTATACCATCGAACATCGTTGGGGTAGCAGCAGGAGGCTCTGCCGCTGCTGTGTCGGATGACACAGTCCTGGATGTTGATGGTTGTTCAGACATATCTAGTCTATCCAAAAGATTTTCTAGTGATTCTACAAGAACTTACGATGAAAAGAGACTAACTTCGAAGATCAACGAGGGAATGGTGATGATTATTCCGTTTAAAATAAATTTTAACGACGCTTAGACACAACCTGCTTTTTCAATTTTAAAGAGTCGAGAAAAAGCAAAAGATGACTCTAGTCTCCTTCGATGTTTTAACGAGCCCGAAGTGACAAATGCTCGGATGGAATTTTTCCGTTATAGAGTCTGAAAAAGGCCAAAAGGAACTGCTCTGGAGTTCTAGGTAGAGGGTGTGCCAAACTTTTCGCAAAACCGCAGAATACTTTTTAAGGTACGAGCGGTCGATCTTCCTGAATGTTGTGTTCAGTGCATTGCGATCAGTAGGGCGGCCGACACGACTTCCTAAGGATAAAGGTTTTATGCCTATGGGGGTCTCCCAATATATACTCGACGGTACGTGGGAGCACAATCCGTACTAGTGCTATCGTCCCTCAGGAGGAATCACCCACCATCAGCGAGATCGACAGTCACTAGGCTTTACGACGCCGGAACACGTCTCTAGCCTAGACCTCTATGTTGTGCGTTAAGTTACAAAGCGTTGTTAAGTTCATTCAATTTATTTTAGGTTGATCTTTTTAGAAGTTTGCCTTTTGAGGTTCACCACGAGATGTATGATACAATTCCTAAATGCAGTCTAAAGATGATAAGCAAGCTTTTTATATCTTTTCAACCATGAAAATCCTAGCTACAAAGGGAAAAGAAAGACACCATCTTTTCTCAAAGAGCAATCAGCACACTCTAATGCACTTTTCCTAAATCAAGCATGCAAACTATCAAGATGCAAATGCACAATGCAGGTGTTTGTTTTCCGCTTTCTTATTATTGATGCCTAAAAAGAAAGCTTTTTGTACAACTTTGAATTTGCTTTTAAATGACAAATACAAACAAGTTTACTTTTTCGAAATCAGAAAGGGTAGAAGAGATTACAACACTTAACGATTTTCAAAATGAACACTTGTTTCGACACTTGAAAGAGAGAAACTCAAACCAAAAGCAAAAATGAATGTATAACCAACTACAAACAACCAATGAACTCTCTTCTAAGATCACAATTAACAGATCTGAATCAAGGGCTACAGGATGACTATTTCACTCATGCAAAGGAAAACTGTAAATGATGCCACAAACAAATAAAAACACTCACAGTCTTTTTGTACAAAAGGAGGTGGAATTTAAGCAGAGAAAAGGAGTTATCAGACTGGTACCTATGCTGGTTGCAAGCTGCAAAAATCAGAGATCAAAACAAGGCAAAACAGAGCAGAGAACCCCAGCTGCACAAGGCCAAACTGGTTCAGCGCAACCTCAACACAGGGGTTTTGACATTCAGCGCAGGTAGCCTTCACGGGACCTGCGTTGAAATGTAGAATCCCTTCACTGGGTCTGCGCTGAAGGAGAAACTCTCGTTTCCCACAGGTTCTGGGTCACAGATTGCTATTTAATTCACTGTTTTAGGCCAAATAAAAGCAACAAGCAAGGTGCAATCAAAGGGATGCTTTGAGGGGGTACTAAGATCTATCACAAAGGATCATCAAATCTTTTGCGAGTCCATTGTTCAGATCATAGACAAGTCTAGTGATTAGATCAAAGCAGCAACTGTCTACTTTGCATCCGGGAATAACAGATGCAGTTCGATTGTTGCTGTCAAGTCTATGAAACAAACAATGATAGAAACACAAATAAAATGACTAAACAAATCTCCCCAGCGGAGTCGCCAATTTGTTGTGGGGAAAAATGCCTATGCAGGACGATCCTATCCACCTAAGGTGTGACAGTGCCTTAGCAACAAACAAGGACAGCTATTCTGGTTTCTTCCTTTATGAAATGTGAAAGAAGAGAGATAAATAGACTTACCGATGTCTTCCGTTTGTCCCTCGATCCGGTCTCTCTTCTCTTTGGGAGTTCACAACTACTTGCCTTCTCACTCGCCCAACTTCAGCAGGTTCATGCAAGATCACAAGAGAACAGCTACTTGCCTTCTTGCTTGTCTAGCTTCAACGGGTTCCTGCAAGATCACAAGAGAACAGCTACTTGCGACAAGAGAAGAACACTACACAAAGACAGATATTCACATTCATAACTAGTTTAGGATTAGAAATAAACCAAATACACTAATGAAATCATACATCAAAGACACATCAGTATATAGGAGAAACCAAGATAGCTTTATTGATGAATAACAAGGTTCAGGAAGAGATACAACCCAGAGGGCTCCAATCCAGCATCTCCTTCCCAGCAAATGGAATTCCTATCTTCACCCCCTTCAAAGCATTAAGCACCCAATGATTCCAATCTCAAACCAACAGCAATTCTTTGCAATAACAAAATTCCAGCCTTCTAGATCTCATGGAGGAGAGATCCATATATAGATGTTTGGAGAGAGGATGAGTTAGCTTGAGATCTGACTAGTGTCCTCTCCCTCTGTCAGTTCTTGATTCCACTTGGAGGTTCTTGCTTCCACTTGGAGATTTGGAACCTCTTACTCATCACCAGTCGAATTCCCTGAGGCAAGTGTCATTTTGGAAGCTTCCTGGGTTTTGACACCTTGAGCAATGAGCTTGCCACATGTCCACTCTCGTTCAGCGCAGGTAGCCAGTGTTCCCTTTGACATTCAACGCAGGTAGCTAGTGTTGGCTTTGACATTCAGCGCAAACAGCTAGTGTAGCCACTAAAATGATCCTGAATTGACTTGTTTTTGAGCAGTTTCTGGTGGAGAACTTCTGTGAATTGCTATGGTTTGTTAGCCTTGTTCCTCTAGGGGTAGGAACAACATGTTTAGGGACTTTGGATCCCTTAGATTATGGACATTTCATGCTCAATGCTGTAAGGCACAAAAATGTCTATAACACAATGTCAGAAAATGATCACATAAATCTAACAATTTGTCCTCCATCTATTTCTTTGTATTTCAAGACAGATTGTTCATCCATTTCCACTCATTAATTTCTTTCTCTTTTATTCATTTGGAACAAAAATGAGGTTCTCCTTCCACACACTTGCATATGTATTCTCTTACATTCTAACCAGGTAGGTTAGGTTGGGAATGAATGCCAAGATAATAGGAGGTGACCTGGACTCCTCAATTGAGATGGTGAAGTGTTGGCCCTAAAAGATCAACCCTTTGTTTGCTTGTTGGAAGGGTTGGGGACATTTATAGTTTTTGGCTCATTGAATGTGAGATATTTTGCAATAATAACAAGTTGCAAGATTTTTCTAGATTACCATGT
The DNA here is from genome assembly GCA_031772625.1 of Pinus tabuliformis. Classification (NCBI taxonomy): domain Eukaryota; kingdom Viridiplantae; phylum Streptophyta; class Pinopsida; order Pinales; family Pinaceae; genus Pinus; species Pinus tabuliformis. The sequence continues at coordinate 1,692,679,349 of CM062820.1, read as the reverse complement.
TATTCATGCTTCTACTATCATGGTTATTATGAAATTCAGAAATTCTTGGTTCATCAATTGTGCTTTTAAAATATATTATTGTATATAGATTAAATATTATTGTATTGTTTCATGTCTATCTATTGGTCTCTGGTATCCATTCTGAAATTAGATGTTCTGCTCACTGATTAAACAGTTTGGGCAATGTTCATCCACAAGAAAGACATTAGAGAATAATTTGCTAAGTCCAATTTGTCCGTAACTAGGTAATACAGACATTATCATTGATTATGACAAACAATAACTTGTATCACCATGAAGTCATTATTTGGGAAACTCACGCATTCACAATTTTAAACTCACGCATTCACGTTGACATTGTTCTTAACTTCAGAAGGCATAATTGATTCCCCTGTTTTAGCCTCTTATAAAGGTGCTCGATACAAGCACCTTGCCAAAACTATGCTCAACTACATTCTAACCAGTGTCAGAAAATGAGTGCCTTAAGTTGTTGACATGATCTTTTCAAGAATGAGACATTTCATGCCATAGGTACAATGTAAGTATGTGAGAATCTGAAATATTGGGATTGGAAAACATAGAGGTACAACTCTAAGGTTTTGATGTGAAATGGTGCAAAAGATATGCCACATCGTATTTTAAAAATAAACAAACCCAATTGTCAATCCATTCAAACAAATATTACAACTACTAAAAGAAGTGAAGATAGATTCCAAAGCCATATTAGTTTAAAAGCAAAAAATGTTTATGCAATAAAGTAGGTGAGCACAAAAACACTTCTTAACCTGCACAATCGTGACCATATACCAATTTAAAATCATCCAAAGAATGATTTTTATGATAAATATGAAAAACCGTTAAAAAAGGTGGGTGACTTTGGAATGCATACCTTGTCATGCTGAATTTTGGTGATGTCTAGGAAAGTCTGTGGTATGCTTGGGAACATGTTCTTCAGGCTCAGTAGAACACTCTCTGCCCTTTCCATGTACAACTCCTTTCTTCTCAATTCATTTTCAGACTCTTTAACTAGGGACCATGCATATTTAACACCAATTTTCCCTTTCTCAATCAAGATGCTCTGCCTACTATGTATTTTTCTTTTCCATGTGTATATGCCTACCTCCAATCGATTTGGAAATTCCAAAGCATTATGCTCTATTGATAAATCGAGCAAGGAGAGAACATTTTTGCATATGTATAATCAACAATAATGATTCTATAAAGGGCATCTCTAAGGTTTGACTTGCTAGTCTGCAAAAAAAAACTATTAGAGATTGATAAATGAACTTTAGAAATATGCAAACCAATTCAGAGTTTAATCTAAGTGTTTAAAACATAGGATATTTTCAAGAAGGATGAGATAACATAGAGACAATTCAGGGAAGGTTTACAATAATTGAAATGGAGAAACAATAAGAAACAATAGGTTCGTTGTGTAAAATTCAATTGACAAGAATGATCATTTGCAGCTAAAGCCTGAAATGTCCTAGAAAATTAGAACTCTAAAACTGAAATGGGAAAAAAGTTAAATTAAGTCACCATTTCTCCAATAAGTGCCACGAAACCCAAGAGTTACTATCAAATTGGGATTTGGCCCATCTTGGAGAAAAATTGGGTAGTGTCCTTGTACAAAACCAACTGCAATTCTTCGAGGGTAGAAGTTTTGGCCAAGACAACTAGAAACTTTCAAGACAAGATGAGGTCCACACCACCTCAGGTGTAGAACAAAGAGAGTAGTAACAAACATATTTGTAAGAATAAGTCTCCAAGCTTAAATGAATGCATAATGAATCTCACTCTTCTCGAAGAAGAATCACACAGAGCATCTCCACATTTGGAAAAAGCAAATGTTGTTGATAAAACAATTGAGCATTGTTGAGAGGTTATAAATGAAGGTTTTGTACTTACAAATTCAGAGTGTGTACTTGGGTTCAGTCAATGGAATGAAAAAGGGGAGGAGTTTCCCATCCACAATGCCTGAGAAGCATTGAGTTACATATGACACTTGAGCTTCACCATCTCAAAATCAAAGAAACTCCTTTACGACAAAGTGATGATTTACCTTAGGAAGTGTATCCCAACGCACATCAAAAACCTCCATTTAAGAAAGAACCTACTCATTTATGGATATTAAAGCTTTGAAGACCTCGTACACATCACAAACCTCCATTTCAGAATGAACCTGCTCATTTATAGGTATCACAACTTTGAAGACCTATTACAGCTTTGAAGACCTGACTTATACAATCTCTCTAGTAAAACAACTTTTTCCTTGTTTTATTTTATAGTGCATGAACAGGTACTCCTAGAATTCGAAACCACCATTTCTTCCCTTGCGCCTTGTTCCCATTACCAAAGTCATCTACTAGTGCATTACCTTCTTCAACGTACCAAAATTATGGCTGGCAAATTTAAAATACATCATGTATATTGAAATGATGAAACATTCAATAAAATACTCTCTTAATTATATAGAGAGTAATTTTAGCAATCAACCCATCTTGTAATTATAATCCATGATATAGCTCAATTTTGCAAAGTAAATTTCAAAGTCTTTCTCACATACAAGCAAGTAAATAAATAGAAAAGAAAAACCTTTTTACTTCTATCTTCTATGTTTCTCTTTCATATGTGGTGCAATTGCTAGTATATAATTACTAATTAAAATGTAATATTATTACATTTTACCAAATATTTCCCATCACCCTCCAACTTAAATATTACATTTCACTCAATATTTCTCCTCACCTCTATTTATAGTTGAGTTTGTTTATTTTAAACTTCAAATATAAAGAAAAATTACAATAAAAAGTGGACCAATTGAAGGGAAATATTGGGTAAAATATAATATTTTAGTATTATATTCTACCCAATATTTCTAGCAAGCTAGTAAAAAGTAGATGAAGGTAGGCATAAATAGTAGATAAAATGTAATAACTACATTTTACATAATATTTCTCTCACATCCTCCCCTCACCCCAACTCCCTTTCATAGTTAAGCTTATTCATTTCTAAATTTACCATCCTAAATCTATCAAAGCTCTATTTCTATAACACATCATTACACATAAGTTAAGAGAATAAATTAATATAATATATTAAAATGATTATCGCATAAACCATTAGAATGAAGAAGAAACTATTGTTCTACACCTTCCTGAATCACCCAATAGCCTCTACGAAGTTCTAAAGCTTTTATGCATATATACACATCATGTATTCATCCATTCAAGACCACCATTTTCTACAGCTAATTATGTATCTAAATATAACATCAAACTAAGGTGGATCTAGGCTAGTTTAATTCCCCTCTTAAATAGGTTATATTCCACATAAATACCATGGGTTATTTTATTTTTTATTATTATTAATTTGTATAGAGTTATTTTTATTTTATTTCACCCAGTTAAAATGTTTACATTATATTACATTACATTAAATTACAAATCTCTACGATATTTATATTTTAATTTTTCTTTACATTAATGTTACACTTCTCTAGCATCCCTGGGTGGAGAGCACCTCTTAGACCAATAAAAAATGAGTAATTTTATTAAAAAAAAATAAAAAATATTATATTATATTTTAAAATAAAAATATTTATATTCAAAATACAGAGTCCACCAACATTAAATTAACTATTTTACTTTAATTATTTCATCATTTCTCAAAACACAAATCCACAAACCAAATCTACTTGGCTTATATTTCGTTTATACATAATAATTATATGATTTTTAATTAGGGCTGACATTGCCATTAGATTAAATTTGTTAAATGTTAAACATTTACCCTTGTCATCTACCCATAGTGGTAAATTTATTTTAATGTGATATGCATATTATGATTTATTTAGTGGAAAAAAGAATTTATAATTTTTTTAATAAAAACAAAATTACAATATTAATATGAATCAATTTATTATTTTTATTACCTTTTATTATTTTTTTTATTGACTCAATATTATGTTTTATTATTATTATTTGGATGGCAAGCAAGTATCAATTTTGCTAGCCTATGCTTGCTAGGTTTCCTAACAAATTTAGTGTTTTCAGTCAATTTTGAGATTCTTATTGTTAGCCTCACCCTCACATAAAACAATCAATAAGTCCAAAATAATAAATTATTAAACTTGGAATAATTTCTACTTGTCTTTGATTCTAGAATGAGTATGTTCATATTAGTTAGGAGTTGGTTGAGGTCTAGTTGGTTGAGAGATTCTCTCCAACTAGTTAGGCTCCTAGATTGGTGTATGGTTGAGATATTCACTCAACCAAAGTGATTGTGTGTCCAAGATAGACGAACTATCTTGAGACATAACCTTGATGTATTTATATTGTATCATTATCATTATTTTTAATACAATACATTCAGGCTTAATGTTGTTTCCGCCATGTTTTTGTCTCTCTACTATTTTATTTATTTATTGAGGAGACAGTGACCTCCATTGATGTGTATATTCCGTGAGGAATAAGAGAACTCTGCAAGATTTGCGTGGAGTGGAGTGAAGGAAGGGCCAACAATGGCCAAAACCTAGATCAAGGCTGATTAATGTAAAATCAAGTTTTCAACGAGAAGCGAAAGAGGGTACATGTTGGTGTTTGAATAAATACAGAGCATGAGCTAGGAATTCAAAAGCATATTATAGAAGTTAACTCTTTCATAGAAGGTTGATCTCACTGTGAATAAATCGATACCAGGTTCCCTACTTTCTTATGATTGTAATCTCTATTGCCTCTGTACACTTCTGAGTATGCATTTCAGCAAGGAATGAAAGTTAGATGGTTATAATTATTATTGTCCATTGAGTTCATGCTTTCTATAGTATTGTTTGGTAGTATTTTATGGGCCTACTCTTTGGCATTATATGTGTATCAAAACCCAAAAACAAAAAAATACACCGACAACATCTCATGCACCAACTGTTTGACAAATTGTCTCATTAAGGAAACTCCATAAATTCATAAAAGCACATTGGTATTATTGGGTTATTTCTAGGTGAGAATTTTACAATTGTTGAATAACTGGAGATATAAGTAGCTTGAAGAAGCCTCTACATAAATGTGCACATCCTACCAATGAAAATGAAATGAATTACTTCAACATCTCAGTGAGCAATCCTTGGAAAATTCAGTGATTGTATTGAAGAAGTTCTTGAGGGTTTCCAACACATTCTTGTAATTATTGAGGACCGAGAATTTGAGATCGAGCTCATTAGGTAAGAGGTTAAATTGTTTGGAGTGAAGCCTTAATTGGGATGAAGATTCATCAACATTCCTAAAGGTCGAACTTAGTTTATTAGTAGGCTGATTTATGAGATTAGTACTGGAGATTGTTTGTCATATCAGTCACTATTGGTGGGTCAAATTCACTAGTCTTAGAGAGAAAATTCAGCATGTTGTAGCAGAGGTCAAGTATCTTCATTCTCAAGTAGATTTCTCTTGCCAAATGAGGATGAAATACACCATCTATTGGAAGGAAAAATTGTTTCGTCATTGTAGACCAAGCTATTGAGAAGCCAAGACTATAGCCCTGGGCAGCCAACCCAACTCCCAGCCATAAATATGCATTTTTCTCCAACAATCAAGCAGTCTCTTGCATGGTGCAGCTAAGTTGATCGGTTCCCTTCGAGACTGAGCAAAACTGACTTTCATGCATGGGTTGTTTCTCCCAAGGCAGCATGCAAAGGCATCCCTTGTTTCAGGGATATATGTTTAGCAGTTGGAGGTTACATGCAAGGATCATTTCAGAAACCTCCCACCAAGTGTGGCTTCCCCTAGATTTGTGGCATGCGCGTCACAACCTCGATGTTATAAAAAATCATCAATAGGACTGCAAAGCTCATTCCTCATATCAACCTTGTAGCTCTGACATCCCACATCACATCTAGGAGCAGTCGACACATTCATCTCAGTTGTTTTGGGGTAAGCTCGCTTCCCATGCCTTGTGCTGCATTTCTATCATTTTTGGTGTTTTCACTTGTGGGAGTATTGTTTGCTTGATTTCTTTGAACTCTTGCAGTTGTTTACATGTATACTAGCTTGTCAACGATCTATTTCAGTTTTCGTTGCTATCTCATTGATGTCGCATGCATGAAACTGTTTTGCATGGATGTTTTCCCAACGACGAACTGCCTCACCCACATGCATGTTGATCTTCTTTTTGAATCTTTCATTCATGTTTTGCATGCACTATTAATCACTTCTGCCATCACTTCGCGTCGTCATGCATTCATTGACTTACTTGCTTTCAGTTGCCTGTCGGTGAGTCGGGCCAACCTTGGCCCGAGCTTTGCTTTCACCAAGGCTGCATTGCACAATCTGCGAAAGGAAGGCTCACCTTCCTCTCTAGACTTGTGCATTCCTACCCAACATTGGCCTTCAAGATTGTTTTGTGATTTATGGAGGATAGTGGCTGCTTGGCCCAAGAAATTGCGCAAATATGTCCTTGGGCCAGTAGTCCTTCCCATCTGGAATTGCGCAATGCACAATCCCATAAGTTAGCAGCTAGACTGGACTGTGCCTTGCGCAGTTCCAACAGTCAGTCAGTCTCTCAGAAACCCGGATTGTACCTTGTGTAGTCTTGGCAGTCAGTCTCCTGACCTCCCATCCAAAATTGCGCAACCTTCATGATCATTCACCTAGGTATGTTGCAAGTCAGTTTTCATGTTCATTTTTGTTTTCAACTGACATATTTCTTGCTATGATTGTTGCCATGTCTCCAAGTACCACAAGTATTCATCTGCCTCTCAGCAGTACAGGTACAATTGTTTCTAAGAGAGCAGAGACAAAGACACTGTTCAGAGCATGCTTGGGGATGTAGTCGATCAAGTGTCCATGGATTTGCCTACCCACGAAGACATCAAGTTGTTCGTAGACAAGGACATCAAGATATGACAACATCAGCATCATGAACAACAGCTGAAGACAACATATCAAATGCAACGAATTCAAGAGGAGGGTTGTTGACAACACGGAGGCGGCATAAGGTTGCAAGCTCAAGCAAGTCCATTGATGATGAAAGCAACTTTGGAGACTCCGGCTATGAAGTGACGACACGACACGAAGATTGCGTGAAGGCATAAGATGAAACAAAGAAGGTGTTGCATGTGTTGAAGCAACAACTCAAGAAGAAAATGAAGTTGCACGGGCAGACGAATGAGTTGCAGTAGGAACATGAGCAACATTGGGCACAACATGTACTCACAGATGAAACTGCACTCGTACAAGTTAAGGACCCATCCCAACAGCTACACAGAGTAGACAAGTGAGCAGTGTTGTTAATCACATGCAAGGGATTCAGCAACATGCATGTTGTTGAGTGCATGCATGCAATCCAACCCATTCAACACACTCACCAAGGTGAAGACAAGAAGCAAGTCCAACTGGGTTGAACATGTACTTCAGCAAGTTGATGCGCATGACCACTAGCACACACTTGAGGATCAGCATGGAAACTATGCATGAGTGTGTTGCCGGTTCAAATGTACTAGAAAATACCATGTGCATGTTAGCAGACAAGTTGGATGAAGGGGCTGAACCAATGCACCGGTTGCAACGAAGGCAAGAGTTCGCTTCAACAAGATGTCACCATGAGGTGCATGCACACCATCACAGACGACCAAGCTTGGCATCAGCTCACCACCTTCACCATCACAAGCATGTCAAAGATTTGGTCTCATCACAGCGGACCAAATGTCAGTGATGTCTTGCAAGGCTTTCTCAAGCCATGTTTTCTCAAGCCATGTTTTCTCACATGAGTACATGTGCATTGTAATTTTGAGTCATGTCAAGTGTAAGTCGAGTGTCAAGAGTGGATGTAACAGTCATAGAGTAGGTGAAGGGTCATGAGGGTAGTTGAATGGTCACAGAGGGAAATGTTAAGGGTCACCCCACCCTTTGCTATAAATAGTCCCTCATAACTCATTGTAGAGGCTTTTTGGTCAGCCAAGCTTCTACTAAGGCTATCTTGAAGAAGGCTTGGATAGTATTGTAACGCGCCTTGGCTTCTCCATTGCACGAAGCTAGTACATCTCTTTTGAGGAGCATGCAGTTTTGGTTGTAACGTTTCGTTGTTGGGGCTAGCAGGTTTACATGGTGTATTGTATGATTGTGACTTACACTTCTTTATATAATAAAAGCCAACACATTTTCATGCATATGTTGTTATTGTAGTTGGATTGCTCTGGTTGCCTTAATGGCATATGTTGTTTAACTTACGTACTTTTGTATGAACTGATTTGTATGAAATTATATGAATCTTGTTGTTAATGTGTTGCATATGTTGTTAATGTTGTCATCATCTGTGTCGACTGCTCTGTCGAACATAAGACAGACCTTTCACATGAACCTTTCTATAACGACCGTCACACTCGTCTCAGGCTAATTCGTGAGTTCTATTCGTGTCATCTTACCTTGTATGATGTGACTGCCGCGTTTGAGTGGACTAATCCGCTGGAAGTTGTGCATGTCCTTTGTCTTGTGTGTTCCTAGCTGAATTGGGACTGATACATTTCAATCTGGAACTCACCTTTACCTTCTTCTCCCTTCGAAGTGTTGGAACCTCTCATACACCTTCCTTGACTCACTGCATTAGTCACACCCTTGCTATTGACAGAGTTATCTTAATTTCCTCTATGCGACATCGCGGTCAAGGCATTACCTTACAACCCACTGCTAGGACTCCTACACCAAGCGGTTTGAGGTCTAACTGGGACTTCTTACCGGGCCCTTGAAATGTTGGTGGGTCCAGCACTGTCAACATTTCTGGCACTAGAAGGAGGGCCTAATGACAAGCTGTGTCCTCTCATCTAGGTTTAAACCTCTGCATATCTTTCATGGAGTCTTGAATTCTTCTTCCCTCAAGGTGTTTTTCGAATCATGAAGATGTCTCCATCTTGGGGAAGCTTTTCAATCTCTTGTCCACTCACACGTATGATGGTGAAGGCGAAGTGGCCTGGCCTAAGCACTTACATATCTTTCTTTCCATGATTTATTCGGAATATGAGTTTACTGATGAATAGGTTGATTTTCTGCTTGCATTCACACTTCACGAATCTCCATTTCATTGGGTGCTCAGGCTACTGGCTGACACCGTGCACTCATATGAGAAATTTTGTGATCCTATTGAAGACACATTCTATCATTTGGATCCAGACCATCTTGACCAGAAACTATTACAGTAACGGAGGGCTCCACATGAATCCGTCATTGATTTTTGGCAGCGCTTCCGTGACTTGCAGTTTCAAGCTCCGAGGAGCCAGATGAAGTTTGCCTATCTCTGGGACCGATTCGAGTATTGTCTTAAGAAATCTGCCTGTCCCAAGAGAAAGCTTGAGATCAAGCCCCACTCAACCTTCTTCATTGATGGAACTGCACAATCCCATGTGGGAGCAGGCATTGTCTCAATTGACTATCCGCCTCCCTCTCATTCAACAGTTCCACCATTGCCTAGTGATGTTGAGGATCATGCTTGTACACTTGTTCAACCTTTACACTCTCCCAACATCACTCCACTCAATTTTCGTGCAGATTTGGTTGTGAGTCCTTCGAGTTCTCATATGCATTCTTTTTTTTGACCTTTGTCTTCACACCTGAGTGTTGCTTCAGATGATGTTGTCTTGTGTTCGTCCATTCCAGACTCTTCACTTGTTGTGAATGAGGAACAACCCACTGATGGAGTTGGTGTTGCAAAACCAACATGCGCTGTCATTCATGAAGAGTATGAGTGGGAGCTTGAGCATCAACACTCGGTGAAGGATGACTCCCTTCCATCCGATCCCCCTTCGTTCTTTCCTAACATCATTGGTGAACCTGCCATCCATGATTTTGCATGTGTGTCTTCATCCATGGATGCACCCATTGTTGATCTTTCGTAGGACACACCATATGTTAGCCCATCATCCAAAAATGGAGAGGACCAATCATTCATTGAAAATCCACTTGATCTTTCATCTGCTCTTTCTGGAAATGCAGAGGGTGAACATCCTTCCTTCTCATCTACCCCTCTGTGTGATTCGTCAAATCATGAGGATGCCGACCAACATCCTGAATTTTCTGATCTTGGTTGTCGTGATCTCTTCACCTCATCATCCAATCACGATGTTGATTCACTCGTTGTTAATCCGTTTAAGCCACTGGTCTACGAAGATCCATCTGTCAACGAAGTCGAAACCCCACATACTGTCGAGGCACTTTAGCCCGAGCTAATGGTTATGTCAGGCCCTCGCTGTCCTGAGGTTGGTTTCACTTCCAATCAGGAAATTGTTCAAACACTCAAGGCTCCTCATCACTCATCTTTATGCACTCAAGATCAATCTAACACTCATATTTTAATTCCTACACTCAAACTACACGATCCCATTGCTTCCAAGTTGCATGTAGTGTCACATAGCACCATGATAAGTCCACGGATTGCCCGTCATGTACATTCACTCACTTATGTCCTGTGGGCACTTTGAAACACGAAGTGTGGTTGTCTTCATTGTTATATCTTTCTTGTTTGCTGGTCCGCACAATTGGGTTACTCGTGGACCAAGCCTTCACCAACATGGGTCTACCAATGTGTCAGTGGCTGCACTGGAAATGTCAGTTCACGTGATCAGGCCCATGCACCGTTAGTGTAGGAGTAGGAGTAGTGTTTGCTTTCAGTTGTTTGCTTGCATGCTTGTTTGATTACATGCTTTGTTTGCTTGCTTGTTTACTTGCTTCGCTTTAGTTTTTGATTCTTCTCTTTCTTTTCTTTGTTGATTGATTAGTTCGTTCGCTCGTTTCGTTCGTAGGTTAGTTTTCATGAAACCATGTGTGACTCATGAAACGAGCTAGGTAAAGTACAAGAGGGCTTGTACAACTATGACTACTTGGTTATCTATCATCTTGCCTCTATATGATGAGCTTGTTACTCTTAGTCCATGGTACATTGAAGGAGAATATGTACTGTTCAAAGTGAACCTTGGTGAAAACACAACGCTTTCGCGCTAACTAGTGTCACCTTCTCTAGTCAGTTGTTTTTGGGTTAACCTTTGTTAGCTCAGTTAAATAGAGTAAGGTGAGGGGGAAAACCTTAACATGCACGTTAGAGATACAATAAACTACTTCTCTGTTGGAACAACCTCTTCTACGCCCAATAAGTTGGGATCCCTCTTCTACTTTTGAAATTAATAAGTGCTATGCATAGTGAAAAATGAAAAAAAACGAAAAATTCAAAAAATTCAAAATGAAAGATGAATAAGGTGAAAGAAGAGAAAGGCTTCCTGCATAGGGAGGTTATGCAATGAACTCCACTGGGGTACTGAACAGGCTTGATGGCCGTGGAGCCATGCTTGTATTCCTATGTGACTCCATCGGGGTACTGTCCAGGCCTGTTGACAGTGGAGCAACACCAGAGATGAATCTTACACTCTGATGACTATACTGCTTGTGCACCTATATACCCTTCAACCCCAATCGAAACAACTGTGTTTCCTTGGCTTGGAATGTATGTAAATCGATCAAGATTCTGACAGATGCTACATCTTATAATCAAGCTAGTGTGAAGCCAAGATGAGCTGAGATTTGAACAATACTTCTAGAGGTGTTAGACTTTCTTTTCATGAACAAGGTCCATTCAGAGTGCTAGAGTTCTACCAGTGTGTCTCCAAGTGTTGTAGCGGCTACAACCACCCTCCAAAATTTTTCCTTAGCCTGTTTTGGAGCCTCCCTACCAACCTTCATAGCAACTTGCCTTGCTTCATCAAGTCCTTAGACTTTAGTGTTTTTCTTGCTCAAAGGCAGCTTATCAATCATAGTTTTATCTTTTCCCTTCACAGGCTGCTCAACTGGACTTGGTCTAGCTACACGCTGAGTGGATTCCCCTTGAAAATTGCGCATTTCTGGAGGGCAACCAACCTTCCCTCCATAAATTGCACAATCCTCTCTGACAACCTATTGGGCTCCAGGATTGCGCAATCATACCAACCAACCCTCCCAGCAGGATTTGTGCAAATTTTCCCAGCAGCAGGTTGTTCAACCCAAGATTTGAGCAAATCTAGGTAGCAGTCACTTGCTCTGCCCAGAAATGCGCATTTTTCTCTAATAGTCAAGTAGTCTCTTACATGTGCAGGTGAGTTGACCGGTTCCCTACGGGACCGAGCAAAACTAACTTGCATGCACGGGTTGTTTCTCCCAAGGAAGCATGCAAAGGCATCCCTTGTTTCAGGGATCTATGTTTAGCAATTGGAGATTACATGCATCATTTCAGAAACCTCACCAAGTGTCGCTTCCCCTAGATTTGTGGCATGCGCGTTACAACCTCAATGATATCTAAACTCATTAACCGAATGCTGCAGAGCTCATTCCTCACATCAAACTTGTAGATCTGACATCCCACACATCTAGGAGTAGTCGGCACATTCAACTCAGCTGTTTTGGGGTAAGATCTCTTCCCATGCCTTGTGCTACATTTTTGTCGCTTTTTGTGTTTTCACTTGTGGGAGTACTATTTTCTTGATTTATTTGAATGCTTGTTGTCATTTACATGTATACTAGCTTGTCCTAGATCTATTTTAGTTTTCATTGCTATCTCACTATTGTCACATGCATGAAACTTTTTTACATGGATGTTCGCCCGACCGGCGAACTGCCTCACCCACATGCATGTTGATCTTCTTGGTGAATCTTTCATTCATTTTTTACATCCACTGTTAATCACTTCTGCTATCACTTTGTGTCACCATGCCTTCATTGATTTACTTGCTTTCAGTTTCCTGTCGGTGAGTCGAGCCAACCTTGGCCCAGGCTCTGCTTTCACCAAGGTTGCATTGCGCAATCTGGGAAAGGAAGGCTCACCTTCCTCTCCAGACTTGCACATTCGTGCCCAACACTGGCCTCCAGGACTATTTTGTGCATTTTTGGAGGATAGTGGTTGCTTGGCCTAAGAAATTGCGCAAATCTGTCCTTGGGCTAGAATCCTTCCCAGCTGGAATTGCGCAATGCGCAATCCCAACAATCAACAACCAGCCTGGACTATGCATTGCGTAGTGCCAACAATCAGTCAATCTCTTAGTAGCCCAGACTGTGCCTTGTGTAGTCTTGGCAGTCAGTATCCCGACCTCTCAGTCGAAATCGTGCAACCTTCATGATCATTCACCCAGGTATGTTGCAAGTCAGTTCTCATGTTCATTTTGGTTTTCAATTAACAAATTTCTTTCTATGAGTGTTTCCATGTCTCCAGGCATCGCAGGTGTTCATCTGCCTCTTAACAATACAGGTACAATGGTTTCCATAAGAGCAGAGACAAAGACACCATTCAGAGCATGCTTAGGGATGCAGTCGATCAAGTGTCGATGGACTTGCCTACCCATGAAGACATCAAGTTGTTTGTAGACAAGGACATCAATATATGACAGCAGAAACATCACAGGGAGAAGCATCATGAACAACAGCTGAAGACAACATACAAAATGCAACGAATGCAAGAGGAGGGTTGTTGAAAACACAGAGGCAGAACAAGGTGTCAAGCTCAAGCAAGTCCATTGATGATGAAAGCAACTTTAGAGGCTTTGACTATGAAGTGGCGGCACAATACGAAGATCACGCAAAGGCATAAGATGGAACAAAGGAGTTGCATGTGCTGAAGCAACAACTCAGTGTTGAAAATAGCAACAAGAAATGCTAAAAATAACATTGCTATAGATAGCATTTCAGGATATTCCAATTTTAATTTGTCCTTGAATTAAAATTTGAATTTAGTCTCACTAGCTATTTGAAAAATAATTAATTAATTCATCTTGAGTTAATTAGTTGGAGAAATTCAAACATGAAGTCTTTGTGAAGTCATGTAACAGTTATCCCTTTGATTGAGGAAGTTATCCCTTAATTAAGGAGATAAGGATGAGTTGTAATTAGTTAGCTTATTTAACTGAGTTAAGTCCAGTTAGATTAGTTCCAAACAGTTTGTGGAACTGATTGTGAGTTCAGTCAGTTAATGCATGCATGCATGAAACTAGTGTACTCCAGATAACTGAATATTCTCTCATAAATAACTCATGCATGTCAGTTCAGACAAAGGCCCAGTTGAGATTAAAGGTAGGGACAATGTACTATCAGTTGCTAGAATTTTCCTATAAGAAAATCTCTTGCATGCAGAAGGAATTCATTCCTTGAGGATTGTGCAGTTTTACAGTGTGTTGGAGCAGTGTGTGAGAGCAGTGTCACACAAGGTTACAGCAGGAACACCCAGGGAAAACAACACAAGGAAATAAATGGGTTGGAGGGAAGAGAAAAATGCATATGAGTTATCTAGTCTGTCTATGAGCAACGAGAGGGATTGTATTGGGAGCTAGATAGTTGTGAGAGCTAAAGCTTTGTGTAATCCTGAGATATTTCCACTTGTATGATAATACAGATAACGAGGTTTTTAGCGGAGGGTTTCCCCAGAGTATTCTTCTATATTTCATGTGTGATTGATTCTTCTTCTCTGTTATATGTGTTCTGTTTGATCTTGCTTAAATCGATTAAGCTTCCACAAATTTGATTGTAGAAGTAGATTAAGTATTTTTCTTTAGTACATTGCATAATAAAATTAATATACAGTGACAATTTCTACATGGTATCAGAGCAAAGGTGATCAAAGCTGTGAACAACATACTGAGAAGGGAAAAGTCGAAGTTTGAAGTTCTTGATTGCAGGTACAAAATCTAATTCTTATCACACCTCAAAGTTCACCAATGGAGTTCAATGGCTTGAGACTCGAGTATGCACTGGATGGTAGCTCAAATTGTATAACATGGATGGATCGCATGGAAGCGGTATTAGAAGACAATGGTTTGAAGGATTTCATTGATCAAGAAATCCCCAAGCTAGCAGCTAATGCCTAAGAATTGGCAGAATGGAAGAAGTGTGTGGCGAAGGCAAGGAGGATTCTTCTGGAGGGAGTTCGAGACCATATTGTCTCGAGTCTCCATGGGAAGGAGATTCTGTTCTCAATGTGGAAGACATTGAAGGACCTATATCAGAACAACAGTGACTAGAGGAAACTGGCGTTCAAGGACAAGCTTCAGAAAATCAAGTGTGAAAAGGGTGACACTATTTCTACATACCTGAACAATCTCACCACCTGCAGAGATGAGCTTGGAAGAGTAGGAATAACAACAGCCGATGATGATATGGTGATTCTTGCTCTCCTCGGTCTTCCTAAGAGCTGGCATAGCTACCAAGACTTAGTGAATGGAAGAGAGAAACTACCGGATTGGGAACAAATGTGGTCGGATCTGATGTTGGAGGAGATCAGGAGGAGCACTGGAGATCGTTCTTCATCTAAGCATGATGATTAAGAAAATCTAGCCTTAGCAAGTAAGGCGAGGAAAGGGAAAGGGAAGGATTCCCATTCCACATCAAGTTATTCTTATGGTAGGAAGAAGATTGGAAAATCTAAAGTGAGATGCTTTAATTTTCATGAGGTGGGCCATTATGCAACTAACTGTCCATTGAAGAAATCCAAGAAGGGATCCTCCAAAGGATCAGAAGGCGAGGCACTAGCCTCTCAGTTCGAATTGGATTTTACCCTCATCACATGTATGGTTTCATCAATGGTGGGTTGTGTTTGGTACCTAGATAGTGGAGCCTCATTCCACTTGACCAGTGAGAAGAGTTTATTCAGTACCTTGGAGGAGAAAGACCTCAAGATGCACATAGAGACAGGCGATGATGGAAAATACTGTGTTTTAGGTGAAGGTATGGTTGTGTTTTAGAGGGAGCATGGAGCTCCTCTCACCCTGACTGATGTAAAGTATGTGCCTGGACTGAAGAAAGACTTGGTATCGGTCGCGATGTTGGAAGACAAAGGCTATGATGTAGTCTTCAATAAAGGAAAGGCGTTCCTGAGACTCATAGCCACGGGTCAGTGTAGAAATTCCCACCTGTAGATCACCTAATGATGCAATATACTAAATAAAAATACTTGATCTACTTCTACAAACAATTATGTGGAAGCTTAATCGAATTGAGCAAGATCAATTGAACACATATAACTGATAAGAAGAAGTCAATCACACAAAACATAGAAGAAATAATCTGGGGAAAGCCTTAGCCTAAAACCCCAACTCTGTATTATCATACAAGTGGAAATATAGTCTGGATTACAAAAAGAATTAGCTCACAAGCTATCTTTCTCTCTCTGCAATCCCTCTGCTGCTCATAGACAGTCAAAGGCCTCTCTCAAACCTTCTCCTCTGCCCTCCAAGCTTCCTGTTACACAGTAATTTGTCACCGTTTGTCACTGTCCCTGTTACTCCTCTCCCGCACGCTGGAGGACTCATTCCAGGACCTGTGAGAAGTGGCATGACTTGAAACCACTTGCATTATATTCCTCTAAGTGTGAGCTTCATATGCCTTGAAGACATCTCCTGCAGTATACCCCTAAAAACAACCCTTTTTGCATTAGCGCGGGTCCGAAGTGTACTTCCCGCGCCAATGGGGGAAATCCTCTAAAGAGGGCGCGCCAATTAGCGCTCTGTCTCAGAGTTGCACTCGCACCAACCCAGTTGGGTAAAGTTTTTAATGAACGAACTGCCGAAGGTTCTCCTTAACCCATTCACCAACTGAATCCATGTTGAGATAGGATGGTTTGGCTTCGAATCTCCATAGAAGGGAAGTGGTTTGCCACCTTTCATGGAAGCTTCTAAGTGATAAATCCAATCCAATGGAAATTGTGGTTGATCCTATCTCCTTCCCCTATATCTATAAAAGCTTGTTCTTTTGCCTTGAGCAAGCTAGTTCCAGCATAGTGCTAGTGATAGTAAGAGTTCCAGGAGTTCAAGAGATTGAAGTTGCAAGAGCCTTCTTCGCATCCGTAAGGCCAAATCTAAGTGAGGAGATTCTTGTCACCAAGGAGAGAGAGGCTTGTTTCCCATCCCAACAAGCTTTGCAAGACTTGTGTAGCTGATCACCCAGCCAAATGAGGATTTGACGTCAGAACTATGGTTGTATTCTTCTTTGTTGTTTATCAATAATAGATGACTATCATAATGGTTCCACTCTCATTGTCTTTTGTAATGATTGATGTGGAGTTATATCTTTTTTGACTGATATATAATTGCATCTATTGGATTTTATGCTTGTATTTGTGTTGTTCTTTGCATGTGCAGGTGTCCAATCACGGAGATCGTGGGGATCGTGACCGACCGAAGCAAAGGAACAAGAGCGACGTCTCTTCTACGAATATTAGCGTTGGAATCCAAGTAGGTTCTCATCATCCACCTTTAATTTGCAATTAGGAACTTGCGTGATAGCATTGTTTGATTGTTGCTAGATCCGGTCTGGGCTAGTAGGGATCGTCTATGTCCGTAGAGGGGATTTACCTCCACAACAATTTGGCAACTCCACTGGGGACGAACCCAGAATCTCTGTTTTGGTGACTCGTTCCCCTGTTGACAAAGACGTGCTTCGGCGTCGTTAAACCTAGTCACTTTTGTTTCACTTAAGGTTGGGTGATTCCTCCTTCCGTGACGCAACAAGTGGTCTAGCACGGACTTGAGCTCCCACGTACCATCGAGTATATGGGGAGACCCCACTAGGTTATCATCCTTTATCCACAGGAAGCCATGTCTGCCACCTTACAAGCCGTAATGCACCGAACACAACATTCGGGAAGATTGACTGCCGTACGGGAAGTCCTTGGTTTTCATATGACTGCCAAGGTGTATATGCAGTTTTACGGATTTGTTTGGTAAACCCTTTGCCTAGTTTCTCCAGAGTAGTCACTTTTGATCCTTTTCGGACTCCTTAAAAGAAAAGGCTCACTTGAGCACTTGTCACTTCAGGCTCACAAAACATTCGAAGGCGACTAGAGTCACCTTTTTGTCCTTTTCTCGACTCTTAAAACATGAAAAGGTCAAGTTTAGTTTCTTTGTCTTAAAATTTATTTGGCCGCGTTCACATTTACCTGGTTAGATCTTGTTTGTGTTAGCTTGAGTAGGCTTCTTTTCGTTCTCGATGGCAACTTTTCCGGGGTTCACCAACCCAGGGATCCCCTCTGACGGGAACCCTGGTCATTTCGCTCCTTTTGGAAATGTTGGTGCTCCTTATATGGCGACGTTGTCCCTCCCAGGGTTAACTGTTGGGTTGCTGGTTTGGTTGTTCTCAACCTCTTTGGTCCCTGCCGTCTCACCGTCTAGTCAATCCGTCCCTCCACCTGAACAACATCATGTTGATTCTAAGGTGGATCTCTCCCCTTCTACGCCCACTTCTACGTCCTCATCTTCTACTTCACCTGGTGAAAGTCTAGATTCGAGTAACTCGTTGGCTAAGAAGAAGAAGAAGAAGGCTCCTAAGGGAGAGGTTACAAGCACAGCTACCCCCTCAAGTATACCTGAAGTCGGGCCCCCTTCCGCTCCTCTGCGGAAGGTCAAGTTCCCTTGTCGATTATGCAAGGAGGACCATCTTCTTCGCGATTGTCCTGGCATTCCAAGGGTACTAGAAGTATGGTCTCATGATCCGGCCTGCCCCTCATCGTCCTTTGAAGCTCACGACGATGCTACCTTGTCAGTTGGGAATGGTAAGGGAAAAGGGAAGATTCGAATCCCCTATAGAATTTGTGAAGGCAATCATCCCCTTCACCTTTGTCCACTCATGGATAAAGCCTCCGTTGTCTTGGAAAGTCTTACAGCTCCTTCACCCCAACTTCCCGTTGGTTATCAACGTCTCTTTGTAGCCACAGATCGTTCCCCTGCTAACAAAGAGATTGATTCATATTCTTCTCTTGTCCAGCCTCCTCTTCCCGAACCTGGCTGTGCCCAGCCTGTTCCAGACCAACCATTGGTCGGAAAGAGTGTCGACTCGAGTTCACCACCCATCGATCACTCTGTTTCGGAAGAGCATCACTCCCATGTTCTTCTCGTCTCCTCAGATTCTCCTGAGTCTGGAAATGACTCTCCTATCCCAGCTGCTCCCGAGAGTCCTGCTTCAGTTCCTTTAGAGCAGGGGGTCAATCATATGATTCCCCCACCAAGTAGTTCAGTCGTTTCCTTCGACTGGAGTCGTTTGACTACCTCCCCCCTTCCATCCCATGTGCCTTTCTGGGTCACGGTACATGCCTATAATAAGGTGATACCTGGCACTGTGTTGGATGAGGGAGCATCGGTTAGTCTTATGCCTGCCACTACTTGGCAAGCCTTGGGTTCCCCACAGCTTGTGCCAGTCGCACCGAATCTAACGGCTTTTGATGGAGGAACTAGTCAACCATTAGGGATCCTTCCACAGTTCCCTGTTACTTTGGGAGGCAAGACCATCTATATAGACGTATTGGTTACCCCAGGTGCTTTAGACTTCAGTGTTCTCCTTGGCCGTGACTATGTTTATGCCATGGGGGCCCTGGTCTCTTCACTTTTCCGGGTGGTTTGCTTTGCACACAATGGAAGAATAGTGACGATAGATCAATTATCATTCGTCCGTCCCCGGGTGCCTCCTGCGCAGTTGTCATCCCCTCCTGGTTTTCATCCACCAATTGCATCTGCCCCATCACAGATCAACTACGTGGCCACCTATCCCGTGCCTGGATCCAGTGATGTCGCCGTCATGCATAGTGTCCTGGAGGCATTGGGCCCTGACTTCCAAGATGTTGGCCTTCCATCAGGAGTGACACTCTTGGGAGCCTCAACTTCCTCTTCATTATGGTGAAGTTCCATCGGAGCACAATTCCTTGTCTTGTGTCAAGCTCGTTAAAAAATGAAACAAAGAGTCCCGAGCATAGTTCTTGATCTTGTGTCAAGCTCATTAAAAGATGAAACAATTTCCCCTTTCCAATCGCGTCTTTCCATTAAGATCTCATAAAGTTTCATTCCATCCACTTTTTTGAATGCAATGAAGCTTGGGGGGCATGTACCTCATCCTGCGCCATTGCACTGGGGGTATGCGCATTTCCAAGAAGCAGAGTCCTTCCTGGTTCAAGCTTGTGTCCCAAGGATAGTTTTGATCTTGTGGCGACCACGTTAAAAAACGAAACAATGTGTCTCGAGGATAATTTTGATCTTGTGGCGACCTCTTTAAAAAAAGAAACAAGGTGGTCGAGCATAGTTCCTGATCTTGTGTCAAGCTCGTTAAAAAAATGAAACAAGGGTTATGAGGATAGTTCTTTTACTGTGTCAACCTCATTAAAAAATGAAACAACTCCTCCTTTTCCAAATCGAGTCTTTGATTAAGATCTCGTAAAATATAAGTCGAGTCTTTCATAGATCTCGAGAGTGAACCTTCATTCTATCCACTTTGTTGAATGCAATGAAGCTTGGGGGGCATGTACCTCGTTTTTAATCATTATGCCTGGGGGCACGCGAAATCATAACAAGCATAGTTTTTCGTTTCAAGCTTGTGTAAACATGAAACCGAATCCAAGCAAAGTTCTCCATGGTTCAAGCTTGTGTAAAAATGAACCCATACCTGATTTACATCTCGTGATTGCCATTTTTATCCGCTGAATTCTGCTAGATGAGCCTTGGTTGTTTTCATTCCATCGCCGCCATCTCTTTGGCCGATCATATGCTTTCACTTGGTTGTTTTTCCTTTCCTGAGGAACCGCAGCGATGAGTGGTTTTATTAGCCAGCCTCTTGACCATTACATGTTTTGAGCAGTTCCACCATTGCCGGAACCAGTTGCTACCCTTTATACCACTCGTTCCTCTAGGATGAGTCACCTTTAAGCTCTTTTCTGACTCGTAAAATATGAAAAGATTGCTGAGTATTTTCCCTTTTTGACTCGTTAAAGAGAATAAAAATGGAGGTCTACTTTTAGCTCTTTTCTGACCGTCTAAATATGAAAAGATTGCCGAGTTATTCCTCTTGACTCGTTAAACGTAAATAAGAGGCGGTCGTCTTTAAACCCTTTTTTGACCGTGTAAAGACGAAAAGATCGTCGGACCCTTGTCGTTTCAGGTTCGTTAACGGTTATGAAGCGACATGGTTTCGATCGCTTTTTTACTTATTTAGGTCGGAATCACTACTCATGAAAAGTACTCCTCGATCGTAATGATCGGGCAGTTCTTTCGAGCATTGTTTTATAATTTTTCAGGCTCGAGAGACACAACTTTACGAAAAAGGACCCCCCTAGAGTTTACTTTTCTGCTGTCTTTTCAAACTCTCTAAACATGAATAGACGCCGAGTTCTTCCTTTGTCAGACTTGTTAAAACCTAATGACATCGGATTCCATCGAAATGACGCTCACAAGCATGTGCTATCCCCGTCAAGCTTGTTGATAAAAATAACTGAGGTACTCGCCAGCAATGGTGGGGAAAATGGAACCACAATTATTGTCGTGTCGGTAGTATGTCGCTCTTGAAATTGACACTTTTCTGCATTCGTGTCTGGGTGGGGACATCTCATCTTGTTTTTACACTTGCCTCCGTGGGTTTGGGTGATCCTATTTGACCTCTCATCTGCTCATTGCCTTGTCACCATGACCTCTGCTCATTTGATGTCAAATACTGCCAAGTCCACTGTCGTGCCGCCGATATGTTCAAGAGAAGTTGACCTCTACAGAATTACAACCCTCCTCTGATACCTCACATAATTCTGATTCACCACAACATTCTTCCTCTGTCTCGTGTCAATGATGTGGGAAACACTATGGCCCACCTTTGATCAAGGTCACTTCCTGTCGACTTCAGCTCATTATCTAGGAAGCTGATCTAGAGACTCCCTTCTGGTGCCTTGGAGCCTACCTGCCTCAATGGCATGTTCTTCGTGTTCGATGAGAGGTTTTCATCATTGGCATCTGATCAAATTATTCTACGGGTGTTTGACGCTAGCTCACTCATTCGCACGCCGTAGATTGTACCTATAGTACCTTGAGGGCCATTGTCATTATTGGTGGTACCTCTCGCGTCTGTTAACAGTTTTCACTATTGGCTGGTAATCAGACGATATTCAGGCATGTTCGACTCCAACTCATGTATTCGCATGCCTGAACTTGTACTCTGTTCAGGTCGAGATGGAGCGCAAGACCCTGGATTTTGTTTGTTGGAATCCAGGCTGCGATTTGTGGCTTATTATGATCATTACATGACTCATTCACTGGATGGCTGCGACCATGCCTGAGTCTATTTATCGATCCTCACTGGATGGCTGTGCCCATACCTTGGATCTAGATTCTTGTGTGCTCTGTTATGGATGGCTGCACCCATACCACATATATCATGTACTTGAGATATCAGTTTTACTTCTTTACGCAGGTTCCCCGGCGGTAGTGTTTTCAGTTACGCATGTTCTTGTAAAATCGTTTCACCCCTCTCTCTCACTCGGGCCTCATGCTTTAGGGGGCATCTGTTACACAGTAATTTGTCACCGTTTGTCACCGTCCATGTTACTCCTCTCCCGCACGCTGGAGGACTCATTCCAGGACCTGTGAGAAGTGGCATGACCTGAAACCACTTGCATTATATTCCTCTAAGTGTGAGCTTCATATGCCCTAAAGACATCTCCTGCAGTATACCCCTAAAAATAGCCTTTTTTGCATTAGCGCGGGTCCGCTATGTACTTCCCACGCCAATGGGGGAAATCCTCTAAAGAGGGCGTGCCAGTTGGCACTCTGTCTTAGAGTCGCACTCGCGCCAACCCATTCACCAACTGAATCCATGTTGAGATAGGATGGTTGGCTTCGAATCTCCATAGAAGGGAAGTGGTTTTCCACCTTTCATGGAAGCTTCTAAGTGATAAAGCCAATCCCATGGAAATTGTGGTTGATCCTATCTCCTTCCACTCTATCTATAAAAGCTTGTTCTTTTGCCTTGAGCAAGCTAGTTCCAGCATAGTGCTAGTGATAGTAAGAGTTCCAGGAGTTCAAGAGATTGAAGTTTCAAGAGCCTTCTTCGCATCCGTAAGGCCAAATCTAAGTGAGGAGATTCTTGTCACCAAGGAGAGAGAGGCTTGTTTCCCATCCCAACAAGCTTTGCAAGACTTGTGTAGCTGATCACCCAGCCAAAGGAGGATTTGACGTCAGAACTATGGTTGTATTCTTCTTTGTTGTTTATCAATAATAGATGACTATCATTATGGTTCCACTCTCATTGTCTTTTGTAATGATTGATGTTGAGTTATATCTTTTCTAACTGATATATAATTGCATCTATTGGATTTTATGCTTGTATTTGTGTTGTTCTTTGCATGTGCAGGTGTCCAATCACGGAGATCGTGGGGATCGTGACCGGCCGAAGCAAAGGAACGAGAGCGACGTCTCTTCTACAAATATTAGTGTTGGAATCCAAGTAGGTTCTCATCATCCACCTTTAATTTGCAATTAGGAACTTGCGTGATAGCATTGTTTGATTGTTTCTAGACCCGGGCTGGGCTAGTAGGGATTGTCTCCGTCTGCAGAGGGGATTTACCTCCACAACACCTCCTATTTCTTTGCGAAATTTTGCTTGCCAGTTTTGGCATGACATCAGACTTTCGTTTATGAATAAAGGCAGGCAGATTTTGATCTCATTCTGAGTTTCTAAGGGAGCTATAGCTCTCAGGTTAGGGCCCAACCTGAGAGCAATAGATCTCCTCGGTGTTGTAATGTTGTTTGCATTTCGTTCCAGCACTTTGAGTTTTTACTTTGACATGCAATTTGAATTTACAGTCTGTTAATTTAGTCTTTTTCATGAGCTTAGATAGGATTAGTTTATGGTGAATTTGTTTCCAGTTGCTTAGGTTAGAAGAGGATAGATATAATTTATTGGAGCTCCAGAAAAAGGTTGTTAAAGCTCACTGCCATCTCTCTTAGGGATTGGGGTGCAGTCCATAACCAACCACCAAAAAGAAACGCAGTTCTTCTCACTTCCATGCAAGCTGCAACATAGACATTTTCGTTGAAGATCCATCCATGCACTTTTGACATTGAACCATACTTCTACATTTCACTTCCATGCACGAGTTTCATTTCTTGGTTTTCCATTGCTGTTCATAGGTTTCATGGCACAGTTATCATAGGTTAATGAATTCTCGTTTTGGTGCATAAGTCATTTGTTTCATTTACGCTGCTCCATATCATTCCACTTCCTTCTTCTTCTTCTTGATCTCTCCTCAATCCACCTACTCGGCCTCTGTCCAACTCATTTACCCTCCAACTCATCCATTATTCACTTAGCTCCATCTACTTAAACTTTTGTTGATCCCATCCTTCCAGCCATCAACCCACTGCATGCACTCTTCCTCCATCTGATTTCTCTGCTCCTGAGCCATCACCAGCTCCATCTCCATCTCACCTATCCTCCCACACCACTCCAACACTTCACCATCTCCCAAAACTTCCACGGCCAAACATCCTATAGGATTGCACAGACTTCCTGTAGAAACCCCTGAGTTTCCTGTAGGATCCCCTGCAGACTTCCTGTAGAAGCCTGCAAACTCGGTTGCTGAGCATCCGAACATGGTAGACTTATGTGGACTGATGCTGGAGACCCTCTGGGACCTCCCCTAGCCATCCTGACCTTGCCCATGCTTTCCTTCCATTCAAACCGCTCCTGCACAACCAAACCCTAATCAAAAGCATCATCACAATAAATCCAACCACTTAACGAAAAAATACAAAAACATGTCTTTTCAGATGCAAGTAGCTTAGATGCATGTATTTCAGTTCACTGCAAGTAATGGCATCATTGGTAGTGGTTTCATTCACAATTTTGCATAGTTAGGGTCTAGCTAGTCAAATTAGGGTTTACTAGGGTTTTCATGCTTTGTTGGCTTTCAGTTTCTTTTTGCAAATAGACTAGTCTCCTTTGAGTTAGCTTTCGTCCATCCTTCATAAAGCTTCTTCTGTGAGCCTATAGAAGTTGGCTTGAGCCCTAGCGGACTTGTGCCAGCTGACCAAGTGACAGCTGCGACAAGAGCTAGTACTTGTGCATACAGCACCGTCGCTTCCAAGTTTGTACGAACTACCGGGTTGATAAAATTAGAGATAGGAAGCTCCAGGAGTTGTAGCATTATTGCTACAATACTGGAGCCCACCAAAGGGTATGAAAAATGTTTGTGAACTCCGACACATCGTGGATCCTTCTCTGCCGTAGCATGGTCCACTTTATGTATTTGTCCTCATAGCTTTTGACAGGGTAGTACTACTTCTTGATGACATCTTAGAATGAATTCCAAGTAGGTGCGACTGAAAATAGTGAGCCTATACTTTCATCGTTCTGCTCGCAATAGGTTTTCCACCAGTCCTTGATGTAGGGGGCTGCTTTGAGAAGAGCGAAAATAATCTTTTCCCGACTGGAAAAATCATGAACAGAAAAATACCCTTCTAGTAGATTTAACCATTTATCTATGGCATCTGCATCTATTTGACCCTCAAAGATGGGGATTTCAAAATTAACTTGTACCTTAAAGGGTGTGCCATTCCCAGAGTAGTTGTTGGAAGCCGATGCATCGCCTCTAGGTAGTCGCTGAAGGATCTGGGAAAAGTTGTCCATCATCGCATTCCTTTGTTTCTCGAGGGCTTCTTCGAGCAAGATTTTGATAGGATATCTGACCCCTCATCTTTCTTTTCATTCTCCATGGGAAGCCATCGGGATTTGCAAGGCTGGTCTTGCAAAGGTTCGACCAGTTCAAGCCCTAACTCCTTATATCTCGACCTCATTAGGGACATGCAAGGAAAGGCAGAGAAAGAGCAGAGCGCTCTGATACCAATGATCTAGATTTAAACAAGAATGCAACAAATTACAGAGATAACCATAAATATAGAGATGCAGCAGAAATAATACTTCATTTCATTAATGTAAAATATTGAAATATGCTTACAAACAGAAATGGAAATAAACCAGCTAGGGTGATGGTATCTTATCTCTAAGAAGAGATATGGCAGCTACATGCCTCTAAAATATGTTACAATGAGGCTCGAAGGCTTGTTTATTGTTGAGAACTAATGAAAAACCCTAAACATCCAAAAACCTAACCCTAGGAAATGAAATGCCACAATATGGGCCCCGTTTTGGGTAAATTGGTATATCAACTTCCCGGGGTCGTAACTTTAGCATACGATCTTTATGTGACACGCACCATAGCTCATTAGAAAGATCTATCTGAGTACTACAACTTTGGGAAGAGAAAAATCGGTCCATGGACCCATGTTTCTCCTAGATTTCCCAAAAAACGTCATTTAGGGCCTCAAAACGTCTCCAGAAGTTCAGGACCCAACAAACTGCTAAAAATAGTAAATTGTGCTACAATTACAGAAACTAAAAAATTGAAAGAGATAGTTGTGGGGGTCCAAGTGGTATAGGTAGGTGGCCACCAACATCCACTTGTATCAAAAACAGGGCCAGGTTGGCCTTTTTATCTCTCCTCCAAAGGGCCACGTGGCAACATGCGATTGGTCTTCAAAGCTAACAGTGTGACGTGGGGCCATTTCCGGGTGCCACGTGTCACCACCCACAGGGTGACACGTGGCAGTGATGACATCACCTTGCAGACCGATAATCGCAATAGTTAAAGGAAAAATCTTAAGACATTGGCATAGTGCAATTGTGATATGTGAGACTTCCCTTCTAGATGCGATATAGTATTAGGGCAGGGTCTATAAGGACCTCGCATTCGAACGGTTGACCCACTCCAAAGAAAAGGGTAAGGGGCCTTCTCCTCCAACATGCGATTGCGATGTGCGGGCACACCCTCTGGATGAGATAAAGGAGTAAGGCATGGTTTATAGGGACCTCATGTTCGGACTAGCGGCCCACGCCAAGGAAAAAGCATAGAGCTGGGTAAAACAATGTTGAAGTGCCGATATGCGGGAGAAATTGATAACAAAGGAAAAGGCCTCCAGACATGGGTACGAGGGCCTTAGTTCTTGAGGGCTCAACCCCTGGTCCTAGCTCCCAGTCATATGAGGAAAAGCACACGAAGGGCTATGATAAGGAGGGCTAAAGGAGGAAATCCAAAAAACATCTGTTTTCACCTGTTTTAAAGGAAAAATCCTGCGGCTACTTGACTATGTTATTCCCATGGAATGCCTCTTGACTAGCACATCAATGCACTGATAGCAGAGTACAATGTCTTAATGGGTAGATAAGCCAGGAGCTCAGGACTTTAATGGAGCATGGTGAAGTAATGGAGAGGTACCCGAGAATCAGGAAGGCTAATGACTTAGTATGAAACCTCGTCCCTCTACATGACATAGGACTGCAAAAGCAAGCACTTACGGGTGACCCAACCCCCATTTCACAGAACAAGGCATCCTCGTAGTAAAAGCAGAAGTGATGGGAGACGTCCAAGTAGCACGAAAGGCCATACTGCAAGCTAACCACAATCTGTAATAGTGGCTATGACTAGGATGGGAACAAAGGAAATTAATGTTCTCTTTGACTGATATTCATTCTTGTTGTCGTGTAACATGCCTCCCTTCAATGAGGCATTTCATTTCTGTAATATATTTTTGGACCACAGAGCCATTCATAATTGATACAACTAGTCGACCTGACAGTTGATCCAGACCATAGATATTTTTTCTGTAATGAAGCTCCTTACTCGCCTTTGATAAATAGGGGAAAACAAGACTTAATTAGGGTTCATAATTTTTAGAGAAAAAACTACATGTTATAATTTCAGACTGTATTTCCTTCGAAATAAAGATCTTTTCATAATATCAAGGAAACAATGGTGATTCCCTCTTTAAAGGATTATAGTATGTATTCCCCTTTGTCTAACTCATTTTATGTTCATGCTTCTTCCCCAAATTCATGTAATTATTGTTGCTAGATGAGTTTCAAGCTCCCTCATAGATTCATTAGTATCTATATGTTAATGAAAATGCATGTAGTTGTTTCACATATTCATTTGTCTAAACATTGTTTATGTATATCCCTATGAGGACTATTGAGATTAGATCTTTAAATCTATAGCACATGAATCATAACTTTCATTTCTCCCTTAATTCTTTACTTCTGCTTGTAACCGAAATAAGCATAGAAATCGTTACTGCCCCATGATCTGTGTGTTGAACATAGAAGTCTTGAAGCCTTATGCTCTATGTGATGGATTACTATTCTCTCTTATCCTCAACCCACTCTGCAAAAGATTATTAAGCTGTAAGACCTTGAAGATCTTGGCCTCCACTATTTTTATGCTTATTTATGAGATCTGAACTAGTGAAGAAGTATCAGAAATCCATGTTTCATTTATTTGGATTAATGAACCAACCTATTACCTATGCACATATGAATCTGTAGATCATAAGTTTTGTCTCCAGTTCCTGTAAATCATTTGAGACACACCATTTTAGATGTACCCAGGAATTGGTCTTGAAGTAATCAAAGGCTATCTCTGGGAGATACAACAGTCGTGAAGTGTGTGTGTGAGTAGTGAATAGACCTCTGTTTCATTAAAACCTTTCATGTTCTCCATGAGTGCATGGAAGTCATCTAAGTGCTCAGGCCAGCCCATTTCACCTTCACCATCATACGTGATTTGTGACAGTCATCCCAAAACTCCCTCTCGACGTGAAAGGTATGTCCATTGGAAAGAAATTTCAGAGGGTGATCAATAACAAAATCCATGATAGATGTGCGAAGATTTAACACAGTTTATGAGGACTCAGCTTGTCATCTGGCCCTCCTTCTAGCGCCAGAATGTTGACAGTGCTGGACCCGCAAACATCACAGGATCTCCCCAGTATGAACTCCCAACTAGACCTCACACCATTTGGTGTAGGAGTCCCATCCAGTATGATGGCCCAGTTTCCATTATCTTAAAGATATGCCTTAGCTATTTCTTGTCAACACGTGATAGTTGTCTTCTTTGTCTTCAAACAACGAGGTTCACGTGCCTGGTGAATACTAGGGTTACTTATGTCAAGGTTCTTTCACAACAGAGAGAGAGGGTGGGAGTGAGTCTCAAGTCGGATGGGAGGAAGTTCCAACTCTGTCAGAGACACACAATACAACAAGACATGCACATCTTCTGGAAGAGTAATCCACATGAATGCGGTAGTCACAACACACAAAGGAATATAGCACGTACAAAACCCAGCGGGCAATCCGTGCGAGTGCGACAATCGTTACAACAGGTTTATGTGAAAGGTTCTGTATGATGTCCGAGAGGTAACCAACACGAGCAGGACATCGTTACCAAATTATACAACACATTTTAATAAATATATATATTAGAACAATTGAATGATTTCAATTGTTTAACACAGGTTAAAGAAACATGTATTACAAGTGTTAAAGATTAATTCTTACAAACAGTTACAACACATGTGAAAATGTGATGGCTTGTGAGTAGGATTCTAAATTAAGCAAAAGTTCCAAGACACATCGATACACAATACATCACTAACCCCGTGGGCAGGGCATTGGATCCACTACTCACTCCTTAAAGAAAATATTACAGACTCTCAAGGCTATGTGGGAGGAGCCAAGGTGAAAAGTCCTTTGCATGTACAAATGAGGGGGTATTTATAACCAAGTGTAAAACTGGCCCTTGTGATTGTTCGACTTCCATCATGATTGTTGGACTTATCAACAATACATGCCTCTTTAGATTACAAGTGGGTCTCTTGGAATTCCATGTTAAATTACATTGTTGACATAGTATGGCCCACAGTAGTGATGTGGTTGACATGACTCATGACACAGCTCGACATGACGGTGATGGTATGTTCATGCTAGTGGTGGTGTGCATTTTGAGTTGCAGTGCTGCTAAGTGATGGATGTCCTCTTGGTGTATCAGAACTTCACCTCTACATGGCAAGGTGTGTGGAGTCCTCGATGGTCATTAGGTTCGATTAATGTTTCATGTGCACGCTACTCCTTTCCTTGTACTTTGACATGCCTAATATTATCACCCAAAAATTATCAAAACATCATTGTGTCAACTCTGCTTTTGGTCATGATTTCAAGGAGGTCTAAAGGTCAATTTAGTCTTGATAAAAGGGTAAGTGATAGGGTTTGAAGTCTTAAAATGTCATCTTTCATTTCCAAATAAAGTCATTTAGGTTCACTTCATGGTCAAATAGGTCACATTTTCCATTTAGAAGTCATTCCATTAAGTTTAGGTTTTTTCAATCATACAGGAATCCGTAGTTTCGTAGCGCAGCTAGTTCAAAAAAGGTGATTTGCGCTACGAAAACAAGCTAATTTCATAGAGCACAATGAGGCAAAAACCCTGTTTTTTCTGTTTTTAGTAGTCAACTTCCAAGGGGGTTCCCGAGAAATTGAAAACTAATTTTTTAAAACTGAAAGAGGTTTTTCTTAATAAAATAATTAACTAAAAAAACCTCTCTCATTCTCTTTAAATTAGTTAGGAGGTGGGAGAAATTGATGACCCAACTTGCGCTATGAAACTATTGAAAGTCATTGAGAGAAAAACTTTGTTTTCTGGTTTTAGTAATTCAATTCATGATCAGTTTCTAGCCAAATGAAAAATTATTTTAGAATTATGAAAGAGGTTTCTCTTAATAAAATATCCAGCTACAATAACCTCTCTCACTTTCCTCAAAAGTGTTACCAATTGAGAGAAACAAGGCTTTCTTTGAAGCCATATTTTCAGAAATCAGAATTTTCCAGTTTTACACATGTTGTTCAAAGACAGTTTCTGGACAGTTAGGTCATGGATCAGCAGGGTTGGTAACAATGTTGGAGGCATCATAAAGGTCGAAGACATGGATTATCAGCTGTAAAAGAATGTATTTAAGTCTTATATAAGGTTGTTGAAACATGTTTTAGGAGTTTCACTCCTATTTGTATTAGGACTCCTAAAAGACAATTAGTTGTCAATTTGTAATTAAGAGTTTGTTTTATGAGTAGATAGGTGTCAATTTTAGAAATTCGAATTCTCCTAAGGATGGATCATAGAATCCAAGGTTGTAAAGACTCTATATGAAGCATGAGGTCAAATTCCTCATGGTTGGCATTTGTATTAGTAAAAGAAGCTGTGTTATGGGAGCAGACTGTGTGTTTTTCAACTTAATACAGAGATCAGTTTTACTACTCAAGATTCACAAGGGGTTTATGTGTTAGATGTTTCTATGGCCTTTTCCAATTACTTATTTGCAGTGGTATGAGCATGTGTTACTTAGAATTCATTGGAAAATTCTCTAACTTCCTTCACATGCTTGTAGACTGTGTTTATTCACTGTGTTACTGTTTCACTTATAAACCTAAACTCCAAGTGCCTTGACTTCCATGTTTAGCTGATTATGATGTTTTGTTGAAGACTACTTTGACTCCATGGCCCAATAGATGTTTGCTAATCTGTAATTCAACCAGTTATACATTTTTTTCCATTTTTATGTAAATTCTAGGAAGGGGCTAATATATACAGAGGCAATTTAACTTTTCTGAAGCCGAGATTCTTTGTGCACTTTACTGATATTTATCTTTTTATCTTTGATATGTTTTACTTCCATAGTCTTAATGCTTATTACTCAAAATTCATGGAGGAACATGCTCTGACTTCCTTTAAGTGTTAAACTATGGCAAATTGAGTTCTTGGATCCTATCTTTGGATGTTTTTCTTCAATGTTTTAATACTTATTACTCAGAATTCATGGTTATTCATGCTCTGACTTCCTTTAAGTATTAAAATTTGATGAATCACTTTTAATACTTTCCTTTTGACTACCTTGATGTATCATTACTTAGAATTCAAGTTATTGAGACTTTCTTGAATGTGTTACTCTTACATTGAAGTATATACAAGCCTCAGTTTTATAAGAAGAGATATTTGTTAACTTTATCTCTGTCACCGACTCCATAGCCCAATGGTAGAAAGTCTCCATATTTCAACCTATAAACATATAAAATCACAAACCATAGAGTTAGCCATCTATCTATATCTTTAATCAATATCATTAACCCTTGAGAGAGCCCTCTCAGGCTGAGGAGGCTAAGCCTCAGCCAAAAGATTGGTTTGAAATAGTTACACTGAGATTGACTTGATAAGCAACCTATTAGGGTCTTATTTTGGTGATAACACCTCACATGTCCATCCGTTCATGAAAATATCTCCTCGCATGTTCATTCGTCCATCCATCCGTGAAAACATCCTTGCATGTTCGTCCATTCGTGAACACATCTCCTTGCATGCATCGTTTGTTCATCCATTCGCGAACACATCCTTTTGCATTTACTATCCTTATTCATCCCATCTGTCATTGTGTCATGTTTATTCATGTACTTGTATTTGCAGTCGCTCATGACGGGAGGACATCAAATCCATAAATCTCCTAGTCTACCATGATGCATGGTCATTCGCTTTCGGATGTAGGTGATCGGAAGAGAGGAAAAGGCTGCGAAACTGCATGAGGCAAGTTTCAAGCTGGGATGCGAGCTCTGGGCACTGCTGGTGAAAATTGCACAGAGGTCACTGGGAGACTGAGATGGAAAATCCAGATCAGCAATGACTATCTGTAGGATATGGCTTGGTTGGAGGGTAGATCTGCAAAATTTTTGGAGGGAAGCAGTTTGGGCAGTAGAGGACCTTGGCAGCGAAAAATTCACAATTCCTGGAGAGATTTGGCTGCGGGCTTCAGGAGGCTTGGCAGCAAAAACTACACGATTCCTAGAGGGAGTTGGCAGCAAGCTGTGGGATGGCTTGGCAGCAAAAACTGAGCAATTCATGGAGGTAGCTAGTAGTGTGTTGCGAGGTTGCTAGAGACAAAAATTACACGATTCTGGAGGGTTGACCTGCTAGGCACCTCTGCGCAGTTTCTGAGATAAGCGGGATGCTAGGGTGCTGAGGGGCTTGCTCAGAAATATGCACAGTTTTTTGGGTGAGCAGTTGGATGGCTGACTAGAGAACTTGCACAAATTTTGAGGGGAGATAGGGATGGGCACTTGGTGTCTATCCAACTTGTTTGCATAGTTTTCTTAGTCAGTGGAGCGGGCAAGGTCTGCAACTTATGCACAAGTTTTGAGGGGAGAAAGAGACAGGCACTTGGTGTCTGCCTGACCTATCTACTTAGTTTTATCAGTCAGCGGAGCGGGCAAGGTCTGCAGCTTCTACATAATTTTTGAGGGGAGTGAGTGTTGACTTGTTTGGGCCTGACCCAAGTTCCAAAGAGTTGTTTAGCCAAACAAATCCCGCAGCTACCGACCCTTTTCGCAACAGCCCATGGAGAGCGGACTGAGATCTCACCTGAGTTAGCAGGGGAGGGTGCTGGAACCAGGTTTCCGCACCCTAAGTATGTCTAAATGTGTACTGGAGGGTTCGCACACTGGTCTACAGCTCCACACTACTCAGTCTTTGCATCGATCCAGAATGATTATATCTTTCTTACTAGTGCACTATTCTACTTGATTATGATTCAGAATTTTTCAACAAGGCCTTTAAGCAAACATTTAATCAACATATTGATTCGCGCATTTAAAAGGAACCTAGATTTGTATACATTCATCACATTTGCATTAACCAGATATAGAAAAGTAAACCATAAAGACAGATACGCGATAACACAAAATTACAGAAACAAACTTATCTTTATTATTCCTCTTCACCAATACATCCAGATCTACCCTGCACACTCAGCTACAGGGGTCTGCGCACACAGTTGCGCACTTTCCAGGCCTCTACGCACATAGCTATGTTAGTATCAGTGTCTTCACACTTCCATCGGTGATCAAATTTCTCTTTTGCATGAATATTAGGTGTCTCATTCAATCAGTTGCATTCCATTAGGTCATGGATCAACTGATGGTAGTGGTTTCATGTCAGTTTCCCTCATGACATCCACCTACTGACCTGTTTACACATTTTTTTTAGTCATTCACAGTCATCGTGTTTCACTTCATGTATAACAACTAGTCCTAGGGTTTATTTCCATTAGGTCTTATGGTTTGTCAATCATGCTCAAATAAAGAGGTCGGCAGGCACATGAAAGTTCATAAAGTCGTAATCTTACTTCTGGTATGCTCAATAAATCCTTTTCACCTCAAAAATCTGTTTTGAGGTGAAAACAGAGTTTTTCCATTTTTGTAAAAATTTCATGTAATTTAATTATTTCTATGTGTAATAAGCACTCAACAGTTGTTCCTGGTCTCCTTGCCACCTCCTTCCACTGCAAAAAACAAAAGCATCAAGACATCAGTCCATCAAATTGCCAAGAAAAAGAGTCAAACTTCAAACTAAAAAACAAAGTTTTTATAAAAGTGACTAAGACTTTAGAAAAGTGGGTTTGAAATGAAGAAAAATCAAAGTGTATGGTATATAAAGAAAATTTAAGATAGCAAGCCATTCCATTGTGAAAAAAGTCAAGTTGAGAGCTAAAATAAAGTTTTCAAGGAAGATTGAACAAAGGAGGAAGAAAACCTGAAATTTGTAGCAAGTTGGTTGGCACTGCGCATCAGAGGGTCGGTGCTGCGCATTAGAGGAGTGTTGCGCATCAAGCAGCTTTTCCCTGCGTAATAATACACTGGTGATGCACATCAGGGAGGTGCTGCGCATTGGGTTTAGTGCGCTGCGCATTGGTCTGTCAAGGTTCCAATTCACTCAAAATCATCCTCTATCAATTATTTTGCTACATTCACCTCCTAACAAGTAAGTGTTCATATATCCTAAGCTTAAATAGGGTTTTCCATTTTTGGTTCATGATTTTTGCTTCTTAAAGGTCAAACCCTAGCTTGCCTCCATACTCTATTTCACATCATTGCAAAACCTTCACATCACTGCAAAATCTTTTTCCCTTGTCCCTTTTCCCAACTTCATTGCACTAAAACTACCCCTTGATTCTATTTTCCCTTTCCTTATTTTCCCTAAGAAACTAATCCCCTTTATCAAACCCTAAGTCCCTCATAAATCAAAACCCTAGCTTCCCAAATCCTTCCCTTCATTTCCCCTACCCCATCTCATTACTATTGTTCCATTTACAAAATCTCTTCATACTCACCTTTTGTTCCCACCTATTATCCATTATTCATCATATCATCAACATATCCATCATTCTCATAGAGACAAGCATGGAAAGAAGCAGTGAATCAGATTTTGAAGAAGACACACTTAGTGATAGTTCAAGAGAAAGAACATGATAAACTCAAAATTTTGGCTGAAGCTTCATTAGCTCAGTAAAGCACTTAATGAGGTTGCCTCTTACCAAATTTGATGAAATTTTGGAAACTTTTTGTCATTTTGCATTTTTGAAAATAGAAACATAGGAAATTCCAACTAATGCGATGGCGCTGCGCATTGGATTGGCTCACTCTTTTGCCAAATGGCTCATAGTTTTAGATTCAACATGAAAAAACAACCAAACCCAGAAAATTTCATCAATTTTGGAGACGATTTGGGCCACCAAAAGGGCAAAAAACACTCAAAAAATGCCCTCTCTGCCACTTTTTGGACCCACAGGAAGTAGTCTTGGGAGAATGGATTTTTGAAGGGGCAAATCAACTCCAAATCAGGAAATTCAAGATGTTCCAGAAACTAGATAGGTAGAGATTTCCAACAAGCTATCTTGGGGCTACTTTGGATGAGTGGAAGGCCTCCGAAAGCTTTCCTAAAGCGGCGCTGTGC
The DNA here is from genome assembly GCA_031772625.1 of Pinus tabuliformis. Taxonomy (NCBI): domain Eukaryota; kingdom Viridiplantae; phylum Streptophyta; class Pinopsida; order Pinales; family Pinaceae; genus Pinus; species Pinus tabuliformis. Next base: position 1,692,643,907 of record CM062820.1, on the reverse strand, counting down.
ATTAGGCTCAAGGCGCTGCGCATCAGGCAGATTTTGTCAATTTTGCCTAAAACTCAAAATTTCGCCTAGTTTCTTCAGTGGTTGACTTTTCTTCTTGTTTAGGTAAATGTATGCATGGTAAATGATGTATTTGATGTAATTATTGATGAAAATCACCTCATAGGGTAGATACATCAAGTTCCAAGTGGTTTTGAGCTGTAATGAATTGGTTTCCTAAGTTTTAGAGGCAAGTTGTTCCACTGCCTACTTTTGTGTTCCTAGTTTAGATATGGTTGAAACCACCCCTTTTCTCATGGATTCGACCCTGATAGCTAGCATGAGTGGTTTCCTTGCCTATATTATGTAATTTCTTAGTCATTTGTAAAGGTTGGACTTTGGTGGAAGTGGTGGCACTCATTGAACATTTGTATCAGCAGTTTGGCAAGGAATAAAACCAGGTTTCACAACTATTTTTGTGGGATTCTTGTGACAGTGAGTTTATGTATTGTTTCTTCTTTGTAATGAGTTTTTCTTATGTTTTATATGTATCCAAATCCATCTTTCTCTTCTAAAACTAAATGAATCAAGGTGAATGGACAAAATACACTGTTGTGCTTTGTCTTGGGAATGCATTTGGTTTTCAATGTTTTCAACTATTTGAAGAGGATTCATAGTTTCTTTATGCCCTCCTCAACTCCTCAGTTGTCTTAATCTACCATATTAATCCATTTCTAGTACATAAACCCTTGTCTACCTCGCCCCACGGAACATGATTGTATCCCTGAGTTGATTTCCCTGACCTAATCTGCCTTCTCCAATTAATCCAGCAACCAAAACCTAAAAATCAAACCAGAAATCTTGAGCTACTATACCTAACCTAAAATCTACATTAAATTCAGTCATCTCAAGGCCTAATTGCAAATATCCTAATTGATATTGACAAGGAGAGAGCCCTCTCCTGACTTGGTAGGGCTAGTTACCAGGTTAAGCATGGTTTGATGTTACCCTAGACCTGCCTTCCTTCAGCCTGAGGTAGATCCTGGCACTAACAAGCTGCAAAGCCTCTACCTACTACCCAACCCTCGACTCGGACTTATAGACTCTTCTAGACTATCTTCTTCAAGAACCCATTACATTTCATAACCAAGATCATCTATCAAAAACTTGACTTTCTACCCACCGACTCTATTTACATTTCTTTATATTATTTTTCAAGCAGAGTACCCTTTGACTCAACCTATTACAATTCGTGCTCCGTGCTTTCAGTGGATTATTTACCCTATCCTTACCCAAAAACTTGGGCTTCGAGCCCCTTAACCATTGCGCGGGGCTTCCGCTACCCAACAGTCCCCCAACACAATCATCGTGACTCATCCCGAGTCACTCGGCTAGTGCAGAAATCTTCTCGCAGAGGGCGGTGAGCATCCTCTGCACCTCACTTGTTCCAGCAGCAAATTCTTCTATCATCCATTGCATCATTTTCACACGTGTCACTGTAAACTCAGTCTTGGCACGCTATCTCAATGGTGGCGTACTCGCGTTGCATCTGAGCTACCCGGGGCTCGATGATGGTCGAAACTACAAATGCCTCATTTGGCCATAGCTGGAGATGAGCTTTAATCATGGCTGCCTTCTGTCGAGCTGTGTCAACTTGGATCTTTAGGTCTTGGGCTTCCCTTACCTTAGCCAGGCGCTGCGTGATAGCGACCGTCGACATGGTTCCTTTGGTCCTATCATAAGCTTCCTGAAGCTCTCGAGATTCGGTTTCCAAGTGCTGAAGAGTTGGGTCCTCTTGAAGGGTCGTGAGTGTGACAATCGATTGTGTGAACAAATCCGTACATTCCTTCATTTTTCTTGTAAGAATTTCATGAGCGACTTTGATGATGTTCTTGTGCTGCTCAATGATCTCAGGGGGCGTTGCCGGCTGAGACTTCATTTGTAACTCTGCGATCTGCACACTAAGCTCCCGGTGGATCTATGTGGCCTCCTCCTTAGCACTATGGAACCCAGTAGCCAGCTTTTGAATTTGGGTCTCAATAGGGAGATCAGCCCCAATCTCCAACTCTGGGGCACTTGAGCAAGCTTCCGCAACAAGCTGTTGCACTTGATGGTTCTGGGTAATAGCTTTGTCCCTTTGGAGGCGCAATTGTTCGAGATTTATTTTCTGCTCCTGGAATATTTGTTCGGCATGGCCTTCCCGGGTGCGGAGCTCTATCGTGGCGCTGTCCTGGAGTTGTTGCAAGCTTTCACATGGTAAAGCGGCTATGTTGAGTCCCAGTCCTGTAAGCCATCCCAACACAACTCTATCCTCTGCGTTGTCAGTGATCAACACACCTGCCGAAATTGCAACAAAATAGGCAACTTGGGACTTCAGTAAAGGTTCTGCAGCTGACATGCCAGAACCCCTTGCAGTAGTGCTTGCACTTGTTGGTGCGACACAGATTCCTAGTGTCTGTAGCTACTGACGGAGCTCCCCCAACACAATCTACTACTCGGACATGGCTTCATCGAATGCATCCCATGTGGCATCGTGAATGGCATCTTCGATGTCATTCAGGTCACCCGCGGTTAGGGTGGTCACTTCGCTGTCTGTTTTAGACGCCTTTGCCTTCTTCCGCAGCTTTGATCGCTCTGGTGTCGCTAATCGCTCTAAAGGGGCACCCTTAGTAGTGTATGGAGTATCTGTTGTGGTCGGATGAGTGGTTTACTTCTGACTGCCTTTGTCCGATGTAAATGTCTCACTGCCTGGTTGTGTCTTACCTGCTGCTGCTAGTGCCACCTCTCGAGCTACTTTAACTTGCATGGCAAACTGTTCATTCTGCTTCTGCTGTGTGGCACACTTGGCTTCCTCCTTTCCTTTCTGAATGGTGGCCTCATCATGTGCTTCTGCAAAGGGTCCATGCTAAGCCGTTGGCCACGTATCCACAATCCCATCAATAACATCGTTAATGGAAATAAACTGGAGTGGAGTCCATGCCTGAGACAGGTCCTTTCACGCCCTGATGTAGACATGATGCATGTCCATTTTAAATTTGGCAATGTGCTCCATGCTTTCATAAATCTCGTCAGTCAGGTAGGGTAACTGATTAATCCATTGACACACAGTCGCGTCCATCAATACCCAAAAAATCTTGATATTACAAATCGTTCTACGTCCCATGCCGCCCAAAGGGAAGTATATCGAGTAGCTTTAGGCCACTTCAGATCCAAGACTGGAAACTGTCTCTCCTTGGGTAGGTCAGTAGCGACCAGCATGATGGATAGGAGAAACCATGCATAATGGAATCTCATACCTTCCTCCTACACTTCACGGCAATTAGTCTGAAATTCTTCGCAAAGGAACTGCGACCAGTTGAACTGTACACTGGCTGCGCATTCCTCAGCAAGAGCGATAACTACAGCGGGGACCTCAGTGCCGCGACATTTCCTCATGACTTTCCCCGCCAGCAATTGGGTGGCAATGTGAACTGCGTTGTCTAAGATACTATCAATGAGATACCCTCACTGCCCCTTGGCAAGTTGGTACTTCCTTTTTAGTCATTCTATCATCACGACATCATTACCCTTATCAGTAATCTCCTGAGGGTCTCTCCCATTGCAAGGTAGGTGTGAAACGCGATGAACCAGTTCCGTTGTGATACGAACAGGCTTACCAACCCATAAGACATCCTCATGGACTAAACAGAGCAGCTACTTGATGACCAACATGTTGATAAGGGGTCGGAGAAAGTGAGGAATCGACAAGAGACAGAGTAACCCATCTTTTTCCACCTTTTGTAACCATGTCTTTGGCTATAGGGTTGTGACCATCCCTTTTATCTTCCAGTCCATTAGTGCGTCCGTTGCGAGATGAGGAAATTTTACTCTATCTGCAAGGTCCCAATCTTTGAACTTCATTGTTGCAACACAGCCAACCACCGAGTTCTCCACTGGCACACCCTTTGGTAGCGATGGGGTGTTGATGGCAGAGTCGACTTCATCCAGATTTGCCAGTACTTTGGCCTTCCCTTTGCTTGGTGGCACATAATTAGGTCGTCGTATTGGCCATATGGGGTCTTCTTCAAGGAAGACTTCTTCGACGTATGTGGGAAGACCCTCATCTTCGTCCTTGCTTTCAATTATCACATTTTTAGCCTTCTCTTCCATTGTGAGTTTTCCAAACTACAGATGTTGGGGCGACCTTCTCACTGGGTCGGGGTTCTGAGGATCCTTCTTGGTTCGCGGCATCTGAGGAGATTTGGGGAGCTCGGTGGCTTGCGGTGTGGCTGTCTGTGGGCTGTCTACAGTAGGATTCTTCACCTTCAGAATTACATCTTGGTAATATTTGGGCAAGGCCTGAAACCATGGACTATTTGTGAATTTCTCATCACTCATCATGTTGTTGACGCTGGGTGGTTTTCTTGCAGAGTGGAAAGACGTGGTGGCGTGACCCTGACTCTGATTATATATGATTCGACATGCCAGGTTGGTTGCTTGCCCCTGCAGCAGTTCATAAATGTGATTTCGACAGTTATTCTTCTACCTTAATTTCCCACTGTTGACTTCGAAGTGCTTTAAACGAGTCATTACTTCATAAATAGTACTTGCAATAGTTGCTTTCCATCTTTCCTTCGCGGCTGCAAATCCCCAAGGACACAGATGGGGTTCTTGTACATATGCGATGGTTCTGTCGCGTGACTTCTCAGCAGCCTGCTTTATTAGCCCGCACCCTCTTCCAACTGCATGGGGTGCTGGGGATGGGTCTTTGATGGATAGTCAGGTGGGTAAACCCCTAGTACGAGTCTTCCATTTTCTGACTAGCCCGGGTCACGAGCACCCTATATGTTCGCTCGATCCTACTACTGAATTATGGTGCATGTATCCCTGTTCTTTTAGGTGCAATCGCAACGACGCTAGTGGGGTCAGCGCCTGTAACCGTGTAGGAGAGCAACACCGATTTCCTCTAGTAATTTTGTTTCAGAGTCCAGGTAAGCAGCTTCTAACTGCAATTTCGCAATTGATTTATCTAGCTTTCTACTTTGTGCGTGGAGTTGGGCCCCAGTTTCTACTAACTTATCAAGTCATGTTTTCCCTCGTAGGATGGTTGCCCAAAGCTGTTAAACTATGTCGCAGACATTTTCAGCGGTGGAGTGGTTTGCACTAGACACTTCCTGTGTTTTGTGCGGGTCCAATTGGGTTGTACGTCGTCCGTGGCGCATCTGTATCCTTCGCTCTACCGCTTTATGCCATCATGGCCGCCACGCACATCCTCTAATCCGGACTTGAAACCATCATCTATATCCCAACTTCTATGGCTCCACTCTAGGTGCACACAACTTGTCTTTTGGTATACTGGGTTGCTCCCCTATTACGCATAATGTACCAAGAGGGCCAAATTGTGCTTCGATGATCTCGCCATTCTCTTCTGGTCGGGATATTTCTTCTGTTACTATGCGTTGTACCGACTGTGTCATCATATTACAATTGAGTGTCGTAACTCCCTGTAATCGATTCTACCATCGTTCTATTTCCTCCTTAGAGTCCATGGTGCAGATGCTATCACGTTGCCACGAGGTTCCTATATTCTCGACAGAATACATCCAATCTTGGTCTTTTTCTATTATCTGATAAATGAAATCGAGTTCATCATCACTTTCTTCATCGCATACGGGTTCGGTATAGCATTCTCCTTCCGCTGGATCCAACAGAACTACCACCCATAGTGACTTCTTTTCAAAGGTCATCTTGTGCCATTTTAAGTTAATAATCCCCTTCATATCTGTAGCCCAATCAATTCCCAGCAACGCCGGGTAAGGATTGCAGTCGTCAACAATTTCTATAACTTCGAAATCAATCTGGGTAATTACACCGTCGATATCTACCGTCACTCCTTGCAATCGGCCCATTGGTAAGATCTTTTGCTGGTTGGCCATTCGTAATTGAATCGGGGACCATTGCAGTGCGGGCTTGCCCATCTGTTCCCAGGTTTGTTTAGGCAGTACGTTCGCATCTGAGCCTAAATCCAAGATAACTTGATCCATTTCATAGTCACCGATTTGCACGGTCAGTCTCATCTCCTGTCCGGTGCGTAGAGCATGTCTTCCTATCTTCTGAACGACCTGGGGTTCACTGGATCTGGTGCATCTGGTGATCAGCTCTTGCAATCCTTGAACAGCCTTATGATTGCGCAACAATTTCATGCAGGTTTCCAGAAAGGTAGTGACCATGGAGGCGTCCACTCCTGACTCCATTTGATCCCTCCTATCTAGGGTTGAAGCTTCCGCGAAGCTCCACTGGGCTTCTCTTGGCCCCGTCCTTCCTTGATTCGGCTTCGCACATTGTTCCTTCATAGGTGTGTCGCACCTATCCCTGCCTTCATTTCCTTCAATTAGGCTGCTTCTTAGTACCATGTTTATGTTGGGGTCCTCTTTGCAAGGTTCCTCACGCATCATTTGGATATTCTGGGTTGGTGGAGGTTGGAGGACTCCCTTTTCACTTAATTGGCCAATTAAAATCATATAGTCTATTAATTCATGATCAAACTGCTCAAATTAGGGGCATGAGATCCTGGTTGGGTTTGTGCAGTCGTGCACATGTCCCTGTCCTCCACAATTATAACAAATTAATTATCAACGGCCCCACCCGGGCCCCAATTCTCTTCCCCTACGTGTCCTTGAAACCCTCCTCGCACCTCAGTCTGCACCCGGTAGGCTAGGGTTCTCTCTAGCATTAAGTCATAACTTTGGCATGTTGTTACAGGGAAAAGTGTCTATGCAAAACTGCTAATCCCACTAAGGCGTGGTAGCTACCTTAGAAACAAACAAAGTAAAACTACTTTCGTTTTCCTTTATGAAAGATAGATGAGAGAAGAATAAAGGAGACCAACCTCTATCTTGCGCTTGGTTCCTTGCTCGATTCCTCTCTCTTCTGATAGTCCTTTGCTACTTGCTTCCTTGTATACCTAGCTTTACAGAGTACCTGTAGAATCAAAGCAGCATAACACTATACGAGAACATGGATCTATTATCATAAACAATGTAGAATCAGATGTAAATTGACCATACAAATGCATAAAACATAAATCACACAAGAGTATGGAGGAAAACTTGAATAGCTTTATTGATAATCAAGAAAGAGCCAAGAGAGTTACAACCAGTTGTTCTGACCCAGCATCATCCTCTCAGCAAGTGAGCCCTTCTTCACCTCATGCAAAGCTTAGATCACCCAACACTATGATGTTGCCTCAAGAAACCAACAACAATTCCTTACAAGATGCAAAATTCTAGCCCCCTGGATCTCTGGGATGAGGGATCCATATATAGATGTATGTAAGGGATATGAGTCAGCTTGTGATTTGATTAGTGTCTTCCCTCTGATAGTTATTGCTTCCACTTGGAGATTGATGATCTCTTACTCATCTTTGGTCGAATTCAGAGAGGCAAGTGTCACAGGAGAAGTTTCTGGAAGATTCCATGCTTCTCCACCTCGTGGATTAACACTACCATTTGTCTCTTCTCGCCCATTGCACCCCATAGAAGGCCTTTTTGAATTGCAACGCACCCACTAAGTGTACTTAGGTGAGATGCAATGCACTTTGCCTATAGAGAAGGTGAAATGATCCTGTTTTGACCAGTTCTGAGTAGTTTTTCATGGAGAACTTCTGGGAGAAGCTGTAATCAGTTGACCTTGTTCCTTTAGGGGTTGGAACAATACTTTTAGGGACTTAGGAGCCCTTGGTTTATGGACATTTTATGCTTGGGGTTGTAGCGCCCATAAATGTCTATAACAGTTGCCCCCTAAAGCATGAGGTCGTTAATCTTTTTGATGTCGGGTGAAATGCTTTATCATGAGGATCCGAAGTTCTTTCAAGCTAGAAGGAAACCTGTAATAAGATACAATACAATACATTATCTTCATAATATTTTCATGATCTAGCTGAGGCGGGCATTCCCATGCTCAACTTTATAAATTCATTTTCATGTACATAGGACAGACAATCGTCTGAGTGTAGACTAATGATTCTTGTAGAGCCATCATCCCTTTGATTGGATGATTATCTGTGCAGTAATGATGTACATTTGATGTCTTTATTTTCCTGAATATATATCGCAGCCCGGATGGATGAAACTAGATCCGGGGTCTTCAGTCTCGTTTGATCTTCACTCAAAGTACAAGTCCATCCATGTGAGAGATGTTCTGGAGTCGAACATGGAAAGACATCGCCTGATTACCAGCCAATGATGTAAGCTGTTAACAAGCGCGAGAGGACTCACCGATAATGATAATGACCCTCAAGGTACTGCAGTAAAATTCACGTGGTGTGAATAAAGGACTTGGCGTCGAACACCACGCAAAATCTTTCGGTCGAAGGTCATTGATGTAAACCTGTCGCCAGAAGTGAGAAACTTGCCATTGAGGCATGCAAGGTTCAAAGTACTGAAAGGGTTGTCCCTAGATCAACTTCTTGGATAATGAGCTGATGTTGACAAGAAGCGATCCGTCATAGGAGGGCCTTAATGAATCGCACATCAATGACACGGAATGGAGTAAGTGATTTTAATGGAGATGAAAATGGTCTGGTGATATAAGGTTCAGGGTGGCGGTCATGAAAGAATGGAGTGTAAATGTATTGTAGTGGGTGATACACAGGTGAATTCTCTGAGTGACTTCTCTTGAACATACCGGCGACACTGACATGATGGATCGGTAGCATTAACCCCAAATATGGATGGTGTGATGTGACCATGGTGATGTGACCGGTGAATGAAACAACCCAACCCGACTTGGATGCGGAGTGAAAGTGTCATGTTCAAGAGCGACTTGCTACCAACAAAGTTTCTTCAAGTTTTCTTCCCAATTTTTCCCGAGTCATTGCTGACCAGTACCTCTTTATTTTTATCAAGATTGAGGAGGATAACATATGCTTGTTCTATAATTTTCCCTTCGGGCAAACCCATCGCTATGTTTTAACGAGCCTAGCGATAGTGAAACTCGTTCATGTCTACTACGGACAAGTTTGTCGCTATTAGGTTTTAACGAGTTTAACGACAAAGATAACTCAGTCCTTTTCAATTTTAGAGAGTCTGAAAAGGGACGTAAAGGAAACTCCAAAAAATCTTTTTTTGTCATCTAATCCCTTAAGTCCGAAAAAGTATAAAACAATACAGAAGGGATGAATTTTTGATACTTTTAACGAGCTGAATAAAACAAGCGCTCGATCTTTTTGTGTAATAATCCCTCAGGTCCAAAAAGATTAAAATCTAAAGGAGGGATAGCACTTCCAGTCCCTTTAACGAGCTGGAGAGGCCAATAGCTCGGAAATCTTTTCATATTTTACGAGTCAGTTGAAAAGAGCTTAAAGGAGACTCGTCTTTGAGGAACGAGTGATAAATTTGGGTAGCAGCTGATTCCAGGTAAGGTTTGGAATTTTCCAATCATGGCAGTGTTACAAGGATGGCTAACAAGATCACTCTTCGCAGCTGTTCCTCAAAAGGGGTAAACAATCAAATGTAGGTGAATGATCAGCCAATACAGAGTGGAGGTTATGATGAGAACACGACCAAGGCTTTAAAGGCTGAAGTACTACATTCACGATGGTTATTTACCAGAAATTGGTTCATTTTTTATTGAGCTTAAACGCTGGGGGAAACATTTGATCATTGCTTATGTTTATTTTTTAATGAGCATGAAGTCCGCAGTAAAACTGCTCGATATGACGGTCATTTTTGACTTTACCATTAATAGCTTTGTTCTTTCAAAGATTGCGCTGCATGCTCAATTGCTTCATCAAACTAGTTAGAAATGAACAATATATGTTTGAAAAATGAGTTAAGACACTAATATTTTACTCGAATTACGTAAAAGTAATTTAAAAGTTCTTTTACCTCTCATTTTACCATTTCTTTTAAACTTTGGCTTGTTGGAGCTTTGGAGGTGCTTTTCCCCTTTGATTTTTATTAGCTGATTCCACGAGATTCTGTGGACGATTTTCGGCGCCGTCCGGACCAGGTAGGAGCTAAACCTAAGCTCTTTCATTTCATCCTTTCCATTTTACATTCTGAGCCTGATTTCTGGTTTTTCTGAGCCTCTGGGGTTTGAAAAACTCGCCCTAGCTCCATCGCACCCTTTATACATCAAAAGGTGCGTTGGATGTTAGCTTATCCACTGGCCAATTGACATGCAATGCACCCAGAACACTACTGTAGGTGCAATGAGCGCAAGGAAGGAAATTTATGCACAGTTTTCAATGGAAATTTTTGCTTGTTTCTCACAAAACCAGGATCTGACTCTTCTCTTGTTTGTTTTCAGAGATTCATTGGAGCAAGATGACCATTACATGGTGAGAACATGAGCATGAAGAAGATGACATGCTTGCCTTACATGATCCAGTTACAGTAAATGCATTACGGAACTGTGGCCTATTGAAGTTTTTCTGCATTTCTAGCATGAGACAACAAATCAACTTACTGCAGTATTTTCTTGATGCTTGGGATCCTACCAGCCAGATGTTCCAGATTAGGGGAAAATCCATCCCCTTGACTATAGTGGACATCTATTTTTTGACCGGCTTATCGAGGCGGGGTGCCCCCATCTCTCTATCAGGTTCGGCCCGTGGAGGTGAATCTGTGAGAGATTATGTTCGTAGGTATTGCAGAGAGGGATCTCAGCTGAGTAAAGATGGCAAGATCAACATCCGAGATGTCACTGATAGGTCTTTGAGGACCATTCTGTTTACTTTTAGTAGGATGGCTGGTGGTGCAGCTCTTCATGTGGCCAACCGATCTTATATGCAATACGCCTTGGAATGTCTTGAACCGAAGGTGTTCAACTGGTGTGACGCGGTACTCCTTGTGATGAAAGAACAGTTGACCAACGTGAAAAGTGGGAGGTTGAAGAACTTTGGATACAGTTCTATTTTGACCACCTTCGCCTTGGAAAAGATACCACTGATGCAACCGCAGTATATTGCACTCGGTTTACCTACACCGACTGAACCACGTACGCAGAGATGGGTCGACCATATGTCCAGGCATGCTGGTCAGTCTCAAATTTCCTTTTCTGATACCTTCTTAGGGTGGTTTGATCGTCAGGAGATGGTTTATTCCGAGTATCCATATGCTGGTATGGACTTCCGGGGCGACCCAGATTTGGTACTGCCAGCTGGCGAACAGTGGGGTGCCATTGGTAAATTCTTGACCATATTTATGTTTATCATTTTTCTTTTATAATGTCCTCGTGCTTTACTCTATCAAGACTAATCAGAACTCATGTGCTCATGCAGATGTTGGTCCCGTTCGGCCAGTAGTACGCCTGAGAGTGCCAGCTGCCGCTCCTGCAGGGGAGGCTGTGGGAAGGGCTATCCTTCGCGACCTTGATGTGGCCGAGACTCTTTCAACATTACAGGATCAGGTTGAGGGCCCCACTCTTAGCATTCCAGATGTGAGGAAAGACGAGCTGCCTTTGAGGTTGCAGCGACATACTACTGGCGTGCCAAGTCGATGGACTAGGCTTTTACGCATGATTGCACAGGCAGTGACTTGTTATCACTAACATCATTAGACTAGGGTGCCCCCTAGCATTTTGAGTTTTGGGTCATTTGACCAATTTTGTCTTGGTTACAGAACATTATGTGTAAACCATAAACGACTATATATATTTTTGATTTTCAGAGTTTTATTTTGGTTAAGTTACATGATCCTGATGCAAATATTGATGAGATGCTTCTTTTTATAAATGTTGCAAATGTCTATCTAACACATAATTTGCCAATGAGTCATTTAATGTGCTTAAGCTTCTAGAAATATGCTGATATTGAATAAAATCAAATCGCCTTTCCAAAATCTTGACCCTTAGGAACATTCGATAGATAGCTGGATTTCGGACGGAGTAGATACCAGTGAGTTGTAGTATGATGAGCTGTGAGTCTAGCCTGACGACTAGTTGGCATATGCCATGTGTGATGGCATCAGAGAGAAGTTCTATCAACGTGATATATTCAGCGATGTTATTCGTTGAATGACCAATACATACCCCTCTGAAACTTACTAACTCGTCGCTTGGATCGAAAATGGCCCAGGCCGCAGAAGATAGGTTCTGCGAACTACGACTTGCTCCGTCGGCATATCCAACAAATGATTCCAATAGGTTCGACATCTGTGACAAATGTAAAAAGAGGATTTACTCGACCAAAACAAATACTTTAGCAAAAACAAAAATGTAACAAAAGCATATAGGTTACCGCACTGAATCATGCATAGTAACGCTTAAGGTACAACCCATTACGAGCTTGTGCCAGTGGAATCCCGTCATAATCCATTAACTCGTAGGCTCCTTTTGCTAACACTCGCTTAACAATATAGGGGCCCATCCATAAAGACTTGAATTTACCTGCTCCCAATTTATCGAATTCTTGGTCATAAAGCAAGACCAAGTCACCTTCTGAGAAGACACGAGGTTTGACATTCTTGTCGAACTGCACCTTGACTCGTTTCTTATGGGCTTCGTTAGCCAAAGCGGCATCACGACGGGTTTCATCCAATTGTATTAGTTCCAAGAAACAAGCCTCTTCTTCTGAAGTTCCGGGGAGAAGGTCGATTGCGAGTTTGAGGGACGCGATTTCACACTGAACTGGTAAGATTGCTTCTAGTCCATACACCAGTTGGAAAGGTGTAAACCTGGTCGCATTTCTTACCGATGTTCGGTATGCCCACAAGGCTGAGTACAGGATCAGGTGCCAACTCCTTTTGTGAACTCCAATCATCCTTTGCAGCATGCGCTTCAGGACCTTGTTGATTGCTTCAACTTGTCCGTTGGCTTGCGGGTAATATGGAGTAGAGCTATCATGCGACAACCCTAATTTGGCAACTAATTCGACCATCATGTGATTGCGAAAATGCGATCCATGATTTGTGGCTATGGCCTGTGGGACGCCGAATTTGGCGACTACATGATTGAAAAAGAAGAGGGCAACTGTTTCACCAGTATTATCTAATATAGGCATCGCCTCGGCCCATTTGGTAAAATGGTCAACTGCGACTATGATATACCCATGCCCCCGGGTCGAGGTGGGGTTACATGTCATGAAATCGATGCCCCATTTGGCGAATGGCCCAACAGCAACTATTGGCTGCAGAGGTGTGGGTGGTCTTCTGGTTTTGCTATCGAAAATTTGACAGGAATGACAACTTCTGACTGCGGTTATGCAATCTTTGAATATTGTTGGCCAGAAGTATACTGCTCGTAAAAATTTTTGCGCCATAGCATAACCGAATTGATGCCCCCCACATGCGCCTGAATGGAAATCATTCAGGACTTTTTCAGCCTCCTCATGGGTGAGGCACCTCCTCAGAACTGTATCGACACCAGGATGGTAAAGTGTATCACCGACGATCATGTAGTCTTTTGATTGGTATCGAATATGTTTTTGTTCGGAGCGGGAGGTATTAGGCCTATAATTTTGGGTTTGGAGATAAATGATTATATCTCCATACCACGGATTGCTTGAAGATATAAGAAACAAAGATTCATCCACGATGGTTTCTTCGGATGTTTCATTGTTGGATGACGATGGGAGATCACATAATAATTCTGCGAAAACAAGGGCTTTCTTTAACCTAGATTTTACAAATTCCAGATCAAACTCTTGTAGAATTTCTATCCATTTTGAATATTTTCCCCCCAGCAACTGTCGCAACAATATATAAGTCATGGGGTTGCAATCTGACAGAATGGTAGTTTTTCGAAAGAGGACATAGTGTCGAAATCTCTGTATCGCTTGAACAGCTGTTAGCGCTAGCGTTTCAACATAACAATATTTGCTTTCTGTATCATTTAAGTTCTTACTCAAATAATATATAGGATGTTCAATTCCATTGTCTTCTTGAACTAAAACCATTGCGATGGTTGTATCCATTGCAACCAGATATAGGTTAAAGTCTTTTTGATAATCAGGAGCGTACATTAATGATGCTTTCATAGGGATTCTTTTGAAGCATCAAAGGAATCTTGCGCAACCTGATCCCAGACGAAGGGCACTTCTTTTTTGAATAGGCGTGTATAACCTTTAGCAAGTTCGGCGTAATTTGGAATGAACCTCCTCAGAAAGTTTGCTTTCCCTTGGATTTTCTGAATCTGAATCAAATTCGAAGGTGGAGGCAAATTTATGATTGTCTGAAACTTACATGGGTCGAGACGAATCCCGTCCTTTGAGACTACAAAGCCAAGTAAATGACCAGAACTGACACAGAACACACATTTGTGTGGATTGAGTCGTATCTTGTAGTGTTGGCAATGTAGAAATATTGCTCTTAAATGCTGTGGATGATCAGTCCGCTTTCGCGAATGAGCCGGAAGGTCATCGAGATATGGTTGAACGATGTTTTTGATGTCATTGAAGGCATAATTCATTGCCCTCTGAAATGTTTCCCCTGCGTTCTTTAAACCAAAGGGTAATTTTCGATATGCGAATGTGCCCCACGAACAAATAAATGCAGTCTTTGACTGGTCCTGTGGGCGGATATTTATTTGATTATACCTGGAGAATCCATCCATAAATGAAAATATTTTGCATCCGGCGCACTCATCAATTATCTGGTCAATGAAGGGTGTAGGGTAGTTGTCTTTTGGACAAGCTTGATTTACATCCCTATAATCGACGCACACTCTAATCATTCCTTGTTTTTTCATAACAGGAACAATGTTCGACACCCAATCGGTTAGAGGAACCATGTAAATGAAACCAGCATGGAGAAGTTTTTCAACTTCTGCCTTGATGGTAGCGGCTTTCTTGTGGTGCACCTGCTTTAGCCGTTGTCATACTGGTTTGACATCTGGATACATCTTAATTTCGTGTTCAACGATACTCGAGTCAATGCCTGGCATTTCATTATATGACCAAGCAAAGACATCTCTGAATTCGCAAAAAGAGCGTTATATATTTCCAATTCAGAAGGAGAACAACATTTGCCAACATAAATATTCTCTACAACATCTGTTTTGGTCGAGATATTTATGGCGATAGTCTCTTCAATGTTGGACAAGTTTCGCTCGAAATCCACCATGTTTACAGTATTTGATAGGAAATCAAAAACTGAGGGATGATGAAGGTCATCAGGAGTATCTTCTTCACAATCCGGAAGAAGGGAACGATGGTGGTAATCTTCCCATGGTGCCCCTTCAATTACCATTGATTGAACAATTCCTTCGTCAGTGTAATGCACTCGTGACCAAGGATCTGAAGGGGTGCCATATTCCTTAGACCTATCTATCCAAACGCTTGATGAGCGTTGATTTGGGTTTGCCTCCCATGCTAGGAACATTGATTGCTACAATATTTCCATTTGGCTTGGAGGCAATACCTTTGTATGATCCATGTTTATATCGTTTTTTGAGATATTTTCAATCGAAGATATCATATTGCAGGTTCCTACCGATGCTACTTTCGCCAGATTTATTGGAGGTGGAAGGGCAAAAGTTCCCATTAATATAGGGTCTTTCAGTAGGCCTACTCTGATATTTTGAATCAAATGGGGGCTTCCATGGATCATTGGAATGCTTCCCGTAACTTGAGAACCATTGGGGAGGAAAGTTTGTCGATCGATGATTGTAATCCCTCCTTGAAAGGGAAATGCAATCTTCCTAAAATAGGTCGACACAACAGCTGCCATAGCATATATCCATGGTCTTCCTAGTAGGATGTTGTAATCGAGGTTTCTGTCGATTAATTCAACATATACCGTACGGGGTATATGTTCGTCCGTCGAATGCTTTTAATGTCATCGAAGATCATGACAAGGTTGGAGATCCTAAAGTTTTCCAGCAACTCATCGACATAATACATGTAGATGCCCCCTCATCAATAATTGTTCGGTGTACAGTTTTGTTGAGGGCTTTCACTTGAACGAGGAAAGCTAGTTGAGTTGGTAACTGAGGATCGTATCCTTTATGATTAAAGGATACAAGATTTGAATCCTTTGGGTCTATCCCACTGATAGCTGATAATAAAGCCTGCTTTTGGGATGGGAAATTTTGCAGCACCTCAAGTGTCGACATAGCGGATGGTGATTGGGCCAGATCTTCCACTATATTATAATGCTGTGCTGCTCTAGCACGAGGATTAATTGTCGACTTGTGTACTACTCCCTTTGGTGGTTTTATTGTCAACTCAGGAATGATGGGCGGCACAAATTCTGTCGAAGTTGTTGTCGAACTACTAGGTTGATCTTTATCCTTGTTTTTCGACAGCTGTGGATTCCCATAATCTTTGTTCCTTGTCGATATCAAAGCATCATTTTGCTGTTTTGAAACCGACAACATCAACACTTGAGACAGGGAAGCATTTCCACTGTCAACCAGATTTGCCCCTGGGTTCGGAAACGGATCAGTTAACACTGCTGAGGTTTTTGAATTCTTGAAGAATTTTTTAATCTCAGCTTTGTGTGGACAATCTGATGTCCAATGATCCTCATCGCATATAAATCATGGATTTTTTGGTTTCCTATTTCTAGGAGGGTTTGTAGAATATTTTTCAGGCGATGATTCTTCCTGTTTCTTCTTCTTCCCTTTGTTTTTCTTCTTGCCTCCTGGTTGCTTGGTTTCTTTGCCTTTATCTATCGAGACGACATTTACTTCCGAGGCAAGAAGTTCTTCTTTTGCATTTTGACTGGAAATCTTACGGGCCTTTTTAGATGTAGCCTTTGTCGATTTCGTGTCTGTTGCGCCAATCACGCCATCACTGGCATGAGAGTCATTGTTTGATTTAGGAGGAGGAGGAACTGAGAATTCCGGTCTGGGAGCGTCAGGTATTTTATCGTAGAGCGTGCTAGACTGAGTGTAAATCAAGTCTAAATATTGCGCACGAGCGATAACTTGCTCTTTGGTGACGACTCCCCCTTTTGCCACATCTTCTGTAATGGAAGGTAACAAAGACTTAATAAACCATTCAGCTAAAAGCTGATCAGGAACATACGTTTTTACCATTCTACGATGACGTCGCCACTCATGAATATGATCAGATATGTGAGTGGTCGTTGTTTGTTTGAAATTGGTAAGAAGTTCTATTCCCGTTTCGTACCTTATTGGTAACTGAAAATGGGTTAAAAAGGTTGTGGCTAGGGTACTGAAGTTGTCAAATGAAGCTTTAAGCAATTCGATATACCATTTTGCTGCTGGACCAGTCAACGTCCTCTGAAAAAGGAGAAGCCTAATCGAATCATCGTTTAGGGTGTTTGATGAACACCACAGATGAAAGGTCATCACATGATTCAACGGATCTTCACCTAGATTTCCATTAAATTTAGGAATATCTGACGGAAGTTTATGCGGAATCGCTGGCCACCAAGGAGCGTAAGCAATTGGATCATTTGTTAACCGATTTAGGTTCGGTAACTCTAAAGTCGCCACGAAGGGTAACTGTTGATTCAGGTTAGGCGAAGCATACCCAGGATAAGATGGAATCGCCTGAGCAGTTGGTATTTGCATACCAGCATAATGCATTTGATGTTGGTAACTTTGGTAAGGTTGGTGGGCATAACCATTGTAGAATGGTTGATTTTGACCGTTTTGAATATACGGCTACCCACTATTTGCAAATATTTGTTGCTCAGATCCTTGGTATACTTGTTGGAATTGCGGTTGTTGGTATTGCACCAGCCATGGTTGTGAAGCCATGTGTTGTTGCCCGATACTAACTGTTTGACCAAGATGAGGGGTAATTGTACCCGTTTGGGCCTGTGTCATTCCACCAGTCGGCGATTGTGGTTGAGTTGCAAGGTCAAGAGGTTGTTGCATTACAACCTGAGAAACCTAAGGTTGGCATACAACAGGCAGCGATTGTACTTGTGACACCATCACAATAGCTGGCGTAGTTGGTATGTTTGACATAGGTAAACATTGTTGCATTGAATATACAACTCTTGGTTGTTGAGGTAGTATCGGTACCCATCCGCTAGATGTAATTCCAGCATAACCTGAATTTTGTTGTGAACTCCCGTATGACTGTCCTCCCGGAGGAGACAATGAAAGGGTATACTTCCCCCCATACAGCGGTAATACAGTACTTAAAGGAATGGTTTGCCCTTGAGGACCAGACTGCCAAAATTGACATCCTGGAGGATCAATTTGTTGAGACTCAACATAAGAGTGTCCGAATACTATTCCGGATGAACAAACAGGAACGGACCATACTGTCGAAATAGCCCCTGGGTGGGCTCCTTCTAGCGATTGAGAGCTAGTTGGGACAGATGGTATACCGGCGAACATTGTTGGAGTGACAGCAGGAAGTTTTGTCGTCGCTGTGTCGGATGACACAGTCCTAGATGTCGACGGTTGTTCAGACATTTCTAGCCTATCCAAAAGATTACCTAGCGATTTTACAAGAGCTTCTGCTGGCGGTAGTCTAATTTCTGATGAAGAAGGATATAGAGTGATCCCGACCCCAAATTGCGATGGAGTACTAGATGGAGGATCCTCCACAATCTCTTCTATAGCAATCAGACCAGGTGGAAGAGGTAGACCATCAGGTCCGTAAAATATTTATGATGCCGAAGAAGGTATGGAATCTGCAGCGATAGATGTTTGGAGAACAACACTCTCTGAACCGGTTGTAGATGAAACTGGTTCAGTAACAGAAGTGTTTACCCTCAGACTAGGATCAGTACTACTGTCCTTTGGTGGCTGCTGAACTTCTTATGTAAAAGCAGGGATACCAGAAATGGATGGAGTAACAGGAGTCTCTGATGGTGTTGGAACACTTGTTCTAACTTTACCAAGAGATTTGGAATCGGTTAAACGAGTTCCCTTTGTCCGTAATAGTTTCGATTCCGGAGACAAAGACGGTTGACTCGTAAGCCTCCGCGAATGATGGGGTTTCAATTGACTTTCTTCCACGATTGCGGATCAAGGGGAAGTATGTTTCTGAATTAGATGAATTTTTGACGCTTTGACACAACTTGTTTTTTCAATTTATAAGAGTCGAGAAAAAACAAACGATGACTCTAGTCACCTTCGATTTTTAATGAGCCTGAAGTGACAAGTGCTCAGATGGACCTTTTCCATTAAGGAGTCTAAAAAGGAATGAAAGGGACTGCTCTGGAAATCTAGGCAGAGGGATTACCAAACCAATCGCAAAACTGCAAAATACTTTTTTGGTACAGCAGTCAATCTTCCCGAATGCTGTGTTCAGTGCATTGCGATTGATAGGGCGGCAGACACGGCTTCCTATGGATAAAGGATTAAGCCTATTGTGGTCTCCAAAAATATACTCGACGGTACATGGGAGCACAAGTTCGTACTGGCACTTATCGTCTCAAAGTGAAGGAATCATCCAACCAATAGTGAGAACAATAGTTACCAGGCTTTACGATGCCGGAATACGTCTCTCGCCTAGACTTCTAGATGTTGTGCATTAGGTTCTGTTAGAGTCGGTCTTGTTGCCCTCCATCAGCGATCAAAACTCTTTGCATCTGCATATGTAGGTGTCTCATCAGTGTTAATTTTTGCATCCCATTAGGCATGCCATAACCCTGATGGAGGAGCTAGTGTGTTTATACCCCTCTTGGCATTGCTGGTTCAGGTCATTTCAGTCATTAGGCTCTCTCAAAGCTTGTCTTGTTTTGTCATAAGGTCAAATTCCTAGGTCTAGGGTTTTGGTCAAGATGGATTACAAGGTCATGTTTTGAAGGTCAATAAGTGCTCAGCAAGCCAGAGGGATGATTGTAAAGATGTTTATTCGAGATTTTTAATCTTGTACAGTTAATTTTCACCTTGGATTTAAAAACTCTGTTTTTAAAGCCAAGCCAAGGTCATTTTAAATTTTTGTAAAAAGTGATGAAATTTCAAAAGTGTTCAGCGGACAAAAATGCAACCCTGGTCCCCTTGCCTAGATCCCTCAGATGATCTACCTGCAAAAAGAATCAAGTCAAAGCACTAAATGAGTCAATTTCAGGACAAAGGAAGCCAAAAAGTCAGTTTTGTAAAGTGTCAATGAGAAACTTTAGAAAGTGGGTTTGAGCATGAAATTTTTTCAAATGGAGTTTATAAAAACCCAATCTCCCTCCTTTTACTATCATTATGCATCCAAGGCATTAACAAGTGCGAGTGAGCAAGTATCCAAGAGCTTTGGGCAAAATCTGGTCAAATTCGGGCTTAAGATAGGCACGCGACCCGTCAGGCCAGGCGCGCGACCCGTCAGGTGCGCGCGACCCATCAGCGAGCATCCAGCAGTGTTGTTTTGTAACGGGCGCGACCCGTCAAGCGCGCGTGACCCGTTCGGTAAGGCGCGCGACCCGTCAACGTTTCCCCAGCAAACTCAACTCAAAATCGCTCAAACTCCCTCCAAGTCTTCAAGTTGTTTGAGGTAGGCCCTCTACACTTCAATTTGGTTGTTGGTTATGATTGAAGGCCCTCATGCTTGTGTTTAAGAATCAAATTGTGCAAGTGGAAGAGGCTTCATATGACTGCAATATTAATGGTTAAAATGTGCTAGGGTTTGTGTTGTTTCAAGGTTTTTTCCCTTTGTAATTGTTTCCCTCCTTCCCCTTTCCACTCACATTTGTTTTTTCCCATACTATTTTATAAAAAAAAATGCAAACCCTCCCTTCTCCCTAATCACTAAAAATGCAAACCCTACCCCTCTCCCAAAGCATCAAAAACTCAAACCCTAATCTTGTTGCACCATATGCATGTGTAAACACAAGAATTTGTTGGTGAATATGTAAAGAGTTTTGTAAATATGTTTCCCTATCTTCCCCTGTTAGTGCATGTATTCATATTTCCATATGTTCACTTTCTATACATGTATTCCCATATGCAGTGATTTTTGCAAATGATTTCCCAATATTCCTGATTATAAACTGCAATAATTGTTTGCAATGTTTTCCTTAAATTCCCTGTTATATTCATATATTCCCAATTCCTTGTAAAAAGGTCCCTCCCCTAACATTTCCCTCATGTCCTTGTCCCCTTGAAACAACATAGAAATCAACATTTTATAAAGCAGAAGCAGCAGTACATTTTGTCCACTTTGCTCTTTTAAACATGTCAGAAACCGAAACCTATGAGCAAAGTGATGACCAGTCATCAGCTTCAGAGATTGAGGTACAGAGGAGGCCTCATAAAGGTGGAAAGGGTGGAAATAATAAGCGAGAGGAGCCCACTTCTTTAGCAGAGTTACAGGCCTGTCCTATGGCAGTCACATGTTTTCAGTATATGTCTTGTTATGAGTTCTGTGAGAGGATCTCTCGGATTCAACGCCACAGAGAGTTGGCCCACCTTTTTGTTTTACATTTGCATGATGGACATGTCAACCTTGCAGGGGTGGACTTTACATTGACACCCGAGGTGATCTCACATGCCACAGGGATACCTAATGTTGGGGAGGTGTGGAACAAGCGCAAGGTGCTAGATTATGTTCATTTTGAGCCTTTTGTCCGGCCACCATTCATGAGACATTTGGCAGGTGTGTTTCCATTCAAGTTTCTCAGGAGCGAGTATGCTCCCATGATGAGGCTCATTATGCACTATTTTACCTGTGAGGGCAGATTTTCACAGGTGTATTGATATCATATTCGCCTCATGATGCACTTCACCTGAGTGAGGATGATGAACATCCCAGTTTTCTTCTATCAGAACATTCAGAGGATGGTGCCCATGTTGCAGAGGAAGAGCCCGGCACAGCAGTATAGGAGCCTTTATCATTATGGTTTGATTCAGCTTGTAGTATTGCATCAGTTGACTCAGCAGGGTATCTTATGGGAGGAGTTCATCTCTCGGGAGTTTTTCACAGCACCACCCTCGCCACATCCCGAGGTTGTTCACGAGGAGGGAGGACCATCTCAGCAGCATGACATCCTTGTCACTAGACATGTCAGCTCCTCACCTCTGGTCACCTATCAAAAAGGCCCGAGGGCCTTATTTGCAGCAGCTAGGCGAGTACTATCTCCACAGCAGGTGGAAGGGGTCTCGCCTTCATCATCAACTTCGCGAGTGTTATCTCCACATCAGGTGGAAGGGGCCTCGCTCTCTTCAGCAGCACAGGCAACACAGAGGGGCAAGCAGCCCAAGATTGATGAGGGGCCATCAGGAGTTCCAGATATTGAGCTTGTTGATCTTGAGGCCATTTCTCCGAGCCAAGAGGCAAAGGAGGTCATTCAACATCTCAAAGCTGAAAATGATGCCTTACAGAGGAGATTAGAGGGTGCACAATGGACCATTACATACCTGGAGCAGCGCAACAAACAGTTGGAGGAGGAGAAGGCACTTGATGAGCTATGGAGGATTCATAGTGACCGAATCTTGAACCGAAGAAGACCCGGTGACCCATTGCCCGCTGACCGAGAGTCCATGCTCATCCAGGTCAATGCACACTTGGAGAGGCTGTTGGCTAAGGCCAACCAAGAGAAGAGATTGCTAAGGAACATGAAGAACCATTACTGGGCAAGAATGCATGTGTGCAAGGCAAAGATGAAAATGTTTCAAAGGCGGTTGACCGAGGCACTGAAAAGGAGAAAGAGGCCAAATCCCCTCCGTATCTTGGCTGAGGCCTCACTCAAGGATCAAGGCACTAAATAGCCTAGCCACAGCACAAATCCCAAGAAATTTTGAGAATTTTGGGTGAATTTTGTCATTTTCAGGCAATTTGCAGGTTTTTTCCCATTAACGGGTCTCACCCCCCGCGCGACCCTACATCAGGGCAACTCCTTTTGACCAAAACTCAGCATTTCCAGATTTTTCATGCAAAGTTACATATGCTCATGGATGGACTTGAGATTTGGTGAAGTTTTAGGCCTCCAGAAAGTCAAAATACATGCAAAAATTGACTTTCTACCACTTTTTTGAATTGCATAAAGCAGTCTTGGGAGATTTGATTTTTGACAGGGCAAATGAAATCCAAATTCAAAACTTCTACTTGGGTTGGAAAGTAGACTCACAGACCTTTTCAACAAGCCCACGTTTGCTCAATTTGGCCACCTGCAAGTGCCCCAAACATGGCTCCAAAGGCGCACGACCCGTCAGGCAGGGGCGCGCGACCCGTCAGGCAGTTTTGTCCAGAAATGCACTGTACAGCCCAGAAAACGTAGATTTGACTCAGTTTGACTTTTTGGGATGAAATGTGATTCTTTTTGATGTAATTATTGTACTTTTTAGACACTTTTACTCTTATGTAACACTTCTAGAACATTCATTCATGAAAAGGGTAAATGTTAAGTGAATGAATTGGTTTCCAAGTTTATAGAGGCAAGTTGTTTTGACTGCCTAATTTGTAGTGCTTAGTTTAGAAGTGGTTGAAACAGCTCCTAGGATAGTGAGCTCGACCCATGGAGGCAGGGAAAGAGGTTAGATCATCTATATTATGTACTTTTTTGCTCATTTTCATGGTTGGACTCTTGAGGGAGAAGCTATCATTGTATTATTTCACTGTATCTCTGCAATTTTTGGCTAAGGAAGACCAGGGTTTTGCAGTCCTCTTTGGGATTCTTGTGGACTCATGTGTTGATGGTGTGTTTCTCAATGTTCTTGTAAGCTTGTTATGTGATTCATTTCCTTTCTTTTACTTTTGCACATTAAACAAATGAAGTGTTAAAGTAAGAATTCATGCTTGCCATGCTCTGCTTTTAAGTTTGTTTAATTTCAATGTTTTCTTCTGTCTAAAGAGAATTCAAAGTGATTGTTTGCTCTCTTTAGCTCCTCATCTTTCATTCCTGACCATTCACCTCAATTAAAGGCATCAATGCTGTCTCCTACCTCGCCCCAAGGAACCCCCTGCAGAAACTGTGTCCAATCCCCGCACCCAAAATTGCCATCCCCTCAATTTGCCACCAAAAACCCCAAAAAACCAAAACCAAACTCTTTGATCAGTTTACTAGCCTAATATCAGTGTTACCTTATTGGTCATCTCATCTATTGAAGATTTTACGAGATAGACCGGAGAGAGCCTTCTCCTGCCCCGTAGGGCTAGCTACGAGGCTAAATGGTTTGATGTTGCCTTGAGGTTTACCTTTCTCAGCCTGAGGTGAAATTTCAAGTGCTAACATACTGGCGACCATACTGGGGAGAACAAACTAATCGTTTGCTCATTGACGTGTTATTTCATAAGTCTTAGACGGAGCCTGAAGTTACGCCAGGTAGCCTTCGAAAACGCTCTTGTTTTACATCAGCGTTAGTAGATAAACGCTGCTTCAGTCAATCTCCGTGAGCTTGTGAACGTAGCGCTTCATTGACACTTTATCCCAGTATAATTGTTGACTCTGAGCCGTGGATGATAGGTTGAGAGTTTTCACAGGCTGAATGGTTTTTCTTTCCTAGTCTTTTGAGAAAAACAAGCTGGCTACAGATCCTAGACCCATTTTCAGATCTCATTCATGCCCAGCTATTTTTGATTATCTTGAAGATTTAGATTTTGACGAAAGCTTTGAGTTGTCACTGTTTAAAGCCAAGTCTGAAAGTACGCTCGATTCTCTAGTCCTTGACCCTGATTTTGCAGCTGCTATTGAATTTGAGAAACATAACAAATTGGTCGAAAATTTCATCTTGAGACATCTCCAGACACATATTCAAGCT
Source organism: Pinus tabuliformis (assembly GCA_031772625.1). NCBI lineage: Eukaryota > Viridiplantae > Streptophyta > Pinopsida > Pinales > Pinaceae > Pinus > Pinus tabuliformis. The sequence goes on along the minus strand of CM062820.1, from coordinate 1,692,619,394 downwards.
ACCACCCTTGCTGATTTTGTTGAGAATATTTCTGATCATATTGGATCCACTATCACGGCTCACGAAGAATCTTATCCTCCTTATGTTTCAGTTTCGCCTATAATCACCTATCCCGAATCCATAGTCGGTTCTCCTCCTACTCATCCTACCCCTCCGACTCCCCTGACTCCAAATCCTCCTCTTAATATAGTACCTGCTATCACAGCTCCTCCTCTTCATACTCATCCTACTCCCCCTCCTAGAACAATGGCTACTCGGTTTGCCCCACTTGCTTTACCTGCAAATCTTCATGATATGCCAGCTGATTATCAAAGCAAAATTCCCATGTTTGATGGTACTCCGCAAAGTATTACTGCTCAGCAACATATCGACAAAATGACCACTTTCTTTGATCTATATGAGTTAGATGAAGAAGATGTTACAATGCGGTTGTTCGTGCAAACATTTGTCGGAGAAGTTAGAAAATGGTTCAGAGGGTTGACAACTAACAGCATTGCCACTTTGGAAGCACTTCAGAATCAATTCTTAGATCGATGGGAAATCAGAAAGGATCCGCTTCAGATTAATGCCGAATACAACAACCTCAAACGCAATCCGGGTGAGTCAGTTCAAGATTACATAATCAGATTCAATACAGTTTACAATGCTATTCCCGATGACTTGAGGCCATCTAGAAAATCTACACTTCTTAAGTTTCCGGATGGTTTTGATCCGGAGATGGCTTATTCATTGAGAGATAGAGATCCTCCTACCTTGGAGGATATGCAGAAGATTGTTGTCAGCGTTGAGGCAAACTTGAATGACAAAAGAGCAAGAATGAAGGCAGAAAAGCGAGTCACAATCAAGGAGGAAGCATCCACATCAAATCAGGTTCTCCGTGAAATTGAACAGCTTAAAAGGGCAGTTGAAAAGGTTACTATTGACAAGCCGGAGCCTCAGATTCGTAATCCAAATTTCAGAGGTCAACAACAGCAACAATATAGGATCAAGCAGCGTGAAACAAAGGCACAAGAGGCAGCAGTTCAGCAGCAAATGAAACCTCCTTTTCAGCAGAATTTTGTTAGTCAAGAATCTGATGATGAAGGTGATAATGTTGGAGAGGAAAACCACTTCTTCACTCCTGATGACATGCCCACTTATATTACAGAAGAAGATGAGTTGGTGAGTAATTCCGTCATTCCCCAAGATGAGCATTATATTTTGTCAAACGATGCAATACTTGAAGAAGAATCCGAAGAGTATCAAAGAGGGTATTTGCATGCGTTATCAGCCCAGCAAGGCCAGCAAAGGCAATTGAGAAACCGAGCTATTCCCATAAATCCCATTCAGAAAAGGAAAGATACATCAGCAAAGAATGATTCAGCTTTCTCACACGCAAAAGGAAAAGATATAGTCGGTCCTTCAACAAGTCAATCATCACCAGCTGCTAAGATGGATCAGCCATCAAATGCACCAAAAGATAAAGCTGATAAAAGAGATAATCCGGCTAAAGAAGGTGAGAAGGTTTCAGTTTTCAGTTTGGAGAATGAGATTGCAAAGTTGAAAGTGCCCATTCCTTTGACAGAAATTATGAAGAATAGCACATACCGAGGCCAGCTCTCCAAGATGTTGAATTTTGATCCAATGCTAGACACGGTGAATGTACAAGATGATCAGCCAGAGTTGATTTTTGGGCCAGCTTTAAATGGTGAGTCTCCTGAAAGTGATGTTCCTCCATTTTATATCAGTTTGCGATTGCATGAGTTTGTGTTGCACAATGCCATGTTTGATTCGGGAGCCTCGCATAATTTGATGCCGAAAACGATCATGAAGAAGCTGGGACTTGACATAACAAGGAAGTATCATGATTTGTATTCGTTTGATTCCAGCCGGGTAAGATGTATTGGTTTGATTAAAGACTTGGTGGTGAGTCTAGATTAAATTCTAGCGAAGAATGTTTTGATGGATGTGGTGGTGGCGGATATTCCTCCACGGTTTGGCATGCTGCTGTCGAGATCATGGGGAGCCAAGCTCAAAGGTACACTTCAGCTTGATTTTTCTTATGCTACAATTCCAGTTTTCGGTCAAATGAGGAAGTTATATTGGGAACAAAAGATCAAATATATGATCACTAGTAAGGAAAAGCCCGTCAATCATCCTGTAAATTATGTACAAACAGATTTAGAATCTTTTGTTTTGTTTGCAGATAATTTCAATGAAGTAGATAGTCAGTTAGTGCAAGTAGAAGATATACCAGGCATTTCAGAAAATTTCAGAGAAGCTTTGACAAAGGAAAGTGAAGAAAGGTCTGTTGTCATAAGGCCAATTGCTGAAACAAGTGAACAGCAAACAGAGCATGCAACAACATCAGATTTTCAGCATTTAGAAGATGATGAGGATGGTCTTTGGACCATGGATTTTGATGGTGCAGTGGGCAGCGATGGTGGTGGTATAGGTGTGTGGATTCGAAGCCCATTTTCAGTCCAAAACCAAGTTCCAAGCAAGGTACGAGTATGTTCTTATAAATTGGCATTTGATTGTTCAAATAATGAGGCGGAATACGAAGCTCTTATTGCTAGTTTGAAAATCCTTCGGAAGTTGAAGGCAAAGAAGATAGCGGTATATGGCGACTCCGAGTTGGTTATCAAGCAAGTGAAAGGTGAATTTCAGGCCAAACATCCTCGTATGTGAGCATATCGGAATGCTGTCCTAGATATCTTAAAGCGGTTTTCAGAACATACTTTGACATGTGTGCCCCGGATTCAAAATGGGGTTGCGGATGCATTGGCAAAGGCAGCAAGTAATCTGAAAATACCCATGAATTCCAGCAATAAGTTTGAAATATATGTGAAGCATCGTCCTACAGTTCCAGATAATCAAAGGTGTTGGCAAGTTTTCCAAGATGACGAAGAAATCAAAGATTTTCTGCAAATTGAGGGTAAATTCGAAGAGATTTCAATAGACACGGAAGCTGAAGGAGTAAATCATATGGATGTATTGCAGCTCAAGGACAATTACATTCCTAAAGGATTAATTCCTTTGGAAGAATTGTTCGATCAAGATGATGTGGCTCACAAGCCAACTTTGAGGCCAACGGACGAAGGTGTTGAAGATGTCAATCTTGGGACAGCCGAAAATCCAAAGATGGTGAAGTTCTCGAAAGCATTGCCTCCAAAGGTAAAGAAAGAGTATATCAGATTATTGTCTTCCTTCTCTAATGTTTTTGCATGGGACTATTCAGACTTGAAAACTTATGACACAAGTATCATTCAGCATACCATTCCCATAAATCCAAATCAAAAGCCTTTCCGACAAAAGTTGAGAAGGATTAATCCTAAATTGCTGCCATTGATTGAGAAGGAAGTCAACAGGTTGTATAAGTCGGGAATCATAGTGCCAATCCGGTTTTCTGACTGGATTTCTAACTTGGTGCCCGTGAGAAAGAAGACCGGCGAGATTCGATTGTGCATAGACTTCAGAAATCTGAACAAGGTGTCATTAAAGGACAATTATCCGCTGCCCAAAATGGACCATATATTGCAGCGGGTAGTGGGGGCATCAAGGATGTCATTGCTTGATGGTTATTCCGGGTATAATCAGATTTTGGTACATGAAGATGACCGTGATAAGACAACATTTACTACTCCATGGGGTACATTTCATTATGCCAAGATGCCATTTGGATTGAAGAACGCGGGTGCCACATTTCAGCGGGCAATGGACATGGCCTTTGCAAATGAGAAGGATGTCTTTTTAGTTGTTTATCTTGATGATCTGACCGTGTTTTCTAAATCAGATGAAGAGCATTTGTTTCATTTGACTAAGGTGTTTCAAAAGTGCAGAAAGTATGGCATCTCATTGAATCCGAAGAAGAGTCTTTTTGCTATGAGCGAAGGCAAGCTGCTGGGCCATATCATTTCTAAAGATGGAATTCGTATAGATCCTGCACGAGTGGAAGCAATTCAGCAATTAGAGCAGCCCTGTTGTAAGAAAGAAATTCAGTCCTTCAATGGTAAATTGAATTTTCTGCGTCGCTTCATCCCCAATCTTGCCGAACATCTTAGAGAGATAACCAACATGCTCAAGAAGGACAGCGAGCTCAAATGGACCGAAGAGGCGGTAAAGTCTTTTAAATTTATAAAGGTAATCTTATCTTTAGCCCCAACTTTGATCAGCCCAGATTATACACAGGATTTTATTTTATTTTCATTTGCTTCTGAGCATACGTTGGCAGCCGTATTGATGCAAAAGAGAGATGGGGTTGAGAGGCCCATCGCTTTTTTCAGCCGTATCATCAGGGATGGAGCGCTGAATTATAATATTATTGAGAAGCAAGCATTGGCGCTGATTAAGGCCTTGAAAGATTTCCGGGTATACATATTGAATTCTCATATTTTAGCATATGTTCCCAATGCAGCTGTTAAGGATGTTTTAGTACAAACGGAACCGGAAGGAAGAAGGGGTAAGTGGATCGCTACACTATTAGAGTATGATGTAGAAATTAAACCTACCAAGTTGATTAAAGGTCAAGGTCTTGCTAAGTTGATGGCTGAAACAAATCTTCACGTCCTTGATATCAATTTGATTGCTGCCTTGTCCGATGAAGATGAAGAAAATTCAGTTCTACAGGTATCCGATATCTTTGTGTCTTCTCCTTGGTATGCTGATATAGTTTATGTGCTTCAAAATTTGTCTTCACCTCCTGGGATGCCTAGAAACAAAGCTAGAACATTGAAACTAAAGGCTGCCAAATTTTGCATTATCAAATCAACACTTTATTGGAAAGATCCCGGTGGCATATTGCTGAACTGTTTGGTCGAAGAAGAAGCTAAGACAACAGTAGAAGATTTTCATAAAGGTGACTGTGGGGGTCATTTGTTTTGGAAGACCACGGCTAATAAGATTTTGAGAGCTGGTTTCTATTGGCCTTCTTTATTTTCTGATGTGTATAAAGCGGTAAAGAGCTGTCATGAATGTCAAATTTTTCAAGGAAAGCAAAAGTTACAGCCGTTGCCTCTCAAGCCCATTGAAATCAGCGCACCATTTCAGCAGTGGGGTTTGGACTTTATTGGCGAAATCCACCCAGCATCTTCCGGGCAGCATCGATGGATCTTGACCGCCACAGATTACTTCACGAAGTGGATTGAAGCCATTCCCACTCGGCAAGCCACGGACTCGGTAATTATTTCTTTTCTTGAGAATAATATTTTGTCACGTTTCGGCTGTCCACACAAGTTGATTACAGATAATGCAGCAACATTTAAATCGAAGAAGATGGTTGATTTTTGCTATAAATATAACATCAGCTTGGGGCATTCGACCGCCTATCATCCGCAAGGTAATGGGATGGCTGAATCTTTGAACAAATCTCTAGTGAACATCATAAAGAAATTGCTGGAAATAAATAAGAAAAGCTGGCACAAAAAGTTAGTAAATGCATTATGGGCTGATCGGGTAAGTCAAAAGAAGTCAATTGGTATGTCACCTTTTGAGCTGGTTTATGGAGTTGATGCAGTGTTTCCTACTTCACTTAGTGTTCCAGTAGCCAAGTTGTTTCAAGAAGCTGGTGGCGAGGAGGATCCTATGCAATGGCGGATCAGTCAAATGATTCATTTACAGCAGACACGAGAGGAAGTTCATCAAAATTCCCTTAAGTTGCAGGAGCGCATAAAGAAAATCTATGACAAAAAGGCTAAATCGGAGGATTTTCAGATCGATGATGTTGTGTTGAGATGGGATGCCCGAAATGAAGACAAAGGGAAACATGGAAAATTTGACAACTTGTGGAAAGGTCCCTACAAAATTGCAGCATACCGTGGTCCAAATGCTTTTCTTCTCAAAGAAATGAACGGTGATGAATGTCTTGGTGGGTCGGTGAATGGCTGGCCGCTCAAAAGGTATCATGCTTGAGGATTTTCTGCTCTAATCACTCTCATTGTAATTACCATTTTACTTTCATTCTGCAGCAAGTGTGAACTGATCTCCCATCTTCAGTTTGGGGCCCGCGGTGAAGGCTATAATTCTGAAGATGATGATTAGTTGGTGTGAGTTTTAAAGTTGTTTTAGTCAATCTATTTTCTGCATAAAGTGAGTCAGTTAGTGTCAAAGTAAGTCTAAGATTTCAGTCAATTGTCCAAGTCAAATAAAGTTGTTCAAGTTTGGTCACATGAGTAGAAGTTGACTCCATTGCCCAATGTTAATAAGGCACTGGTCTGCTCTCCCAGAGGTCTAAGGTTCTTGGTACCTCCAAGGAGCTCCCATCCCCATTGGAGCCAATGTTAGAGTCAGTCTTGTTGCCCTCCATCAGCGATCAAAACTCTTTGCATTTGCATATGTAGGTGTCTCATCAGTGTTAATTTTTACATCCCATTAGGCATGCCATAACCTTGATGGAGGGGCTGGTGTGTTTATACACCTCTTGGCATTGCTGGTTCAGGTCATTTCAATCATTAGGCTCTCTCAAAGCTTGTCTTGTTTTGTCATAAGGTCAAATTCCTAGGTCTAGGGTTTTGGTCAAGATGGATTACAAGGTCATGTTTTGAAGGTCAATAAGTGCTCAGCAAGCCAGAGGGATGATTGTAAAGATGTTTATTCGAGATTTTTAATCTTGTACAGTTAATTTTCACCTTGGATTTAAAAACTCTGTTTTTAAAGCCAAGGTCATTTTAAATTTTTGTAAAAAGTGATGAAATTTCAAAAGTGTTCAGCGGACAAAATGCAACCCTGGTCCCCTTGCCTAGATCCCTCAGATGATCTACCTGCAAAAAGAATCAAGTCAAAGCACTAAATGAGTCAATTTCAGGACAAAGGAAGCCAAAAAGTCAGTTTTGTAAAGTGTCAATTAGAAACTTTAGAAAGTGGGTTTGAGCATGAAATTTTTTCAGATGGAGTTTATAAAAACCCAATCTCCCTCCTTTTACTATCATTATGTATCCAAGGCATTAACAAGTGCGAGTGAGCAAGTATCCAAGAGCTTTGGGCAAAATCTGGTCAAATTCAGGCTCAATATAGGCGCGCGACCCGTCAGGCCAGGCGCGCGACCCGTCAGGTGCGCGCGACCCGTCAGCGAGCATCCAGCAGTGTTGTTTTGTAACGGGCGTGACCCGTCAAGCGCGCGCGACCCGTTGGGTAAGGCGCGCGACCCGTCAACGTTTCCCCTGCAAACTCAACTCAAAATCGCTCAAACTCCCTCCAAGTCTTCAAGTTGTTTGAGGTAGGCCCTCTACACTTCAATTTGGTTGTTGGTTATGATTGAAGGCCCTCATGCTTGTGTTTAAGAATCAAATTGTGCAAGTGGAAGAGGCTTCATATGACTGCAATATTAATGGTTAAAATGTGCTAGGGTTTGTGTTGTTTCAAGTTTTTTTCCCTTTGTAATTGTTTCCCTCCTTCCCCTTTCCACTCACATTTGTTTTTTCCCATACTATTTTATAAAAAAAAATGCAAACCCTCCCTTCTCCCTAATCACTAAAAATGCAAACCCTACCCCTCTCCCAAAGCATCAAAAACTCAAACCCTAATCTTGCTGCACCATATGCATGTGTAAACACAAGAATTTGTTGGTGAATATGTAAAGAGTTTTGTAAATATGTTTCCCTATCTTCCCCTGTTAGTGCATGTATTCATATTTCCATATGTTCACTTTCTATACATGTATTCCCATATGCAGTGATTTTTGCAAATGATTTCCCAATATTCCTGATTATAAACTGCAATAATTATTTGCAATGTTTTCCTTAAATTCCCTGTTATATTCATATATTCCCAATTCCTTGTAAAACGGTCCCTCCCCTAACATTTCCCTCATGTCCTTGTCCCCTTGAAACAACATAGAAATCAGCATTTTATAAAGCAAAAGCAGCAGTACATTTTGTCCACTTTGCTCTTTTAAACATGTCAGAAACCGAAACCTATGAGCAAAGTGATGACTAGTCATCAGCTTCAGAGATTGAGGTACAGAGGAGGCCTCATAAAGGTGGAAAGGGTGGACATCATAAGCGAGAGGAGCCCACTTCTTTAGCAGAGTTACATGCCTGTCCTATGGCAGTCACATGTTTTCAGTATATGTCTTGTTATGAGTTCTGTGAGAGGATCTCTCGGATTCAACACCACAGAGAGTTGGCCTGCCTTTTTGTTTTACATTTGCATGATGGACATGTCAACCTTGCAGGGGTGGACTTTACATTGACACCCGAGGTGATCTCACATGCCACAGGGATACCTAATGTTGGGGAGGTGTGGAACAAGCGCAAGGTGCTAGATTATGTTCATTTTGAGCCTTTTGTCTGGCCACCATTCATGAGACATTTGGCAGGTGTGTTTCCATTCAGGTTTCTCAGGAGTGAGTATGCTCCCATGATGAGGCTCATTATGCACTATTTTACCTGTGAGGGCAGATTTTCACAGGTGTATTCATATCATATTCGCCTCATGATGCACTTCACCCGAGTGAGGATGATGAACATCTCGGTTTTCTTATATCAGAACATTTAGAGGATGGTGCCCATGTTGTAGAGGAAGAGCCCGTCACAGCAGTACAGGAGCCTTTATCATTATGGTTTGATTCAGCTTGTAGTATTGCATCAGTTGACTCAGCAGGGTATCTTATGGGAGGAGTTCATCTCTCGGGAGTTTTCACAGCACCACCCTCGCCACATCCCGAGGTTGTTCACGAGGAGGGAGGACCATCTCAGCAACATGACATCCCTGTCACTAGACATGTCAGCTCCTCACCTCTGGTTACCTATCAGAAAGGCTCGAGGGCCTTATTTGCAGCAGCTAGGCGAGTACTATCTCCACAGCAGGTGGAAGCGGTCTCGCCTTCATCATCAGCTCAACGAGTGTTATCTCCACATCAGGTGGAAGGGGCCTCGCTCTCTTCAGCAGCACAGGCAACACAGAGGGGCAAGCAGCCCAAGATTGATGAGGGGCCATCAGGAGTTCCAGATATTGAGCTTGTTGATCTTGAGGCCATTTCTCCGGGCCAAGAGGCAAAGGAGGTCATTCTTCATCTCAAAGCTGAAAATGATGCCTTACAAAGGAGATTAGAGGGTGCACAATGGACCATTACATACCTTGAGCAGCGCAACAAACAGTTGGAGGAGGAGAAGGCACTTGATGAGCTATGGAGGATTCGTAGTGACCGAATCTTGAACCGAAGAAGACCCGGTGACCCATTGCCCGCTGACCGAGAGTCCATGCTCATCCAGGTCAATGCACACTTGGAGAGGCTATTGGCTAGGGCCAACCAAGAGAAGAGATTGCTAAGGAACATGAAGAACCATTACTGGGCAAGAATGCATGTGTGCAAGGCAAAGATGAAAATGTTTCAAAGGCGGTTGACCGAGGCACTAAAAAGGAGAAAGAGGCCCAATCCCCTCCGTATCTTGGCTGAGGCCTCACTCAAGGATCAAGGCACTAAATAGCCTAGCCACAGCACAAATCCCAAGAAATTTTGAGAATTTTGGGTGAATTTTGGCATTTTCAGGCAATTTGCAGGTTTTTTCCCATTAACGGGTCTCACCCCCCGCGCGACCCTACATCAGGGCAACTCCTTTTGACCAAAACTCAGCATTTCCAGATTTTTCATGCAAAGTTACATATTCTCATGGATGGACTTGAGATTTGGTGAAGTTTTAGGCCTCCAGAAAGTCAAAATACATGCAAAAATTGACTTTCTGCCACTTTTTTGAATTGCAGAAAGCAGTCTTGGGAGATTTGATTTCTGACAGAGAAAATGAACTCCAAATTCAAAAATTCCAGTTGGGTTGGAAAGTAGACTCACAGAACTTTCCAACAAGCCCACTTTTGCTCAATTTGGCCACCTAAAAGTGCCCAAACATGGCTCCAAAGGCGCGCGACCCGTCAGGCAGGGGCGCGCGACCTGTCAGGCAGTTTTGTCCAGAAATGCACTGTACAGCCCAGAAAACGCAGATTTGACTCAGTTTGACTTTTTGGGATGAAATGTGATTCTTTTTTATGTAATTATTGTACTTTTTAGACACTTTTACTCTTATGTAACACTTCTAGAACATTCATTCATGAAAAGGGTAAATGTTAAGTGAATGAATTGGTTTCCAAGTTTATAGAGGCAAGTTGTTTTGACTGCCTAATTTGTAGTGCTTAGTTTAGAAGTGGTTGAAACAGCTCCTAGGATAGTGAGCTCGACCCATGGAGGCAGGGAAAGAGGTTAGATCATCTATATTATGTACTTTTTTTCTCATTTTCATGGTTGGAATCTTGAGGGAGAAGCTATCATTGTATTATTTCACTATATCTCTGCAATTTTTGGCTAAGGAAGACCAGGGTTTTGCAGTCCTCTTTGGGATTCTTGTGGACTCATGTGTTGATGGTGTGTTTCTCAATGTTCTTGTAAGATTGTTATGTGATTCATTTCCTTTCTTTTACTTCTGCACATTAAACAAATGAAGTGTTAAAGTAAGAATTCATGCTTGCCATGCTCTGCTTTTAAGTTTGTTTAATTTCAATGTTTTCTTCTGTCTAAAGAGAATTCAAAGTGATTGTTTGCTCTCTTTAGCTCCTCATCTTTCATTCCCTACCATTCACCTCAGTTAACGGCATCAACGCTGTCTCCTACCTCGCCCCAAGGAACCCCCTGCAGAAACTGTGTCCAATCCTCGCACCCGAAATTGCCATCCCCTCAATTTGCCACCAAAAACCCCAAAAAACCAAAACCAAACTCTTTGATCAGTTTACTAACCTAATATTAGTGTTACCTTATTGTTCATCTCATCTATTGAAGATTTTACCAGATAGACCGGAGAGAGCCTTCTCCTGCCCCGTAGGGCTAGCTACGAGGCTAAATGGTTTGATGTTGCCTTGAGGTTTACCTTTCTCAGCCTGAGGTGAAATTTCAAGTGCTAACAGGTTCCAAAGCGTTGTTAGATTCATTAAATTTATTTTATAGTTGATCTTGTTTAAGAAATTTTCCTTTCAGTTTCACCGTGTGATGTAGATGTACAATTCCTAAAATGAAATCTAAGATGATAAATAGTCGTTTTATCTTCTTTGTGCAATGAAAATCATAACTACTAAGGAAAGAGAGACAATATTCTTTCAGCAAAGAGCATAGAGCACACACTATATGCACTGTCCTAAATCAAACCAATAAAATAGTCTAAATGCAAATGCACATGCATGTATTTGTTTTCAGCGTTCTTAATATGTGAATGATAAAAAGAAAGCTAATGCGCAAATCTAAATTACTTTTCATATCGACAATTACTAACAAGTTTCTTTTCAAAATCAAAATGAAGACAATGACGACACTTTGCGATTTGGAAATGAAAACTTGCTTTCGACACTAGAAAAACTACTAATTCAGATCAAATACAATAGTAACAGGGTAATCGACTATCAAGAACAATCAGATTCTCTTCTATGATTGAAAACAACACTTGAGACACTTTCAAATAAAGAAACGACAGTACAATTACGTTACTTTTTTGCAAAGGAGAACTGAAAATGACTCAATAAATACAAAAAAACATTTACAGTTCTTTGCACAATGGAGGCGGAATAACAACAAGGAAAGGGGTTTCAAATAGAGGTGTACTGACTACAGGTAGCAAAATTCTTGAATAGATCTGAAAAGAGTGAACAGAAACCAAAATTGAGGAACAATGCCTAGTCTGATCAGCGCACCTGTAACACAGTGAATTTGAAATGCAGCGCACCTACTACACTCAGGAAGTGCGCTGAATTTGAGATTCTCAGAACAGATAGTGCGCTGGACCAGAAACGAGACTTTGCTTGGGTTCCGGGTCACAGTTTGTAGTTCAGTTCAGGGATTTTGGCCAAGCAAGTGGTAATCAGTAAATCAACAACAGGGGTAGATCTAAGGAGGTTACTAGATCCACCACAAGGGCAATTAGAGAGTTTGTAAATCAGTCGTTTAATTCATAAACGAAACCCAGAGATTGACTGAAGCGACATTTATCTACTTTGCATTTGCATAGAAAATGCAGTTCGAAAGTTACCTGGCTCAACTTCAGGCTCCGTCTGTAAGTTTATAAAGTAAACAAATGTAGATAGACAAACAACCTAGTCGCTCCCCAGCGGAGTCGCCATTTTGTTACAGGGAAAAGTGTCTATGCAGAACTGCTAATCCCACTAAGGCGTGGTAGCTACCTTAGAAACAAAAAAAGTAAAAGTACTTTCGTTTTCCTTTATGAAAGATAGATGAGAGAAGAATAAAGGAGACCAACCTCTATCTTGCGCTTGGTTCCTTGCTCGATTCCTCTCTCTTCTGATAGTCCTTTGCTACTTGTTTCCTTGTATACCCAACTTTACAGAGTACTTGTAGAATCAAAGCAGCATAACACTATACGAGAACATGGATCTATTATAATAAACAATCTAGGATCAGATGTAAATTGACCATACAAATGCATAAAACATAAATCACACAAGAGTATGGAGGAAAACTTGAATAGCTTTATTGATAATCAAGAAAGAGCCAAGAGAGTTACAACCAGTTGTTCTGACCCAGCATCATCCTCTCAGCAAGTGAGCCCTTCTTCACCTCATGCAAAGCTTAGATCACCCAACACTATGATGTTGCCTCAAGAAACCAATAGCAATTCCTTACAAGATACAAAATTCCAGCCCCCTCGATCTTTGGGATGAGGGATCCATATATAGATGTCTTTAAGGGAGATGAGTCAGCTTGTGATTTGATTAGTGTCTTCCCTCTAATAGTTATTGCTTCCACTTGGAGATTGATGATCTCTTACTCATCCTTGGTCGAATTCAGAGAGGCAAGTGTCACAGGAGAAGTTTCTGGAAGATTCCATGCTTCTCCACCTCGCGGATTGACACTTCCATTTGTCTCTTCTCGCCCATCGCACCCCATAGAAGGGATTTTTGAATTGCAACGCACCCACTGAGTGTACTTAGGTGAGATGAAATGCACTTTGCCTATGGAGCAGGTGAAATGATCCTATTTTGACCAGTTCTGAGTAGTTTTTCATGGAGAAATTCTGGGAGAAGCTGTAATCAGTTGACCTTGTTCCTTTAGGGGTTGGAACAACACTTTTAGGGACTTAGGAGCCCTTAGTTTATGGAAATTTTATTCTTGGGGTTGTAGTGCCCAAAAATGTCTATAACACACGTTCGTTCATCATGTCCCACCAATCGACAAAAGTTGCAATACAACTGTTGTGAGGTCTGGGTGTACTTCTGTAATAGGTGGCAGTTATATGTTGCATGCTTCCCTCCTTCCTGGAAAATCGCGTACCAGAGCGCCTGCAGAGTACTTGTCCTGCTTGTACTTCTACCTTTAATGGCATCGGACCTCCTCCTGCCAAATAGTTCAAGAAAACTAGGCAATGGTCCTTTTCGTGCATGATACAACCCACCTTTGGGCGTACCCCTGGTCGGGAAATTCTTCCTTGCTTCAGACTTTGCACTTCCAGGCTCAAGTTTTGGAGTTGCACATGGATTTTCTGAACTCCCAACCCTGGGTCCGGTATTGGGGTCGGGGTCGCATGTAACCTCATTGTTGTCTCCAGTGCCTCAGCTTGGGTTGAGATCTTATGTTGTAACAAAGCCATCCTCAACTGAGGCATCAAGGACGCCACAAACCACACGCAATGATTCCCATCTATTAAAGTCATGTTAGCTTCGTGAATAGTACTTTTTAATCTCTGGTCTAGATCCCACGGAGTTTCACCAGGCAACCTTGCTATCTCCTTAAATCCAATGATCGACTGGGCTTCACACTTTGGTCGACCAAACTCTTTATTTAGTGCATCCTGGATTGCCGCTATTCCCTCACCTGGATGGTCGGTTGAGTATTTTATGTACCATGTTAGCATGTGGTCCTGCAGTGCATTGACCAGCGTAGCCTTCTTAATGTTTTCATCTGTTATGCCTTGCACATCCCATGCAGATTTTATCACAAACGAGAACCAAGTTGGCTCTTCATTCCCTACACTGTGGAATGTCAATAACTTGATTGCGGTTGCCATCCTAACCTTTGGTGGTGGAGGAGGTAGCGAAGGTTTTGGTGTGGATGGACATGAAGTGGGTGAATCGGATGGTGGCGTAGAGGAAGGTGGTATCAGTGGGAAGCATTCTTTAATCACTCAAACCGCACTCCCTGGCGAGAACCCAGCGAGATCCTCCTCACTTTCCTGTGAGATAGAAACCAATGGGCTGTTCTCATACAATTCACTAACTTCACAATCCACTCATACAATTCTATCAGGAATGTTACGAAGAAGATCTCATGTATGTTCGTGAATATATAGCGATCCAACCACTGCTCCTCCGATATCCGTGAATTTCTGTTTTCCTGAACTGCGAACTCACGAAGCTTCAAATCCCACCAATCTTCGAGATCTTTCTTCGTAGGATTCCAGTGTTCCCACATTAGACACCCCTTAGGTAGATCCCAGTCCTAGCAACGGAACCATTTATTGGCTTGTTTGGGCCTGACCCAGGTTCGGAAGAGTTGTTTAGCCAAACAAATCCCACAGCTCCCGGCCCTTTCGGCAACAGCCCGGGGAGCATGGAATGAGGTCTCACCTGAGGTAGCAGGGGAGGGTGTTGGAACCAGGTTTCTGCACTCTAGGGATATATAGATGTGTACTGGAGGGTTCGTGCACTAGTCTACAGCTCCGCGCTACTCAGTCTTCGCACCAATCCAGAATGATTATATCTTTCTTACTAGTGCGCTATTCTACTTGATTATGATTCAGAATTTTTCAACAAGGACTTTAAGCAAACATTTAATTAACATATTGATTCACGCATTTAAAAGGAACCCAGATTTGTATACATTCATCACATTTGCATTAACCAGATATAGAAAAGTAAACCATAAAGATAGATACGTGATAACACAGAATTACAAAAACAAACTTATCTTTATTATTCCTCTTCACCACTACATCCAGATCTACCCTGCACACTCAGTTACAAGGGTCTGCACACACAGTTGTGGACTTTCTAGGCCTCTGCGCACATAGCTGCAGAGCCTATACCTACTACCCAACCCTCGACTCAGACTTACAAATGCTTCTAAACTATCTTCTTCAAGAACCCATTACATTTCATAACCAAGATCATCCATCAAAAACTTGACTTTCTACCCATAGAGCCTCGCTCTATTTATACCCTTCCTTGGCCTGCGATCCCTGAGCAGGCCGACTCTATTTACATTTATTTATATTATTTTTCGGGCAGACTACCCTTTGACTCAACCTATTACAATTCACACTCTGTGCTTTCAGCAGAGTCTTTACCCTATCCTTACCCAAAACTTCGGGCTTCGAGCCCCTTAACCGTTGCGCGGGGCTTCCGAGTTCACTGCCTGGTCAAACTCTCTGGTTGAGCAGGAGGAGGGTTGGTTGATTAGATTGCAGTAAGCATAAATTGAAATAGTTTTTTGGACACTTCTATGTTGTTCTGGGTGACAGTCGGTTGAGTCGATTCTAGGGTGGAGGTTCGAACGTTAGAGGGTGATCTAGTCGTCAAAACTTTAGCAAAGATCACTAAGTGTGTGAGTGAGTGAATTTGTGCATGTGCGACCTTGTGAACACACACTCAACATGACTTGACGAAAATATGCCTCAAACCACCAAGACAACATATACTCAACATGACTGGCCGACGATGCGAGCAACAAGCGTGACGCTTGTGATGGTTCATTGAACGACCAGAATGACACTTGCGCGACAGTGCATACAACATTGTGTGTAAGTGCGATACAAAATTGTGTGTGAGTACATGGAAAACAAAACTCAAACACAACCTTCAAAATTACCAGAATGAGGTCGCAAGCATGACATCGAAATCAACATGCGGAAGACGACAGTTGGTTGAACAAGTGGAAAAGAAGGAAGACATTAGAAGAAACACATAAGATGATTTTTCTTGTTTGTGCACATGCATGTTACTACGGAGAGGATGATATGACAATGACAAGTAGTCCTACAAACTCAACTAAGAGGTGTACTTCAGAAGATGTTATTTACTTACCATACTTACCCTTAAGATGATAATGCATCCGACAGAGTTTGCATGTGGTCCTGATATTTTTCCTTACTCGGTTCCTTGGTCCTTCTCCTCAACTCCTTGGAAGCGATTTCATCATGTCACCTTTTCCTATAGTCACTAAGAGGTAGATCTCCACAATTTCACCAGACAGTGACTGCTACTGGAATGAGGCCCGTTTGCGCAGTTTCTGCATGCAAGACCAACAAGACAACTTGGACACCACTACACAATTTTGAGGCTTAAATCACTAATGTGGGACAAGGGTGCTAGGAGGACAGCTCTGCGTAATTTCTGAGTGCAGTGCAGCTGGACTGCTCAGTGCATTTATGGAGAGTAGTGCTGGCTGCAACCTCTACAGGATGCGGGGTTTTAGCAGGTGTTGTGTTATTCAACAACCACCCCATTTGTTAACATAATAGCTAATATTCTATTAATAAATGGGGACCCCTAAGAAATCCTTCCAAAAAATAA
The DNA here is from genome assembly GCA_031772625.1 of Pinus tabuliformis. Lineage (NCBI taxonomy): Eukaryota > Viridiplantae > Streptophyta > Pinopsida > Pinales > Pinaceae > Pinus > Pinus tabuliformis. The sequence continues at coordinate 1,692,602,921 of CM062820.1, read as the reverse complement.
ATTCACAATTTAGGCATTTTCTTGTTAATTTTTGGAATAAAGCAAGATATCAAGATAAAACCCTTTGAAAGCTAGCAAATGCTCGCCTTTTTCGCATATCGCATGAGCAAGCCTGTCAAAAACCTTGTTAACAAACAAAACTCATGAAAAGCGATTAAAAGGGATTATTGTGCTTAACCTCGATGTTATTAGGATTTTTCATTTAAACTAAGTCCTAGGGAATTTCTTATTAAAATAAGGCCCGCATTGCATATCACCACTTACAAAGGGGGCACCCTCACAAAATATATTTAACCATGCGAGATGCGATATTGCGATGACACTTAAGAAAGTCTTGAAACCTTACCAACCATGTGATATTGCAAAATGCGATAGAAGCCCCGACCTTATTGCCAACTATGTTATAAGAAACAATTAAGTCCACTGTGCAATGAAAAAGGCTTTATAAAGAAAATACTATATAACAATCTATGCTTTGAAAACAATAAGGAACATCCTGCAGAAACCAAAGGAATTTTAAAGAAAGCACACACACAAAATGCGATAATGCAATTTGCAATATCGCACCACAATCACAAAATTGACATTCTCGCAGTTAAAAGATCGCCACCCTATGTTGTTGGGAAAAGTATCCAATACGGAATGACCCTATCCCACTCTAAGGGTGATAGTACCTCAGCAACAACTGAATGCAAAGCTATTCAAGATTACTTCTTTATGAGATGAGAGAGAGAAAAGAAAAGGAATCCACTAACCGTTATCTTTTGCTAATGGTTGATCCAATCTTCCCTCTTTGCTGCTTGCTCCTAGCTCCTTGCTCTTTCACCGGCCCAGCTACACAAAGATCCTGTAAAAGCACAAAGAAAGGAAACTACAAGAAGCATACATCCATAACTGATTCAAGGATTAGAATAAATCAAATATACAAGCATCAATTCACCATAGAGATACATGCATATAGAAGAACCTCAAATACTTTATTAATAGAAGAAGTAAAGTTCTGAGAGTGTTACAACCATAATAGGCCCAATCCAGAAACACCTCCCAGCAGAAAGAAATCTCCTCTTCACCTCCTTCAAAGCAATCACCCAATAATCCTATACCCAAACCAACAGCACTTCCTTACTTGCACAAAATTCCCGCCTCCTTAGACCTCATGAGCGAGCTCTATATATAGGAGATTTGGAGAAAGGATGAGTCAGCTTGAGGCTAGCATGAAGCTGACTAGTGTCCTCTCCCACTTCAGTTATACTTCAGTTCTTGAGTCCACTTGGAGTTTCTTGCTTCCACTTGGAGATCAAGACCCTCTTACTCATCACAAGGCGAATTCCTTGACCCAAGTGTCAGTTTGGAAGCTTCCTGGGCAATTGACACCTTGCAGAATGACTGTGCCACTTGGCCAATCTCGCCCAGCGCAGGTAGCCTTCATTGCTTTTGACATTCAGCGCAGGTACAGAGTGGAGCAGTTGACATTCAGCGCAGATGCTCAGTGGAGCAGCTGACATGATCCAGAAACAGCTTGTTTTTGAGTGTTTTCAGGTGGAGAACTGATTTTCAGTGCTATGGTTTGCTGACCTTGTTCCTCTAGGGGTAGGAACAACATGTTTAGGGACTTTGGATCCCTCAGATTATCGACATTTCATGCTTCATGCTGTAAGGCACAAAAATGTCTATAACAGTTGCCCCCTAAAGTATGAGGTCGTTTATCGGGTGAAATGCTTTATCAGGAGGATCCGAAGTTCATTCAATCGCTGAGAGGTGCCCTGTAATAAAATACAATACAATACATTATTTTTCATTCTGCTTTCATGATCTAGCTGAGGCGGGCATTCCCATGCTCAGCTTTTATAAATTCATTTTGGTACATAGAACAGACGATCGTCTGGTGGTAGACTGATAATTCTCTGCTAAAATTATTATCCTTTGAGGAGGATGATCATCTGCTGCAATGATGTACATAACAAATGTCTTTATATCCTGAATATATATATCGCAGCCCGGATGGATGAAACTAGATCCGGGGTCTTCAAACTCGTTCGATCTTCACTCTAAGTACAAGTCGATCCATGTGAGAATTGCGCTGAAGTTGAACATGGAAAGACATCGCTTGATTACCGGTCAATAATGTAAACCGTTAACAAGCGCGAGAGGAATCACCGATAATGATAATGACCCTCAAGGTACTGCAGTACAATTCACGTGGTGTGAATAAAGGACTTGGCGTCGAACACCACGCAAAATCTTCTGGTCGAAGGTCATTGATGTATACCTGTCGCCGGAAGTGAGAAACTTGCCATTGAGGCATGCAAGCTTCAAAGTACTGGGGGGTTTGTTCCTAGATCAACTTCTTGGATAATGAGCTGAAGTCGACAAGAAGCGATCCGTCAAAGGAGGGCCTTAATGAATCCCACATCAATGACACGGAACGGAGCTAATGATTTTAGTGGAGGCGAAAACAATCTGTGAAATATGATTCAGGGTGGTGATCATGGGTGGATGAAGGATAATGTATGGCAGTGGATGGGACACGGTTGACTCTTTCTGAACACATCTCTTGAACATATAATGACACTGATGTGATGGATCGGTAGCATTACCCCAAATGTGGATGGTTTGGCGAGGACCATGGTGATGAGACCGGTGAGTGAAACAACCCAACCCGATGTGATACGGAGGACAAAGTGTCATGTTCAAGAGCGAATTGCTACCATTAAAGCTTTGAGGTTCTCCCAATTTTTCCCCAGTCATTTTTGACCAGTACCTCTTTATTTTCGTCAAGCTTGAGGAGGATAACATATGCTTGTTCTATAACCTGCCCTTCGGGCAGGCCCATCGCTATGTTTTAACGAGCCTAGCGATAGGGAAACTCGTTCTCGTCTAAAGACAAGTTTGTCGCTATTTAATCATTTTAACGAGTCTAACGACAAGGAAAACTCGGTCCTTTTCAATTTTAGAGAGTCTGAAAAGGTACAGAAAGTTAACTCCAAAATTCCTTTTTCGTCATCTAATCCCTTAAGTCCGAAAAAGTATAAAACAATACAGAAGGGATGAGTTTTCGATTACTTTAACGAGCCGAATAAAACAAGCGCTCGACCTTTTTGTGTAATAATCCCTCAGGTCCAAAAAGATTAAAATCTAGAGGAGGGATAGCTCTTCCGGTCACTTTAACGAGCTGGAAGGCCAAAACTCGGCAAACTTTTCATATTTTACGAGTCAGGAGAAAAGATCTCAAAGAAGACTCGTCTTTTGAGGAACGAGTGATAAACAGGGATAGCAGCAGATTCCAGGTACATGTTGGAATTTTCCAATCACGGCAGTGTCACAAGGATGGCTAAGTGAAATCACTCTTCGTAGCTGTTCCTCAAAATGGGTAAACAATCATATGGAGGTGAATGATTGGCCAAATGAAATGGAGGTGGCGGGTGCAAACACGACCAAGGCTTTTATGGCTAATAAATTTACGATCACAATGGTTATTTACCGGTACTGGGTTCATTTTTTAAAGAGCTTGAATGCACCAAAACACTGCTCAAAAGCTTATGTTTATTTTTTAACGAGCATGAACTATGACGCTAAAACTGGTCGGATCTCGCTTTTCTATTTTTTAACGAGCATAAATTCCGCGGTAAAACTGCTCGAAAGCTTATGTTTATTTTTTAACGAGCATGAACTATGATGCTAAAACTGCTCGAAATACCAGTCATAAGATAAGAAATGTCTCCTGTGAGATAGCTATTTTTTATGGAGCTTTATCTCACGAAGCTATGCTCCTCATTTGGCAAATTTTGACCTTTGCCCCACATCCTTTCTTTATGCAAGTTCGGAAACGACTAATCAAAAAAACAGATAAATAACCGCTCTTTGCTTGCACTCCAAAAGGTTCGCATGCCCCCAGGTATAAAGTAAAATTTCAAGGCTGCCCCTACTTATCCTTCAAAACATTTGTTTTGATGGGTGAGGCTTGCCTCTTTCAGGTTATCCAAAAAATGGTTTTATTTGCTGCCGCAAATGAAACTCTTTCTTCGGCGATGTCTATCATTAGGTTACTCAAAGATGGTTACAATTTGTTGCAGCAAAGGAATCTCTTTCTTTGGAGGCTGCCCCTACTTATCCTTCAAAACATTTGTTTTGATGGGTGAGGCTTTCCTTTTACCCAAAGATGGTTACAATTTGCTGCCGCAAAGGAATCTCTTTCTTTGGTATTGCCTACCTATTTAGACAAAGGTGAATGACTAGAAATCATCAAACACATAACTTTGACAAAAGAATCCTGTTCTAGAACAACCCCTTTTCCTTCCACGGACGGGGTACGGACTAGTCATATTCCTTCGCGGAAATTCTACCTTATACCCAGGGTTTCCTCTGTCCGAAGCAGACCAGGATGCATGCCCCCTGGGTTCCAGTCCCATCTTTCCAAATCACTCGCATTCATCGGGAAGGAGGACTGGGGGTGGAGACATTTATTGGGTGAATAGACCATTCAGGGTTGGTATTTGACTATTTGCGATGCGTGATCCCGGAAATGAAAGTTGGTCTAAAGAGTGAGGAGACTATAGCTCCCATGCAATATATATAGTCTCGTCCAAGGAGTAGGTTATAATCCAAGGGTCCTTGAACGACCATCACGTTCATTTGAACGGTCTTCCCTTTCAATGTAACAGGCACATTGGGGAGGATCCCTAATGGTCGACTGGTTCCTTTATCGAAACCCGAGAGATTTCTTATCTCAGGCAGAAGCTCTGGGGAACCCAGTGCTTTCCAAGCAATAGAGGAAAGGATACTCACAGATGCCCCTTCATCAATGATAGTTCCCGCCATTACCATTCTGTAGATTTGGACTATGATTCTGAATGGTATACTGGCTGGTAACCGGGGTCTGCCTAGTTGGTTCCAATCAAAGGACACAACCAGGTTGCTTGGTGGTGGGACCGAATACACGGCCGGATACGATCCTGACGATGTTCCTTCCTGCGATAAAGGAATGGGCGCATTTCCCTGATGCTCATCAGAATCTGTGTTGACGAAAAGAATCTGGATGGTGTCATCCTTTTTCTCTTCAGTGAGGGTGTCATTTGAATATGAATCTTCAGTGACGGTGTCATTTGAGGATGAAACCTCTGAAGGAAGAACCGGGTCAACTGCCGTATCGACCTTTAGACTTTCGTCTGGTCTGGATTCAGTAGGTTCATTTTCAATGACTGACGCTTCAGCTGACCACTTGAGCAGGCCAGCTGTATTTTCAACCAACGAAGGACTCGGCACGAGTTTTTTGTATCCAGGAGGAAGTAATACCGGTGAAACCGGATGATCTTCCAAAACTCTCTTCGCTTCGTCTAAGAAGGGACAACGGTGGATGGCGTGATCGCCTTCACATAGTCTACAGGGGGATCTTGATCCCCCTCTTTATCTTGAACCTTCACTTTCGCTGGTTGAGGGTAAGCAATCAACATGGCTATCAGAGGTTGATGCTCCCGAATTGTGCAAACGAGGTGACCAGTCCCTTAGTATCCGGGGAATACAGGGACAATCTCTATGGAAGTGGTCTCCTCTACATATGACACATGGCGATTTAGGCCCAGTCTGTGCTATGTGTGGGTTTTTGTCAGATGTCTTTTGCTTGCCCCCAGTCGCCTTAGGCTCCTTCTTCTTCTTCTCCTTCTTCTCCATGGGAGCTTGGCTTTTGCTGGCTCTACCCTGCGAAGATGAAGGATTGGAGGAAGAGTTATAAGAAGTAGAAGGCTAGTGGGTAGCTCTAGACTGATCTAACTGTTGACTCGACTGTTCAGGAACCATGGTGGTCTGAACTACACTAGTTGAGAAAAGCCAAATAGGCAGGCCAATTGTCAGTCCTGGAAGCGACAATGTGGCCATGTGGGGCGCACCAACTTCTCCCCAAGAGGAGAATGGACTAGGATTTCCATCATGTGGAGTTCCTTGGTTGGGGCGTTCCATGTTCTCAACTTAAGATCAACGCGGGAATAGGAGGTGATTATGTTCCGTTTAAAATAAATTTTATAATGACGCTTAAACACAACTTGCTTTTTCACTTTTTAAGAGTCGAGAAAAAGCTAAAGATGACTCTAGTCTCCTTCGATGTTTTAACGAGCCCGAAGTGACAAATGCTCGGATGGACTTTTTCAGTTATAGAGTTTGAAAAAGGCCAAAAGAAACTGCTCTGGAGTTCTAGGCAGAGGGTGTGCCAAACTTTTCGCAAAACCACAGAATACGTTTTACGGTACGAGTGGTCGATCTTCGTGAATGCTGTGTTCACTGCATTGCGATCAGTAGGGCGGCCGACACGGTTTCCTATTGGATAAAGGCTTTTTTCCTATAGGGGTCTCCCAATATATACGCGACGGTACGTGGGAGCACAAGTCTGTATTGATACTTATCGCTTCACCGTGGAGGAATCACCCAACCACTCAACGCTAAGATATCACGTTTAACGACGCCGGAACACGTCTCTAGCTTAGACCTCTATGTGCTTGCGTTATGTTTCAATGCGTTGTTATGTAAATTCAATTTATTTTAAGGTTGATCTTGTTTAGCAGTTTGCCTTTATGGATCACCACGAGATGTATGATAACACTCCTAAATGCAGTCTAAGATGATAAGCAAGCTTTTCAATCTTTCAACTTTGAAAACCTTAACTACTGAGGGAAAAGAAAGATAACACCTTTTCACACAGATCATAGAGCACACACTAATGCATTTTTTTTTTCTAAATCAACATGCAAACTGTCATAATGCACATGCACAATGCAAGTATTTCTTTTCTCTTTCTTAATGTTGGTGTAACGCAAAAAGAAAGCTGTTGCATAATTTTGAATTCAATTTCAAGTGAAAGCAAACAAGCTTGTCCAAAATCAAAAGACACCTTAAGATTTACTTGTTTCGACACTAGAAATATATAAATTCAAACCATATGACGAAAGTAAAAGCTCAATCAGCTATGAACAACAAACAAACTAACTCTTAAGATCAATACGACACTTTATCACAGGTCTAGATCTAAGAGGCCACAGCAAGACTAGTTTACTTTCGTTATGGGAAACTGTAAATGTATAAGAAATACAAAAAGAACAAACACAGTTTCTTTATACAACTGAGGCGGAATAGTGACAAGGAAAGTTGGTTTCAGATAGGCCCACTGACTGGTAACAAACAACAAAAACAAGGGTGAAAACAGGGCAAGAAACAGCAGGAAACCCCAGCAGCACAAGGCAGGACTGGTCCAGCGCAGGTGGAACACTGCCTGTTTGACCTTCAGCGCAGGTAGCCCCTTCGGGAACTGAACTGAAATGCAAACAGCCTTTGTACAGCCTGCACTGAAGAACGAAACTTTCGTTTCTGGTGGCTTCCGGGTCACAGATTGCTCAAAATTTCACAGTTTTTGCTCAAATCAGAAGCTATCAGTCAAGGACACACTAAGGGATGACAAGGAGGATGAAAAGCTATCACTAAGAGCTTATTAGAGTCCTTGTGGATCAGCTCTTCAAATCATAAACTTGCCCAGAAACTGAGCTAGAGTAGCTGCCCTCTACTTTGTATTTGAAGGATCCAAATACAGTTCGATTCGGTACTCCCTTTGTTTATGAAATGAATAGCAAAAACACAAACAACCAACAAGATACGATCCCCAGCGGAGTCGCCAATTTTGTTGTTGGGAAAAGTATCCAATACGGAATGACCCTATCCCACTCTAAGGGTGATAGTACCTCAGCAACAACTGAATGCAAAGCTATTCAAGATTACTTCTTTATGAGATGAGAGAGAGAAAAGAAAAGGAATCCACTAACCGTTATCTTCCGCTAATGGTTGATCCAATCTTCCCTCTTTGCTGCTTGCTCCTAGCTCCTTGCTCTTTCACCGGCCCAGCTACACAAAGATCCTGTAAAAGCACAAAGAAAGGAAACTACAAGAAGCATACATCCATAACTGATTCAAGGATTAGAATAAATCAAATATACAAGCATCAATTCACCATAGAGATACATGCATATAGAAGAACCTCAAATACTTTATTAATAGAAGAAGTAAAGTTCTGAGAGTGTTACAACCATAATAGGCCCAATCCAGCAACACCTCCCAGCAGAAAGAAATCTCCTCTTCACCTCCTTCAAAGCAATCACCCAATAATCCTATACCCAAACCAACAGCACTTCCTTACTTGCACAAAATTCCCGCCTCCTTAGACCTCATGAGAGAGCTCTATATATAGGAGATTTGGAGAAAGGATGAGTCAGCTTGAGGCTGGCATGAAGCTGACTAGTGTCCTCTCCCACTTCAGTTATACTTCAGTTCTTGAGTCCACTTGGAGTTTCTTGCTTCCACTTGGAGATCAAGACCCTCTTACTCATCACAAGGCGAATTCCTTGACCCAAGTGTCAGTTTGGAAGCTTCCTGGGCAATTGACACCTTGCAGAATGACTGTGCCACTTGGCCAATCTCGCCAGCGCAGGTAGCCTTCATTGCTTTTGACATTCAGCGCAGGTACAGAGTGGAGCAGTTGACATTCAGCGCAGATGCTCAGTGGAGCAGCTGACATGATCCAGAAACAGCTTGTTTTTGAGTGTTTTCAGGTGGAGAACTGATTTTCAATGCTGTGGTTTGCTGACCTTGTTCCTCTAGGGGTAGGAACAACATGTTTAGGGACTTTGGATCCCTCAGATTATCGACATTTCATGCTTCATGCTGTAAGGCACAAAAATGTCTATAACACCCTAAAAGTTTCTTTCTCGACTTACGATGCAAAACATTAATGAGTAATAAAGCTAGACATAAGGAACCATTAGTGGGTATTTAGTATGGGTTAATGGCATTTACATTTGAAAAGCGGCTCAATGTGTTGCGATATCTTCTCACCTACGTTTAGTAAAAACTCCATTCTTGTCACCTTTTCAAGATTATTTGTATCATTCATTCTTACATGTGTCTATCCGATAGCTTTTTCTTTGCTCCGTTTTCAGGAAAAATCTGCAGTAAGAGTCATTGGGAGCAATGGAAAAAAGGGGAAAGGCAACTGCGTTAGAAAATTTAGAAATAATCCCTCTATTCTCTGATACTACGTGCAGTAGAGACGAAGGAAACTCAACATGGGAAGCCATGTATGATTTATTAGAAGAAGAGAAACCAAGACCTTTGGTAACAAAGGCCACAACCAATGGTCATGTTTCCTCTAATGCCTCCTTCTTCGAGACATCATGCTCATTTCTACACCGCATATCTGCAAGACCGAAGATAATTCCATATACAGATATGGTTAAGTGGATAATTGATCAAGTGGATGTCTCCGACAGAGAATTCAAGAATAGCAGGTAGGAGTTTATGGGATCTTTTTCCCCAGACAGCCTATAGCTTATGTTGAATTTTCTAGAGCCACAAAAGCTCTACAATAAACAATTCCTCAAGAAATTTGCTAAGGAGAATGAAGACCCAGGGATGTCACATGAACTTGGATAGAAAACGAAAGCATGATAAAAACGGATAAGATGGGTATGCATTATACAACATCTATCTCTCCCCCTCATAGTTTTGCAACAACCATGCTATTTAGATTGTTCGGCAAACCCAATAGTACCAAATTTTCACCAGAATGGCTTCCATTAAAAGTTACAACCGTAAAAACAAAAATAATGAACTAGACCCAAATTTTGTCTGATAATTTGGTGAAATCTTTTATGGATTATAGGAGAAGGAGGAGTCCCTCTTCAAGGGTTTACCCTCCATTTTTCATGAGTGCCTATGTAATAGACACAATCTGTGTTGGCTCCAAATTTCCTATCATGGGATGGAAGTGGACTGTAAAAGACTCACTTCCTATCTATATATATCATAAGAGTATGTGGGAGTCTCATTTTCACCCCCATTTTTACAAAATTTGTCAAGGAGTTATGTTGCCTATCCATAAACAAGTCTACAATAGAACCGCCCCTAGGTTTTCTAGAGAATCTAAAGTAGATATCCTACCTGTAGCCAGATGGTTTGGGGAGGAGACATTTACATATATCAGAGTATTTGGGAGCATTGCTTCACCGAATGTCCTCCCATACTATGTCCCTGACAAGTTAATGGCCAGGGAGATAGCTTACCAAACGATAGGGGAAGGTGGGTTAAGCAAAGGATTGAAAGAATAGAAAAATACAATTTGGCCTTCATTTCCATTGCAATGTGGTGTGTTTCCACTACATGATTTTGGACATGCATGCAAAGAGGCAAAGATTATGAAATCTCTGAAATTAGCTACATTTCCAGGAAGATAGTATGACCCTAATGACACTGCCAAAGACTTCACTACTATGGTGAAAGTGAAACCATTCACCCATGAGGAAGATGCCTTCGATGACCTCTTCATACAAAAAGAGACATTTTCAGAAGTGACGCATATGACATCACTACTTTTTTCCCCAGATGATCTTGAAGCTTTCTGTGAATATAGAGAGAGGAGATTATTAAAGGTCCCATTGGACCTGCTACAGATTGAACCAATAAGGGAGCCAACTCCCAGTGTAAGCTTGGAGGAAAGCTCCAGAGAAAATTCCAAAGAATATTCCGAAGCAGAGTCCCAGGAGAAATCTACTTGTGAGTCAGAGCACTCAGAGCAACAGTCTCAAAATGGGGGCAATAAAAACAAAGAATCTAAAAGGGACATAGTTGGAACTATAGAGAAATTAGTCGAGCAAACCTGGGTAAAGAAATAGGCTGAAATTCACTCTACTTCCACTCAGTCGGCAAAACCCCCAGTTATTGATTTAGAAAAATAATGGGAGAATTTTAACAAGAAGCTCCACACAGAGGAAGAAACATATGAGATACAAACTCCACAACATAAATCAACTGAAGAAATTATAGTGGAGAAAACTGTAGGCACTCAGGATGTGGAGCTCATTCCTGCCACCCCCACATAAGAAATTATTTTGAGAATTGAGGAAATTCCTCCATTAGATGTGTTTTATAGCCCTACCCACAAAGTTGTTGTCAAAAGGTAGAGGAAGAAAAAAAAGTTAGATGCTGCAACTATTACCACCCCCGACAATGAACCAATGGACATTGTCTGGAAAGGCTCACCCATGGACCCATCTGAATACCTTATGAGACTGTCACAATTTGCAAGAGCCTATGCTATGGAACTATTGATAAAGAGAGAGAGGTCCAAATGATGATTAGAGAAAAAGAAAAAAATATTCTGTTGTTGGAACAACAATTAGAGAAGGAAAAATCTAACCAACAAGAAGAGTTACAAGTAGCCAAGCTCCAACAGGAATTTAAACAGATGCAAATACAATATCAAGCTAGCCTAGCAGAAAGAGATGTGCAGATACAAGTTATGACAAATAAGTATAAAGACGATCTACAAATCGATCAGTTCATAAAAGAAGCACTTAGTCTTAACCCCCAACTAATGCAACAAAAGGAAGTTCTATGCTAGAAAATTTCGCAAATAAGTCCTATTGCGAGATTAGTGATAAGTTAACAAGCCATGTCATCGACATGAGGCTTGAGTATGATGAAATCCATAAAAGTATTTCTGACTTTATCACTTGGCAAGAATCAGAAGATGGGAGGAAGGCTGATTTTCCAAAACTAGAGGAATCACATAAAGAAATTTTGTTCACAAACTAGGATTCTCGGCTCAAGCAAGAAGAAAGGGCAACAATGGTCGCAGCAACAACAACAAACAACATGATTGAAGCCATCAAGAAAAATCTACATGGTGCCAACCTGGTTGCATAATCCATACTAGGATTTCTTCCAAATTCTAAACAATTAGAGCAGTAGTCGAGACAGGCAGCAAAGGAAAGGGAGGAGGTGATTAGACAAATGAGCAAGCTAAACTGGGAAGAATACTGGCAATTTTTAGTCAAACAATACAACCAGTGGATGACCTTGCAATGCTTAACTACCTCCACATAAAAAATGGTGCCAACACTAGCAGATGCTATATTTACTGGATAGTTGAAGTCTGGCAATCAGACAACCGACGCAGCTCAAGCCAATGACAGATATCTATCATCTTAAGGATCAAATGAAAAGGAGTTATTCACTTTGTTTTATTTCTATTTTAGTTTTGTTTCGCATAATCTGAGGAAGTTCATTTAAACGTCCTCAACTATTTTTTTGTAATAATCTATTTTAGGACCTATAGTTTAGTATTTAAGCCCCTTTGATGCATTTAGAGAGGTGTCCAGAAATTTTATCAGAAACATTCTTCAAAACTTGCACTTCTATACCTTTGAGGAGGTTCTGATGGAATGAATGGAACATGATCTATTTTCTCTTGAATATCTGGCATGCTTTACTGAAAAATCACTTTTGTACTCTTAGATGATGTTGGATTAATTGGAATTAGGTCGATATTGCTGAAACACATGAGTAGAACTTATCATATATGGTACTTTTATCTTATGATTCTGTTTTATTTATGTATCAAGCAATAATTCTTCTTTAAATTATTTTATGTATGAAAGTTTGAATTACGGTTAGCATTATTGCAATTTTGTATGGTGTTGGCTTTAACTTTATGCTGAATACATGAAAGATTCTATATGCGATATATATTTCACAATAATTTTGGCTAACTATTTATCCAAAATGATTACTGTTAAACGATTTCACTTCTTATTGAAGTTGAATGATCTTTATTACCAATTGCTATATGACATTATTGTAGATCACATACTTTACTTTATTCCTAGGCATATTTATAGTTAAATAGTGTTCAAACTAGGATATATGCATGTGTTTGATAGTTTATATTAGATTACACTTAGCTCGATCATTCCCTCGTTACATCATATATCACCCCATCAACACTATAAAAATCTCTTTTGGGAAATTGGTCCCATTATCCCTAGTCAGAGCCACTACACCAAACAGAAAAGGAGTTGCTAACCAAGATTCAGACCGAGTGGTTTTCCCCCATGTTGTAGCAACGATTTTTGAGGCTTCAACAACAAGCAAGGGAGGTTAGTGTCTCTGTGCACTACGAGGTTTCAATAGGCAAGGGAGGAAGCTTAATGGTTGCAGAAGCAAAGCGCACAGTTCCGGGAAGCTGGATGAGGCTAGGTTGCTCGAGAAAATGGTTGTGTGATATCAGTGAAACATATGCAAACATTGATAGGACTCAACTATGACCACACACAGACACTTAGTGTCACAACGTAGACCATCCATAATACATAAGACATACTTTTCTTGACTCAAAAACCTTCGTGACGTGAGTACGTGAGGTGAGTGTGAAACATGTCTATGTGATGACAACCATTAATACGCACACAATTCCCTTTAAGCAAGACAACATTCCCTTTACATGACAAACAACAACCCCTATGCCCAAATATGACACATGTTGCATGAAGATGAGAACATAGACAACTCTTAAGATCAAGGAGGGGAGCTTGAAATCATCAGCTTACCAACAAGCGACCAAGGACAATCGATCGTAGGATCCGAAGTAGGCTCCGAAATTTGCATGCGAGCCAAAATTTTGGAAGGTGGTTGTAGCCACTACAACAGTTTCCATCAACGACAACACTAGAGAAATAATGCCAACACTATCCCCCTTTTAACTTGATGGAAACCTTCTGCAAAACACCAAGTCTCTCTCCCCCTTTAACATCAAGTACAAAGGGTTGAACCAAACAAAGAGAAGAAGGCCCACTATCATGTGCAATATTATAAGTATGATCTTCTTATGTGAAACGAAGGGCTCAATTGACCATGCTCCATTAACAACTAGTATCACAAAACCATCTTCATTATCATCATGATATCCATAAACATTAGCATGTAAACTAATCATTAGCCAAGATATACAACTTTGAAATAACCATGTCCATGAAGTATAAAATTAATACAAAATATCAACCCATTTGTCAATCACCATTAAAATATACGAGAAGACCAATCAACAACAATAATCAACCATGACATCAACATTTATCTTTCAATAGAAAACAATCTACCAATGCTAGTAGCAATAATCAGATGTGCTGATGATAACCATAGTGAACCAATAATAAACCATTGGAAGCATAAGAGAAGATCCCCCTAAACCTGTGCCAATTAATACTAATCACAATATTTGTATATATCAATAGCCATAACCATAATACCAACAATGAATTGTTGGAAGAAAATGAGTATCTCCCCCTGAACATGTCATATCTTATCATGTACATCACAACTGCAACATTAGTAGCATAAATCATTGTTAAAAAGAACAATATATGAAATCATAATTAATGCAAGGCTCCCCCTGATATCATGCACCACTAATCTTGTGGACTTGATTGCTCCATATGCACACCTATGGCCCTTTCATCAAATATAACATACTATAATGGGGACCATTTTCCTTTACTCTGAATATGAAGAAGAGGAGCTAAAGCTCTTCTTTTTGCCTTACATATAATTCATTTGAGTTTCAAAAACATTTTGCTATAACTTATCTGGTGTCCTCTTTTATAATCTTGCATCCAGTTGATGTAAACATAATTACATTCCCTTTATCAGCTATTTGGCCTACACTTAATATGTTTTTATTTATCCCTTCAACCAATAATACATTAGCTACTTCTCTATTCTTAACATCAAGATTAACATTACCCATTCCTAGTACCTTTGCAGATGAACCATTTCCAAGAATAATCTTACCACTCTTGTTTTTCTTAAGAGAGATAAATTTGTCCTTATTTCTAGACATGTGATGAGAGCATCTGCTATTAATATACCATTGATATTCTTCTTCAAATGAACATAGATAAATTCCACACCATACTTATTCTTATTCTTTCTACTTAATATGAAGAGTGCTGGTGGGTCCAACATTGTTCTTGTCTGTTTGCATGCTTTGTTGTATGTATGAGTTCATTGTCTTGTTCCTGCATTCTTTTGCTACATGTCCAAACTTTTTACATGTATAACACCTTACATGACAAGAGAATAGAGCAAGAGAATTATAATATTTATGCTTAATGTTTCTTCTATTGCAATCTATAGCCTTGTGACCAAATACATTGCATGTAAAACAATACCCTTTAAAGAAACTTGATTACCTGGGAGCTCATGATATTCCTGTGAATTTGCTTCTACAATTGGTTGTAATGTGTCCAAAGTTATGACATATAAACATTAAATATCATTGTTTAAAGGAGATAATTGATTATTGTTTCTATTATTGGGAGCAAATTATTTCCTTTGAAAATTTTATTTCCTTGGTTATTTGTTTGGTTGACCATAATTTTTAGAGTTTGCTTTGATAGTCCTAAGTTTTTTTGCACAAGCTTGTGAGTTGGATTCTAGCTTTATAGTTTCATGAAAACCAGGACCAAATTTAATGGAGGGAGATCTTTGACTATTAAGAAGATTATCCAATAGATTTGAACTAGCTTGATGAGATCGTTTTCATTTTATTCAAATACTTGAAGTATCTCGTCATATCGTTTGTTTGATTTTTCAAGATATTATTTATGCTTCATGTCCTTCAAAATAACTAGTTCTTTCTTTAATCTCCTTGATTGTTGCATCTTCTCCAGTTTTCGTTGCCTCCAGTAGCCAAGAGTGTTTCTTTCCGAGCTCATTTATCAATGAAGCTACTGCATCCTCTAGTCTTTGAAACTGATCTTCCTTTTCCATATACACCTTCCTCATTCCTTCTTCAATTTTTCTTCCTTCTTCTAGCCAAATATTTAATCTAATAATTTCTTCTTTGTGAGCACAGTCTCTTTCATCAAAATGTTGTAATACTTTTTTATGATCTCTATTCTCAGTTATGATATTTTTAATCTCTGCTTCTAGGGTCATTGTTTTTTAATCAGGTTTCTCTGATGATTCTTGATCACTATCTTCCTCATTCTTAATCAATAAAAAATGGGGTTCTCCTAAATCTGAATATTTGCTAACATCTTTCAATATAATTTGTCCTTGATCTATGATTGTTGATATTGCCATGACATTAGATACATCACTGTCACTACTTTCCTAACTTGTCCTCTTCCTTGGTGTTTATTTCTTCTTGTGCTTCCTTCCCATTGTCCTTGATCCACTCTCAAGTGGTTAAGATTTTATTGGAGGGACCGCATTTGAGACCAACTTTTATAAATAATTGGAGGGTGGGGGGGTGGGGGGGGGGGGGGGTGGGGGTGCGGAGATGGGGGTGGGGGGGTGTGAATTGGTATTTCATTCCCAATTAAACATTACTTATGATTTAATTTCACAATTATCTTAAACCATTACTTCATTAGCATGATATTGTGTTAAATATGTGAGCTTATTCAATCAAACATGAGAAACATAAAGAATAAAATCATGTAAAACATACACAACATCAACACATCAATCACATATGGACATCTAGATTTTAGGTGGAAACACAATGTGGGAGAAAACCACCATTTTTGTCATTATGTCTTCTTATTTTATTATAAATAAAAATTATTCATTACATCCTTGTATTTTACTGGTGCAGACTCTTGCCAACACGTAGGCGCCTACCTGCAGGAGGCTACAACCTCCACTCGTTCTCCAAAACCTACTAGAAGGGAGATACAAACCCCTAATCAAGTTATTAAAAAACAAACTCCTATCAAAAGGAAGCACTGACTCTCTCACTAAAGGCTCCAACCCTCAACAATACCATGGAACATGTTTTAGAATGTTTTAGACTGGATCCACCTACCTCTAACAAACATCAAAACATGTAGGTCACCTTTCATCAAATTTCAAAATAGACCCAAACCATGCAATAATCTCAAACCAATATAGAAACTGAATCTTTGAAGCATTGTAAACCAACTGAGTCACTAAATCATTAAACCACTGAATACCGAAGGAAACCAATCACTGAATACCGATACTAAATCGCACCAATATATTGAAGCACTGAAAACCAATCACTGAAACAAGCCAATATACTAATCACTGAGTAACCAACTGAATCACTGAAGCATCAATATAATGAATACTAAACCATTTTTTCACTTCTACAACCATAATAATGACAAATCAAGCCAAACCAAATCAATCCTCCAAATGTTAAGTTAACCAAGCTAGATCATGTCTAACCCTAACTGATCAAATCTGTCAAGCCATCAACTCATCAAGCAAAAATAATATAGTCCCAATCTATTCAGAAATCAAGTATGTTAGGTCCCTATAATACTAGTGTACTCCCCTTATTGCTATTGTTAGTGTATCCCCCTATTGTTATTGTTGTTCCCATGTATCCCCCATGTTTTTATTGTTGTACCCCATAGAATCCCACTATTGTTATTGTTGTGCCCATGTATCCACCATGTTGTTATTGTTGTGCCCAATAGAAGCCCACTATTGTTATTGTTATTCCCTTACATTATTTTTGTTATGTAGGCTCTGATTATATTGTGACCCCTTAGGCTCCTATATATACCAAGGGGGTCTTATCATTTGGATCATCCAAGAATAATACATTCATGTAATTTAAAGGAGCACATTCCAATGGCCAGCACAGGTGGATTTTAGTAGCCACTGACTATTTTACCAAGTGGATTGAAGCTATACCCACTAAGAAAGCTGATCACCAGGTTGTCATGAAGTTCCTAACCGAGAATATTTTCATTAGATTTGGTTGTCCAACCAAGCTAGTCACTGAAAATGCAACATCTTTCAGAGCTAAGGAATTGGTGGACATGTGTGAATCAATGGGCATTCAATTGGTGCATTCTACCTCATACTATCCTCAAGGCAATGGCTTGGCAGAATCATCAAATAAGAGCTTGGTAAGAATAATAAAAAAACTGTTGGAAGACAACAAAAGGATCTGGGATTCCAAGCTAAAGTTTTCACTATGGGCTGACAGAGTTACCACCAAGTAATCCATAGGGAACTCTCCATTCAAGCTGGTGTATGGTACTAAAGCTATTTTTCCTATCCAATTGACCTTCCCTATAGCCAAGTTCTTGCAAGAGGAGCTGGATGAAGGAGATGACATGGAAAGGAGGATGAGTGATTTGGTTGAAGTCCAGCAGATCAGGGAACAACTGATTGAGAAGTCAACAATGCATCAAAAGAAGATAAAGCAAGTCTTTGATAAAAAGGCGAAGATGGACAATTTTCAGGTTGGTGATTGGGTCCTCAAGTGGGATGCGTTCAAGGAAAAGAAACGTAATCATGGTAAATTCGACGCCTTGTGGACATGACCTTTTGTCATTACTCAAGCTCACAAAAAAAACACCTTTGTCCTTCACAATCTGGAGGGGGAATTGGTATTTCATTCCCAATTAAACATTACTTATGATTTAATTTCACAATTATCTTAAACCATTACTTCATTAGCATGATATTTTGTTAAAGATATGAGATTATTCAATCAAACATGAGAAACATAAAGAATAAAATCATGTAAAACATACACAACATCAACACATCAATCACATATGGACACCGAGATTTTAGGTGGAAACGTAATGTCGGAGAAAACCACCATTTTTTTCATTATGTCTTCTTATTTTATTATAAAGGAAAAATACTCATTACATCCTTGTATTTTACTAGTGCAGACTCTTGCCAACACGTAGGCGCCTACCTGCAGGAGGCTACAACCACCACTCATTCTCCAAAACCTACTAGAAGGGAGATACAAACCCCTAATCAAGTTATTAAAAGATCGACTCCTATCAGAAGGAAGCACTGACTCCCTCACCAAAGGCTCCAACCCTCAACAATACCATGGAACATGTTTTAGAATGTTTTAGATTGGATCCACCTGCCTCTAACAAACATCAAAACATGTAGGTCACCTTTCATCAAATTTCAAAATAGACCCACACCTTGCAATAATCTCAAACCAATATAGAAACTGAATCTCTGAAGCATTGTAAACCCATTGAGTCACTGAATCATTAAACCACTGAATACCGAATGAAACCAATCACTGAATACCAATACTAAATCGCACCAATATATTGAAGCACTGAAAACCAATCACTGAAACAAGCCAATATACTAATCACTCAGTAACCAACCGAATCACTTAAGAATCAATATAATGAATACTAAACCATTTTTTCACTTCTACAACCATAATAATGACAAATCAAGCCAAACCAAATCAATCCTCCAAATGTTAAGTTAACCAAGCTAGATCATGTCTAACCCTAACTGATCAAATCTGTCAAGCCATCAACTCATCAAGCAAAAATAATATAGTCCCAATCTATGCAGAAATCAAGTATGTTAGGTCCCTATAATGATAGTGTATTCCCCTTATTGCTATTGTTAGTGTATCCCCCTATTGTTATTGTTGTTCCCATGTATCCCCCATGTTTTTATTGTTGTACCCCATAGAATCCCACTATTGTTATTGTTGTCCCCATGTATCCACCATGTTGTTATTGTTGTGCCCAATAGAAGCCCACTATTGTTATTGTTATTCACTTACATTATTATTGTTATGTAGGCTCTAATTATATTGTGACCCCTTAGGCTCCTATATATACCAAGGGGGTCTTATCATTTGGATCATCCAAGAATAATACATTCATGTAATTTAAAGGAGCACATTCCAGTGGCCACCACAGGTGGATTTTAGCAGCCAATGACTATTTTACCAAGTGGATTGAAGCTATACCCACTAAGAAAGATGATCACCAGGTTGTCATGAAGTTCCTAACCGAGAATATTTTCACTAGATTTGGTTGTCCAACCAAGCTAGTCACTGATAATGCAGCATCTTTCAGAGTTAAGGAATTGGTGGAAATGTGTGAATCAATGGGCATTCAATTGGTGCATTCTACCTCATATTATCCTCGAGGCAATGGCTTGGTAGAATCATCAAATAAGAGCCTGGTAAGAATAATCAAAAAGCTGTTGGAAGACAACAAAAGGAGCTGGGATTCCAAGCTAAAGTTTGCACTATGGGCTGATAGTGTTACCACCAAGAAATCCATAGGGAACTCTCCATTCAAGTTGGTGTATGGTATTGAAGTTGTTTTTCCTATCCAATCGACCTTCCCTGTAGCCAAGTTCTTGCAAGAGGAGCTGGATGAAGGAGATGACATGGCAAGGAGGATGAGTGATTTGGTTGAAGTCCGGCAGATCAGGGAACAACTGATTGAGAAGTCAGCAATGCATCAAAAGAAGATCAAGAAAGTCTTTGATAAAAAGGCGAAGATGGACAATTTTCAGGTTGGTGACTGGGTCCTCAAGTGGGATGCGTTCAAGGAAAAGAATGGTAATCATGGTAAATTCGACGCCTTGTGGACAGGACCTTTTGTCATTACTCAAGCTCACAAAAATAACACCTTCGTCCTTCACAATCTGGAGGGGGGATCAGTATTTCATTCCCAATTAAACATTACTTATGATTTAATTTCACAATTATCTTAAACCATTACTACATTAGCATGATATTTTGTTAAATATGTGAGCTTATTCAATCAAACATGAGAAACATAAAGAATAAAATCATGTAAAACATACACAACATCAAAACATCAATCAAATATGGACACCGAGATTTTAGGTGGAAACACAATGTGGGAGAAAACCACCATTTTTTTCCTTATGTCTTCTTATTTTATTATAAAGAAAAATAATTCATTACATCCTTGTATTTTACTGGCGCAGACTCTTGCCAACACGTAGGCACCTACCTGCAGGAGGCTACAACCTCCACTCGTTCTCTAAAACCTACTAGAAGGGAGATACAAACCCCTAATCAAGTTATTAAAAGACCGACTCCTATCAAAAGGAAGCACTGACTCCCTCACTAAAGGCTCCAACCCTCAACAATACCATGGAACATGTTTTAGAATGTTTTAGACTGGATCCACCTGCCTCTAACAAACATCAAAACATGTAGGTCACCTTTCATCAAATTTCAAAATAGACCCACACCTTGCAATAATCTCAAACCAATATAGAAACTGAATCTCTGAAGCATTGTAAACCAACTGAGTCACTGAATCATTAAACCACTGAATACCGAAGGAAACCAATCACTGAATACCGATACTAAATCACACCAATATATTGAAGCACTGAAAACCAATCACTGAAACAAGCCAATATACTAATCACTGAGTAACCAACCGAATCACTGAAGCATCAATATAATGAATACTAAACCATTTTTTCACTTCTAAAACCATAATAATGACAAATCAAGCCAAACCAAAGCAATCCTCCAAATTTTAAGTTAACCAAGCTAGATCATGTCTAACCCTAACTGATCAAATCTATCAAGCCATCAACTCATCAAGAAAAAATAATATAGTCCCAATCTATTCAAAAATCAAGTATGTTAGGTCCCTATAATACTAGTGTATTCCCCTTATTGCTATTGTTAGTGTATCCCCCTATTTTTATTGTTGTTCCCATGTATCCCCCATGTTTTTATTGTTGTATCCCGTAGAATCCCACTATTGTTATTGTTGTGCCCATGTATCCACCATGTTGTTATTGTTGTGCCCAATAGAAGCCCACTATCATTATTGTTATTCCCTTACATTATTATTGTTATGTAGGCTCTGATTATATTGTGACCTCTTAGGCTCCTATATATACCAAGGGGGTCTTATCATTTGGATCATCCAAGAATAATACATTCATGTAATTTAAAGGAGCACATTCTAATGGCTAGCACAGGTGGATTTTAGTAGCCATTGACTATTTTACCAAGTGGATTGAATCTATAACCACTAAGAAAGTTGATCACCAAGTTTCCATGAAGTTCCTAACCGAGAATATTTTCACTAGATTTGGTTGTCCAACCAAGCTAGTCACTGATAATGCAACATATTTCAGAGCTAAGGAATTGGTGGACATGTGTGAATCAATGGGCATTCAATTGGTGCATTCTACCTCATACTATCCTCAAGGAAATGGCTTGGCAGAATCGTCAAATAAGAGCCTGGTAAGAATAATCAAAAAACTGTTGGAAGACAACAAAAGGAGCTGGGATTCCAAGCTAAATTTTGCACTATGGGCTGACAAAGTTACCACCAAGAAAACCATAGGGAACTCTCCATTCAAGCTGGTGTATGGTACTGAAGCTGTTTTTCCTATCCAATTGACCTTCCTTGTAGCCAAGTTCTTGCAAGAGGAGTTGGATGAAGGAGATGACATGGCAAGGAGGATGAGTGATTTGGTTGAAGTCCAGCAGATCAGGGAACAACTGATTGAGAAGTCAGCAATGCATCAAAAGAAGATCAAGCAAGTCTTTGATAAAAAGGCAAAGATGGACAATTTTCAGGTTGGTGATTGGGTCCTCAAGTGGGATGCGTTCAAGGAAAAGAAGGGTAATCATGGTAAATTAGACGCCTTGTGGACAAGACCTTTTGTCATTACTCAAGCTCACAAAAACAATACCTTCGTCCTTCACAATCTGGAGGGGGAATTGGTATTTCATTCCCAATTAAACAATACTTATGATTTAAATTCACAATTATCTTAAACCATTACTTCATTAGCATGATATTTTTTTAAAGATGTGAGCTTATTCAATCAAACATGACAAACATAAATAATAAAATCATGTAAAACATACACAACATCAACACATCAATCATTTATGGACACCGAGATTTTAGGTGGAAATGCAATGTGGGAGAAAACCACCATTTTTGTCATTATGTATTCTTATTTTATTATAAAGAAAAATTATTCATTACATCCTTGTATTTTACTGGCGCGGACTCTTGCCAACACGTAGGTGCCTACCTACAGGAGGCTACAACCTCCACTCGTTCTCTAAAACCTACTAGAAGGGAGATACAAACCCTGAATCAAGTTATTAAAAGACCGACTCCTATCAGAAGGAAGCACTGAATCCATCACTAAAGGCTCCAACCCTCAACAATACCATGGAACATGTTTTAGAATGTTTTAGATTGGATCCACCTGCCTCTAACAAACATCAAAACATGTAGGTCACCTTTCATCAAATTTCAAAATAGACCCACACCTTGCAATAATCTCAAACCAATATAGAAACTGAATCTCTGAAGCATTGTAAACCAACTGAGTCACTGAATCATTAAACCACTGAATATCGAAGGAAACCAATCACTGAATATCGATACTAAATCGCACCAATATATTGAAGCACTGAAAACCAATCACTGAAACAAGCCAATATACTAATCACTGAGTAACCAACCGAATCACTGAAGCATCAATATAATGAATACTAAACCATTTTTTCACTTCTACAACCATAATAATGACGAATCAAGCCAAACCAAAGAAATCCTCCAAATTTTAAGTTAACCAAGCTAGATCATGTCTAACCCTAACTGATCAAATCTTTCAAGCCATCAACTCATCAAGCAAAAATAATATAGTCCCAATCTATTCAGAAATCAAGTATGTTAGGTCCCTATAATACTAGTGTGTTCCCCTTATTGCTATTGTTAGTGTATCCCCCTATTGTTATTGTTGTTCCCATGTATCCCCCATGTTTTTATTGTTGTACCCCGTAGAATCCCACTATTGTTATTGTTGTGCCCATGTATCCACCATGTTGTTATTGTTGTGCCCAATATAAGCCCACTATTGTTATTGTTATTCCCTTACATTATTATTGTTATGTAGGCTCTGATTATATTGTGACCCCTTAGGCTCCTATATATACCAAGGGGGTCTTATCATTTGGATCATCCAAGAATAATACATTCATGTAATTTAAAGGAGCACATTCCAATGGCCAGCACAGGTGGATTTTAGTAGCCACTGACTATTTTACCAAGTGGATTGAAGCTATACCCACAAAGAAAGATGATCACCAAGTTGTCATGAAGTTCCTAATCGAGAATATTTTCACTAGATTTGGCTGTCCAACCAAGCTAGTCACTAATAATGCAACATCTTTCAGAGCTAAGGAATTGGTGGACATGTGTGAATCAATGGGCATTCAATTGGTGCATTCTACCTCATACTATCCTCAAGGAAATGGCTTGGCAGAATCGTCAAATAAGAGCCTGGTAAGAATAATCAAAAAACTGTTGGAAGACAACAAAAGGAGCTGGGATTCCAAGCTAAAGTTTGCACTATGGGCTGACAAAGTTACCACCAAGAAATCCATATGGAACTCTCCATTCAAGCTGGTGTATGGTACTGAAGCTGTTTTTCCTATCCAATTGACCTTCCCTGTAGCCAAGTTCTTGCAAGAGGAGCTGGATGAAGGAGATGGCATGGCAAGGAGGATGAGTGATTTGGTTGAAGTCCAGCAGATCAGGGAACAGCTAATTGAGAAGTTAGCAAGGCATCAAAAGAAGATCAGGCAAGTCTTTGATAAAAAAGCAAAGATGGACAATTTTCAGGTTGGTGACTGGGTCCTCAAGTGGGATGCGTTCAAGGAAAATAAGGGTAATCATGGTAAATTCGACGCCTTGTGGACAGGACCTTTTGTCATTACTCAAGCTCACAAAAGCAACACCGTCGTCCTTCACAATCTGGAGGGGGGATTAGTATTTAATTCCCAATTAATAAACATTACTTATGATTTAATTTCACAATTATCTTAAACCATTACTTCATTAGCATGATATTTTTTTAAAGATGTGAGCTTATTCAATCAAACATGAGAAACATAAATAATAAAATCATGTGAAACATACACAACATCAACACATCAATCACATATGGACACTGAGATTTTAGGTGGAAACACAATGTGGGAGAAAACCACCATTTTTGTCATTATGTATTCTTATTTTATTATAAAGAAAAATTATTCAGTACATCCTTGTATTTTACTGGCGCAGACTCTTGCCAACACGTAGGCGCCTACCTTCAGGAGGCTACAACTTCCACTCATTCTCCAAAACCTACTAGAAGGGAGATGCAACCCCCTAATCAAGTTATTAAAAGACCGACTCCTATCAGAAGGAAGCACTGACTCCCTCACTAAAGGCTCCAACCCTCAACAATACCATGGAACATGTTTTAGAATGTTTTAGACTGGATCCACCTGCCTCTAACAAACATCAAAACATGTAGGTCACCTTTCATCAAATTTCAAAATAGACCCACACCTTGCAATAATCTCAAACCAATATAGAAACTGAACCTCTGAAGCATTGTAAACCAACTAATTCACTGAATCATTAAACCACTGAATACCGAAGGAAACCAATCACTGAATACCGATACTAAATTGCACCAATATATTGAAGCACTGAAAACCAATCACTGAAACAAGCCAATATACTAATCACTGAGTAACCAACCGAATCACTGAAGCATCAATATAATGAATACTAAACCATTTTTTCACTTCTACAACCATAATAATGACAAATCAAGCCAAACCAAAGCAATCCTCCAAATTTTAAGTTAACCAAGCTAGATAATGTCTAACCCTAACTAATCAAATCTGTCCTGGAAAGGGCCTCCACACAGGCCATCACTCCACTTTCCCCACTCTTCCACTTACATTCTATCCCGCTCATATCTTAACCCAACCCTCACTTCATAACAAAACCCTCTTTCGCTTTAGCCCTAAATAAATTAACCCAAAACCCTGAAAAAACCTTACCTTTCTGTCCATTTGTGCCCTCCACTCAATTCTCGAGGACATCATGTACCTCCATGCGCCTCCACCGTCGATCTCTTCCGGCAATCTGACGGCCAACATTTCACTCAATCGACGAGACATGCTCGATCGATCTCCGCCGTTAGATCACTTCCGCTAGATCTAAGGGCTATCGTTCTTATCGTGCGAGAAACTAGCGAGAGGATTACCTGCCTGATAAAGGCAGTTTCTCTCTCTCCTCCTTCTTTACGTGGCATGCAGTGAGTGGCATCAGGCGGACTCTACCCTTTACCGCTTACCGCCCGATAAGCGCTTGATAAAAACCGTAACCACCCAAATCAAACCACCCCCCGGGCACTATTGTCCGAACGCCTCCTCCGCCTGATAGTCGTCTGATCTATCCACCAAGATTCAATGGCTCAAACTTTTCTGCTCCTACCAAATACCGCAAGCCTCATGCAATCGATCCCCTCCATCCATTTCTTCCGATCCAGCGGCCCTCATTCATGATCGCTCATGCTTGTCCTTCGCCACCCTGCCATTACTTTGTTTGTCTGATTTAAATTCATACAACAACTACCTGCTTGTCCTCTGCCATCCTGCCATTACTCTGTTCTTCCTAATTAGCACATCTAGCCACCCATACACCTCATACTATACTTCCTACCAGTTACCCGAGGAGGAAGGTGGTTGACTCTGTCAATATTATGACAATCAAGCCGCTAAACTGAATTAACAAAAAGTAAGGCCAAACGAGGAAGGACACAACACAATACAAGAAAACAGAATTAAGCAGTCATGGAGCCTCACTGGCACAATCAAGCCAGCCACCTAATAGGGCAGTGCTGTACCAGAATTAATTACCATTTTCTTGATGGAAGGAAAATTTTGTCCTTATATGCAATCAGGCAGTTAAAGGTAGTGGGGATAGGTTAAGACACCTGGAGCCCTAAAAAGCTCAAGAGCATTGTAAAGAGCTATAAATAGCTGAAAGTAAGATGTAATCAGGTTTCAACTTCTCGAGACTATAGAGACTTTGCTACTCAAGCTTCTCATCTTCATTCATTAGTAATACAAGCTTCTTTTGTTATCATATGTTCAATATCCCAATTTCTTTTATGTTCTAAGCTTGCACTTGAACAGGTCGTTCAGGTTTCTTTTGTGTCTAATGCCAAAAAACTGTCATCTTATCTTTGCATTGATGTATTAGATTTGCAAGTTTCATTTACTTTCTGTAGTTGGCCATCATATGTTTATGTATGTATTTGTTGGTATGGTTAGTATTCTCCATTCATTCACCTAATCTACAAACTATTGAACATTGGTGGACTAAAGCCTTGTATGTTGAGGGTGTTCATGCATGTCTTGAGTAATAACAGAGTCAAAGTGGTTATCCGGCTTGATCTAGACCATTATTTATTCCAATAGTTCAGAGAATAATATTGAAGATTATATGTTACCAAGCATCTCCGAGCTGCAACCATAGTAGAGTTTCCTGGAGAGATAACATAATTGGCGCCGTTGCCGGGGGGAGGAGATTAAAGCTCAACTTCCCTAGGAGACGACACAGATCCATCTTTAATGATAGACAAAGTCTGGACACTGTTCTAGTTGTAATCATCTATCTAGCGACTCTACTAGAGGATGAACCTCGTGGCAACTCCACTCCATAATTCTGGCTCAGTTTGGAAGGCATACTTGGAGAAATCCTCAGAAGTCACAAGCTGACCCAGTACCTGACCCTGAAAAGATCATCAAAGAAAGAAAGGCTTTCTAGAGAGGAGCATCAGGTTCAGGTAAACCTAAACAATGTTCTATAGATCTTCAAGAAAATCCTACAATAGAACAAATACATGTTGAGAGTATAGTATCTAATACTAGCAGTGAAGAAAAAATCTTAGAGATATATAAAGCTCCTGATTCCTTAGGTTCTCCTTTTGTTGTAAGCCCAAAGGGAGCCTCACCTCCTACCCATCATATTCCTTTAGTCTTATCAGTCACTCCTCAGCCCTCTGTCAGTCAGACTTATAGTACCCTTCTAGCCACCACAGCTATGGCAAGCCCATAAGAACCCACCAAAATGGAGAGAATTATAGTTGCTAGGTATGGACCTCTAGTACTGCCCATTCCTTTGAATGCTATGCCTACTGGAGAATATCAGAAATACATGCCTAAGTTTACTGGGACAGAAGGGGTTACAGCTGAAGAACATCTTGAATCATTCTATAGCTATGTTGATAATCTAGATATTAGTGAAGATGATGTATGGATGAGACTATTCATCTAAAGCATAGATGGAGAGGCTAGGAAATGGTTCAGGGAATTGACCCCAAGGTCTATAATAGATATTGAAGCATTAGATGATGTATTCTTAAAGCATTGGGGGGATAAAAAAGATCTTCTCTACTACCATACTGAGTTTGGGAACCTAAAAAGGGAAAATGGTGAGTCACTATCTGATTTCAATAAAAGGTTTAACCGCATGTACAACAAGATACCAGCTAAAGTGAAACCCATCCCTACCTCTGCTAAACTCACCTATGCCAATGCTTTTGATTCTAACTTCTGTCTACTATTGAGAGAGAGAAGATGTGCCACTTTGGCTGAGATGCAAGATGCAGCCTTGGAGGTAGAATCCAACATCATGGCTGCAGAGAAACTCAAGGGACATGTTGATCAAATGAGACATAGGGGTGAATCTTCATCATCTTTAGATCCTGTTATCTCAAAATCAGGCCCTGATAGGCTGCTGGTCAGGTTGACTCTAAGTAACTATTTCAAACCTACTTTAGGCTGAGGCTTAGCCTCCTCAACCTGAGAGGGCTCCCTCTTGATGGGTTAATGATTTTGATTAAAGATAAGATGGCTAACTCTTGTAGAACAACTGTGAAAAATATGAATGGTGGAAACACATTAAAAAAACTATCCATTGGGATTATGGAGTCAACAACACCTCAATATAACAATGAACTCAACCTTACAAGGAAGTCAGGGCATTCAGCATTTAAACATTCAGAACATAAACTCATATGGGACCACACAGTTTATAAATGTATACAGGAAGTCAGAGCACATTCAGTGAATTCTGAGTGATTATACATCCATACCACTGTAAGAATTAAGAAAAGGACAACATCACATATTCTGAACATAAAAAATCCTTCATGAATCCTGAGAAGTAAAGTTCAGCATGTATATTACTGAAAATGAGTTTTACATAGGCCAAATACCAGCTTTTTCATAAAATTTCCAACCCTGATTACATTGCTGTTTCAGCTATATATAGAGCTCTTATTCTAACTGATCGAGATTCCTCCTCCAGCATGAGGGGAATTCGAAAACTACTTCTATTACTGACACCTATTTAGCTTTTAACTGCCTATTAAATGTAACAAACTTCCACTAGACCTTCTAGATATCTAAATCAAGTAGGACTCTAATTCCATAACAGTCTTGGTCTACAATCATCCTCGTTCTTTGACATCTGGTCCCCTTCTAGTTTGGCTGTGATGGGTCTTCAAGGCTCCATGTTTGTCTTCAATGTCACATGTTTTCCAATACCCTGAATCATAGGAAACTGCCCCTGTGTACGGGTCTTTAGTTTTCCTTAACATGTCCGGATCCAACGAAGTATATCCTTTATCTTTTAATTACCCAAAATGGAGCAGACTGCCACATCCCTGATGTGCTGTCCATCGTTTTCATTCGTGAAAGCCAAAATTCTTGCAAACTGTTTCACATATCCTGAAGTGTGGTAAATATGCTCACTTTATGACAAAAATCTAAAGTTGGATTCGAATGCATATTATCTCCACGTGTCTTGACCTGGTTGAATCTTAATAGCTTCAGCTGATGTCTTGCATACCTTGTAGACATTCCCCTTTCAAAATTCCCGCTTATAGTTCAACACTGTTTGATTTATGTTGAAATCATCACTTTAAACTGCTGAGTTATTTAAAACAGCTTGTTTTTAACCTGAGACCTTTATTAAGCAAATGCTTGATTGCCAAAAACTTTTTTAGATGTGATGACTGTTTTGCCTGTGTTTTTCTTTTGCCAACGTTGTGACCCTTCCCTTGTTTCCTCTGTTCCTGACAGTGTTTCCTGTACTTGCTGGAATCTCCTTGTCATAGGTCTTCTAGGTTTAAAAACAAACTCTTTAGCTGGCTCATCAAATTTAAGCCTTTTTGAGGCCTTGGCTTTCTTGGTGCTTTCTTGTTTTGACTGTATCAACTCAATTTGGACTGGTAGAGACTGCTCAATGTCAATAGCCTGTAATAAGGCATTTAAACTTCCTTTGGACACTGGACTTTCTTCAACTGCTACAGCTTTACCTTTTTTCTTATTCATCTGGCTTCTTGTCCTTATCCTTGAGACTACTTCAGATGTGCTTGTTTCAGGTACAGTCTTTTTACCATGAGCTTTTTCCTTTATTGATTTCTGAGGATGATCTTGGATGATGAGTGGCTTCACTTGCTTTCTTACTTGTGAATTCAGAACTCTTTTAGCTCTTGCTTCTGTCTGGAGCTCAGCTATTGTAGAATCTCTAACAGGTAGAGGAGTGAGGCCAGTCTGGCTTTTGAAGCCAGCCATAAAAATGAATGAATTCCAATCTCTGTCTATCTTTTGGAGCCCATCTAAAACTAGTAATTTGATCAAACCATGATGAAACAAAGAGGTTTCACAATCCTCTTTCGTCAGCTGTACCTTATCACACATCTTACTCAAACTATGGAAAAGATAAAAAGGTAAGTCCATGGAGACCTTCCCGATGAAATGCAAAAGGAGTTTAAAATGGTAAGAGTAAACCTTGTTATATCTTCCTTCACAAGTCAGATATTTCTGTATGCAGGTGAGTAAATGTGCATAATATTCTTTGACATAACTCCTGGGCACTGCCTTACTTAAATCTTCATTTACAAATTCATCCTTCAAAAACTCCTTGCAAGGATTCATGTCAAACTTGAAAATTTTAAACCATTGCTCTTGTCCTCGTGGGATCTCTGTCACAGTAGATATCACTTCTGGCGAAACCTGCGATTCTATCATGGCTACCTTTGAATTCAAGCCTGTGAAGTTAAGTGCAAATTCTTTGGTTACCTGTGAGTGCCCTCCTTGTAACTTTTTGTAAAAATTCCAGCACCCGGCCTTTTTAAATGCTTTCTCCACCTCTTTATTTCTCAGCGTTATATCTAAGCCTTCAGGCTCAGTCCTTAGACATTTGCCGGATCTGTGCTCTTTTTTCTCCATTGATTCTTCCAAATCTCCGCAAACAATGACTACCAGCTCCGGTTGGAATTGTGATTCAGCTTCTATTTGAATTCAGCCTCGCTTGATTATCAGCCTCGCTTGATTATCTTTGCAGTTGAATTTTAAAATTTGCCGTTTAAAATCTCTCAAGTTGTAATCTTGCAGATTTTTCATTTCATGCAAGACTTACGACCATCATTAAGTTTTATGCACGGTGGTCTTTCTTGGAAATGGTGATTCATGCGTATCAACAGATCTAGTGGTGGTGATAGTGGCAATGAGTGGTGAAATGTGATAAGAGGGGTACATGAGCTGACATGAGAGGACACGGCCTATGACTCACCTAACGGATTTGACATTTCGGGAAAGATTCACTGCGAAATGTACGAATCCATGATTTCACAGCGCGGTTAGTTTTAAATTTGAATGATGCGTTGCGAAACTGCCTAATTATGATTGCGCTGCGAAACTGCCTAATCATGATTTCACTGCGAAATTACAAAAAGACACGGTGGCTGACATAAGATAACAGGTGGCTATAAAAAAATGGTAGATGGAGGGGAACCAATGGGAGCTGAGAATAACTTGACTCAAAAACTCTTCAAAACTTCAGATTCTAAGGGAAGAAACTTAAAACAAAAATAAACTAGCATTGACCTTGTCATCGGGCTAGGATGAAAAGTTACATATATCAATTTTAGTTCTAAGTGATAACAGATCCCAAGCTAGATAAGATGACCAAGATAATAGAATCATTAGCCTTCGAAATCTCTAAGCTAAAGATGTAACAACACTCTGGGAAAGGAAGAGCTCATAATGCCTTTGCTTTTAGAAATATGAACCCATACAGAAGAGCTAATGAGCTGTTGTAGGTTCCTCAAAGAAACAAAGATGAAAATGAAAACCAAAGGATGAAGACCCCCTTGTAGAATGTAGTCATGGATGAAGATCAGTATGAGGAAGACGATGAGATCCATTGTCTGGAAGACAAGGGCAGTGCCTCTTTTTTTACCCTAGCTGCATATGAAGAGTCACTATCTGAGGACCAAAACAGCCAAGAGTGGGATGGTGGGGCTGTTCTGCAAACTGATGACCAACATAGATACAATCTAAGGTCCAAGGTGAATACTGCCCAACAAACCCCTATTCAGAGGGCTACCATCCCTACAATGTAGCAAACTAACAAGCAAAAATGACCAGCGGTTGATCCCATCATTCTTAAAGCTCTAGCTCCAGAGGTAAGAGGCCCTGATAAGTTCCCTTCTCCTTTTAGTTTTGAATCAGAAATCCAAAAGCTGAAAATATCTATACCTCTGATGGAACTAGTCAAGAATGAATCCTTTAAGAGACCCATCCTTGAGGCCCTTGAGCTTAAAACCACACAGGCACCCAATGACTATGTGAATCTACAAGATGACAAACCAGCCGTTGTCCTCAGCCCAATGATTGAGCAACTTGATGACAATTCCCCATCATTCTATGTCTCCTTGATTATTCATGACAAAATCCTTCACAATTGTCTGCTGGACACAAGTGCTAGCCATAATCTAATGCCCAAAGTTGTCATGGACAAGTTGGGCCTAGACATCACTAGGCCATATGATGACTTGTTTTCTTTTGACTCTAGAAAGGTGAAATGGCTAGGGTTAATCAAAGACCTAGCCATCACCTTGTCTCAGATGCCCATGAAGAGCATGATGATGGATATTGTGGTAGCAGATGTTCCCCCAAAATTTGGCATGTTACTTTCCAGAGGATGGACTAAGATATTAGGTGGGACATTGCAGAATGACCTATCCTATGCCACTATCCTAGTCTTTGGAGGTGAAAGAAGGAGATTGTACAGAGAGGCTCAGTTAGCTTATATCATTAACGATGAAAGGAATCCTGCTAATCATCCCATATATGCTGTTGATACTAATTTTGGGGCTTGTATCCTCCAAATAGAGGAATCCCAGTTGGCCTCCATGCAGCTTAGAAAGCTGGTTTGCCATATCACAGAGGAAGGAAGCCCACAAATCTGGGATATGTTCTTTGATGGAGCTTGCTCTAAGGAAGCTGCAGGAGCAGGTGTAGTTCTTGTATCTCCCACACAAGAATGCATACATTTATCTTTCAAGCTAGCTTTTCAGGTCACCAATAACATAGTAGAATATGAAGCCTTGATGTTAGGCTTAAATGCTGCTAAAGAAATGGGCATCAAAGATCTGAAAGTGTTTGGAGATGCAAACCTTATTATTCAACAGGTGAACAAGACATTCCAAGAAAAGCACCCCAGGCTAAAGGCATATAGAGATGAGGTATGGAAGCTCAAGGATTATTTCAATAGCTTTAGTATTTTGTACATTCCTAGAGCTAAGAATTAGCTTGCTAATTCCCTTGCTGTGTCTGCTAGCACTTTTATCCCTCCTTTGCCTCCTAAGTTGACTTACGAAGTCCAAGTGAAATGTAGACCGTCTTTGCCTGACAATGTCAAGTACTGTAAAGTTTTTGAAGATGATGATGAAGTCAATAGGTTTCTATAGGTCATTGATGAATTCTTTGAAATGAAAATTGACCAAGAGAGTGAAGCCATTGAAGAATGTAACTAGTCCAAGCTGAGAGACAAAATTGGCTAGGATCACAGAAAATTTTAAGAACCCCCCCTAAATTTATAAATATAATAAATGGGCGAATCTCCATGGTATATAGGAAAAATGGAAGGCGATTTTATCAATGATATAATATGTATATATAATTTTTGGCGAATCTCTCACCAGGCATGGCTAATATTTTACTCAATTATAAAATCTTGTAAGATCTTGGCTAGTCTTTCACTAAATAATAAAACTTTGTAAAGTCTTAGTGAATCTTAGCATACGCTACATGTTGGTTTAATTCCCCCATTTAAATAGGCTACATTCTAGGTGAATACCATGGGTCAATACCATGTGCCGTTTTGGTGAATACCATGGGTCAATACCATGTGCCATTTTTATTTTTATTAATTCTAATATTAGGGTTAATAATGGTTTTTTGCATGGTATTAATAACAATCTAGTCCATGGTATTTGTCCCATAGTATTTTGGCCATAGGTTTCACCTAAATATAACCCATTTTTTGAGTGTTCGTAAATATAAGGTGACTTATGGAGTAAATATAAAAAAATGTTTTATTTGTTTACCATACCTCTCGTTTATTTATATTTTTATTAATTTACCATACCTCTTTTACAAATATGGTATTTGGCCCATAGGATTCACTTAAATAAAACCTCTTTCTTGAGCCTTCATAAATAGAACGAGGGTTATGGACTAAATATAAAAAGAGGTTTTATTTATTTACGATACGTCTAGTTTATTTATATTTTTATTTATTTACCATACCTTTTGAGTAAGTATAAAACAATGTTTTATTTATTTACCATACCTCCACTTTACTTATATTTTTATTTGTTTACACCCTTACATGTATATAAGGTGACTTATGGAGTAAATATAAAAAATGTTTTATTTATTTACCATACCTCTCATTTATTTATATTTTTATTAATTTACCATACCTCTTTTATAATTATGGTATTTGGCCCATAGGATTCACTCAAATAAAACCTATTCTTGAAAATGGGCGAATGGATTCACTTAAATAAAACCTATTCTTGAAAATGGGCGAATGGAAGGTTGTAAGTCCTAATTTCAAGGGCTAATTTTACCTTTTTTACCCTCTCCCTTAAAATAAGGTGGGCTATTTGAGGTGATTTGTAAAAATGTACTATGATACAAAATATTCGCCCACTAAAAATTTAAAATCCCTTAATTTCGCCAAAGGGCGAACATTCACCCCTAAAATTATCCTTGGCTAGGATAGCATTGTGCAGCTACCTAGTAATCATATACCCAAAGAATTGGTGCCCTTTGAGAGGTTGTTTGACCATAACGATGTACCTTATAAACTTGCTAAAAAAGAAAGTGAGTCTGCAGTTCATGAACATAATATAGGGAGTCCAACCCACCCAAAATATATCAATTTGTCCACTCACTTGTCCTTTGTCCAAAGCTCTAGGTATTGCACCCTGATGAAACAATTTGTTGATGTCTTCGCTTGGGAATACAATGACCTTAAAACCTATGACACCAACATTATTCAGCATAAGATTCCACTGGAGAAGAACACCATCCCCTTCAAGTAGAAATTGAGGCCGATTAACCCTCTCTTGTTACCTTTGATTGAAAAGGAGATCAAGAAGTTGCTAAATGCCAAAATCATAGTTCCCCTAAGGTACTTGAAGTGGATAGCTAATATTGTGGTAGTGAGGAAGAAGAATGGAGAAATCGGGCTTTGTGTTGATTTCTGGAATTTGAACAAATACTCTAAAAAGGACAACTACCCCCTTCCCAAGATGGAACATTTGTTGCAAAGGGTTTCAGGGGCTAGAGTCATGTCTTTCTTGGATGGATTTTCAGGCTATAATCAGATTGTCGTACACCCAGAAGACCAAGAAAAGACTGCATTCACTACTCCTTGGGGCACTTTCATGTACTCTAAGATGCCTTTTGGACTGATGAATGTTGGGGCTACTTTTCAGAGGGCCATGGACATAGCCTTCATGGGAGAGAAGGACAAGTTTGTCCTTATCTATCTTGATGACATAACAGTTTTCTCCAGCAGTCACAAGGATCATTTACAACATTTGAGGAAGGTGTTCCTAAAGTGTAGAAGGTTTGGAATTTTAGTAAATCCAAAGAAGTCACAGTTTGCTCTCGAAGAAGGCAAACTTTTAGGGCATATTGTTTCTGCTGCAGGTGTCAAAATTGATCCAGAAAGAGTTCAAGCAATACAGACATTGTCCATCCCAAGGTCAAAAAGGGACATTCAATCCTTTCTGGGTAGAATTAACTTTGTGAGGAGATTTATTCCAAACTTTGCAAAGCTAGTGAAGCACATCACTTCCATGCTAAAAAGGGGGTCAGAGATAAAATGGATAGAGGCTGCAAGAAGATCTTTTGAAACCATCAAAAGAGCTATCATGGAAGCTCCCACTTTAATCAGCCCAGACTACACCAAGGAGTTTTATATCTTCTCTTTTGCCTCTTCTGATACACTTGCAGCAGTCTTGTTGTAGAAAAATGGTGAAGATGTAGAGCACCTAGTGGCCTTCTTCAACAAAACATTGAGGGATGTTGAATTAAGGTATGACCTTATTGAAAAATAGGCATATGATCTTATAAATTCCTTAAAGGCATTCTGAATTTATATTCTCCACTCCAAGGTGGTTGCCTATGTGCCTTCAGCTTTAGTAAAGGATGTCCTAACCTGGCCTGATGTTGATGGAAGGAGAGCCAAATGGATTGAAAAACTCATAGAATTCGATATAGAGGTGAAGCCCACCAATCTTGTCAAAGGCCAAGGCTTGGCTAAGCTTATGGCCAAGGAAAATTGCAATTTGCTGGACATAAATTGCATGAGCTTAAGTTTAGATGGAGAAAAAACAGAGGAAGCAGCAGGAAATCACGAATAGAACCAGTGTTTGGCTGAGAATTTGGCCACTTGTGAGTGGTATTCTAGTATGGTTCATTTCTTAGAAGCTAGAAGTCCCTCCAGGGCTTAGCTTAGGACAAGCCAAGACCATTAAGCTCAGATCAGCTAAGTTTTGTATTAATAAGAACCTGCTTTATTGAAGGGACCCATCTGGAATCCTCTTGAGATGTCTAGACAAAGAACAATCAGTGGAAGTTATGCACCAGTTTCATTCTGGCATCTGTGGAGGGCATCATTATTGGAAAACCACAGCCCATAAGATCCTGAGGGCTGGGTATTATTGGCCTGCTCTGTTATCAGATTTTTTTTCATTTGTGAAATCTTGTGACAAATGCCTGAGGTTTACAGGAAGACAACATCTGAAATCTCTGCCCTTGAAGGCCATACACACCCATGGTCCCTTCCAACGGTGGGGTTTAAATTTCATAGGGGAGATTAATCCACATTCCAGTGGCCATCACATGTGGATTTTAGTAGCCACTGACTATTTTACCAAGTGGATTGAAGTTATACCCACTAAGGAGGCTAATCACCAGGTTGTCATGAGATTCCTAACCGAGAATATTTTCACTAGATTTGGCTACCCAACCAAGCTAGTCACTGATAATGCAGCAACTTTCAGAGTGAAGGAATTGGTGGACATGTGTGAATCAATGGGCATTCAATTGGTGCATTCTACCTCATACTATCCTCAAGGCAATGGCTTGGCAGAATCGTCAAATAAGATCCTGGTAAGAATAATCAAAAAACTGTTGGAAGACAACCAAAGGAGCTGGGATTCCAAGCTAAAGTTTGCACTGTAGGATGAGAGAGTTACCACCAAGAAATCCATAGGGAACTCTCCATTCAAGCTGGTGTATGGTACTAAAGTTGTTTTTCCTATCCAATTGACCCTCCTTTTAGCCAAGTTCTTACAAGAGGAGCTGGATGAAGGAGATGACATGGCAAGGAGGATGAGTGATTTGGTTGAAGTCTAGCAGATCAGGGAACAACTGATTGAGAAGTCAGCAATGCACCAAAAGAAGATCAAGGAAGTCTTTGATAAAAAGGCCAAGATAGACAATTTTCAGGTTGGTGACTGGGTCTTCAAGTGGGATTCGTTCAAGGAAAAGAAGGGTAATCATGGTAAATTTGACACCTTGTGGATAGGACCTTTTGTCATTACTCAGGCTCACAAAAACAACACCTTCGTCCTTCACAATCTAGAGGGGGAAAGTGTTTTCGATGGCCCAATCAATGGGCATTTTCTCAAGCTTTATTTTGTTTAAGGTTGTAAAGGCCTTAGCTTTGTAAATATGTTTTTGTCTCAGTTTTTATTTTTATGCAAAATTGACTCCATGCCCAATGGAACACTAGGAGGAAGATTTGATTTTGGTTTTATTGGAAAGGCAGTGATCTACAGTTCTTGAAACCTCACAGGGAGGCTTTCATCCCCAGAAGGAGCCAATGTTAGCCCTGAGGTGTAGCGCTGCTAAGTTTGAATATTAAAGGAAGAAGATGGTCTGCTTTCCTGTCCTGGAAAGGGCCCCCACATATGCCATCACTCCTCTTTTTCCACTCTTCCACTTACATTCTATCCCGCTCATATCTTAACCTGACCCTCACATCATAACAAAACCCTCTTCCGCTTTAGCCCTAAATAAATTAACCCAAAACCCCGAAAGAACCTTATCTTTTTGTCCATACGCGCCCTCCGCTCTTTTCTCGAGGACATCCTATACCTCCGTGCCCCTCTGCCATCGATCTCTCCCGCCTATCTAACGGCCCACATTTCACCCTATCGACGAGACATGCTCGATCGATCTCTGCCGTTAGATCACTCCTGCTAGATCTAACGGCTGTCACTCTTATCACGCGGGAACTAGCGAGAGGAGTACCTGCCTGATAAAGGTGGTTTCTCTCTCTCCTCCTTTGCTACGTGGCATGCAGTGAGTGGCATCGGGCAGACTCCACCCTTTACCTCTTACCACCCGATAAGTGCTCGATAAAAACTGTGACCACCCAAACCAAACCACCCCCGAGGCGCTATTGTCCAAGCACCTCCTCCGCCCAAAATTCGTCCGATCTATCCATTGAGATCCAACGGCTTGGACTTTTCTACTCTCGCCAAAGACCGAAAGCCTCATGCAATCAATCTCCTCTGTCCATTTCTTTTTATCGAGCGGCCCTCGTTCATGATCTCTCCCGCTTTTCCTTCACCACCCTACCATTACTATGTCCATCTGATTTAAATTCATACAACAGCTACTCGCTTGTCCTCCACCATCCTGCCATTACTCTGTTCTTCCTAATTAGCACGTCTAGCCGCCCATGCACCTCATACTCTACTTCCTACCAGTTACCCAAGGAGGAAGGTGGTTGACTCTGTCAGTATTATGACAGTCAGGTCGTTGAACTGAATTAACATAAAGTATGGCCGAACAAGGAAGGACACAACACGATACGAGCAAACATAATTAAACGGTCATGGAGCCTCATTGGCACAATCAAGCTAGCCAACTAACAGGGCAACACTATACCATAATTAATTACCATTCTCCTGATGGAAGGAAAATTTTGTCCTTGTACGCAATCAGGCAATTAAAGACATTGGGGATAGATTAAGACACTCGGAGCCCTAAAAATCTCGAGAGCATTATAAAGAGCTATAAATAGTTGAAAATAAGATGTAATTAGGGTTCAACTTCTGGAGACTATAGAGACTTTTCTACTCAAGCTTCTCATCTTCATTCATTAGTAATACAAGCTTCTTTTGTTGTCATATGTTCAATATCCCAATTTCTCTTCTGTTCTAAGCTTGCACTTGAACAGGCCATTCAAGTTTCTTTTGTGTCTAATGCCAGATAACTGTCATCTTATCTCTGCGTTGATGTATTAGATTTTCAAGTTTCATTTACTTTCTGTAGTTGGCCATCATATTTTTATGTATGTATCTGCATGTATGGTTAGTATTCTCCATTCATTCACCTAATCTACAAACTATTGAGCATTGGTGGTCTAAAGCCTTGTATGTTGAGGGTGTTCATGCATGTCTTGAGTAATAACAGAGTCAAAGTGGTTATCCAACTTGATCCAGACCATTATTTATTCCAATAGTTCAGAGAACAATATTGAAGATTATATGTTACCAGGCATCTCCGAGCTACAACCATAGGAGAGTTTCCTAGAGAGATAATAGTATCCACGACTTCCCCCATCTTGACTCCTTCCCCTAAACAGAGAGATACGTCCTGATTCTTAGCCTTCACACACTTCAATTTCTTCCCTTTCTTCCCAATTTTAGCACCCAAGGAGGGCTTAGGAGGAAGTTCTTGCTCTTCCACCCACTGTTCAGATTCTCGTTCCACCTGGTTGTTCAGAGTCCCTTTAAAGTACCCCAATGAAGGAGGGACAGATACAAGGTCATTCAAATGATCTAAGGATGGTCCAAAGGGTATAACCAAAGGGTTGGATGCCGGCATAGAGGATGAGGGAAGGGATGAAACACCGACAAGGGGAGAAATGGAATAACCTGGCGGGTAAAGTGGGGAAGTTGGGTCTATGCAAGATGCTAAGAAGTGTAGGGATGTCGGAGAGGGAGGAGGGGTAACAGAATCTGGCCAAGGGAGGGAGACATCGGGTAGTTGATCCATCGAACACGAGGGGCCAGTGTCTAAAATTTACGACATAGAAACTGCCAAGGGATGCAGGAGGCAAGGGAAAAGACACATCCAGGAGGCAAGGGCAAAGACACATCTGATATCGGGTGGGGGGGGTGTGGTCGTCCATATGGGGACCAATGCGAAGGGATCTTCAAAAAATCCACTAGATCAGTCTCCATACTTCCGTTAGCTGACAAACCATGAGGAAACTGCACCAGCTACCGGGTCAGTAAACAATGTAGAATGAAATCCTTGGAGAGACTACAAAAGGGGTGTTGGTGTCATCAGATTACAAGAGAGAAGAC
The DNA here is from genome assembly GCA_031772625.1 of Pinus tabuliformis. Classification (NCBI taxonomy): domain Eukaryota; kingdom Viridiplantae; phylum Streptophyta; class Pinopsida; order Pinales; family Pinaceae; genus Pinus; species Pinus tabuliformis. The sequence continues at coordinate 1,692,562,694 of CM062820.1, read as the reverse complement.
GTGACCGAAGTTGTTAGTATGCAGTAAACCTAGGAGTAAACCCTAACCCGCCTCTATGATGGTTCGACTCTTGTGCAAATGCTCCATATTCGATCCGATCCCCTGTCCAAAATTGGTTTAATGATCCAATGGCTTCACTACTTGAAACAATAACCTAGCTACTTCAAGCCTGCTCCTAATTTGTCTATGTGAAATATATATATATATATATATATATATATATATTATGTATGAGGCTGATGTATTTTATATGTCAATTATGTGGGATAGATGTCAGTAGAGGTAGTGGCAACAAGAGTAGGAGCAACAAGTGGACCCATATAATATGGTCTGACCATGGTAGGCAAGAGAGAGGGAGAGAGATTTATGGAATGTAGGCCTCCTAAAGTACTATGAGGAGGGTACATACCTAATGGTGCATTATTTCTTATTGGCACATCTGATCAACCGATGGAATGTCCAAAATCAGGCTTTCCATGTTAGTCATGAGTTGTGGTATAGGTCCAATGAGAAGGACATATACTTTATCACTGGACTATCCATGAGAGGGGAGGGTTTTCCTGAGTTCCCTGATGTCCCCCATGGTGTTGCAATTAAGAGTCAACTTGCATACACTCAGATATATGTTGGGCCTCATGTGGTCTGTCCATTAGATTTTCAGGTCTGTGGTGGACAACTACGGATTTCTTCTTTTTCTACAGAGGAGGCTAGTTGCCTCTCATTAATAGTCAGCACATTGCACATTCTTGTGGTGATGGGAAACTAATTAGTTTCCCTCTTTTGTATTATTTTTTTTCCTTGATTCAGGTGCCACATTGCATTAGATTGTCTACCATTTTTTTGACGTAGTTTTGCACAACTTTAGATAGATGTTGTGCGTTTTCGAGATAGGAGAGGGATACCTTCCCTTTTTCTTATGAGCTTTTTTGTTTATTCTTTGAGAGGTTTATGGAGACGAGGCCTACATTTTATCGTCACCCTCCTAGGATAATCACTGAGGCACAGATGCACATGTGGGGGTAGATGATGCCCAAGAGGGGCATGCTAGAGTTTCTGGCCAGGATTTCAAATGAGGCACTGATGCTACTGGCCAATGTGGATGACCATGTGTTTATCGTGTTTGGGTATCCACATGCAAGGATTGATTGGAGAGGAGGTCTCAACATATTCTTCACAATGGCTGAGCCTCCAGATGATAGAGGTAATATTAGTGTTTCTTTAAATTAATCTAGTTTCATTTTCTTGTTTTAATGAATTAGAATAAAATTTATTCTAGCACGTTCTTTAACTTATTTTATTAAATTGTTTAATGAAATTTTCTAATTATTTTTGTGTACTATATATTTTTTATACATTGGCTCATATGATGGGGACATGCCTCCTCCCCCACCATCGGATGGAGGAGATGAGGAGATGGGAAAGGCCCAAGAGGGTGAGGCACATTCTTATGGGGGTGTGGGCGTCCGTGGGTGGAGTACTGCTATGCAATTTCAGATGGACTATTGTGATATATTGGCCAGAGTTTTGGTTTAGTAGGTAGTTTGCCTTATGAGGCCTCGAGATATCAATGCGGATCTGATACTCGTGGATCTCTAGAGAGATTGTCTGTGGGATTTGATGTCTCTTATGTGGCATGTAATTGAAGCTAGTACTTCACTAGCAGCGATGAGGGTTGCAAGGAATCATGTAGCAACACATCCATCAGATGATGGTGGTCATGATGATGATGAGAGTGATGATGATGATCATGATGATGAGGGTGATGATCATGATAATGATGATGAAGATGGTCATGATGCTGCTTCTGGTGGTGCCACACCATCGAATCATGGCCTTCAAGGTGTCGGTGATCCTTCAAGTAGTACAACTGCTCGTCAGTCGCCTAATGATGATCGTATACCAGAGCTAGAGGATGTGTCGTATGTTTCTCCTGACAGAGCATACCAGCCACCTTCTCCCGTAGAACAACCACCTTATACTACAAATCAACCACCTCTTAGTCCTCCACCTCAGCTGAGTTCAACAGATGTACTTGATCAGGAAGTAGTTGACCATCCATTGTCTTCTACTGCAGACTAGGCTACAGGCACTACTATGTCTGTTGTATCAGATATTTGATTGCACTTATTTGACTTCTTTATATATATATATATATATATATCATTTTTTTTGTTCATGTTTATGTACTTAATTTATATGTTGGTGTTGATGTGTATATTGTTAGGTCATGTTAGATATGTTCATTTAATGTGCTTGCAAATATATGTGTACGTGATAACAATTATTTGACATGAGATTTATATTAATTTGAGGATGTGTGTGGTGATGATGTTAGATTAAAATATTTGTGTTTTGTTAGATGTGATCACGATGATGATGCCCTATTAGATTATTATATTTGTGTGCTAGCTAATGACGTTTATATGTGCTACTAAAAGTGTATATAATTAGATGATGGTAGTGAATTCAAATGTGTATCTTAGATGATGTTTATTTTTGTTAGATGATTATTGTCATGATGTTTAGTTTTATGAAATAATGTTTATGAAGACTATGTATTGGCGAATTTATATCAAATTTTTATATATGAAATTGCATGTAAAATGACTTACTTTAAAAAAAATGCAAAGATATTTTTATAAATTACAAAGTTTAGTATGGTTGAAACTATGATTGTAAAATTACGATAAATATTTTTCTATTTCTTAGATAGTTCATTGATATTCAATCTAACTTAATTAGTAAAATATTTAAATACTCACAATGATAAAATAATTAAAGGTATATATGATAAAACTATATATTTTTAATAAAATGTTAAGAAAATATCTTAACCACTAAAATTACTTCCACATTATCTTCTTTCAAAAATTAAAACAAATCCTCAATTTTTCCGCTTACCTTATCATCTTCTTAAACACATCATTTCCTTCCCAAAACCAATACAAAGTCCAATTTGTTGAAAATGAAACAAGATGATGGAGCTTAGTGAAAAGAAGTCGCCTTCACTAAGTGGGCCCACAGGCTATTTTTGGCTCAAAGTCTATTTTTAGACATATGGATCATGGTCTATGAGTTGCAAGATGCTATTTATGGATGATTGGTCATGTTGGTAAAAATATATGGACCTCTATTTTTAGACATATGGGCAGAGTCTATTTTTAGACTGCCAGTCAAAAAAATAGAACAGTCAAATATTATTAGCTCTTAATAATATTTGGACCATAAACATTATCTTATCCTCTTGCAGCACTTCAGTTCGAGCTACGGATGTGGCACATGCAACTTCCAGAAGGAAATACGCTTTTCCTATGGGTTAGTTGAGCTATTGCATGATGGAATTCAGTTAGAACTCAAGTGATTGAGTTTGGTGGAGTTGATTGAGGAGTTGATGGAGTTGTGTTCAGTTTGACTTAGTTGAACTAGTTGTATTTAGTCTAACTGCCAAATACACTAGTGATGAGTGATGTGAATTAATTATTAATTAATTCACTAATTATTAACTCATAAATCAACTAAAGAATACATCAGTTAACTCAGTGCATGGACAGTTCAGTGGAGACAAGTGTTAGAGGTGGGTGAAAGGGTGAGACTACTATCAGTTGTGACTATAGCTGTGCATGAGATTTGCACAATCATTGATTGAGATTGCCAATGAGGATTGTGAAGTACAAGCCAAGGGAATTCGAACTTGGACCTTATCTATTCTCAACTTGGATTGCGCAGTAGAGGCAGGCAAACAGTGGAGGAGATTTGAACCCGTGACTTGTTCAGATCTGAGCTAGTTTTGTGTGTAGCATGTGGAGATAGCACTGAGTACTTGTGAGGAGTATTGTACTATGTATTGTTACATGTTCTCTATCATTATAATATACAGATAGTTGGGGATTTTCAGCTGTATGCTTTCCCCATTACATACTGTGTTGATATGTGTGATTGATGTTTCAATGTGCGCATGCGATTGTTTTTTTAATTCCGCAAATTGATGATCAATGGTAGAGGAGGTTATGTATTATGCATTCCGAAAATAGTGTATAATCAGGATAATCTATATGAATAAGTGTTATATTATTCAAATTTCTACATGGTATCAGAGCGAAGTTGATCATTAGATCTATTATTCAGAAAGTGATTACATTTTATTTCTTCAGGCATAGTCTGTAATTGGGCCAGGTAGCCTCTGGATTCATCCTTCTTTTGGAAGGTGAGATATCCGGTAAATTCCCACACAGTCAATCTCTGTACGAGAAATACTTTGTTCTCACGAATTTAAGATCAAAAGAGGTTGAGTTTTGAGCTGGTGGAATTTGAATTTGCAGTAGTGTTTTCTTGGTGTCGAAGTTGAAATGTCTTTCAACGGATTGCGATTGGAATATGCCCTTGAAGGCAGCTCGAATTATATTGCATGGAAAGAAAGGATGGAGGCGGTGTTATATGACAATGGGTTGAATGAGTTCATAGAGGCTGAGGTCCCAAAGCCTACTGATGCTGCTCAAGTTGAGGCTTGGCAAAAGAAGACAGCAAAGTGTCGAAGGATTCTCTTGGAGGGCATGCAGGATCACATTGTATCCAGCCTGCATGGAAAGGATTCTCCATACTTGATGTGGAAAGTGTTGACAAATTTATTCCAAAGCAAGAGCAACCAGAGGAAGTTGGCGCTCAAGGATAAACTCAGAAACATTAAGTGTGAGAAAGGAGACAGTATGCCCAAGTCTCTCACGAAGTTCACCCAATGTCGAGATGAGCTGGGAAGTGTGGGGGTGACTGTCGATGATGAGGACTTGGTGAGCTTGGCTCTCCTTGGTCTTCCAAAGAGTTGGAATTCCTATCAGGACTCTGTCAATGGTCGGGAGAAATTTCCAGGATGGGAGAGACTTTGGTCTGATCTTGTGCAAGAGGAGATCATGCGGAATACTAGGGACGGATCTTCATCAAAGGCATCTGATGAAGAAAATTGTGCTTTGGTTGCCAAAGCAAAGAAGGGGAAGAACAAGAAAGCTTCTCATTCCGGTGCGAAAGGAAAGAAGCAGGACATGTCCAAGGTGAAGTGCTTTCACTATCACCAGCACAGACATTATGCCACAAATTGTCCACAGAAGAAGAAAAATAAGCAAGCTGCTGGATCTGCAGTGGGAGAGGCCTTAGCCTCGCAGTTTGAGCTAGATTTTTCGCTGATCGCATGCTTGGTATCAAGTGTGATGGGATCGGTATGGTTTTTGGACAGTGGTGCGTCTTTTCACATGACAGGAGATCGAGATTTGTTTTCTGATCTAGATGAGAAAGATCTTGGAGTGCACATCGAGATGGGTGATGATGGTAGATACAGTGCGACCGGTATCAGTACCATTTCCTTTGAGAGGGAGTCTGGTAAACCCTTCGTATTGAAGGAAGTGATGCATGTTCCAGGATTGAAGAATAATCTTATCTCTGTGGCGATGTTAGAAGATAAGGGATATGATGTTGTCTTCAGCGAAGGAAAGGTTTTCCTACGCAGTAAGACAACTGGAGAAACTCGAAAGATATGGGTTCGAGTCAAGAACCTTTATCAATTGCATGTAAATGGATGCGCAGCAATGGCATGCAAGGTAGAAGGATTGGTGAGCTGGGATGATGGCGAGTTTTTGCACCGGAGATTAGGCCACCTTCACCATGGAGCCTTGAAGATACTGCACCAGATTTCTACTAGGCTTCCTAAAGGCACTCTTGCGCAATCAGATCAATGCAAGGGGTGTACTTTGGGAAAATTTGTGAAAGACACCTTTCACAAGAAGCATAGTCATGCCACGATGATCCTTGATAGAATTCACACAGACGTGTGTGGACCTTTCTCAGTAGCTTCGACAGTAAAGCACAAGTACTATGTGATCTTTGTTGATGATTTCTCTCGAAAGTGTTGGATCTTCTTCATGCAGAAGAAGAGTGAGAAATACTCAAAGTTTTGTGAGTTCAAAGCACTGGTCGAGAAGGAATTGGTGAAGAAGGTGAAGGCTCTTAGGAGCGAAAATGGTGGTGAATTCATCTCTGGCGAGTTCAATGACTTCTGCAGCACATAAGGGATTCGAAGAGAGCTCATAGCTCCCCACAACCCATAGCAGAATGGGGTTGCTGAGCGGAAGAACAGAACGATCGTGGGTGCTGCACGAACGATGTTGCATGATCAGGGCCTACCCCCTCACTTGTGGGCAGAGGCATGCAATACTGTAGTATATGTGCAGAACCATTGTCCTCACAAGATACTTGGCATGAGTACACCCGAGGAGGCTTATTCTGGTAAGAGGCCTGATATTTCCCATTTGAGGATTTTTGGTTCTCCTGTTTACATGCATGTGACGAAGGATGCCAAAAAGAAGCTGGAGCTGACCGCAGAGGTTGGGATATTTGTGGGGTACACTGATACGCCCCACAACTAACATGTGTATTTTCCAGACAGTCGTAAGACTGTTGTGCGACGGGATATCAGATTTCAGGAGGTGTACATTGAGCAACGTAAAGGTTTCAAGATCTTCAGCAGCGAGTCGCATGTGTGCAAGCTCAAGAGAGCGTTGTATGGGTTGAAACAAGCACCTCGTGCTTGGTACACACGGATAGACAGTTATTTCATCAGACTTGGATTCTCCAAGAGTGAGGCGGATCCTAACCTATACCAGATTGTGGTGGAGGGTAAGTAGCTGATTATTGTAATTTATGTAGATGATTTGATTTTGACGGGAGATGAGTTGTTGATACTTTCATGCAAGGAGGATCTTGCTAGAGAGTTTGAGATGAAGGACTTGGGCCTCCTTCATTATTTCCTGGGATTGGAAATTTGGCAGCGCAGTGATGGACTATTTGTTTCTCAGGGTAAGTATGCTCGGGAGATACTGGAGAAGTTCAACGTGCATGGCTGCAAGCCTGTTGATACTCCTCTTCCTGGAGGTTGGAGGAAGGAGGACGCTACTTCAGCAGAGGTAGTGGATGCCACTGTTTATCGACAGTTGGTGGGGTCTCTTATGTATCTGGTCAATACACGACCCGATATATGCTATGCTGTTAACCAGCTTTCACAAGCTATGGTTAAGCCAACCAAGCTCTTCTAGAAGGAAGGCAAGCATGTATCGCGTTATCTCAAAGGCACATCAGGATATGGATTGTGGTATAGATAGGAGGATGAGGTGAAGCTATGTGGCTTCACGGATGCAGATTGGGCAGGGAGCCCAATGGACAAAAAGAGCACATCTGGAGGGATCTTCAGTATCAGATCGACAACAGTTTCTTGGTACAGCAGGAAGCAGAGATCCATGGCACTCAGTTCAGTAGAGGTCGAGTATATGGCAACAATTTTGGCTACATATGAGGCTATATGGATGGGGAAGATCCTGGTCGGGTTGTTCGGGTCACACTTGGAGCCTACTGTGATTTATTGTGTTAACCAGAGTTGCATTAAACTCTCGGCTAATCCAGTATTTCATGATAGATCCAAGCACATCGACATCAGGTACCATCATATCAGAGATTGTGTGCAGCGGAGAATCATGTTACTTACATACATTCCCACGGAGGATCAGGATGTTGATATCTTAAAGAAGGCACTCACCAGGAGCAAATTCGAATACCACAGAGGCAGGATAGGGGTTGCAGATAATCCATATCTTGTTGAGAGGGAGTGTTGAAAATGCAACAAGTTGATGGAGCTTAGTGAAAAGAAGTCGCCTTCACTAAGTGGGCTCGCAGGCTATTTTTGGCGCAAAGTCTATTTTTAGACATATGGATCATGGTCTATGAGTTGCAGGATGCTATTTATGGATGATTGGTCATGTTGGTAAAAATAGATGGACCTCTATTTTTAGACATATGGGCAGAGTCTATTTTTAGACTGCCAGTCAAAAAAATAGAGCAGTCGAATATTATTAGCTCTTAATAATATTTGGACCATAAACATTATCCTATCCTCTTGCAACACTTCAATTCGAGCTATGGATGTGGCACATGCAACTGCCAGAAGGAAATATGCTTTTCCTATGGGTTAATTGAGCTATTGCATGATGGACTTCAGTTAGAACTCAAGTGATTGAGTTTGGTGGAGTTGATTGAGGAGTTTGTTAGACTCAGTCTTGTCAGTCCTCTGCCAGAGTCAAGTTCACCAAGGTTCATTTCTCGTCATTTGTAGTCACTGATGTTACATTGGTCTAGAAAAGAGTCATTTCAGAGTCAAGGTCTTATAGTTGGTCTTCAAACATGTCGAATGATGCCTGCAGGCTAGAGGAAGGTTCAGTGAGTTTCTATTTCAAGATGGTTATCGTCAATAATGCGAGATTGATTCTTCTTCAAAACCCTGTTTTGAAGAAGAAATCATCAAATGTGTTTTTGTAATAAATATGTAACATGTCAAAATGTTTCAAATTCTACAATGGAAGCCCTGTTTCATTTTTAGCAGCGCCACCATCCCTGCAAGCAGACAAAGAAAAGCCATCGTTCAAGCTCAGAAATAAGCAAGGAAACCAAAAACAGAATTATATTAGAAAATGAGAAAAGTGTCAAGATCAAAACATGAGAAAATGGGTTATTAAGAAACAAAGATCAAAATCATTTCTATATGAGATTTCTCCAAGTTTATTAACCCATTTGTATCAAGAGTTATTGGGAAAATCTCAGAGAAAAGTTAAGTTTCAAATTGAAGAGCAAAACTGGATTTTATAAAAGGGTGGACTGAGTACGTGGCGCACTGAGGGCGCGCGACGCACTGGATTAATTTCCACAGTGTAATTTTACACTGGCGCGACGCACTCACCAGGCGCGGCGCACTGTGAGTGCGCGCGGCGCACAGAACTTCTAAACCCAAAAATTCATGATATTCCTTCAGAAAGCTAAATGTACCATACTAAGTTGGAAGGTTTTCATTTTTTAGTCCAATTGATAAAAATGTGTTTAAATCCAGCCTTATGCAGGCTGGGCTGGAGCATGGATCATTGAGGTTGAATTGCAATTCCCGGTGCGATCCAATGAAGAAATTAAAAAAAAGTGCAGGGCAGCAGTGGATCGTGGCATGCGGGAAGGCGGTAAAATCAGATTGTCCATCATAGACCATCCAGAGAAAAGATCAGGAACCTTGAAAGAGCGGCTTGCAATCATCACCCCGCAATTAGAAGAGTTGCGATTAAGGAAGGAGGAGCGCATTAAGCAGTTTACAGAAGTGAAAGGACAAATTCAAAAAATATCTGGAGAAATTTCAGGGTATTCTCAACGAACTGATGTTGTGCTGAACTCAATCAATGGGGAAGACAATGACTTGTCACTTAGAAAATTAGATGAATATCATGCACATCTTCAAGCACTCCAGAAAGAGAAGAGTGACCGCCTTCACAAGGTTTTGGAATATGTAAATGAGGTGCATCGAATTTGTGCGGTACTTGGTATGGACTTCTGGAAGACTGTCAGTGAAGTACATCCAAGCTTGCCTGAGAAAGCTCCTGGACAGACAAAAAATATTAGCAACAAGACATTGGAGGGATCATCACAGACTATTCAGACATTGAAAAATGAAAAGAAACTTCGAATTAAGAAGTTGCAAGATCTTGGAATTCATGCACTCAGAGTGTGCAAGCTTCCCTACTTTCCTTCATTAAGCTGGGGTCCTGTTTCTTGTGGGGTCAAATTGCAAGAATATTCATCATTGAATTTACATCCTCAAATTAGTGCATTGGATGACGTCCAAGAACAGAAAACATATCTTGAGAAATCCTTATGTCAATATTTGACTGAGATAAGCTTGGCAAGAAAAGGTGATTTGATGATGTTGATGGAGGCTGATTTAATGGTACAGAACAACACTTCTTATGAATGCATTGGTTCTAGAAGTCTTATTATTCCAAAATGGGTTCCTATATATCGAAAAATTTACAATTGGCGGTTAATGCTATTAGCTAGTGAACCTGCTCCTGTTGCATATGTTTCACGACCAGGCACCATTGTTTCAGCAGGAAATGATGTAAAGAACCTTCTTTCATCTACTCGTCAAGTCTTTATATCCTCTGCAAGTGCTACCAAAGTGGAACCTTCATTAAATGAAATGTTTGAAGCAAGTTCCAGGGCTCTATCAAGGGGTTTAAGGTTGGCACCTAATGGATAGATTCTAAAAAATCAATTCTTGTAGCATGCAAGGGAAGGCAATCAAGAATCAGTGGTATTGGATAAAATAACCAGAGAACTCAAGGATGCACCTGTGCAATCACCTCTGATGAGCAAATTTTTTGGTAGAAAAAGGTGGCATGGAAGAAGTAAACTACCAAATTCCAGATCTTGATGAGGTGCAGCACACTATAGATTTTGGTCAAACAGAGGAGGCGGCCTTGAATGACACAAGTCTTCAATACAGGTGACAATGCATTATTCAAAAATCGATTCCATAATGGCATACCACAAACAAAGGCATTTTTGCTCGCAGTAATCTTTTGGAATGTGATTACCAACGACATGGTTCACTTCCAAATTATCAAACCAAAAACGAAATCCAAGATTCCTTGCGCTATTTAAAGACACTTTTCTACAACAGTTTGATTTTAAAGAGACAAGTCGAACAACTTCCGATGTGTGCCTCAGTGGAAAGAATGTGCTACTACAAGCATAATTCAGCTGCAACAAATTCTTAAGTACCCTGTAGTTTGGGTGTAAGTTCGATGAAATAAATTCATTACCTGACTTGACTTTTTCTTTGGGTCGAATACTAGTTTTAGTCATAAAGAATGAGAGAAGAATATCATCTGAACTTAATTGAGACTCTTTGAAGTTGGTTCCATTTCGGTCTTAGAAGAATCTTGAGTGGAGTATCAGTGAGAGGGATAGATCAAATTCTATAAAAACGCATTTTCAGTCCATAATATAAGGGAGGGGGGAAAGCGTTGAACACATCAATATTGTTGTAAGCAGTGCATAAAGGAGGAGGCTTTGAATGACACAAAAGGTGAAAAAGTCGAAAACCAAGCGGTGAAAAAGGCACAGGGAAGGCAAAAAGTCAGAAACCGAAAAGCCAAAATTTAAATCAGAGACATCTACCAGGGCAGAGAAACAGGATTCGATTTCCTATTTTTCACTTCAGTTATGATATGCAGCTACAGTTGTCGTCTTTTTATTGATCATCAAAAAAGTTTCAAATGGAATAATGTAACGCTGCTCTGTCCCCAGCACAGATGGACAGCTCTTTCCCTATCTTCGTCGATTGGTTTTCCAGCTCCCTACTTTTCATCGATTTGTTTTCCCTCAGATGAAATTTATTTATTGTATGACAAATCATTTGTGGAGGGTTCTGAGTTCTGGGAAACGTGGAGGAATAACTCAGCATGTGGCTGTACAGTTTGACAGAGAAATAATTAAATGGGGCAGCTCTGATTTATAAGATTCTTGCGGTATGAGTTTTGGCATGTGTTTTTTCCCTCTGTTTCATATGTATCCTGTGATGTTTTGCAGTTCATTCATGCTCGTGTCCAGCTGAATACTTTTAAGTGAGAAAGGTAGAATTCAGTCATTGCTCTGCCTTGAGGAAGTGTTCAGTCTTTATGTGTTTTCTTCTGTCTGGAAAGGATTCATACATTAATTCCCTTTTCAGCTTTTCTTAAACAGTCTTTTCACCCCATTTAGTTTCAATTCGATTGCTAAAATCTCATGCTTATCTCGCCTTATGAAATATCCTGTGCCTTTGGTTAAATCTCTGCTCATGCTATCCTGGTCCCATACAGCCCAGCAACTTAGTCACTAAATCAAATATCCCTCATTCAAATTCATTTACAAGCCTAAAATCAGTTCCCGTTTTAAGTCATCTCGAACCCTATTGCTCATTTTATCGAGATTGATTGGAGAGAGCCCTCTCCTGTTCTGGTAGGGCTAGCTACTAGACTGAGCATGGTTTGATGTTGCCTTGAATCTCACCTTCCTTCAGCCTGAGGCAGATTTGAGCGCTAACAAAGTTGATTGAGGAGTTGATGGAGTTGTGTTCAGTTTGACTTAGTTGAACTAGTTGTATTTAGTCTAACTGCCAAATACACTAGTGATGAGTGATGTGAATTAATTATTAATTAATTCACTAATTATTAACTCATAAATCAACTAAAGAATACATCAGTTAACTCAGTTCATGGACAATTCAGTGGAGACAAGTGTTAGAGGTGGGTGAAAGGGTGAGACTACAATCAGTTGTGACTATAGTTGTGCATGAGATTTGCACAATCATTGATTGAGATTGCCAATGAGGATTGCGCAGTACAAGCCAAGGGAATTCGAACTTGGATCTGATCTATTCTCAACTTGGATTGCGTAGTAGAGGCAGGAAAATAGTGGAGGAGATTTGAACCCGTGACTTGTTCAGATTTGAGCTAGTTTTGTGTGTAGCATGTGGAGATAGTACTGAGTACTTGTGAGGAGTATTGTACTATGTATTGTTACATGTTCTCTATCATTATAATATACAGATAGTTGGGGGTTTTCAGCTGTATGCTTTCCCCATTACATACTGTGTTGATATGTGTGATTGATGTTTCAATGTGCGCATGCGATTGTTTTTTAATTCTGCAAATTGATTATCAATGGTAGAGGAGGTTATGTATTATGCATGCATTCCGCAAATAATGTATAATCAAGATAATCTCTGTGAATAAGTGTTATATTATTCAAATTTCTACATAATTAATCTTCCAAGTACTTAAAGTATGGATTTTCCCAAGTAAAAAATGAGGTATCTCTTTTTGTCTACATTTTATGTGTATTTGTCAGAGATGTTATCACTTAGAGAAAACCCTGGATGTGGGGAAAAACTCTAAGATAACCCCTAACCACTTTGGGATTAAAGTCGACCCCTCAATCCGGAGGGGGATATCTCCTCAAACTCAACTACCCTAGGTCACAACAATAGCAAGTTGGTCCGACTAGATCCCTGATATAGGGCACACTAGAGGGTGTTTCAACCAATTATGCATACCATTGATTTATATTGGCATATCAAGTTCATTATGGGGCGTACTCTGTTTTACATACAAGAGCATAAGGACAATGTCCTCCACTCTTTGGAGCACCTTCATAGCCACTTGAACACCATGGATTATAGATTAGAGTGGATAAAATAAAACCTTAGCTTACCTCCTACGGGAAGCACCAGTCAAGAGAAGGCTAAAGCACTTGTTAGGATTGTGGTTTCTGACCCGAAGCCTTCATAATATTTTCTCATGTTTTTGTTTTATATGCTTTATGCTATTACTCTATATAACCAATCCATATAGGGATAAAATTACAAATATAATGAGTTTTGTGTATTATAGTTTCGTTTTTTGGCATCTTAGTCCTCCCTTAGGAGGATTTATTTATTTATTATTATTATTATTATTTTTAGGCCTCTCTAACGAGAGACTGGAACTGACTAATTACTTCATGGTGTAATCTTTAGTTTTCCCAGTTAATATAATGTTCACCTTACAAACAAATAAAAACCTTTCTCTCTTATATATATAGGTTTCCTAGTTAATATAATGTTCACCTTACAAAAAAAACATTTCTCTCTCTCTCTTATATATATATATATATAATATATATATATATATATATATATATATTATATATATATATTATATATATATATATATCTAGAGAGAGAGAGAGAGAGAGAGAGAGAGGAAATCAACTTCCCTCTCAGCTCGAGGGCTAGAGTGAGGTTGTTAGAACCAAACCAACCCACATGTATACTCACATAAGGGTTCATAAAGCTCAAAGCCTAGACGACAATATTCATAGGCACAAAGCCATTACAACAATATTTATCAAGGCATTATAACGCATCATGTCACTAGCAGAAATTTGAATCGAGGTAGAGGAAGATAGCAACCATTCTACCTAACCACCCAAAATAACCCAATTAACTATATATAAATTTAATTATAATTTATTTTACCAATAATTAAATTAAAATTTAATTAACAGAAACCATAAAATTAAAAAATTACATATACAAACCACCTTACACATTAACATTAGTGTATCCACTTTATTGTTTACATATTCATTCGCAAAGTTGTGCCATATAAAAAAAATGGAGGAGGTCATATTGGAATATCCTTTTAATAATAATGGTAGTGTTAATAGCTTCAATTTAATGTTTTATACTTTTTCTGTTTTTATTAAAAGTAAAATGTATATATAAAATATGAGTCTTTTTCTATTGTGTTTAGGGAAAACTGTACATATAACAACGGTTTTAAAATAGGATTTTTGGTTCGAAATCCCTTGTGATTTTGACCAGTTATAAATTTCAAGTTAGAATTTGTAAGATTGAAATACTTTATATTCTTAACTAGTTACAGATTTATGCTCGTTTAAATTCCAAAATATCAATTATTTATATGTTATTAATCCGTTAGTATTAAAAAGGAAATTAATTAGAATAATAGAGTTTTCCATGACAAGGCTTGTGGCCTCTAACATTATTATATAGAAAAAGAGTTCCATACCAAAAGAAAGAACATTTCTCATTACATGTACAAGAATTACTTCAAAGAAGCCGATAAGTGAGACTAGACCCAAATCTCTTGTTTTTCCACCTCCTCATTCATTGAGATGGGGTGTTGCGGGTTGAACTTAATATACTCGTTGTTGCTTTTTTTCTTCTTTACTTTCCTCATCTAATATTATATTTGAGTCTTGAATGTCACATAAAGGAATGATATTTAACCTTTATTGCTATAGTTTTTTTTTTATAGTTTGCAGTGTTGGAATGCTACCATCTTTAAAAGAGTTTATATGACAGAAAATAATTTCTTAGCCTTGAGGGTTAGCTCAATTGGTCAAAGCACTTTGCTAATGGGAGGTCACGTGTCATTTCTCCTCGATGCCCCTTGGGTTAGGCTCTGCTAATAAGCTTGTATGATGTGATCCCTCTAGGTGGATTTGCCCAGATATTTCATTGGAAAAAAAGAAAGTTTCTTTGACAATGCACATACAATAAAGATTCATGGAGTACCTAGTGTTTTATACCCCTAGAGAATCCTATATCTAGGACAATGCCAACTAATTATTTGTCCATTTTCAAACTGCTAGTTGTTCCCCTCTGATTTCTCACCTCATCTTCCAATAGTTGTTCCCCTCTTATTTATCAATTCATCTTCCAACTTTGATAGTGGAAGGACTTGATAGTTGAAGGACTGTGATAGCTTTGAGTCTATAATGAATTCTCCTTGCAATTATTTCTACCTCTATTTGCTTCCATGTTGGTTTAGGAGAACAAACTCATGACTTTTGTTGAGAATGGGTGAATGGAGGGGGACTTTAGAGAATTGGTTGAACTCTTTGCTTCTCCTTTACTATGTCATCCTCTTCCTACTTACTAGATTCTTGTCATCCACTTTGTGATTTCCTTTGGCCACTTCTTATATCAAAGTTTTAACAATTTACTGCATAGTATTTTTTTACTTTCATCAACTTGCCTTGCTTGTAGCATAGCTTGGATGTCACCAAGCATTATAAGGGAAAGCTCTCATGAGAGGGAGCTACATGAAAATCTTCCAACCTGCCATCATTCTTAAGGTAGATAACCATTATGACCCATGTACTAAATTTTTCTTTATAATTCATGGGAATGTCACGCGCCCCATTTTTTCAAAAAATCTCCAACTTTTCCTCAATGTAACATCACCTCACTCAATGAGAAAATGAAGTGACCAATAGAGAGAACCATAGAGTCTCCCTTACCATGGGAAAGCCATGGTAACCAATGATTAATGGTATAAGGGGAAGTCTTAATTCGCCCTAACACCCTATGCAAAAATTAATAAATTAATATTTAATTATTTTTAAAAATAGATATTTACTTACATATTATAATATCAAATTATTTTATATAGAAATACATTATATAAATAATATATTTATAAATAATATTTTAAAAAATTATGAAACCTCGTAGTGTGGAGGACTGGATTAAAAAAAGGTTAAAAATGCATCGATTCCTTTTGTACCTAAGGAAAATGTTAAGGGACCTAGAGTCCCATCATGGCCATGTATAAATCTAAAATACATGAAAGTCAAGACAACCCATTTGTATGCCCCAAATTTGGAGCATATGGAGTAACTAAATAGTTATATATATATATATATATATATATATATATATATATATATATATATATTGTAATCTAGAAGAATTGGCAAGTGAGTAAGTCTCATATTCGCGTGACAAAAGGTCGATTCTGACCTCTTTCTGGTCCAAACTTAAACATGAATGCAACAAATTATAGATATAACTATAAATACAGAGATGCAACATAAATAACACTTCATTTCATTAATATCAAAATACTGAAATATGCTTACAAACATAATGGAAATAAACTAGCTCGGGCGATGGTAGCTTATCTTTGAGAAGAGATGTGGCGGCTACATGCCTTTGAACTATGTTACAATGAGGCTCAAGGGCCTATTTATTATTGAACAATAAGGGAAAACCCTAAACAACCAAAACCCTAACCCCAGGATATGTAACGCCAAGAGTTTGTGGGACCCGTTGGGGTTAGTTGGGCAACCAACTTCCCGGGTTCATAACTTGGTCATATTATCTTCGTTTGGTGTGTATGATACCTTGTTGGAAAGGTCTCTTCGAGTACTATATGATTTTTCACAGGCTGCTTCCTACAGGCACAAGTCTACTACGGACCTCAAAACACGTTGTTTAGGGGGTCAAAACTGCTCCGAAATTTCAGGACCCAAAAAAACTACTAAAAATAGTAAATGTTCAAATAAACAAGGGAACAGATGAAACCGATTAGAGGTCTAGGTGGAATAGGCGGGTGGCCACCAATATCCACTTGGATCACTTCCACTAAACCTTTAGGGGCATGCGACCTGTCCTCCTCTCTGTAGACCGGGTCACAACCAGAGGATTGAATCTTGAATCTCTTGGTTTGCACGATTTCACATCACTTTCATCACCAATTAAACCCCCCCAAGACTAAAATAACTGCTTTTTAAATCATTTATATATGTTGGGATCTATCAATACTAGGGTGGTGAATCAATATTGCATGAATATTACAATTTTTTGCAACATGACAACTTTTTAGAATTCAAACTTTAACAACGCATGCAAAAAATTAAACACATATAACACCACATAAAGACACCAATATTTTAGGTGGAAACCCTCCTGGGGTAGAAAACCACCAAACTATTTGCTTGCTTCTTCTTCTCTATTAATGTAAGAATATTCTAAATTACAATCTTCAGCGAGCCTCTATTAGCAAGGAACCCCTACTCCTTAGTAATGAATTTTTTTGGCCATAACCAACAAGGAGCCTCTACTCCTACAAAAATATGGCAAGAATCCACTTGCTTGAGTCCACAACCTCAACACCAATATATATAAGAAGTTTATAAGGCAATTTTGAACTGTTACAACAACTGCAAATACAAAATATAACTCTTGTAGATGGTTTTTCAGTTGCCACTTGAAATTATCTCATCACTTGTCTAAAAGATAGAACAATCCTCCACAATTTTCCCTCAATCCTAGTCTCCAATCTCTGCAGAAAAATCAAAATAACACATGCTTTCTGATCTCTGAAATAAGTCTCTCAAGTTCTACATTGATTTTCTACAACCATTGAATACAAAAATTTCTTTTCTTGACACACAATGCATAACATCTCTGTCACACATAAAATATCTAACCTCAACTCCTCAAAGCATTCTCCTATAAGTAATTTTATGGAGTGATTAAATTAATAAATGAAATGAGAGTAATGGAGAGCTAATCATTTATGTCCATACATTATAGATTTGGTTTGATTCATAGAAATTTCCTCCTTGACTCGATACACCATTATCTTCATTGAATGAGAGAGATTTTTCAACTTTAAACATCTTCTAGATGAAGAGAAACCTTCCCCGAACTATTTGACCAAATACCATGTGCAAAAACCATAGAAAATGCCCATGGAATTCACTGAGTGCGCATAGAATTCAGGAAATGCACCTATGACCATTTTTGTTGGGACAATATGGGTATCCCAGAGACAATTTTCGCTAGTATAATATGAGCATGCCATAAAAAATCATGCTATTTTCTCTTTGTGTAGAACTGCTTCCTAGAGGTGATGAGTCAACACTTATGTTTGTAACCTTCTTCCACTAATTTTTGAGCTCAAATTCAATACATCAAGATGCAAGCTTTAAACATTATTACAACCATAAAGAAGCATACATAAAACCCAATACAAGGTATAAGAATCATAATTACAAGACTAATAATTTCAAACCCCAGATGACATCAATACCAACTCTACAATACCAACAATATATAATTGATTAAAGAAGTTAAGCCTTCACATAAATTGAAAATGTATATATATGTATGTGTTTTTTATATTGATTACATCTGACTATTACATAAACACTAAACACATTTTATAGGTGAAATTTTGTTTAAAAGACAAAAAGACCTTGTGCGTCTATTTCATTTTTGAAAAACAACCAAACATATATATTAGTAATAAATTTAATTTTGATTGTTATGAAATCTGAAAAACAACCAAACATATATATTAATAATAAATTTAATTTTTATTGTTATGAAATCAAAGATTAACTTATTGATTAAATTTTATTTTAATAAAAATTTAAGGTAATTTAATTACAATTAAAATTATTTAAAACATAATATAAGAATTTTAATTTTCTATTTTTGATTTTTCCTTTAATTTTGTGTTTTATTGTTTATACTTTGTTTTATTGTTTATACTTTCTTATATTATAATATATAGAATGCAAATTTTGAGAAGAATCTTTGGCGAAAAATCAAATAGAGATATTTTAGTCGAGCCGTTCCGAACCAACCAGTGTGATTCATCACATAGAGATATTTTAGTCGACACGTTTCGAATCAACCAGTGTGGTTCATCGTCAGGACAAGTTGAATGAGCAGATCTTGCTATGCATTATAAATAGATCAGAGAGAATATCCCATGACCAAATGTCCAGATCAGGTAATGGCTAAAATGATAACAACTAGATTTTGACCAGGAAATAGCTAGCTAGATTATGAAGGGCATAATTATAAAAATATGTTAGAAAAAGCGAGTTAATATTCAAGTAATAGAAATTAGTTAATTATATTTTAAAATATAAGTTAAAGGGACATTTAATTCTTAATCTAAATTAAGAAAATACATGAATAAATTAATTAGTTATCAAATAGCTACTAAATATTAGTAAGTTGTATATGCTAAAATAGAATAATCTATAAATAGTTAATTCTATTTTAAATATAAGCTAAAATGACATATATTTTTATGAATATATCTTAAAATAAAATGATTAGCTTCAAATTCAAAGTCAAAGAGTAACCCTGTATAAAAATATTAGAGAAATTACAATATTAATTAGTAGTTTTATAAGGGTAAAAAATAGTTGAAAATAATATATATATATATATATATATATATATATATATATATATATATATATATATGTATTATTTTCACAATCTTTGTTACAATACTGACCTTCCTAGCTTTTTACAATGTCAAAATTATAATGAGCTGGGGAGGCTTCTCTCCAAGCTTTTTGAGCATAGGAATAAAATCTTAAATCAAAATAGATAATTTGTTTCTTTAGGTCTGATAGACCATTATTTGGTCTCAGTGGACGTTAACCATCATCATCATCATCATAAAATAAAAAATAGGAATAGTCAAAGAGTTTAAATAAATAAATATTAGCAAATGCAAAAATAAATAAATAAAAATAGAAACAAAAATATTAATTTTAATTTGATAGTAAAGGAGTTTAAATACATATCAAAGAATTTAAGAATTAGAAAAAATTACCATACGGAAAAAAAATAAATAAAAATAAAAATAAAAATAAAAAAATTAAAAATTAAAAATAAAATAAAAATAAATAAATAAATAAAATAAAAAATAAAAATAAAAATTAAATAAAATTAATCTTAATTTGATTGTAAAGGAGTTTAAATAAATATCAGAGAATTCAAGAATTAGAAAAAATTACCATACTTAGAAGAAAAAAAAGGAGTTTAAATAAATATCAGAGAATAAAAATAAATAAATAAAATAAAATAATAAATAAAATAAAAATTACCATCCTAAAAAAAAACTCAAGGGAGAAAACGACTAGGAGAAGAGGGCCGGGACCTAGCAACTACTGATCCTATTGACCTCAAGGACATGAAAGGTGTTTATATGATTCCTTGTTCTTGTGGGACCCCCTTGTTATAGACATTTTTGTGCCTTACAACATTGAGCATGAAATGTCCATAATCTAAGGGATCCAAAGTCCCTAAACATGTTGTTCCTACCCCTAGAGGAACAAGGCTAACAAACCACAGCAATTCACAGAAGTTCTCCACCAGAAACTGCTCAAAAACAAGTCAATTCAGGATCATTTCAGTGGCTACACTAGCTGTTTGCGCTGAATGTCAAAGCCAACACTGGCTACCTGCGTTGAATGTCAAAGGGAACACTGGCTACCTGCGCTGAACGAGAATGGACATGTGGCAAGCTCATTTCTCAAGGTGTCAAAACCCAGGAATCTTCCAAAATGACACTTGCCTCAGGGAATTCGACTGGTGATGAGTAAGAGGTTCCAAATATCCAAGTGGAAGCAAGAACCTCCAAGTGGAATCAAGAACTGACAGAGGGAGAGGACACTAGTCAGATCTCAAGTTGACTCATCCTCTCTCCAAACATCTATATATGGATCTCTCCTCCATGAGATCTAGAGGCTGTAATTTTGTTATTGCAAAGAATTGTTGTTGGTTTGAGATTGGAATCATTGGGTGCTTAATGCTTTGAAGGGGGTGAAGATAGGAATTCCATTTTCTAGGAAGGAGATGCTGGATTGGAGCCCTCTGGGTTGTATCTCTTCCTGAACCTTGTTATTCATCAATAAAGCTATCTTGGTTTCTCCTATATGCTGATGTATTTTTGATGTATGAATGCATTAGTATGTTTAGTTTATTTCTAATCCTAAACTAGTTATGAATGTGAATATCTGTCTTTGTGTAGTGTTCTTCTCTTGTCGCAAGTAGCTGTTCTCTTGTGATCTTACAAGAACCCGTTGAAGCTGGACAAGCAAGAAGGCAAGTAGCTGTTCTCTTGTGATCTTGCATGAACCTGTTGAAGCTGGGAGAGTGAGAAGGCAAGTAGCTGTGAACTCCCAAAGAGAAGAGAGACCAGATCGAGGGACAAACGGAAGACACCGATAAGTCTATTT
Organism: Pinus tabuliformis; assembly: GCA_031772625.1. NCBI lineage: Eukaryota > Viridiplantae > Streptophyta > Pinopsida > Pinales > Pinaceae > Pinus > Pinus tabuliformis. The sequence continues at coordinate 1,692,541,457 of CM062820.1, read as the reverse complement.
ATCTCTCTTCTTTCACATTTCATAAAGGAAGAAACCAGAATAGCTGTCCTTGTTTGTTGCTAAGGCACTGTCACACCTTAGGTGGATAGGATCGTCCTGCATAGGCATTTTTCCCCACAACAAATTGGCGACTCCGCTGGGGAGATTTGTTTAGTCATTTTATTTGTGTTTCTATCATTGTTTGTTTCATAGACTTGACAGCAACAATCGAACTGCATCTGCTATTCCCGGATGCAAAGTAGACAGTTGCTGCTTTGATCCAATCACTGGACTTGTCTATGATCTAGACAATGGACACACAAATGATTTGATGATCCTTTGTGATAGATCTTAGTACCCCCTCAAAGAATCCCTTTGATTGCACCTTGCTTGTTGCTTTTATTTGGCCTGAAACAGTGAATTAAATAGCAATCTGTGACCCAGAACCTGTGAGAAACGAGAGTTTCTCCTTCAGCGCAGACCCAGTGAAGGGATTTTGCATTTCAACGCAGGTCCCGTGAAGGCTACCTGCACTGAATGTCAAAACCCCTGTGTTGAGGTTGCGCTGAACCAGTTTGCCCTTGTGCAGCTGGGGTTCTCTGCTCTGTTTTGCCTTGTTTTGATCTCTGATTTTTTGCAGCCTGTAACCAGCATAGGTACCAGTCTGATAACTCCTTTTCTCTGCTTAGATTCCGCCTCCTTTTGTACAAAACGACTGTGAGTGTTTTTATGTGTTTGTGGCGTCATTTACAGTTTTCCTTTGCATGAGTGAAATAGTCATCCTATAGCCCTTGATTCAGATCTGTTGATTGTGATCTTAGAAGAGAGTTCATTGGCTGTTTGTAGATTGATTATACATTTACTCTTGCTTATTGGTTTGAGTTTGTCTCTTTTAAGTGTCGAAACAAGTATTCATTTCGAAAATCGTTAAGTGTTGTAATCTCTTCTACCCTCTCTGATTTCGAAAAAGTAAACTTGTTTGTATTGATCATTTAAAAGCAAATTCAAAGTTGTACAAAAAGCTTTCTTTGTAGGCATCAATACTAAGAAAGTGGAAAACAAACACCTGCATTGTGCATTTGCATTTTTGATAGTTTGCATGCTTGATTTAGGAAAAGTGCATTAGAGTGTGCTGATTGCCCTTTGAGAAAAGATGGTGTCTTTCTTTTCCCTTAGTAGCTATGATTTTCAAAGTTGAAAAGATATAAAGCTTGCTTATCATCTTTAGACTGCATTTAGGAATTGTATTATACATCTCGTGGTGAACCTTGAAAGGCAAACTTCTAAAAAATCAACCTAAAATAAATTGAATGAACTTAACAACGCTTTGCAACATAACACACAACATAGAGGTCTAGGCTAGAGACGTGTTCCGGCATCGTTAAGCCTGGTGACTGTCGATCTCGTGGATGGTGGGTGATTCCTCCTGAGGGACGATAGCGCCAGTACGGATTGTGCTCCCACGTACCGTCGCGTATATATTGGGAGACCCCTATAGGCATAAAACCTTTATCCTTAGGAAGCCGTGTCGGCCGCCCTACTGATCGCAATGCACTGAACACAGCATTCAGGAAGATCGACCGCCCGTACCCTAAAAAGTATTCTGCGGTTTTGCGAAAAGTTTGGCACACCCTCTACCTAGAACTCCAGAGCAGTTCCTTTTGGCCTTTTTCAGACTCTACAACAGAAAAATTCCATCCGAGCATTTGTCACTTCGGGCTCGTTAAAACATCGAAGGAGACTAGATTCATCTTTAGCTTTTTCTCGACTCTTTAAAACTGAAAAAGCAAGTTGTGTCTAAAAGCGTCTAAAAAATTCATTTAATTCGGAAACACACTTTCCCCTATTGTATTTTGGTTGATCGAGTAATCCACAATCGTGGAAGAAAGTCAATTGAAACCCCGTCGTTCGCGGAGGCTTACGAGTCAACCGTCTTTGTCTCCGGAATCGAAAACAGTACGGACAAAGTGAACTCGTTTAACCGGTTCAAAATCTCCTATCAAAGTTAGAACAAGTGTTCCAACGACATCTGAGATTCCGGTTACTCCAAACATTTCTGGAAACCCTGCCTCTATAGAAGAAGTTCAACAGCCGCAGAGGGACAGTAACAATGATCCTAGTCTGGGAGCAAATACTTGCGCTACTGAACCAGTTCCATCTGTAACCGGTTCAGAGAGTCTTGCTCCTCAAACAACTGTCGCTGTCGATTCAACCCCTTCTTCGGCACCAGAAATATTTTACGAACCTGACGGTCTTCCTCTTCCACCTGGTTTGATTGCGATAGAGGAAATTGTAGAGGATCCGCAAGCAAGTACTCCAACACATTTTGGAGTCGGGGTCACTCTATTTCCTTCATCAAAAGTTAGTCTACCACAAGTGGAAGTTCCTGTAGAATCGCTAGGAAATCTCTTGGATAGACTCAAAATGTCTGAACAACCGTCAACATCAAGGACTGTGTCGAATGACACAGCGACAACAGAAGCCCCTGCCGTCACTCCGACAATGTTTGCCGGCATACCATCTGTCCCGACTAGCTCGCAACCGCTAGAAGGAGTCCACCAAGGGACTATTTCGACAGTGTGGTCCGTTCCAGTTTGTTCCTCCAGAATAATATCCGGCAACTCTTATGTTGAAACTCGCCAGATTGATCCATTTGGAGGTTAATTTGGGCAATCCAGTCCCGAAGGACAAACAATCCCCTTGAGTTCTGGATTGCTACCGTATGGGGGGCAGTATGCCCTTTCATTACCCCCTCCGGGAGGGTATCCATACGGGAGTTCACAACAGTATTCAGGTTATACTGGAATTCCATCAAGTGGTTGGGTACCTATGCTACCTCAACAACCAAGGGTTGTATATTCTATGCAACAGTGTGTACCTATGTCGAACATCCCGACCACACCGGCTATTGTGATAGTGTTGCAAGTTCAAACGTTGCCTGTTGTAATGCAACAACCCCTTGACCCTGTGACACAACCACAATCACCAACTGGTGGGGTGACACAGGTCCAAACGGGTACAATTACCCCACACCTTGGTCCGACAGTTAGTATAGCACAACAGAACATGGCTTCACAACCATGGCTGGTGCAATACCAACAACCACAATTCCAGCAAGTGTACCAAGGTTCTGAGTAACAGATCTTTGCGAACAGTGGACAACCGTATATTCAAAACGATCAAAACCAACCGCTTTACAGTGGTCAAGTCCACCAACCGTATCAGTCATACCAACATCAATTACATTATGCTGGTATGCAAAGGCCCACTGCTCAGGCAATTCCATCGTACCCTGGGTATGCTTCACCTAACTTGAATCAACAGTTACCATTCATGGCAACTTTAGAGTTACCCGATTTACATCGGTTAACCAACGATCCGATTGCTTACGCCCCTTGGTGGCCAATGATTCCTCACAAACTTCCATCTGACATTCCTAAATTTAATGGAAATCCAGGTGAAGACCCATCGAATAACGTGATGACTTTTCATCTGTGGTGTTCATCAAACACCCTAAATGATGATTGGATAAGGCTTCGCCTTTTCCAGAGGACGTTAACGGGTCCAGCGGCGAAATGGTATATTGAATTACCTAGAGCCTCGTTCGACAATTTTAGCTCCCTAGCCACGACTTTCTTAACCCATTTTCAATTACCGATAAGGTATGAAACGGGAACGGAAATATTAACCAAATTCAAGCAGACAACTGCCACTCATATATCCGATGATATACATGAATGGTGTCGTCGTCGTAGGATGGTGAAAACATACGTTCCTGATCAGCTATTAGCTGAATGGTTTATCAAGTCGTTACTTCAGGCCATAACAGAAGATGTGGCCAAGGGGGGAGTCGTAACAGAGGAACAAGTTATTGCTCGTGCACAATATCTAGACTTAGTTTATACTCAGTCTGGCACGCTCTACGACAAAATACCTGACGCCCCTAGACCGGAATTCTCAATTCCTCCTCCTCCTAAATCAAATAGTGACTCTCATGCCGGCGATGGTGTGATTGGCACGGCAAACGCGAAATCGACAAAGGCTTCGTCTAAGAAAGCCCGTAAGAATTCGGATCAAAATGCAAAAGATGAAATTCTTGCTTTGGAAGTAAATGCCGTATCAGTAGATAAAGGCAAAGAAACCAATCAACCAAGAAGCAAGAAGATGCAAAACAAAGGGAAGAAAAAGAAACAGGGTGAGTCATCCCCTGAAAAAACTTCTTCAAACCCTCCTGGGAAAGGGAAACTAAAAAATCCATGTCAAATATGTGATGAGGATCATTGGACAGGCAAATGTCCGTACAAAGCTGAGCTTAAGAGATTCTTTAAAAGTTCGCAAACCTCAGCTGTGTTAACTGATCCGTTTCCCAATCCAGGTCAAAATCTGGTTGATAGTGGAAATGCTTCCTCGTCGCAAGTGCTCATGTTGTCGGTCTCAAAACAGCAGAATGATGCTTTGATTTCGACAAGGAACAAAGATTACGGGAATCCGCAGCTGTCAAATGACAAAGGTAAAGATCAACCAAGTAGTTCGACAACAACTTCGACAGAAGTTGTACCACCCATCATTCCTGAATTAACAATAAAACCGCCAAAGGGAGTAGTACACAAGTCGACATTTAATCCTTGCGCCAGAGCGGCGCAACATTATAACATAGTGGAAGATTTGGCCCAATCGCCATCCACTATGTCGACTCTTGAAGTACTACAAAATTACCCATCCCAAAGGCAGGCCTTGTTATCGGCTATTGGTGGGGTTGATCCTAAAGATTCCAATCTTGTATCCTTCGACCACAAAGGATACGATCCTCAGTTACCAGCTCAACTAGCTTTCCTTATCCAAGTGAAAGCCCTCAACAAAACTGTTCACAAAACAATTATTGATGAGGGGGCATCTACATGTATTATGTCGATGAGTTGCTGGAAGACTTTAGGATCTCCGACCTTGTCGTGATCTTCGACGACATTGAAAGCATTCGACGGAAGGACATATACCCCGTGCGGTATCCTTAATAACTTGAAAGTTGAACTGGGAGGAAAAACAGTAGAAATAGATGTTGAAGTCATCGATGGGAACCTTGACTACAACATCCTACTAGGAAGACCGTGGATCTATGCCATGGCAGCTGTTGTGTCGACTTATTTTAGGAAGATCGCATTCCCTTTTCAAGGAAGGATTACGATCGTCGACCAACAAGACTTCCTCCATAATGGTTCACAAGTTACAGGAAGCATTCCCATGATCCATGGAAGCAACCATTCGCTTCAAGACATCGGAGTAGGCCTACTGAAAGACCCCACATTAATGGGAACTTTCGCACTTCCACCTCCAATCTATATAGGAGAAGTAGCATTGGTAAGAGCCTGCAACATGATATCTTCCACGAAGATCTCAGAAGACGATATCGCTATGGATCATGCAATGGTTTTGCCCCCAAGCCCTATAGAAATATTGTAGCAATCAATGTTTCGGGCATGGGAGGCGAACCTAAGTCAACGCTCAATCAAGCGTTTGGGTAGATAGGTATAGAGAATATGGTACCCCGTTAGATCCTTGGTCGAAAGTACATGGGACTGATGAAGGAATCCTACAATCAATGTTGATTGAGGGGGCACCATGGAGTGATTTCCATCATCATTCCCTTCTTCCAGAATATGAAGAAGATACTCAACATGACCTTTATCACCCTTCAGTTTTTGAATTCCTATCAAATACTGTAAATACGGTGGATTCCGAGTGAAACTTATCCAATATTGAAGAGACTATAGCCATAAATATCTCGACTAAGACAAATGTTGTAGAGAATATTTATGTCGACAAAGGATGTTCTCCTTTAGAACTGGAAATATATAACGCTCTTTTTCGCGAATTCAGAGATGTCTTTGCTTGGTCATATGATGATATGCTAGGCATTGAATCGAGTATCGTTGAACATGAAATTAAAATGTATCCTGATGTCAAACCAGTAAGACAACGGCTTCGGCAGGTGCACCCCAAGAAAGCCGCTGCCATTAAGGCAGAAGTTGAAAAACTCCTCCATGCTAGTTTCATCTACCCGGTTCCTCTAACCGATTGGGTATCGAATATTGTCCCTGTTATGAAGAAACAAGGGACAATTAGAGTGTGTGTCGATTATAGGGATGCAAACCAAGCTTGTCCGAAGGACAACTACCCTACACCCTTCATCGACCAGATAATTGATGAATGCACCGGATGTGAAATCTTTTCATTCATGGATGGATTTTTGGGGTATAATCAAATAAATATCCACCCACAGGACCAGTCAAAGACTGCTTTCATCTGTCCGTGGGGCACATTCGCTTATCGAAAATTACCCTTTGGTTTAAAGAACGCAGGGGCGACGTTTCAGAGGGCAATGAATTATGCCTTCCATGACATCAAGAACATCGTTCAACCTTATCTCGACGACCTTTCGGCTCATTCGCGAAAGCAGACTGATCATCCGCAGCATTTAAGAGCGATATTTCTACGCTGCCGACACTACAAGATAAGACTCAATCCGCACAAATGTGTGTTTTGCGTCAATTCTGGTCGTTTACTTGGCTTTGTAGTCTCTAAGGATGGGATTCAGCTTGACCCTTGCAAGGTTCAGGCAATCATTAATTTGCCTCCACCTTCAAATTTGCTTCAGATTCAGAAACTCCAAGGGAAAGCAAACTTTCTGAGGAGGTTCATTCCAAATTACGTAGAAATTGCTAAAGGTTATACTCGTCTTTTGAAAAAGGATGTACCTTTTGTCTGGGATCAGGTAGCGCAAGCTTCCTTTGATGCTCTGAAAGATTCTCTAGTAAAAGCATCATTAATGTATGCCCCAGACTATCAAAGAGATTTTAACCTGTATCTGGCTGCAGCAGATACGATCATTGCGATGGTTTTAGTTCAAGAAGTCGATGGAATTGAACATCCTATATATTATTTAAGTAAAAACTTGAATGATACAGAAAGAAAATATTCTTATATTGAAAAGCTAACACTTGCTGATGTTCAAGCAATACAAATATTTCGACATTATGTCCTCTTTCGGAAAACTACCATTCTATCAGATTGCAACCCCATGACTTATATATTGTCGCGACAGTTGCTGGGGGGCAAGTATTCAAAATGGATAGCGATCCTTCAAGAGTTTGATCTCGAATTTGTCAAATCCAAATCAAAGAAAGCTTTAGTTTTCGCAGAATTATTGTGTGATCTCCCATCGTCGTCCAACGATGAAACATCAGAAGAGTCAATCGTGGACGAAAGTTTGTTTCTGATATCTGCAAGCAATGAGTGGTATGGAGATATTATAATTTATCTCCAAACCCAAAAATTTAGGCCTGACACCTCTCACTCAGAACAGAAACGTATACGATACCAAGCGAAAGACTACATGATCGTTGGTGATACACTTTACCGTCAAGGTATCGATACAGTTCTGAGGAGGTGCCTCACCCATGAAGAGGCCGAAAAAGCCCTGTATGAGTGTCATTCAGGCGCGTGTGGGGGGCATCAATCTGGATATGCTACATCACAAAAAATCTTACGAGCAGGATACTTATGGCCAACCATGTTCAAAGATTGCATAACCGCAGTCAGAAGTTGCCATGCTTGTCAAATTTTCGATAGCAAAACCAGAAGCCCACTCGCACCTTTACAGCCAATAGTTGCTGTTGGGCCTTTCGCCAAATGGGGCATCGATTTCATGACATGTAACCCCACCTCGACCAGGGGGCATGGGTATATTATAGTCGCTGTTGACTATTTTACCAAATGGGCCGAGGCGATGCCTACATTAGATAACACTGGTGAAACAGCTGCCCTTTTCTTTTTCAATCATGTAGTCGCCAGGTTCGGCGTACCACAGGCCATAGTTACAGATCATGGGTCGCATTTTCGCAATCACATGACGGTTGAATTAGCTGCCAAGCTAGGGCTATCTCACGACAGCTCTACCCCGTATTATCCGCAAGCCAACGGACAAGTTGAAGCAATCAACAAGGTCCTGAAGCGTATGTTGCAAAGGATGATCGGGGTTCACAAAAGAAGGTGGCACCTAATCCTGTACTCAGCCTTGTGGGCTTACCGAACATCGGTAAGGAATGCGACTGGGTTCACACCTTTCCAACTGGTGTATGGCCTGGAATCAGTCTTGCCAATCCAGTGTGAAATTTCGTCTCTTAAACTCGCAATTGATCTCCTCTCCGGAACTTCGGAAGAAGAGGCCCGTTTCTTGGAATTAATCCAATTGGATGAAACCCGTCGTGACGCCGCTTTGGCTAATGAAGCCCATAAGAAATGAGTCAAGGCGCAGTTCGACAAAAATGTAAAACCCCGTGTCTTCTCAGAAGGTGACTTGGTCTTGCTTTATGACCAAGAATCCGATAAATCGGGAGCAGGTAAATTTAATTCTTTATGGATGGGCCCCTACATTGTTAAACGAGTGTTAGCAAAAGGAGCCTACGAGTTAATGGATTATGACGGAATTCCACTGGCGCAACCCCGTAATGGGTTGTACCTCAAGCGTTACTATGCTTAAATAGTGACCAATATGCATGCACCTCGATTTGCGTTATTATACTGGGGGCATGCAAACCTGTAATTGAGCAATTTTAGCACACAGTTCATGCTCGTTAAAAAATAAACATAAGACCGAGCAAATGTTTCCACCCGCGTTTAAGCTCGTTAAAAAATGAACTATCCCGGTAAATAACCACTGTGAATGTAATATCATCAGCCATTAAAACCTTGGTCGTGTTTGCACCGTCACCTCCACTTTCCATTGGCCGATCGTTCACCTCCATATGATTGTTTACCCTTTTTGAGGAACAGCTGCAAAGAGTGATTTCACCTAGCCATCCTTGTGACACTGCCGTGATTGGAAAATTCCAACCTGTACTTGGAATCAGCTGCTAACCCTGTTTATCACTCGCTCCTCAAAAGACGAGTCTTCTTTAAGCTCTTTTTAGCTGACTCGTAAAATATGAAAAGATTGCCGAGTCCTTGGCCTTCCAGCTCGTTAAAGGGACAGGAAGAGCTATCCCTCCTCTAGATTTTAATCTTTTTGGACCTGAGGGATTATTGCACAAAAAGATCGAGCGCTTGTTTTATTCGGCTCGTTAAAACTATCGAAAACTCATCCCTTCTGTATTGTTTTATAATTTTTCAGACTTAAGGGATTAGATGACGAAAAAGGAATTTTGGAGTTAACTTTATGTACCTTTTCAGACTCTCTAAAAATGAAAAGGACTGAGTTATCCTTGTCGTTAGACTCGTTAAAATCATTAAATAGCACAAACTTGTCTTTAGACGAGAACGAGTTTCACTATCGCTAGGCTCGTTAAAACATAGCGATGGGCTTGCCCGAAGGGCAGGTTATAGAAAAAGCATATGTTATCCTCCTCAAGCTTGACAAAAATAAAGAGGTACTGGTTAGCAATGACTGGGGAAAAATTGGGAGAAACTAAAGAAAACTTTGATGGTAGCAAGTCGCTCTTGAACATGACACTTTTCCTCCGTACCACAATCGGGTTGGGTTGTTTCATTCACCGGTCACATCCATGGTCTCGCCATACCATCCATATTTGGGGTAATGCTACCGATCCATCGTATCAGTGTCGCCATATGTTCAAGAGAAGTCGTTCAGAAAAGTCAACCATGTCCCATCCACTGCCATACATTATCCTTCATCCTTTCATGACCGCCACCCTGAATCATATGTCACAGATCGTTTTCACGTCCATTAAAATCATTAGCTCCGTTCCGTGTCACTGATGTGGGATTCATTAAGGCCCTCCTTTGACGGATCGCTTCTTGTCGACATCAGCTCATTATCCAAGAAGTTGATCTAGGAACAACCCCTTCAGTACTTTGAAGCTTGCATGCCTCAATGGCAAGTTTCTCACTTCTGGCGACAGGTATACATCAATGACCTTCGACTGAAAGATTTTGCGTGGTGTTTGACGCCAAGTCCTTTATTCACACCACATGAATTGTACTGCAGTACCTTGAGGGTCATTATCATTATCGGTGATTCCTCTCGCGCTTGTTAACGGTTTACATCATTGACCGGTAATCAAGCGATGTCTTTCCATGTTCGACTTCAGAACATTTCTCACATGGATCGACTTGTACTTAGAGTGAAGATCGAACGAGTTTGAAGACCCCGGATCTAGTTTCAACCATCCGGGCTGCAATATATATTCAGGAAAGATAAAGACATTGACATGTACATCATTGCAGCAGATAATCATCCTACTCAAAGGATGATAATTTCATCAAAATTATCAGTCTACCATCAGACGATTGTCTGTTCTATGTACAGAAAAATGAATTTATAAAGCTGAGCATGGGAATGCCCGCCTCAGCTAGATCATGAAAGCAGTATGAAAAATAATGTATTGTATTGTATCTTATTACAGGTCTCCTCCCAGCATTGGATGAACTTCGGATCCCCCTGATAAAGCATTTCACCCGATAAACGGCCTCATACTTTAGGGGGCAACTGTTATAGACATTTTTGTGCCTTACAACATTGAGCATGAAATGTCCATAATCTAAGGGATCCAAAGTCCCTAAACATGTTGTTCCTACCCCTAGAGGAACAAGGCTAACAAACCACAGCAATTCACAGAAGTTCTCCACCAGAAACTGCTCAAAAACAAGTCAATTCAGGATCATTTCAGTGGCTACACTAGCTGTTTGCGCTGAATGTCAAAGACAACACTGGCTACCTGCGTTGAATGTCAAAGGGAACACTGGCTACCTGCGCTGAACGAGAATGGACATGTGGCAAGCTCATTTCTCAAGGTGTCAAAACCCAGGAAGCTTCCAAAATGACACTTGCCTCAGGGAATTCGACTGGTGATGAGTAAGAGGTTCCAAATCTCCAAGTGGAAGCAAGAACCTCCAAGTGGAATCAAGAACTGACAGAGGGAGAGGACACTAGTCAGATCTCAAGCTGACTCATCCTCTCTCCAAACATCTATATATGGATCTCTCCTCCATGAGATCTAGAGGCTGGAATTTTGTTATTGCAAAGAATTGCTGTTGGTTTGAGATTGGAATCATTGGGTGCTTAATGATTTGAAGGGGGTGAAGATAGGAATTCCATTTGCTGGGAAGGAGATGCTAGATTGGAGCCCTCTGGGTTGTATCTCTTCCTGAACCTTGTTATTCATCAATAAAGCTATCTTGGTTTCTCCTATATGCTGATGTATTTTTGATGTATGAATGCATTAGTATGTTTAGTTTATTTCTAATCCTAAACTAGTTATGAATGTGAATATCTGTCTTTGTGTAGTGTTCTTCTCTTGTCGCAAGTAGTTGTTCTCTTGTGATCTTACAGGAACCCGTTGAAGCTGGACAAGCAAGAAGGCAAGTAGCTATTCTCTTGTGATCTTGCATGAACCTGTTGAAGCTGGGCGAGTGAGAAGGCAAGTAGCTGTGAACTCCCAAAGAGAAGAGAGACCGGATCGAGGGACAAACGAAAGACACCGGTAAGTCTATTTATCTCTCTTCTTTCACATTTCATAAAGGAAGAAACCAGAATAGCTGTCCTTGTTTGTTGCTAAGGCACTGTCACACCTTAGGTGGATAGGATCGTCCTGCATAGGCATTTTTCCCCACAACACCCCTATATCGATGAGACTGGATGCTCCATTAACCAAAGTATTAGTGAACACGCAGCCCACCTCAAGCATATGAGAACCAAGTCTTCTGCTTTAGCAGAGCATGTGGAGAAAACCAATCACCATGTCTGCATCGAAGAAGCTAGTGTGATTGCTAGAGTGTCACAATTCCATCATAGCACATTTAGGGAAGCCCTTGAGATTGGAAAATAAGCCGAACAATCTCAAAGATCAGTAGTTGCTGGGTCCCGGCCCTCTTCTCCTAGTCGTTTTCTCCCTTGATGTTTTTTTTAGGATGGTAATTTTTATTTTATTTTTTTTCTCTGATATTTATTTAAACTCTTATTTATTTATTTTTATTTTTTGTTTTTTTAGTATGGTAATTTTTTCTAATTCTTGAATTCTCTGATATTTATTTAAACTCCTTTACTATCAAATTAAGATTAATTTTTTTTTAAGTATGGTAATTTTTTCTAATTCTTGAATTCTCTAATATTTATTTAAACTCGGTTACTATCAAATTAAAATTAATATTTTTGTTTCTATTTTAAGATATATTCATAAAAATATATGTCATTTTAGTTTATATTTAAAATAGAATTAACTATTTATAGATTATTCTATTTTAGCTTATACAACTTACTAATATTTAGTAACTATTTGATAACTAATTAATTTATTCATGTATTTACTTAATTTAGATTAAGAATTAAATGTCCCTTTAACTTATATTTTAAAATATAATTAACTAATTTCTATTACTTGAATTATTTTATGATATATTAACTCGCTTTTTCTAACATATTTTTATAATTATGCCCTTCATAGTCTAGCTAGCCATTTCCTGGTCAAACCTAATTGTTATCATTTTAGCCCTTCCCTGGTGTTGACACCTAATCCGAAACAGATGGGTGAACTGGACAGTCATCTAGAAGATGAACTGATCCATCATATGTATGTATATAAATAATGTGTTAGCTAATGAATAAGATCAATCAGTTTTGTCTCTCATTCAATGTGGAGTTACCCTGGCCTGACATGGTATCAGAGCACAGGTCCCAAAATAATGTAACTCCTGCTGAGCGCTGCCTCATCCTGAGCGATTCCTTGATTTTTATTGAATGCCCTGCGCTCTCTGACTGCCAGAGACTGCGCCTCTGTCCTGAAGACTGCGCACTATCCATAATTATGCTGCTGAATGTGCATTGTTCTCAGTGATTGATATTGAATGCGCATAAGCGTTGATGCGTTTCTAATTGAATGCATCTCCAGACAGAGAGCCGTTACCATGGCCTGAGTCCGAGGCGTTTAAACTGTGTGATTTCTTTCCAGAATCTTTCGGCTCTGAAATGGTTTACTTGCATTTTGGTGCCGCCTTCAAGTGAAATTTTCTTTCAATAATTTTTGGGTTTGAGGGATTACACTGCCATTCCGTCCCTTTGAATGTCCTTCGCTCATTCTGAATAAACCGCTCTGCTATTTTGTCTCCCAAATTGGTTAACTCAGCATCACTTATCTGACAGACCGCGGCCTTGAGTGCTCGACTGATAGCTGTGGTAAAATCCGTGAATGCTGATTTGCATTCTTGGGTTTTTCGGATGATTTCAATGTCCCTGCGTCCTCCATCGATCCATTCAAAAATCATACCCTCAGTTTTATTATTCGCTGCGTTTTTTGAACTGTAGTATCGACTGCGTTTTTGTAAGAACTGTGGTTACGCTGCGTTTTTTGATGAGATTCTATTGAAGCGCATGCTTGTGTATCTATTGGTATCGTAATACTCCAGATTTCCCATGGAATTGCTGTGACACAAAGCTGCGGGGATTGTTGGCTTCGAATTACAGTGAGAGATATTTTTTCAAAAAAAAAAAATTGTGCTTTATTTTATGATCTGTACGTTCCCAATCTTATCGGATATGCAAGGATATTAGCCAACATTGTTGCATTTGGAGAGTGCTTTTCCAACAAGAAGCTCTTCACTACACTTTATTTTGTTAGCTTTGTGTGTGATGAATTGGATGGACGTTTTGCACGCATGTTGAATCAAGCATCTACTTTTGGAGCTGTCGGTGACCTGGCTGCAAGTGGCCTTTTGAAATTGCGGGAATTGAAATAATAATACAGTGAAGTGAATGCGCTTTTTTTTCAATTGCATTGATAATATTGTAGCAGTGATATATGAGCGCCCTCTTTTTTCAAAACAATATTGTAGCAGTGATATATGAGCGCCCTCTTTTTTCAAAACATAATATTGTAGCAGTGATATAGGTTGAAGAGATACCTTGAGCGCCCTCTTTTTTTCTCAAAACATAATATTGTGGAAGTGATATAAAGAAATGGTGATATAAGAAATGCTGATGATATGCTGATGAAATGTTAGAAGAAAAATAAATGCATAAGGCTATCATATAAGGATTTTTTTCTCTCAACAGAAGTTTTTTGGCAGAGATATTTTTTTTTTACAGAATGCATTCAATCATTTCTATGGTAGGAATAGTTCTCACTGGCAAGGAGAACTATTCAGAATGGTCTCGGATGGTAAAACACACCCTCATCTACAATGAGCTGTGGAAAGGAGTGTGTGTCGGAGAAGAAGACAAAGACCCTGTGCAGCCTACATCAGATAAAGAACTTGTTATTTGGGAAAACAAGAACAACAAATCCTATGCATTGATCGCAGCATCTGTAAATGAGGAAGTAAGTCGTCATATTTCATCCTATTCCACTGCCTTTGAAGCTTTACAAAAGCTGAAAGAACTCTATGATACACATTCTGCACTTAAAGTTGTTCAGCTCATGATTAAACTCTTCACTCTTGAACTGAAAAATAATGATCCTCTTGCTCTTGCATCTGAAATAAAGTCTATAATGCATGATATTAAATCCACTAAGGTTGAGCTAGATATCTCTCTTATTGCCTTTCTCAAAGCACTCTATCCTACCTACTCTAATTATCTTGAGTCTTTACAAGCAAATGGAAATCTTAAAGATATAACCTTTGACACTCTTGTGAAAAAGTTTGCTGAAAGAGAGAAAGCCTTTGGAAAGAAAACAGTCCCTGAATCTTCTGAAGAGACTGTTTGCCTTGCTCATAAAGAAAAGCATCCTACTCAAGATTCTACAAGAGGAAGAGGTGGACGAAGAGGAAGAGGAAGATACTTCAGAGGCAGGGGGGGCAAACATCCTCAAGCAGAAAAGGCAGATCTGCATTGCATTCGTTGCAAACGAAATGGATCACATGATGCTTCTACATGCAAGCTACCATGGGACAAAGTTGAGCAGAGAAGAAATCAGCAGAAAGGTAAAACTGATGACACAGACAAAGGTAAAGCACCTGAATCCGCTCACTATATTGAGGCACAATGTAACATTGGAGTAAATGAAGATCTGTTTAATGTTTCACTTGCTTCTTAGAAAAATGACTGGTTGCTTGATTCAGGAGCAACCTGTCATATGACTCATAGGAAAGATTTCTTTGAAGATTTCACTGACAATGTTGATGGAGCAGTATACTTTGCAGATCAGTAAAAAATCAAGCCATCAGGGCTTGGCACAATCAGGCTTAAACTGCCTGGTCTTCCAGACTTTCTTCTGGATCATGTTCTATATCTCCCACAGCTCAAGAGAAACTTGCTGTCCCTGGTCCACATCCGCCAGCAAGGTCACTCCATTCACATGTTTGATGGCAAGCTTGAGGTAAGAAAGGCATCTGACCACTCACTTGTCATGAGGGGTATAGAAGAAGAAAGACTTCTTAAACTGCAAGGAACCTCTGCTCATGCAACATTTCTCATATATTTCTCATCATGAAGAAGGTGCACTTCCATCAAGTTTATTATGGCATGCTAGATTTGGACATTTAAACTATGATAGTCTCCGCTTGTTGAAGAAAAATGGTGTTGCTGGTTTGCCTACAATTCCTAGAAAACATAAACAATGTGATGCCTGCATTCTAGGAAAGCACAACAAACAGTCTTTTCATGATTCACATTCAATAGCACATAGGAAGCTTGAACTTATTCATTCAGATTTATGTGGTCCAATGCCTGTTTCTTCTGCAAATGGAAATAAATATATCATGACATTTATTGATGATTACACCAGAATGTGTTGGGTTTATTTTTTGAAGAACAAATCTGATGCTTTTCAAACATTCAAGAATTTTCATAAATGGATTGAAAATGATGCACAATCTCATATTGGGTCTATTCGCATTGATAATGGAAAAGAATATACATCAAATGAATTTGAACACTATCTTCGCCAACATGGGATTAAACATCAAACAATTGTGCCTTATAATCCTCAACAGAATGGTGTAGCTGAAAGAATGAACAGAACAATTTTGAATATGGTACGATCCATGCTTTTCTTCAAAAATGTAAAGACAATGTTTTGGGCTGATGCTGTTCTATGTGCTGCATATATAAAGAATATATGTCCATCTAGTGCTATAAGAAACAAGACTCCTTATGAATTGTGGTATGGACATGTTCCTTCGGTAAAACATCTCAGGATATTTGGTTCCACCTGTTATGCTTTAATACCAAAGGTACATAGAAACAAACTTGGTGCTAGAAGTCGTAAGTGTATCTTCCTGGGGTATTCAAACACATCTAAAGCATACCGCCTTTATGATGAAGTAAATAAAAAGTTTGTTTTATCTAGAGATGTCATTTTTCTTGAATCATCCAAATCTGACAGTGTTGTTGAGCGGCAACTTGATCGCTTGGATAGATTCACAAAACCGAAATCATTCCAAGAGTTTGATAATTAGATTCCACATCTTGAAGGGGGGATTCCTATACTAGATCAACATGTGGAATCTTCTTCTGAAGAACAATCTCCCCTGCATGACACTCCAACAACGGATGATGCTTTAAGTGATGTAATTGATAGAATTGGGAGACTTAATCTTGATTCAGTCCCAACTCAATCAACAGAACAGCCTGGACCATCTCAGAAAGGTCCCCCAAAGTGGCTGACAAAGACACTTGAAAGTGTTCATCCTGATGAAATTGGAAAAACAGGAACCAGAAATACAAACCGACAAGATGGAGGTGATGTAGATAACTCTAATTCACCTGTTGATATGGATGTTACTTATGATTGTGAATTGAACTTGTCTACAGATTTTGAACCAACTTCCTTCAAAGAAGCTGCTTCTCATGATGAATGGAAAGAAGCGATGCAGAAGGGGTATGATGCCCTCATAAAGAATGGCACTTGGAAGCTGGTTGATCCTCCATTTGGAACCAAACCAATTGGCTGCAAGTGGGTCTACAAGAACAAGTATAAAGCTGATGGCTCACTTGACAAGCACAAAGCTAGGCTTGTGGCAAAAGGTTTTGCACAGAAGGAAGGGGTCGATTATGAGGAAACTTTTGCTCCCACAGCAAAATGGGCCACCATCCAGACACTCTTTGCACTAGCTGCTCAGAACGGTTGGAAAGTCCATCAAATGGATGTAAAAACTGCATTCTTGAATGGAGATCTAAAAGATAATGTTTTTATGTCCCAGCCTGAAGGATTTGCTGTGAAAGGACATGAACACAAAGTATGCAAACTTGTGAAGTCCTTGTATGGCCTCAAACAAGCACCACGAGCCTGGTATGAAAAACTAATTGAGCATCTTCTGAAACTCAACTTCAAACATTTTGATCTTGATGATGCAACTTTATTTGTCAAGAAAGTTGGCAAAACAGTTGTATATCTTGTGGTACATGTAGATGATCTTTTAATGACACGGAACAATGAAAGCTATATTGCATCCATAAAGAAAGAATTAGGAAATTTTTTTGAAATGACTGATTTGGGCTATGTTCATTACTATCTTGGCATTGAAGTAACCCAACATCCAAAGTCCATATTTCTTTCTCAAAAGAAATACATTGGAGATTTGTTAAACAGATTTGGCATGACAGAGTGCAATCACCTTTCTACTCCAATGGAACAAAACTTGAAGCTCACATCTATTGAAGGAAAGGAATTTGAGGATGAAACAAAGTATAGACAGCTTGTAGGAAGTCTCATCTACCTCACTACTACCAGACCAGACATTTCATTTGCTGTTGGAATCCTCTCCAGGTTTATGCAAAAGCCTTGTGAGGGACATTGGTCTGCTGCAAAAAGAGTTCTAAGGTACTTGAAGGGAACTCAAGATCTTGGAATCAAGTATACACAGGTGGACGACTTCAACTTGATTGGATACTCTGATTCAGACTTCGATGGAGACAAAGAAACTGGGGTATCTACTTCAAGATATGCTATGAGTCTTGGGTCAGGAGTTGTCTCCTGGAGATCACGCAAACAATCAGTACCAGCAGATTCCACAACAGAAGCAGAATATGTGGCAGCAGTTGAAGCAACGAAAGAAATTGTGTGGCTCAAGAAAATTCTTGAAGATTTGCAGGTAAAACAAATACAATCAACTCCACTCATGATTGATAACACATCTGCAATAAAGTTGGCTAAGAACCCAAAGTTCCATGATCGTACTAAGCACATCAATACTAAATATCATCTGATCCGACATCATGTTGAGGCCAAAACAATCCATCTCCGTCATTGTTCCACAAACGAGCAAATTGCAGACATCTTCACCAAAGCGCTTGGAAGAGAAAAGCTTGAAAGATTCAGAATGATGCTTGGACTCACCAACATCCCTTCAGATTAAGGGGGGGAATGTTGACACCTAATCCGAAACGGATGGGTGAACTGGACAGTCATCTAGAAGATGAACTGATCCATCATATGTATGTATATAAATAATGTGTTAGCTAATGAATAAGATCAATCAGTTTTGTCTCTCGTTCAATGTGGAGTTACCCTGGCCTGACACCTGGTCTGGAAATTTGGTCATGGGATATTCTGCCCGATCTATTTATAATGCATAACAAGATCTCTCATTCAACTTGTCCTGACGATGAACCACACTGGTTGGTTCAAAACGCATCGACTAAAATATCTCTATGTGATTTTTTGCCGAAGATTCTTCTCAAAATTAATATGGATCACAGAAGCCTAAATTCATTAAATCCAAATTTTGTTAACTATATGTTATAATAGGTTAGTCTATTTCATAGAAAAAAATGATGTTTTTTATTCATTTTTTTATATTAATTTTAATCAAAATCTCACAAAGATTTGTAAAAACTTGAGTTCAAGTTGTTTAATTTGTAAAATTTGAGTGTTTGAGAAATTTTTCAGAGTAAATGTAATTTAAATAACAAAAAATCACATTCTTACTTAAAATTGTATTGTGAAATTCATGTGAAAAACTATTTCGTCAATATATTAAACTACACCTATTATAATATATAAAAATCTATTAATAACCATTATTGTTTTTAATATCACAAGTTACGCCGTAAGGCATTTCCCTCTGAAACCCATCCCCTATTTGCCTACCTGTCATCCTTGGACACCGTACGATTAGATGTTAGACGATTACAAAAACTTAAACCGTCGATCAATCCCTCTGAACCGTTCAACTCCCATTTACTTTGAAGTGCGATCAATCTCCTTGGAAGTGTTATCACATTCCATTTTCTGATCGTCAATACCAGTAGGCAGGAATTGACAGGAAGAAGAATATGGAGATAACAGCTGCAGGAAGATCATCATTGTGGTGGGATATGCAGAGTTGTCCCCTGCCTCCTCTTTTCGATCCTTTCATCGTTACTTCCATAGACTCTGCTTTACTTCACAAATTTAACATCATCAATGTTAATGGAGCGTGCGATGGCTGTAGATCCCTGAATGACTATCAATTCTCTGCCTATGCATTATTCTCTCTGGCTGAGATGGAGCTTTACCAGACTCTCATTAACTTTGGAATCCGTCTGCTCCAACTCCCTCCAGGTCAGTACATTCATTGCCCTAGCTTTGCTTATTTTCAGAACTCTAAATCATGGAATCATTCATTGCGCTAGCTTTTCTTACTTCAGAAACCTAAGGGTTGCAACACATGGTATGGTGGTGGATATATTGGGAAATAACCAATTTGTTGGTGGAAATAATTTCATTAGAATACTACCATCGATCTGGAAGACTCGGGATTTCGAATCAGCAGGTTATGGCAATATAGTGATCATTTGTTATATCTCTTGATTCTGTGTATCAATCTATTATAGGCCTTTATTCTAGATTCTGTGTATTAATCTATTATATGTCTTGATTCTGTGTATTAAGATGAAAAAATTGACGATATCCTGAATTATGTTCTGGAAAAAAGAAGAGGGTTCAATTAAAATGTCTGGAGGCCTTATCATTTGTAGGTGAGGTTGCAGTGTTTTGTTTTGACTTTACTCATTTTTTTGAAGGTTAGAATCAAGACATATAATAGATGAACACAATATTACCATTATCTGAATTATGTGCTGGAAATATAGCAGATGAACACAATATTACCATAATCTGAATTATGTGCTGGAAAAAGGAGGGTTAAATTATTCCTTCATTGAAATGTTTGGAGGCCTTATCATTTGCAGGTGGCATTGCAGCGTTTTGCTTTTTGGGAATCCGACCTTTGATTTTCTCCATTTACCTCTTCTTTTGAATTTGTCAACAACTTTTCAATTAATTTTTGAAATTTCATTTTCTGGTCATTGAATTCTGTGTTCTTTCCAGGTTGAGAAATTCTTATCAAACGGATTTAACAATATTTGCACCTTCATCTTTGAGAATTCCAGAAACCCTCCATCCTTAGTTTATCTCTTTTATAATTCTTCTACATAGAGTCGTTTATATCTTTGAAGCATTCATTATTGACGAAGTCGTAGACCCTTCGTTGTGGATTTTATATGCTCGTATTGCTGTAGATCCTACAGAAATCTCTTAATGTTAAGGATGGTTTACAAAATCCCTTTTATTTTTCCTTTTAATACTTCCTTGTCATTTGTAGGTGGGGTTGCAGCGTTCTTCTTTGATGGAATCTGGCCTTTGATTTGCTCCATTTACCTCTTCTTTTGAATTTGTCAACAACTTTTCAATTTATTTTTGAAATTTCATTTTCTGGTCATTGAATTCTGTGTTCTGCATTTCTGTGTTCTTTGCAAGTTGAGAAATTCTTATCCAAGGGATTTAACAATATTTGCACCTTCATCTTTGAGAATTCCAGAAACCCTCCATCCTTAGTATATCTCTTTTATAATTCTTCTACATAGAGTCATTTATATCTTTGAAGCATTCATCATTGATGAAGCCCTAGACCTTTCGTTGTAGATTTTATATGCTCGTATTGATGTAGATCCTAAAGAAATCTCTTAACGTTAAGAATGGTTTACAAAATCCCTTTTATTTTGTCTTTTAATACTTCATGTCTGGAGGCCTTGTCATTTGCAGGTGGGGTTCCAACGTTTTGCTGTGAGGGAATCCGACCTTTAATTTGCTCCATTTACCTCTTCTCTGGACTTTGCCAACAACTTTTCAATTTATTTTTGCAATTTCATTTTCTCATCATTGAGTTTTGTGTTCTTTGCAGGTTGGGAAATTCATATCCAATGGATTTAACAATCTTTGCACCTTCTTCTTTGAGAATTCTAGAAACCCTCCACCCGCAGTTTATCTCTTCTATAATTCTTCTACATAGAGTTGTTTATATCTTTATATCTTTGAAGCATTCATCATTCATGAAGCCCTAGACCTTTCGTTGCAAATTTTATATGCTCGTATTGCTGCAGATCTTAAAGAAATCTCTTAATGTTAAGGAGGGTTTACAAAATCCCTTTTATTTTTTCTTTAAGACTTCCTTTTGATCTTGTTTTCGTGAAGAGGGTAGACTTCAATTTTCCTGCTTCAAAGAGGGCTAGAGATGGCAATGGTAATGAGTTTGGGTTATTTTTGTAGACTTTTGCACATCATCTGTTTCTCTTTTATCGATTTAGAGCATTTTTTACGACGGTAGAATTTGTGTTTTCAATGTAATCTCAGTAGTGCCTACAATAAAGTGCATCTGTATAGCTCTTACTGTTATGGTGCGAACATCAATATGAATTTTGGGTATGTTTTCTGGTTGTTTTTCATGGTTATTCGATTGTCAAATTTGGTATCGGTTAAGTTTTCACGAACTGCTCTATTTTGCAGATATTCAAGTTTAATTAGAGGTCCCTGAAGTGAAAATTTCCTGTTAAAAAGGTAAAAATCTTAGATCCCTTCACGTTTCAATCTTTTTGATAGTTTATTTTTTTGAGTTTGTGGAGAAGTTCGAATACCTGAAACTTTGATTTGAACTTATCTCGGTAAAAGGTACAAGAAAAAATCACAGAATTATGCATCTTTGGGCTGTGCCATATAATTGGGTTGTGAAAACAAAGATTTAGAAAAAAAATTTACTTATTAAGTTGTCTGAAGATTTTTGGATTGAATATTTAAAACATTTTCGAAAAAAATCACATTAAATTTTTTTAAAGCGGATCATACAATTATATAATTACGCTGTAAGGCGTTTCCCTGTGAAACCCATCATCCTCTTTGCCTACCTGTCATCCTTGGACACCGTACGATTAGATGTTAGACGATTACAAATACTTAAACCGTCGATCAATCCATCTGAACTGTTCAGCTCCCATTTACTTTGAAGTGCAATCAATCTCCTTGGAAGTGTTATCACATTCCATTTTCTGATCGTCAATACCAGTAGGCAGGAATTGACAGGAAGAAGAATATGGAGATAATAGATGCAGGAAGATCATCATTGTAGTGGGATATGCAGAGTTGTCCCCTACCTCCTCCTTTCGATCCTTTCATCGTTACTTCCATAGACTCTGCTTTACTTCACAAATTTAACATCATCGATGTTAATGGAGCGCATGATGGCTGCAGATCCTTGAATGACTATCACTTCTCTACCTATGCATTCTTCTCTCCGGCCGAGAAGAGGCTTTACCAGACTCTCATTAACTCTGGAATCCATCTGCTCCAACTCCCTCCAGGTCAGTACATTCATTGCCCTAGCTTTGCTTATTTTCAGAACTCTAAATCATGGAATCATTCATTGTGCTAGCTTTTCTTACTTCAGAAACCTAGATCATTTAGGAAATTTTCATCTTTCGGATAAGATCTTCTGTTAACACTTTCCTGCCCCTATTAGTTTCCCTGGTTGTGTATCTTTTCTCCAGAGGAGAAGACATCATTTTCATTACTTTTCATTAAGAAAGAGGAGCACAGTTACATACATAACCTAAAATACTTCAAAGGCATATACACTTCAAAGTCAGCTACTGTAACCCACACAAAATTGTCTGGTATGGACAAAAACAAATATGACAAGAATAGCTTAAAGCTTTGCAAACACTGAATGAAATTGCTGAAAATGATACATAACAGATAGACTGAGACATTTTAAACTCCATATTACAAGAAGGATTGACTATTTATAAACAAAAAATTAGACTGTTCATAAGCAGAAAGAAAGGAAAGAACCTCTTGACATAAAAAAGGATGTGAGCCAAGTGAATATCACTTGGAATCTGAACTGATACCCTCCTGAATAACCGAATGTCTCTTCATTATTTAAAGAAGATGTGATCATCCTTCAGAAGAGTTTTCTTGGATAGATAATCAACTTGATAGTTCCATTCTCCAGATAAATTATGAAAGTGATCCTTAAGAAATTGAATTCAGTCCATCCAATGCTTAGGGAAAGAACCTTCAGATGACCCTTTGCCTATCTTTAAATTCAGTCCATCCAATGCTTGAGGGAAGAAGAACCTTTAGATGCCCCTTTGCCTATATCTTCAGTTGCAAGTAGTTGTTCAGCAAATGTCATTCATCTCGATTGAATTAGATCATGTTTCCCCTCACTTCCGTCATATTTCTTTGGGTGTCCATTGATAGTGGTATTTGTCTTGAGATTGCCTTTAGGTTAGGAATCGAAGGGCAGAAGAAGTTACCAGACTTCTACAATAGTTAAATATTTCTGGACAGTAACACATAATAAATACTCACAATATCATCACACAGTAACAAATAATAGAGTTGGGGCTCTGTAATTCTAATTTATTAAATATCTCGAGAATACAAGATTATAAAAAAACTACTGAAAAATTCTTTATAAAGATCATGGAGAATTTGATTATAAAAAAACTACTAGAAAATTCTTTATAAAGATGATGGAGAATTTTCTAGAAATACTAATTATGTGGATAGATATGGTCTATTTCTAAATGTAAATTTTAAAATTTCCATTATTTAAAAAATGAAAAATTATTGATAGAATGTGAATATTTTTCATGGAATATATGATACAACCCATAAAATCAAGAGTTTCCAAACTGTTTTTCAATTTCCTACCTCCTATTTTGTCTTGGCTTTACAAATTATCTGGGTTACAAATTACAAATTATCTGGATTACAAACCTCCACTTTTGTCTTGGCTTTACAAATACTCTGAATTACAAATTTCTGGATTACAAATTACAAATTATCTGGATTACAAACCTCCACTTTGGTCGTGGCTTTACAAATTATCTGGATTACAAACCTCCACTTTTGTCTTGGATTTACAAATACTCTGAATTACAAATAACATATACTTATTTTTATGGCCGTAAACATTTATCAACCATTTAATTTCACTTCACTGATTATAACTCTGCTAAATTAGCTGAACTATGAATAATGGTAAATTAGTTGCAAGTATGAATAATGGTTTAAGTATGACTAATGGTTCCTAAATTTTAACTCAGGAATAATTATGTGTAACATGAATCATAGGCCAGAGGTACGAAATGGAGAAAATGATGATTGCTGATATTCTTTTTTGGGCGATGGATACACCACCACCGGCAAATCTTATCTTCATCGTTGGGAGTGTGGATTTCTGTTACATTTTTCAGAAGCTCTGGCAGAGATCGTATAACATTTTCTTGGTCTACCTACACATGAATCACAGGCCAGAGATATGAAATGGAGAAAATGATGATCGCTGATATTCTTTTTTGGGCGATGGATACACCACCACCGGCAAATCTTATCTTCATCATTGGGAGTGTGGATTTCTGTTACATTTTTCAGAAGCTCTGGCAGAGATCGTATAACATTTTCTTGGTCTGCCCGTCTGCGAGACAAATTCGTAAAGGTATGTTAAATTCAGCCAACGATTGTCTGGAAGGGTTGCCTTTTCTCGGGTCGTTACAGGATGAAGATCATCAATCACACTCTCCTAGAGGGAATAGTGTATTTGATCACAATTGCTCTACTTCTTTCCCTGCTGCTTCAATCTCTGTTTACAAAACATAGACTTTCTCTACTGCTTTCCCTACTTTTTCAACCTCTAATCACGATACAGAGGCTTTTCCTACTCCTTCCCCTGTTTCTTCAACCTCTGTTCACGACAATGAGTCTTTCTCTGCTGCTTTTCCCGCTTCTTCAACCTCTGTTCACGATAGACAAATGGAAGAATCAAATAATGCATCCGTTCTTAAGTACAGTAGGGAAACTTTACTGAGTCTTAAACCCACCCTCAGTGGTAGATGGGATGGTACATGCGGCCTTCCATTTGATTTAACGGGCAGTGGCCCGACGCAGACAGAGCCTGGGTTCCATGGCCATTTTATTAGAACAGAGAAGCCTAGGAGCCCTGTATCTTCAGCATCGTCTACAGAAAAGAATAAATCGGCTTCGTTGGAGGAATTCAAAGCATGGCTGAACCGAGTTGTGAATGGCAGCAAACATGCAGAAAAGGGATACTCTATTTGGGCCCATTCATACAGACTTCTGGAAAGCAACTGGCATGATTCTGGATGAGAAGTTGCTGGGATTTTCAGATATCAGACAGCTTGTAGAGGAATGCAAGGACATTGTTGTGCTCAAGGAAGTGAAGCGAGGATGCCATCTGGCTTTTGCCGTTAAGCCCAATGAGTAGCAAAACCCCATGTTTGCATCAAAGGGGCAGTATCCAAAGCTGGTTAAAAAAATCAAATCTAAAGAGAAACCCAAAGACAGAAACAGACTCAACACGGAAACCAAAGGTTTCGGCCGAAGAATTCAGGGAATTTATATGTCATAATTCATTTCCTGCAAGAGGGAGAATTATCGCAGGGATTCCTGATGTCAACAAAATAGCAACAAATTCTTTGCCTACCTGTCATCCTTGGACACCGTACGATTAGATGTTAGACGATTACAAAAACTTGAACCGTCGATCAAAACAGTTACAAATTTGTTGGAAATAGTTACATATTACAAATTGGTTACGGAGGCAGACAATTGCAGTCTGGATTTTGTGAAGAATTATGTAGCTAATTTGGCAACAGCCCCTCCCCTGGATCCCTCCAGGCCACTCTGGAAAATTCATTTTCTGCGCGTTAAATCGGAGGATGCAGAGTCCAGCGCCTTCTGAATCTTGTAATTCCCTATTCAATTCCCAGATCTGCGCTGTGAATCCACTCTCCAGTCCAGCGCCTTCTGAATCTTGTAATTCCCTATTCAATTCCCGTATCTACGCTGTGAATCCACTCTCTAGTCCAGCGCCTTCTGAATCTTGTAATTCCCTATTCAATTCCCGGACCTACGCTGTGAATCCACTCTCCGGTGCCACCACGGCGTCTTGATCCTCTCGGCGACTCGATCCCGGGGAACTTTCTTGGTGGTCTCGGAGCAGGGCCAGTGACCAGTCTTTGGCAATGGGGCCTCCCAGGCCGAGCTGAACGTGGCGCATTCTGTGAAAAAGGGCAGGAACCATGGTGCACAGCACCATTCTGATGTTCTCAACCTCGTTCAGCAAGTCCTCTGACGCGTAAGCCAGCCCACCCCTGCGGTACTAATTCTTCTCCGACGTCGCAAGTTCGAGATGGAGGCGGTCCAAAGGTAATGCACGAGGCCGTGGAAGAGATTGATGAAGAGTGCGGGGTGCCAATCCCCAATCCAGAGGTAGGGTTTCTCCAGAGGTGTTTTCCAGGCGGGCGTCAGGACTTGCAGCACATCGTGCCTTGCTGCGCGGTCAAGGGCATCGTAGTGGGATTCGAAATGGAGACATAGTGCTTCCACTTGAGCCTCCACGCGGATCACGTCATCGGATTGCAGCTGCATCTTGGATATCACTGTAGAAGCTTTTACATGGTTTGTTTGTGTTAGCTATTTCGTTAAAGCTAAATCTCAAGAAACTACCAGCCATTGTTGCCATTACCTGGTGGACCATCGAATTTGTTTTAGGATCACTATTAGCCCTTTCCTCTATAGCAAAAGTTTTCTCAACTGAAACATTCTCAGCTAAAACAATCCTAGATATTACTACATGGGTAAACTGTTTTCTTCTACTTTGCTGTGCTATCAAAGCTGTTAGATGCCATACCTTCATCAGCACTAAGGATTTATCAGATCCCCTATTAAAGGAAACTGCAGAAGAAGAGATTCAAGTTACTCCATTGAGTAAAGCATGGTTTTTGAGCCGTCTAACTTAGACTTCGTTTTATGATTGTGATATTGTCGGTGGCAACTAGATTAAACTTCCTCATTGGTCATATCAAAGATCTCTTAGGAATATGTTTTATTTCCAAATAGAAGTAGATATTCTATACTTCTAATTAATTAGTCATTCACCAGTGGAGAGAACTCAAGGATGTATCTTCTTACAATCCTTAGTTTTGGTATTGAATTCATTGTTGAAAGGGCATTTTCTAGAGGGCAATCATGATTCCGACTGCAAACTTAGTTACATTGCAAGGACCAAAGGATGACGCATTTGTTATTTGTTTGTCTCAACATGCTTAATTTTGAGAAGCTTGACAACATGTTATAGAAAGCATTGAGAGCATTTGCAGGCCCGCTAAAGTTTCTGTTACCTTGTAACTGACCTTAGTAATTGCATATATGTTAATGCTGCATTTAGATATTGGGGCTGGGTGTTGTGGGGAAAAATGCCTATGCAGGACGATCCTATCCACCTAAGGTGTGACAGTGCCTTAGCAACAAACGAGTACAGCTATACTGGTTTCTTCCTTTAAGAAATATGAAAGAAGAGAGATCAATAGACTTACCGGTGTCTTCCCTTTGTCCCTCGATCTAGATCCTCTTCTCTTTGGGTGTTCACAGCTACTTGCCTCCTTGCTCGCCCAAGAGAACAGCTACTTGATTCCTGCGAGATCAAAAGAGAACATCTACTTGCGACAAGAGAAGAACACAACACAAAGGCAAATATTCATATTCATAAATGATTCAGGATTAGAATTAAATCAAATACACTAATGCAATCATACAAATACACCAGCATATAGGAGAAAACCAAGATAGCTTTATTGATGAATAACAAGGTTCAGGAAGAGATGCAACCCAGAGGGCTCCAATCCAGCATCTCCTTCCCAGCGATTGGAATTCCTATCTTCAGCCCCTTCAAAGCTTTAAGCACCCAATGATTCCAGTCTCAAACCAACAACAATTCTTTGCAATAACAAAATTCCAGCCTCTAGATCTCATGGAGGAGAGATCTATATATAGTTATTTTGGAGAGAGGATGAGTCAGCTTGAGATCTGACTAGTGTCCTATCCCTCTCTCAGTTCTTGAGTCCACTTGGAGGTTCTTGCTTCCACTTGGAGATTTGGAACCTCTTACTCATCACCAGTCGAATTCCCTGAGGCAAGTGTCATTTTGGAAGCTTCCTGAGCATTGACACCTTGAGGAATGAGTCTGCCACTTGTCCAAACTCGCTCAGCGCAGGTAGCTAGTGTTGGAGTTGACATTCAACGTAGGTAGACAGTGGAGCCACTGACATTCAGCGCAGATGGTCAATGGAGCAGTTGACATGATCCTGAATTGACTTGTTTTTGAGCAGTTTCAGGTGGAGAACTTTTGTGAATTGCTGTGGTTTGTTAGCCTTGTTCCTCTAGGGGTAGGAACAACATGTTTAGGGACTTTGGATCCCTTAGATTATGGACATTTCATGCTCAATGCTGTAAGGCACAAAAATGTCTATAACAGTTGCCCCCTAAAGTATGAGGCTGTTTATCGGGCGAAATGCTTTATCAGGGGGATCCGAAGTTCATCCAATGCTGGGAGGAGACCTGTAATACAATACATTATTTTTCATACTGCTTTCATGATCTAGCTGAGGCGGGCATTCCCATGCTCAGCTTTATAAATTCATTTTTCTGTACATAGAACAGACAATCGTCTGATGATAGACTGATAATTTTGATGAAATTATCATCCTTTGAGTAGGATGATTATCTGCTGCAATGATGTACATGTCAATGTCTTTATCTTTCCTGAATATATATCGCAGCCCGGATGGATGAAACTAGATCCGGGGTCTTCAAACTCATTCGATCTTCACTCTAAGTACAAGTCGATCCATGTGAGAATTGTTCTGAAGTCGAACATGGAAAGACATCGCTTGATTACCGGTCAATGATGTAAACCGTTAACAAGCGCGAGAGGAATCACCGATAATGATAATGACCCTCAAGGTACTGCAGTACAATTCACGTGGTGTGAATAAAGGACTTGGCGTCGAACACCACGCAAAATCTTTCGGTCGAAGGTCATTTATGTATACCTGTCGCTGGAAGTGAGAAACTTGCCATTGAGGCATGCAAGCTTCAAAGTACTGAAGGGGTTGTTCTTAGATCAACTTCTTGGATAATGAGTTGATGTCGACAAGAAGCGATCTGTCACAAGAGGGCCTTAATGAATCCCACATCAGTGACACGGAACAGAGCTAATGATTTTAGTGGAGGTGAAAACGATCTGTGACATATGATTCAGGGTGGCGGTCATGAATGGATGAAGGATAATGTATGGCAGTGGATGGGACCCGGTTGACTCTTTCTGAACGACTTCTCTTGAACATATGGCGACAATGATGCGATGGATCGGTAGCATTACCCCAAATATGGATGGTATGGCGAGACCATGGTGATGTGACCGGTGAATGAAACAACCCAACCCGATTGTGGTACGGAGGAAAAGTGTCATGTTCAAGAGCGACTTGCTACCATCAAAGTTTTCTTTAGTTTCTCCCAATTTTTCCTCAGTCATTGCTGACCAGTACCTCTTTATTTTTGTCAAGCTTGAGGAGGATAACATACGCTTGTTCTATAACCTGCCCTTCGGGCAAGCCCATCGCTATGTTTTAACGAGCCTAGCGATAGTGAAACTCGTTCTCGTCTAAAGACAAGTTTGTCGCTATTTAATAATTTTAACGAGTCTAACGACAAGGATAACTCGGTCCTTTTCATTTTTAGAGAGTCTGAAAAGGTACATAAAGTTAACTCCAAAATTCCTTTTTCGTCATCTAATCCCTTAAGTCTGAAAAAGTATAAAACAATACAGAAGGGATGAGTTTTCGATAATTTTAACGAGCCGAACAAAACAAGCGCTCGATATTTTTGTGCAATAATCCCTCAGGTCCAAAAAGATTAAAATCTAGAGGAGGGATGGCTCTTCCGACCCTTTAATGAGCTGGAAGGCCAAAACTCGACAATCTTTTCATATTTTACGAGTCAGTTGAAAAGAGCTTAAAGAAGACTCGTCTTTTGAGGAACGAGCGATAAACAGGGATAGCAGCTGATTCCAGGTACAAGTTGGAATTTTCCAATCATGGCAGTGTCACAAGGATGGCTAGGTGAAAACACTCTTCGCAGCTGTTCCTCAAAATGGGTAAACAATCATATGGAGGTGAACGATCGGCCAAATGAAAAGTGGAGGTGACAGGTGCAAACACGACCAAGGCTTTAACGGCTGATGATATTACATTCACAGTGGTTATTTACCGGGATAGTTCATTTTTTAATGAGCTTAAACGCGGGTGGAAACATTTGCTCGATCTTATGTTTATTTTTTAACGAGCATGAACTATGTGCTAAAACTGCTCGGATCTTGTGTTTATTTTTTAATGAGCATGAACTTTATGCTAAAGCTGCTCGATCTTGCCTTTATTTTTTAACGAGCATGAACTTTATGCTAAAACTACTCGATTACCCAGTCATTTGATAAGAGTGTCTCATCAAGATTATATTTTTTATGGAGCTTCATCTCACTAAGCTTTGCTCCGCATCCTCTCTTTATGCAAGTTAGGAAACGGCTAACCCAAAAAACAGATAAATAACCGCTCTTTGCTTGCACTCCAAAAGGTTTGCATGCCCCCAGGTATAAAGTACGATTTCAAAGTTACCTCTACTTCAATTCCATCGAAACTTTCGTTTCACCGGGAGAGGCCTACCTCTTTCAGGTTACCCAAAGATTGTCTCGTTAATCTTTCAAACAAAACACTTCCTCGGCAATGTCTACCGAAATAGACAGAGGTGAGTGACGATACCCGCCCTCTCACATAACTTTGACAAGAGAATCTTATTCCAGAACAACCCCTCTTCCAACCACGGACGGGGTACGGGCTAGTCATATTCTCCCGCGGAAACCTACCCTATACCCAAATTTTTCCTGCCGAAGCAGGCCAGGATGCATGCACCCTGGGTTCCAGTCATATCCTCCTGGATTACTCGCTCTCATCAGGAGGACGGACCGTGGGTTGAGACACTTCTTGCGTGTATAGACCATTTAGGGATGGTACATGACTATTTGCGATGCGTGATCCGGGAAACGAAAGTTGGTCCACGAGCTTGACCATTCTTCCTTCATGCAGAAAACACATTACTCTAAAGAGTGAGGAGACAATAGCTCCCATGCAATATATATAGTCTCGTCCAAGGAGTAGGTTATATTCCAAGGGTCCTTGAACGACCATCACGTTCATTTGAACGGTCTTCCCTTTCAATGTTATAGGCACATTGGGGAGGATCCCTAAAGGTCGACTGGTTCCTTTATCAAAGCCTGATAGACTTCTCATCTCAGGCAAAAGCGCTGGCGAACCAAGTGCTTTCCAAGCAATAGAGGAAAGGATACTCACAGATGCCCCCTCATCAATGATAGTGCCAGCCATTACCATTCTGTATATTTGAACGATAATTCTGAATGGTATGCTTGCTGGCAACCGGGGTCTGCCTAGTTGGTTCCAGTCAAAGGACACAACCAGGTTGCTTGGTGGTGGGACCGAATATACGGCCGGATATCGCTCTGACGAACTTCCTTCCTGCGATAAAGGAATGGTGGCATTGCCCCCTTGTTCATCAGAGTCAGTGTTAATGAAGAGAATTTGGACGGTGTCGTCTTTATTCTCCTTTGTGATGGTATCATTCGAAGATAGAGCCTCTGAAGGCAAAATCGGGTCAACTGCCGTATCAACCTGTTGACTTTCGTCAGGCATGGATCCAGACGGTTCATCTTCAATGATAGGTGCTTCGGCTGACCACCTAGGCGAGTCAGCCGGGTTCTCAACTAGTGAAGGACTTGGCAAGAGTTTTTGATATCCAGGAGGAAGTTGCGCTCGTAAAATCAGGCGATCTTCCAGAACTCTTTTAGCCTCGTCTAAGAAGGGACAACGGTGGATGGCGTGATCGCCTTCACACAGTTTGCAGGGAAATCGAAGTTTCCCTCTCTGTCCTGTGGCTTCACTTTCGCTAGTCGACGGTGAGCAATGAACATGACTATCAGAGGTTGATGCTACCGAATTGTGCAAACGGGGAGACCAGTCCCTTAGTATTCGAGGGATACAGGGACAATCTCTATGGAAGTGGTCTCACTTGCATATGACGCATGGCGATTTAGGCCTGGTTGGTGCTGTGTGTGGATTTTTGTCAGACGACTCTCATTTGCCCCCAGTTGCCTTTGGCTCCTTCTTCTTCTTCTTTTCTTTCTTCTTCTTTTCTTTCTTCTTCTTCTCTTTCTTCTCCTTAGGAGCCTGGTTTTTGGTTTTACCAGTTCCGTCAAGGGAAGAGGAAGGAGGAGAGGAAGATGAAGTAGAAGGCTGGTGGGCGACTCTGGTCTGGTCTAACTGTTGACTCGACTGTTCAGGAATGGTGACGTTCTGAACGACATTGGTTGAAAAGAGCCAAACCGGCAGGCCAATTGTCAGTCCTGGAAGCGACAATGTGGCCATGTGGGGCGCACCAACATCTCCCCAAGAGGAGAAGGGACTAGGATTTCCACCAAGAGGAATTCCTTGGTTGGTGTGCTCCATCTTTCAACCTAAAGATCAACGCAGAAATTAAAGGGTGATTGTTTCGTTTAAAATAAATTTTAACGACGCTTTAGACACAACTTGCTTTTTCAGTTTTAAAGAGTCGAGAAAAAGCTAAAGATGACACTAGTCTCCTTCGATGTTTTAACGAGCCCAAAGTGACAAATGCTCGGATGGACTTTTTCTGTTATAGAGTCTGAAAAAGGCCAAAAGAAACTACTCTGGAGTTCTAGGCAGAGGGTGTGCCAAACTTTTTGCAAAACCGCAAAATACTTTTTAAGGTACGGGCGGTCGATCTTCGTGAATGCTTTGTTCACTGCATTGCGATCAATAGGGCGACCGACACGGTTTCCTAAGGATAAAAGATATATGCCTATAGGGGTATCCCAATATATACGCGACGGTACGTGGGAGCACAATCCGTACTAGCGCTATCGTCCCTCAGGAGGAATCACCCACCTTCCATGAGATCGACAGTCACTAGGCTTAACGACGCCGGAATACGTCTCTAGCCTAGACCTCTATGTTGTGCGTTATGTTACAAAGCGTTGTTAGGTTCATTCAGTTTATTTTAAGTTGATCTTTTTAAAGTTTTCCTTTCAAGTTTCACCACGAGATGTATGATACAAATTCCTAAATGCAGTCTAAATATGATAAGCAAACTTTATTATCTTTTCAACTTTGAAAATCCTAGCTACTAAGGGAAAAGAAAGACACCATCTTTTCTCAAAGAGCAATCAACACACTCTAATGCACTTTTCCTAAATCCAACATGCAAACTATCAAATGCAAAATGCACAATGCAGGTGTTTGTTTTCTGCTTTCTTAGTATTAATGCCTACAAAGAAAGCTTTTTGTACAACTTCGAATTTGCTTTTAAATGATCAATACAAACAAGTTCACTTTTTCGAAATCAGAGAAGGTAGAAGAGATTACACTACTTAACGATTTTCGAAATAAAGACTTGTTTTGACACTTAAAAGAGACAAATTCAAACCAATAAGCAAAAGTAAATCTATAATCAATCTGCAAACAGCCAATGAACTCTCTTCTAAGATCACAATCAATCAGATCTGAATCAAAGGCTACAGGATGACTACTTTACTCATGCAAAGGAAAACTGTAAATGATGCCACAAACACATAAAAACACTCATAGTCTTTTTGTACAAAAGGAGGCAGAATCTAAGCAAAGAAAAGGAGTTATCTGACTGGTACCTATGCTGGTTAAAGGCTGCAAAAAACAGAGATCAAAACAGGGCAACAGAGAGCAGAGAACCCCAGCTGCACAAGGAAAAACTGGTTCAGCGCAAGCTCAACACTGAGGATTTGACATTCAGCGCAGGTATCCCTCACGGGACCTGCGTTGAAATGCAGACTGCCTTCACAGCAGTTGCGCTGAAGGAGAAACTCTCGTTTCTCCTGGGTTCTGGGTCACAAATTGCTCAAAAATCAACAGTTTCAGGCCAAATCAGAAACACAAGCAAGGTATAATCAAAGGGATGCTTTGAAGGCTACTAAGATCTATCACAAGGATCATCAAATCATTTTTGGATCCATTGTTTAGATCATAGACAAGTCTAGCAACTGGATCAAAGCAGCAACTTTCTACTTTGCATCCGGGAAAGATGCAGTTCGATTGTTGCTGTCAAGTCTATGAAGTAAACAAATGACAGAAACACAAATGAAATGAATAAACAAATTCTCCCCAGTGGAGTCGCCAATTTGTTGTGGGGAAAAATGCCTATGCAGGACAATCCTATCCACCTAAGGTGTGACAGTTCCTTAGCAACAAACGAGTATAGCTATACTGGTTTCTTCCTTTAAGAAATATGAAAGAAGAGAGATCAATAGACTTACCGATGTCTTCCGTTTGTCCCTCGATCTAGATCCTCTTCTCTTTGGGTGTTCACAACTACTTGCCTCCTTGCTCACCCAAGAGAAAAGCTACTTGATTCCTGCGAGATCACAAGAGAACATCTACTTGCGACAAGAGAAGAACACAACACAAAGGCAAATATTCATATTCATAAATGATTCAGGATTAGAAGTAAATCAAATACACTAATGCAATCATACAAATACACCAGCATATAGGAGAAAACCAAGATAGCTTTATTGATGAATAACAAGGTTCAGGAAGAGATACAACCCAGAGGGCTCCAATCCAGCATCTCCTTCCCAGCGATTGGAATTCCTATCTTCAGCCCCTTCAAAGCATTAAGCACCCAATGATTCCAGTCTCAAACCAACAACAATTCTTTGCAATAACAAAATTCCAGCCTCTAGATCTCATGGAGGAGAGATCTATATATAGTTATTTTGGAGAGAGGATGAGTCAGCTTGAGATCTGACTAGTGTCCTCTCCCTCTCTCAGTTCTTGAGTCCACTTGGAGGTTCTTGCTTCCACTTGGAGATTTGGAACCTCTTACTCATCACCAGTCGAATTCCCTGAGGCAAGTGTCATTTTGGAAGCTTCCTGAGCATTGACACCTTGAGGAATGAGTCTGCCACTTGTCCAAACTCACTCAGCGCAGGTAGCTAGTGTTGGAGTTGACATTCAACGCAGGTAGACAGTGGAGCCACTGACATTCAGCGCAGATGGTCAATGGAGCAGTTGACATGATCCTGAATTGTCTTGTTTTTGAGCAGTTTTAGGTGGAGAACTTTTGTGAATTGTTGTGGTTTGTTAGCCTTGTTCCTCTAGGGGTAGGAACAACATGTTTAGGGACTTTGGATCCCTTATATTATAGACATTTCATGCTCAATGCTGTAAGGCACAAAAATGTCTATAACACTGGGAAATTCAAGATGGAGCTCACATATCTGGTACATTCTACCCAACATCCCCTTCCCATAGAATCTAGATCAATCAATATATCAAATGATGATACGTTTTTCCTATAGTGACTGTAAGTGTCTCTTTTCTGTCAATGGATTCTACAATAAACTGGGACATTGCCTTGAAAGATTTGAATGCAGATGCAAAAAAGCAGCTTACAATGAACAATGACAGTGGGAGAAACATATCACCAGTGATATTTGATCAAACCAAGAATGAAAATATGGCTAAGTTGTGAGCAGAGGCAGATGTGTGGACAACCAGGGTCCAGTAAGATGAAATTAGTGAAGGTTGAAAAAAAGTGTAATATGCAAAGTCAGAGAGGTAATATCACAAATTTATAATTGTAGACATGGTTGACAGAGCCAAGGGGGTCGTTTTTGCTGGGTGTTTTGGTCACCAAAATGCAGTGTAAAAAGAGGACAAATTCACTAGGATTGGATCCATGATTTTGCTAAGAATTTACCAACCAAGTCACAACAAAAGGGACCACATTTTTAGGTGGTAAGGCACCCATCAAATCGTTGTATTGAAGGGCCACGAAATGCCAATGACAGAGGCACGATTTCGCTGGGGAAGCAACAACCAAAACACAATAAATTTTAGCACGAATTAGCCTTGGAAATTGGTATGATTTCGCTTGGTAAAAGGTTCATCGAATCTGCTATTTGAGGGGCCATGAAATGGCAATCGTTTCTGCAATGATTTGTAGAGAAAACTGGAAGAGACACAAGTAAAAACTAACTTGGAAAATAGCCAAGAAAATGGCTAATCTAAGAAGATCATAAATGTGCCAGAAATATGAAATTTTGTTCAAGTCAATTTGGCGTATGGTTTATTTGGGTTTCAAGTCTACTAGGTGTATATTGTGCATTGCTGAAGCTCATCACCAGGGAACCACCCCCACGCAATTCCACTTTTGATTTTTGTCATTCCACTTTTCAAATATCAGCTAGCACACCGAGAGAGCTGACAAGCAAATATCCAGGTGTTGAAAAATCCAAGCATGTCACCAAGAATCAAACATTAAGTGCGAGCCAAGAAAGAAGAAGTGCGCCCACGAAGAGAACTCATGAATATCAAATGCACAACGCATCCAATAAAGAGATGAACACATTTCCATATATACGTTTTAAGAAATATTTTAGTGTTGGAACTTGGCAGGTTCATGCTTCTTCGTGAGACCAATATAAATGTATTGTTTCAACATCGTTGGTGGCAGATTTATGCAACATATTTGATCATTTAAGTTTAACAGATTTGCCTTTTCTTTTCCTACAAAGAATTTTCTCTTTATACGTGCTGGAGTTATTGGGATATTCTTTACGAACTAGCAAGCATGCAAATTTATATTTTCAAATCTCTAATTCTCCTCATCATTTGCAAATTGTTCATTTGCATCTATGCTCAGAGAAGACAACTTAGCTTCAGAACGTTTGTAAAACAGAAAATGAAAATTTTAGAAAATATGGAGGTAATAATAAATGCCCTGTGGTGTAAGAACAATGTTTTCTTGGGTTTCTTTTGAGCAATAGCATTAGAGAGCCGTATATTGGTGAGGGACCTTTAACCCAACGCATCAGTGGCTTCATACAGGTGTGATTGGGGGTGCTCATCTTTGTAGGCAGAAGAAAAGAATGTCATTGATACATTTGTGATTATTGCTTTCAACAGAGCTCTCTAGAGTGTTATTGATCCCAGGTCTGGCATTTACAAAATATGATTCAGCTCTTAAAAATGAGGTAACATTCTCTGCATTTTTAGAGAAGAAAGAAAAATTAAACACTTGTTTCTGCAATGGCAGAGTATGGATATGTTGTTTGCATGATATCAAGGGAAATATCTTATTCGGCTGATGTATTCCTTACCTTCCCGTGCTATTTGTAATCGTGTTGTTAATATACTTGATAATTTTCGTATGCACAACACTCGTGTGAAATTTTCTAATAGTGATTTCTGGTCAAGTTTCCCAGCAGATCTATTTGTACCCTGAATTGCAGTCACTATTTTATCATAGAAATTTATACTTGAAAAGTGCTAATCTTACATTCGTAATAAGGCCTCATGCTAATTGGAAATTAGTCTTGAATCCCTACAAATTACACAATTTAATTTTTGTCATAATGGAACCATTTTTACACCCAATTTGATGATTTAATGCACTTGTTCGAGATATTCAACTCTGTTTCTTCAGATTGAATGTGGTTGTGGGAAGTCATGAAGTCGTTGTTGATGATGGTCAGTGTAATAATTCTGTTATATTTGGCAACAATGTTGAAGATCCAGTAGCTGCTCTTAATGTACAAGGCTGGAACAACTGTTGGTTTTTTTTATGGGAGGTATCATCTTTTCTTTTCCCCATAAAGATATAAGCTATGGAGGATGAGTGGATGGCTATAATGACTTTGAATGTGTAGTAATCCTCTAGATGGTATTTATTGTGAGAATGTCATGCGCTTGAAAAGGTTTCCAAATCAAAAGACAACGCAGCTTAGACATACACATTCTTAAGGAGAAGGCCATAATGAAGGGTTCGTCTTCCTCATTATCTGTACTAAAGATCCTCTGCATACATGCCAATAAAGAATTTGTTGCTATTTTGTTGAACACATATCTAGCCTATCCTTTGGTAGCAATTAGTGTTGGAACTTGGCAGGTTCATGCTTATTCGCGAGACCAATATAAATGTACTATTTCAACGTCGTTGGTAGCAGATTTATGCAACATATTTGATCATTTAAGTTTAACATATTTGCCTTTTCTTTTCCTACAAAGAATTTGCTCTTTATATGTGCTGGAGTTATTGGGATATTCTTTAGGAACAAGCATGCATGCAAATTTATATTTTTAAATCCTAATTCTCCTCATCATTTGCAAATTGTTCATTTGCATCTATGCTCAGAGAAGACAACTTAGCTTCAGAACATTTGTAAGATAGAAAATGCAAATTTTAGCAAATATGGGGGTAACAATAAACACCTTGTGGTGTCAGAACAAGGTTTTCTTGGGTTTCTTTTGAGCAATAGCATTAGAGAGCCGTATATTGGTGAGGGACCTTTAACCCAACACATTAGTGGCTTCATACAGGTGTGATTGGGGGTGCTTATCTTTGTAGGCAGAAGAAAGGAATGTCATTGATACATTTGTGATTACTACTTTCAATAGAGTTCTCTGGAGTGCTATCGATCTCGGGTCTAGCATTTACAAAATATGACTCAGCTCTTAAAAATGAGGTAACATTCTTTGCATTTTTAGAAAAGAAATAAAAATTGAACACTTGTTTCTGGAATGGCAGAGTATGGATATGTTGTTGGCATGATATCAAGGTAAATATCTTATTCAGTTGATGTATTCCTTACCTTCCCGTGCTATTTGTAATCGTGTTGTTAAGATACTTAATAGTTTTCTTATGCACAACACTCGTGTGAAATTTGCTAATAGTGATTTCTGGTCAAGTTTCCTAGCAGACCTATTTGTACCCTGAATGGCAGTGACTATTTTATCATAGAAATTTATGCTTGAAAATTGCTGATCTTACATTCATAATAAGGCCTCATGCTAATTGGAAATTAGTCTTGAATCCCTACAAATTACACAATTTAATTTATGTCATAATGGAACCATTTTTACACCCAGTTTGATGATTTAATGCAATTGTTCGAGATATTCAACTTTGTTTCTTCAGATTGAATGCGGTTGTGGGAAGTCATGATGTTGTTATCGATGATGGTCAGTGTAATAATTCTGTTGTATTTGACAACAATGTTGAAGATCTAGTAGCTGCTCTTAATGTACAAGGATGGAACAAATCTTGATTTCGTTTTTGGGAGGTATCATCTTTTCTTTTCCCCATAAAGATATAAGCTATGGAGGATGAGTGGATGGCTATAATGACTTTGAATGTGTAGTAATCCTCTAGATGGTATTTATTGTGAGAATGTCATGCGCTTGAAAAGGTTTCCAAATCAAAAGACAACGCAGCTTAGACATACACATTCTTAAGGAGAAGGCCATAATGAAGGGTTCGTCTTCCTCATTATTTGTACTAAATATCCTCTTCATACATGCCAATGAAGAATTTGTTGCTATTTTGTTGAACACATATCTAGCCTATCCTTTGGTAGCAATTCTGCATGCACCATTGAAAGAAGCTTCTGGATGTAGGGAATTGGTGATGCAACATATATTCATTATGTAAGTAATAAGGAGCAGAACATAGAGTTTCCCCAAAGAAGTTGAGGAAGATGAAGCCCTAGAAGAAATTCTTATCAAGGCATTCATGGATTGGAGAAGCAGGTCAAAGATGGAAGCTTCTATCTACTTAGGGTGTTTAAACTCCCATGAATGATTTATTGGATTGGGGATGTTGTAACATTTTCTTGGCAAAATAATACAGTTAAACTTTTTGAGCTTTTCCAGAATTCCACCAGCTTTATTGGGTGTTCTTATTCTCATAACAATTGGTATATGGCCCAAAGATTTTTTCACTGTATTCAAGATATTATAGGGTTGTATTACCCAATGATTATCAATGGCATACCTTAGTGTGAGTACTATGACATGGGAATTATCACCTTTGCTGCATCTATCACACAATGTTTTTAATTGCATCAACAAAAGTCATTGAATTGTAGTCATAAGAATGCCAGGGCTCTGTAATGAATGTTAGGTATATATGTTCATAGCAATGAGATGGAATAGTGAATGGATGGGCAAGCAATTTTCTATTTGGAATTCGTTTTATGATTGTGATATTGTCGGTGGCAACTAGATTAAACTTCCTCATTGGTCATATCAAAGATCCCTTAGGAATATGTTTTATTGCCAAATAGAAGTAGATATTCTATACTTCTAATTAATTAGTCATTCACCAGTGGAGAGAACTCAAGGATGTATCTTCTTACAATCCTTAGTTTTGGTGTTGAATTCACTGGTCGAAAGGACATTTTCCAAAGGCCAATCATGATTCCGACTATAAGCTTAGTTACATTGCAAGGTTCAAAGGATGACACATTTGTTATTTTTTTGTCTCAACTTGCTTAATTTTGAGAAGCTTGACAATATGTTATAGAAAGGATCAAGAGCATTTGCAGACCCATGGACCTTAGTAATTGTATATATGTTAATGCTGCATTGAGATATTGGGGCTGTGAAATTCAAGCTAGAGCTCACATATATGGTACATTCTACCCAGCTTCCCCTTCCTATAGAATCTAGATCAATCAATATATCAAATGATGATACGCTTTTCCTATAGTGACTGCAAGTGTCTCTTTTCTGTCAATGGATTCTACAATAAACTAGGACATTACCTTGAAATATTTGAATGCAGATGCAATAAATCTGCTTACAATGAACAATGACAGTGGGAGAAACATATCACCAGTGATATTTGATCAAACCAATAATGAAAATATTGCTAAGTTGTGGGCAGAGGCAGATGTGTGGACAACCAGGGCCCAGTAAGATGAAATTAGTGAAGGTCGAGAAAAATGTAATATGCAATGTCAGAGAGGTAATATCACAAGTTTACAATTGCAGACACGGTTGACAGAGCCAAGAGGTTCGTTTTTGCTGGGTGTTTTGGTGACCAAAATGCAGTATAAAAAGAGGACGAATTCACTAGGATTAGATCCATGATTTTGCTGAGAATTTACCAACCAAGTCGCGACAAAAGGGAGCACATTTTTAGTTGGCAAGGCACCCATCAAATCACTATATTGAAGGGCCATGAAATGCCGTTGACAGAGGCACAATTTCGCTGGGGAAGCAGCAACCAAAACACAATAAATTTTAGCACAAATTAGCCTTGGAAATTGGTATGATTTCGCTTCGTAAAAAGTTCATCGAATCTGCTGTTTGAGGGGCCATTAAATGGTAGTGGTTTGTTCAATGGTTTGCAGAGAAAACTGGAAGAGACAAGTAAAAACTAAGTTCGAAAATAGCCATGAAAATGGCTAACATAAGAGGATCATAAATGTGCCAGAAATATGAAATTTTGTTCAAGTCAATTTGGCGTATGGTTTATTTGGGTTTTAAGTCAACTAGGTGCATATTTGAATTAGTGAAGCTCACCACTAGGGAACCACCCCCACGCAATTCCACTTTTGGTTTTTGTCATTCCACTTTTCAAATCTCAGCAGCAGACTGAGAGTGCCAACAAGCAAATATCCATGTGTTGAAAAAACCAAGCATGTCACCAAGAATCAAACACAAGTGTGTGCCAAGAAAGAGTAAGTGCACCCAGGAAGAGAACTTATGAATATCAAATGCACAATGCATCCAATGAAGAGATGAACACATTTCCATATATATGTTTTAAAAAATATTTTAGTGTTGGAACTTGGCAGGTTCATGCTTCTTCGTGAGACTAATGTAAATGTACTGTTTCAACGTCGTTGGTGGCAGATTTATGCAACATATTTGATCATTTAAGTTTAACAGATTTGCCTTTTCTTTTCCTAGAAAGAATTTTCTCTTTATATGTGCTAGAGTTATTGGGATATTCTTTAGGAACTAGCAGGCATGCAAATTTATATTTTTAAATCCCTAATTCTCCTCATCATTTGCAAATTGTTCGTCTGTGTCTATGCAAGAAGACAACTTAGCTTTAGAACGTTTGTAAGACAGAAAATGCAAATTTTAGCAAATATGGAGCTAATAATAAACGCCCTATGGTGTCAGAACATTGTTTTCTTGGTTTCCTTTGAGAAATATCATTAGAGAGCCGTATATTCTTCAAATTGGTGAGGGATCTTCAGCCCAATGCATCAGTGGCTTCATGGGATTAAATGTTCCTCTTCCAATGGTGGCAGATTTATTTTGATTATTAAAGTTTAATAGATTTGCCTTGCCATCACATTCATCTCCTCCAAATTCAACTGAATTTCTTAATGTTGTCTCATTTTCTTCCTGTAATCCTTCGGGAAAGCTTCCTATTTCCACCACAATCTAAGTGAAGATGGAACGGTAGCATTAAGAATTTTTGAAATGAGTTTGCCCTTATTTTCTTATCGCTTTGGAGAATAATTGGGGTTTATTAACATATTCCTAATTATTCACTGCATATGTCTGTACATAAATAAAGTTCGTTTGGAAGGGCATCAGTCTGAATACAAAGAGAAGTTTGCCCTTATTTATTAACTATTCGGTTAGGTTGGATAAAGAACCATCTAGAAGATGGAAGTAGAATATTGAAGAAACTAGTTTTGTTTGTAGATTTTGAGAAATCCTCTAAAGACCCAAGATTCAGCATTGACTAGAGAGACAATTTATTTGATATGGTTTATAAACAAATATATGCTTCTTCTAGCATGGCAAGAGCAGGTGGAGGAGCCATGTTTTGGCAGCTAATGGCAGAAGGAATGTATAGAGATGGTATGATATTGTCTTGTCTCAGAGTCCTTCCACAACATCTAACACCAATATGATGCATGTTCACTCAGGAGGATGCACAAAGACTTTATTTGTACAAATTAGTCCCCATGAAAATGACATGGGAGAAACTCTGTGCTCACTGAAATTTTCCAATAGAGTTCAAGGATTAGAGCTTGGTCCTACTTGGAGGTAGCAAGATGTAAGTTTTCACTGTATATATTCTTCTGCTAGCATGGGAAGAGTAGGTGGAGGAGCCATGTTTTGGCAGCTGATGGTAGAAGGAATGAGCTCATATAGAGATGGTATGATATTGTCTTGTCTCAGAGTCTTTGCACAACATCTAACACCAATATGATGCATGTTCACTCAGGAGGATGCACAAAGACTTTATTTGTACAAATTAGTCCCCATGAAAATGACATGGGAGAAACTTTGTGCTCACTGAAATTTTCCAATAGAGTTCAAGGATTAGAGCTTGGTCCTACTCTAAGGTAGCAAGATGTAAGTTTTCACTGTAGCATGGTCCTTGCCTTTTCTTGATATTTTTCTGCCTTTCAAAAATTGTCAAAGAAACATTAATTAAGGTTATATGCTATTGCCTTACGGCGTTTCCATTGCAACATTTGGTGCAATTGCTAGTACTATTTTACTTAAAAGTCAAAATACATAAAATTACACCAAGTTTGTAGAAAGTGAGTGTAAAAATATTGATGTTCATAAAATATATAAAGTTACACCAAGTTTGAATAAGAGTATTGAAATAGCAACGAAAGTTCATGATATCAATTTTTATAATAATAAAGATTTGCTGATTGTCAGCATTAAAATTGTGTCGCCCTCGAGAAAATATAAATAATACTATTACAGATTAATATAATTAATTTATATAAATAAGTTATTTTAAATATATATATATATATATATATTTAAAAGAAAATTATTTTATTAATAAATTTTTAAATTTTTTTCCGTGAACATTAAAATTGTGTAGTTATAGAAAAAATATAAATATTTCAAATTAATGTAATTAATTGATAAAATAAAATTATTATTGTTTTATATATATAATGTTAATAATATTATTTTATTTTTAGGTCGACATCTATAATAGTTATCATTTTGGGATTTAATTGCGTTAAGTCATTCACGTATGACAATTTCCATGAGAGGTAGTCGTAACTGATTAATTTCTCATGATTTTTGAATAGTTCACTTAGCACTCATTGCATCGGGTGATGCTCACATTGGTGGAGAAATGGGATTGAAACTAGTGAAATTAATCACATAGCGTCAGTCATCACTTTCGGGGCTTGCACCCAGTAACCAAGATTTCCTAGGAGGTCACCCATCCACACTAGATGCTTGAGGGTTCATTATGTGAGTGACGAGCTCTTTGCCATGTTTTTGAAATAGAGACTAGGAATAGTAAGTTAGAGATTATATATATAAGTAACCAGATTCGTCCAAATGGCCTGGTGAACCGAAATCCGGCGTGTCAGATACAATTCGGCCAAGAAATGTGTCCCAAAATAGGATTCGTCGAAT
Organism: Pinus tabuliformis; assembly: GCA_031772625.1. NCBI lineage: Eukaryota > Viridiplantae > Streptophyta > Pinopsida > Pinales > Pinaceae > Pinus > Pinus tabuliformis. The sequence continues at coordinate 1,692,497,074 of CM062820.1, read as the reverse complement.
CCTATCAAGATTCTTCAAATCCCAAACGTGTCCCGAATTTTGCCAACGTGTCCCAATTTTTGCCTGTGTGTCCCGATTTCCAGGATTTGTTTTGCTGAAAAGGGACTCCCGCGGGTTAAAAAAGGCCGCATTTCCTCATTTCAGTCACTCTGTTTATCATTTGGCTTGCATTGCTTGAGTTGTTTGCAAGTGGATAAGGGTTTGGAGCAAGGAGTTAAGGGAGTAGAGCGTTCAACAAGGAGATTCAAGAACCAGGTAAGTGCATTTCAACTCCATTTTTTTGCATTTCTTATTCTATTACAACAATTTGTATATGATTTTTTGTTTACAAATTTGTGCATGTTTTGTTCATTTCTTTTATAGTATTCATGGCTCAATCAAAGGCAGCAGTTAGGGGGCAAAGGAAGGGCAAGAATGTCTCCATTGGAGATGCCCCTCCTCCCCCAATATCATCAGAGTCTGCTGCAAGTAATGTTGATGGAAGAGGAGGACCTAAAGACAACACTAATAAATATCCATTGTGGAAATATGTCACAAGAGAGGATGGGACAAGCACCAAGGGAAAAGGAGGAGGCAATGTGCAATGGAGATGCAACTTTTGTCATGTTTCTTTCAAAAGCACATATTACTCTGGGAAAGTACATTTTTTGGCTTTACCAGGTTGTGGGATTGGAGCTTGTAAAGTTATTTCTTTACAAAAGAGAAAAGAATTGGAAAACGAGTCCACTGTTGGTATGGAAAATGTGGCTTCAAAATCAAGAAAACCCAAGAATGAAGACCCCCTTCCATTTTTGAGGAAAGCCACCACCAAATTTCCATTTGAGAGTTCTACTTCTACTGGGGGACAAGCAACAAAAAGAAGAGCACTTGGTCCAATGGACAAGATTTTCCAAAAAGAGAGACGGGAAGAGCTTGATCTCAGAGTCGCCTTCTTCTTCTATCAAAACTTCATATCATTTAATGTTGCACGCTCACCTCTAGTTATTGAGATGTGTCGAGTTCTAACTCAAGCGGCTCCAGCAAGGTATGTGCCTCTTGGGTCAGAGAAGCTGAGAACCACATTGTTGATGAAGGCAAAAAAAGAGGTGCAAAAAATGCTTGAGCCTATTGTAGCATCATGGCCAACATCTGGGGTTAGCATTGTTTCTCATGGATGGACAGATCCAGCACGACACCCAATCATCAACTTCATGATGTCTTCCTTGAGTGGTCTAGTTTTCATGAAAGCGGTGCATACACTTGGAGAATACAAGGATGCACAATTTATTGGTGAGTTATTTGTTAAAGTTATTGAAGATGTAGGTGTTGATTCTTGTGTGCAAATCATTACAGATAATGCACCTGTTTGCAAGGCTGTTGGCATGATTGTGGAAGCTAAATATACACAAGTGTTTTGAACACCTTGCATTGTCCATTCATTGAACTTAGCACTGAAATCCATTGCTTCTGATGTGCTTTGGATTGGAAGCATTATTGAGGATGCAAGACATATCCGTAACTTTGTGAAAAATCATACAAATGCCCTCACTATCTACAAGGAGTACACCAATCTATCATTGTTGAAGATTGCTGATACATGGTTTGCCTCTTCATTCATGATGTTGAAGAGGTTGAGGGAGGTCAAGACCGCTCTTGGGTCCATGGTTATTTCTGAGTTTTGGTATTTTTGGAGAAAGACAGATCAAGTAGCCTCTAAAAGAGTGAAGGACACAGTGCTAGATGATGCTTGGTGGGAGAGGGTAGATCTAATTATTCGGATCATGGAACCTATCATTTATTTGCTTCGATTTACAGATACAGACAAACCCATCCTAAGAGAGGTTTATGAGGAATGGGATTCCGTGATTGAGTCTGTGACGAGCATTATTCTACAGAGTGAGTGCCTCGAGTATGAGACATCACCAAAGGCCCTCTATGATACTATACATAATATTCTTGTCATCAGATGGTAAAAGAATTGTACACCTTTACATTGTTTTGCTCACTCATTGAACCCCGAATACTACAACCATGAGTGGCTGAATGGTGGACCTTCCCACAGATTCCCTCCTCACATGTATGGTGAAATCTCACAGGGGAGGAAAGAGGCATTCAGGAAGATTTTTCAGGATACTGCATTGCTTGATGAGGTGGAGGATGCCTTTGCAGAGTTTTCCACTAGCAGTGGTCGATTTGGAGGTTATGATGTGATTAGAGACAGGGGGACTAAGAAGCCCTATTCTTGGTGGGAAAATCATGGGGCAACAAGCCCTCCTCTTCAGCAGTTAGCCATGAGGCTCCTCTCTCAGGTGACTTCATCCTCTTGTTGCAAGAGGAATTAGAGCACATATGGGAATTTGTATAGTGTGAAGAAGAGCAGGCTTGAGCAGTCCAGGGAAGAGACAATGGTGTATGTGCACACCAACCTTCCACTTATTTACAAGCAGAGGGAAGAGTGGTTGAGGGGAAAGACAAAGATGTGGGATATCTTTCCTGATGATATGGGTTTGGACACCAGCGTTGAGTTGGCATTGACCAACATGGATCTCAATGACCCAATGCTAGAGCCTGTTAGATTTGATGACTTAGAGGGGTCATCCTCCACAGCAGCAGATGCAGAGGTGACTATGGATACAGGGGAGGAGGAGGATGCAGAGGAGAGCAGTGGGGACCATGATGATGAAGACACTAATGCTGATTCTGATGTTGATGATGAGGATTGATGCCTTGAGGCTTGTATACCTGTAGTTGTTTTATATTTTCTATTTCTATTTGCCACTGGCATTGGACCAGCACTACCTATGTAACACATTTTGATTTGATGACTTAATGAGAAAACTACAGTTGTCAGTGTGTTTATCTTACTATCTTGTAGTTGTAAGTTGTCTTTCAGTTATGAATTATGAATCATGATTTATGTGACCACTGACATGTATTTGAATTTTGTATGTATTATGCATGCTATAGATGAAGATCTATGTTTGAAATCAATAAATTCGTATCATTAATTAAAATTTGTATAAGAAATATCTAATTTTTAATATATATATATATATATATATATATATATATATATATATATTAATAAAATAATATATAACGAATCCTACGTGTCCTGTTCCGGGGGGTCAATGTGTCCGAATCCGATACTATGAATCCCGAATCCCCGTGTCAGGTGACTTAGCTATATATATATATATATATAGGTGTAGTTTAATTTATAAATGAAAAGATGTTTTTATTAGAATTCAATGATATAATTTCAAACAAGATTGTGATTTTTTGGTTATTTAAAATATATTTTCGAATATATAAATGGACTTGACACCTTGAAAAAATCTCGGGGCACTTGAATTTTATATATTAAACGACTTAAACTCAATTTTTTAAAAATCTTTTCGGGATTTTAATTAAAATTAACCTTAAAAATGATTGGAAAAAAAAACATTCATCTATAATTTAGTCTACACTATATGTATTTATATATTTAAAACTTGAAATAAAAAATATTTTCTATATTCAGGCCGATGTGATCCATAATGAATTAAGCAAAGTCTTTTGGTAGAAATCACATAAGAGAAATTTTTGGCTGACGCTTTTCGAACCAACAAGTGTGGTTCATCATCAGGACCAGATGAAGAGGTAGACCATGGGAAAGGCTTAAATAGAGAGCAATATAGAGACATATTTTCAAGAAACGGCTATATTTGAACAATAATATTTAAATTATGATATCAATTTATTAATATATTAAAACAGATATTATTAAGTAACAGCTATATTAGACGGCTAGGTTTTGAAAAATAATATTTAAATAATGTTATTAGTTTATTAATTTATTAAAAATAATAATAGGTAAGGCTATATTAAACGACTAGTTTTTTTTATAATAAATTAATTTAAATATTAATTTTCAAAAGTTGTGTTTAATACAGTGGTTACTTATTAATATTTGTTTTTAATAAATTAATAAACTAATATCATAATTTAAATATTATTTTTCAAAAACTAGTAATATTTGGTTTTAATAAATTAATTTAAATATTGTTTTTCAAAAACTAGCCATTTAATATTGCCTTTCCTATTAATATTTTTAATAAATTAATAAACTAATATCATTATTTAAATATTATTTTTCAAATATAGTTGTTACTTGAAATTATGTCTCTACATTGCTCTTTATTTAAGCCTTTGTCATGGTTTGCCTCTTTATCTGGTCCTGATGATGAACCAGACATGCTGGTTTGAAACGTGTCGGCCAAAAATTTCTCTTATGTAATTTCTACCGAAAGACTTTGTTTAATAAAAAATATTTTCTACATCTACTTAAGTCAACAACTCACCAAAGTGAATCAAGCATTTTGGAATAATATTGTGCTACCTCTTATATTCATGCAATCCAAGTGTAAAATTATCCCTTACTATCTTATTAAATTTCTTTTTTCAAATTTATCGCTTTATAATAAACTTCTTCTAAATAGTTAAAAACCCATAAAAACTATATATTTTTAATAAAATGTTAAGAAAATATCTTAACCGCTAAAATTACTTCCACATTATCTTATTTCAAAAATTAAAACAAATCCTCATTTTCTTTAGTAGAAAAACTGAGAGATGCACACACAAAGGAACAATTCTATTACATTCTACAAATCACACGGATACATCACCTATTTATGGTGCTTGTGAGATCCAACCAATTCCAAATATGAATAGGGAGATTGAGATATTCTCTCAACATCCATCTACAAATCTACAACCACATGGAAGAATTATCTTCCAAGTCTCTCCCTTAATTCTTACATGCACAATTACAATACATATTATAACAATAAAAATAATCTATGTCTGATTGGTCTTCATCAGTAACTCTACCCACTCTGTAGTCTTATGGACTTAGATCTTTCTTTCTCGACATCTTCGAGCTTACCTTTCGACTCATTTAAAGTACACTCTCGTTTGACCATCAATGATGAAATTTGCAAGATCAAAAAAATTGACAACTCAGCTTGTCAAGGCTTCCACGATAAGCGTTGTCAAGTAATTAACCATCCTATGGACCAATCACCATTTGTCATATATTTTTCTTTTAACTATCCATCAGTTGCTAGGAAAATGGTCTAAATACTGAATGTGTTCAAAAGCTGATCTAACAACTTGACCTGTTTCACACACATGGATCTCATATTGTAACTTGTAGTCATTGTTTAGGGTTTCCGAGTGCCAAAAACAAAAAACCATAATAGTATAGACACAATCTAACTAGTGATGCATTTAAGAGTTTCTGAGTGCCAAAAACCACTAATTCGAATTATGCAACACTATTCATTCATTGGTTCTCCATCATATACTTTTACCAATCAACCTAATAAAAAATGAAAACCTATATAACACATAAATCAACATATCCCACTACAATAAACTAATTGCCATTATATGAAACTATCTGGTGTCCTCTAATCATGCAAAAATAGCTGATTTTGTTGAGATTTTCTGTTTTATTAAATTTGGGAAAAATCTCATGTATGTGAAAACAATAGGATTAGTTGCTATATTAGCTCCAGTATTTTTTGAGGAGTTAAGGCATCCTATATTTGTTGTGAGGGAATTTATGATTCAGTTTTATGCTCCAGCTATATAGAAATGTAATCCGTAAAGGATTGTAAGAGTGTGTAGAGAAAGTAGAGGAAATAGGGGAGAGCTGAGAGCATGTGTGAATTATTAGATTTGTTGTAATCTCCTTTTGAATAATAAGATTGTCGATGCCTCTGTTCTGGTGGACGTAGCCCAGATTGGTTGGGTGAAGCACGTTAAATCTCTGTGTTATGGTTTTGTGAGTTTTTTTATTTGTGCTGTGTATGTTTCTATTATTTCAGTTGTGCTTTGTTTAGTCTAACAAGTGGTATCAAAGCGGCGCAACGGAGCGTGGAGGGCCCATAACCTGGAGTTGGTGCGCGTGAGATATCGGCTGAAGGTGGAGTTTCAGCGGTTGGCGCGGTTTTTAGCAGAGACAGTCGCGCCAATTTATAGCAAAATGGGTTGGCGCAGTTTATTTTTGAACAGACACGCCAATTGGCGCGGATCCGAGGCTGATACTCGCGCCAGAGAACCAATGTTCAAATTGGCGCGGAATCGACTAGATTAAGCGCGCCAATTTTGCGACACTTATACGGATTTTGCTCTGGCGCGGTTGATCGGCTGTCAGCGGAGCACCAGACAGTGGATGTGTTTTAGGCGCGGTTTTTTTGGCATCCAGGAGCGCCGGGAAGATTTTCCCTCTGGTAAACATGCAATTTTTTGGTTTTTTACTTTTAAAATTGTGATTACACAGTACGAAAGAGGCGTTTTTTAATTCGGAATTGGAGATTGTTTGTTTGATACAACATGGAAAAAACTCAAAGTGCTCGTTTTGAGATCGAGAAGTTTAATGGCAAAAATAACTTCGAGATCTGGAAAGTGAAGATGCACGATCTGCTTGTGCAACAAGGCGTGGCGAAGGCGCTGTTGGGAAGAGCCAAACAACCTTACCCCATGACAGATGATGAATGGAATGAAATGGATGGAAGAGCTCTGAGCGGTATTCAACTGTGTTTGGAGGATGATGTTTTGTTTAACATCGTGTCAGAGAAAACTGCTGCTGGTTTGTGGACGAAGTTGGAGAAGCTGTACATGACAAAATCCTTGACCAATAGGATTCTTCTGAAGCGAAAATTGTACAGTCTGCGCATGAAGGAAGGTACAGCTATTGCTGATCATTTAAATGTCTTTAATACTCTCCTGGTGCAATTAGAAAGTATAGAAGTAACATTTGAATCAGAAGATAAAGCTATAACTTTATTGTGCTCGTTGCCCGAGTCATGGGATCATTTTTTTACTTCTATAAGTCTTAGTTCATCAGAAACCATTGAATTTGATTATGTTGTTGGAGCTTTGTTGTCCGAAGAGACAAGGAAGAGGTCAAATGTCGACACCTCTACATCAGAAGCAATGATGGCTAGAGGTCATTCGAGAGAAAGACGCTCTAGTAAGCACAGCGACTCACGATCAAAATCGAAAGGGAAGAAGAGTAAAGTAAAGTGCTGGTTTTGTGGCAAATCGGGACATTTTAAGAAGGATTGTTGGAAGAGACAGCAAGCATCCAAAGAAGAGTCTTCGACAGCGAAGCAAGAAGCAAACACGACAGATACAGGTTTGGCATCTGGTTCAGGTATGAGTGATGAAGTGTTATCAGTTAATTTGTCAAATCATGATCAACATTGGTTGTTAGATTCTGGTGCATCAAACCACATGTGTATTCATAGAGAATGGTTTAAGACGTATAGATCAATTAATGATGGAGTCGTGTACATGGGTAATGATGTCACATGTAATATTGTGGGAATAGGGAGTATACAACTACAAATGTTTGATGGGACAACCAAAATGTTAATTGATGTAAGACATGTACTAGATTTAATGAAAAATCTAATTTCACTAGGAGCACTTGACACAAATGGATATAAAACTGTAATTCAAGGTGGAGTAATGAAAATTTACAAAGGTATTTTACTAGTAATGAAAGCTAAGAAGGTAGGAAATCTATTTCAGTTAGAAGGAAGAACAGGGTCAGATCATGTGTCTACGGTGTCTGAACATGACAATAGTTCCATTCGCTTATGGCATCAAAGGTTGGGCCATATGAGCGAAAGAGGGTTAAAGATTTTGGCTGATCGTAAGTTACTTCCTAATCTAAAGTCTGGAAAGTTAGATTTCTGTAAACATTGTCTGTTTGGAAAACAAAGTAAGCAAAAGTTTAAAATAGGCAAACATACTAGTAAAGGAATACTTGATTATATCCATTCAGATGTTTGGGGTCCAGCCCCTACAACTTCATATGGTGGCTCGTCATATTTTGTATCGTTTATTGATGATTTCTCTAGGAAAGTGTGGGTCTACATGTTGAAAAGGAAGTCTGATGTTTTTACAGTTTTCAAACAGTTTAGAGCATTGGTAGAAAACATCACTGGTAGAACTATAAAATGTTTAAGAACTGACAATGGTGGTGAGTTTACTTCCAAGGAGTTTGAAAACTATTGCAAGGATGCAGGGATTGAGAGACATAAGACCATTGTTTATACTCCTCAGCAAAATGGAGTTGTTGAACGCGTGAATAGGACTCTTTTAGATATAGCAAGGAGTATGCTGAGTAACGCTGGTTTGTAGAAGGAATTGTGGACATAAATGGTGGCTACAGCTTGTTATGTGATAAATCGATCACCATCCATGGTGATAGGTTGCAAGATTCCTCAAGAGGTATGGAAAGGTCACCCTTGTGATTATTCTAAACTCAGAGTGTTTGGTTGTGATGCATATGCTCTAGTGCCTAAACATCAGCGAACTAAATTAGATCGAAAGTCAAAAAGGTATATATTTGTTGGATATGGTGATGGAACAAAGGGATATAGATTGTGGGATCCTACTACCCATAAGATCATCATCAACAGAGATGTAAAGTTTAATGAATCCTCTCTTGTACAGTTAGATGTAGATAATAGATTGAAACAGGATGATGTATCTGATTTTCAGCACATTCAGTTTGAAAGCACTTCTAATGATAGTTATGATGACCATAGTTCAGATACTAGTCATGAACAGGTTTCAGAATCAGATCATGAACAGGGTTCAGATGTAGATCATGAACAGGTCTCAGATGCTGATCATGAAGAAGTTCCTACAGATGGTAGTCAGCCAATTGAGGAAGCACCAGAAACATCTTTAAGGAGGTCCACGAGAATTAAACGTCCTCCTAGAAGGTATGATGATTATGTTACTTCAGTCACTTTAACTGCTAACGATGATGAACCTTTGTGTTATCAGGAAGCTGTAGAAGGTTCGAAAAGTGACAAGTGGAAAGAAGCTATGAAGAACGAGATGATGGCATTACACAAAAATGGCACATGGGATCTGGTTGAACTTCTGAAAGACAAGAAAACTGTGGGATGTAAATGGGTTTTCAAGTTGAAACGGGGTGTGAATTATACTGAGGATAGGTACAACGCAAGGCTGGTCCTAAAAGGTTTTTCTCAGAAAGCAGGCATTGACTTTCATGAGATTTTTTCACCAGTTGTTTAAATAGTTTCAATTAGAATTGTGTTAGCATTAGTCGCTTTGCTTGATTTAGAATTGCAGCAAATAGATGTTAAGACTGCATTTTTACATGGAGACTTAGATGAGGAAATTTATATGGAACAACCAGAAGGGTTTGTTCAGCATCGCAATAATAAATTTGTCTGCAGGCTCAAGAAAACATTGTATGGTCTGAAGCAGTCGCCTCGACAATGGTACAAGAAATTTGATTCTTTCATGTTGAGTCAGAAATATATAAGAAGTGAATATGATCATTGTGTTTATTTTAAGCAATTAAATGATGGCATGTTCATTATCTTAGTGTTATATGTTGATGATATGCTTTTAGCAAGCAAAAGCATAGTGGAGATCAACAAGTTAAAGGCTCAGATGGCAAGGACGTTTGATATGAAAGATCTGGGAGCAGCAAGACAGATTTTGGGCATGGAGATTTTCAGAGACAGGAACAATGGTAAGTTGTGGCTATCACAACAGAAGTATGTTGAGAAAATACTCTTGAGGTTTGGTATGAACAATGTGAAGCATGTGTCAGTCCCTTTAGCTTCCCATTTTAAGCTTTCTTCCAGTTTATGTCCTAATACAAATGAAGAAAAGGAATATATGTCTTGAATTTCGTATGCCAATGTAGTAGGATGTTTGATTTATGTGATGGTTTGTACTCGACTAGATATTTCACATGCAATTGGGGTTGTCAGCAGATATATGGCAAATCCAGGAAAAGAACACTGGTCAGCAGTGAAATGGGTGCTTCGATATTTGAGAGGCACAAGTGATTATTGTATCACATATAATAAAAGTAGTGAATTTGTTTGTGGATATGTTGATTCCGATTTTGCAGGTGATTTGGATAAGAGAAGGTCAACTTCAGGGTATGTCTTTACTCTTGCAGGTGGAGCTATTAGCTGGATGTCAAAGCTACAGAATATTGTTGCTTTATCTACTACTGAAGCAGAATACATAGTTGCTTCACATGCTTGCAAAGAAGAGGTTTGGTTGAAAGGTTTGATTGGTGAGTTTGGTAGGTTGTAGGACAACATCAAGTTATTTTGTGACAGACAAAGTGCAATTCATTTCGCTAAGAATCCAACCTATCATAGTAAATCAAAACATATACCAATCAAATACCATTTTGTAAGACATGTTATCACTGAAAGGGGTGTTTCTCTTGAAAAGGTGCATACGAAGGAAAACTGTGCAGACATGTTCACGAAACTAGTTTTGTTAGAGAAGCTACGTTGGTGTCTGGCTTCTCTTGGCTTGCAGAAAAGATAAAAATAATAAATGAACAGGGCATCAGGCTAATTGTTGTCAAGGTGGAGATTGTTGAGATTTTCTGTTTTATTAAATTTGGGAAAAATCTCATGTATGTGACAACAATAGGATTAGTTTCTATATTAGCTCCAGTGTTTTTTGAGGAGGAGTTAATGCATCCTATATTTGTTGTGAGGGAATTTATGATTCAGTTTTATGCTCCAGCTATATAGAAATGTAATCCATAAAGGATTGTAAGAGTGTGTAGAGAAAGCAGAGGAAATAGGGGAGATCTGAGAGCATGTGTGAATTATTAGATTTGTTGTAATCTCCTTTTGAATAATAAGATTTCCGATGCCTCTGTTCTGGTGGACATAGCCTAGATTGGTTGGGTGAACCACGTTAAATCTCTGTGTTATGGTTTTGTGAGTTTTTTTGTGTGTGTTGTGTATGTTTCTATTATTTCAGCTGTGCTTTGTTTAGTCTAACAGATTTGTGTATATTGCCATAGGCTTTGCGTGCAGTGGATGTTGAGTACCAATCCCGCAGCTCTCAAAGCAGCCTCTTCGTCTATATCAATATTGTCTGGCCTTAGATTCCATAGGTTTCTATTTACGAGAATCTCCCACGACACCTCTTTCCATTTTGCTCGACAAACCAGTTAGATTAAGCTCACGTGATAGACATTGGAAACGTTCCACTATAAAGATAGCATGTCCATCGCTGGTCTTTATCGTCTCCAAGCAGATTGCACAACAACCCTTCGACACCTGAATCCCGTTCCGAGACAAATTCAATCGCAACAACGAGGGTAGCAAGTTCTTCGACACCGTTTCAGGCTACTCATCATTTTCCCTATTTTACAACCCCAGACTTTGGGTATCTGACCTCGTGCAATTAACATGCTAACTATTTGATCCGACGCTTGAAACAGGCTACCCGTGAGAGTTTTCGATCCTTGGACCTTATGAATCCAAATCATCGATTTCAAGTGGGAAGGATGCACAAACGCTACAACCCAATTTCATATTGAATATATGGTTATATTAAATATTTTTTTTAAACCAGAACAATAAATTTATATTAATGAAAATATGCATGATAAACACAATGAGTACATTGAAATAAGGCTATTTTTTATGGGCTTCTAAGAAACACGATCATTTATACACTAATTTTTTTTTCAAAATTATTGATATCTAGAATGTTAAAATTAAAATGTCAATAAAGATATATACAGGAAAATACATTCAAAATTTTGCAAAACTTAAAAAACATTATAAATCACATTGTAGGAGAGATCATTTCATGTTCCGGTACTCCAAGGAGGGGGCATAAAAGTCAACAAACTCTTGGGTATTGAAATTGGTGGAGGAAGAATGTTCCATGCTCGTCCCATTGATTAAAGCCTACAATTTCTCTGCTTCCTTATGCAAACTAGACACTTCATAATCTTTGCGTTGCATATTAGCTTTGAGATCTATTAACAACTTCATAAATGTGGTCAAACTAGTTATTTTTTGGTTTACCTAGATAATCAAATTAAAATGCCTTCTTGAAGAAGAGAGAGCCTTTCTACTACCTATTTAACCTCCTCATTATGAGTAGGCATAGTGTCTGCTTAAAATTTCTTACTATTCAAAAAGATTTCTAGTCTATAAATATTGTCATGAACTATTACCAGAGATGAGAAGCAAGTGACATAGAAAAGGGGTTGGGATTTTACAAGCTTGCGTTCCCTAACCTTCCTCTCCCTGACATTAGAATTATGTTTCATTGCACAAAGAGTATCACTTACCCCTATTAATATCAAACCCAACACGTAGATGGTTCACTTACTAAACCATGTTTTAAGCTTTTGAGACCATGCCATTAGAGAACTTTTGAGGTCTAAAATGGGCCTCCTAAGAAAAACGTACAACCAAAATAAAATTTATAAGAACCAATAGGTTTCAAGATGATGATGTCAACCATGGAGGATGATTCACCATTTTTGAGGTAAAAAGGTAAAAATATTAAAAAATAATAAAATAATAAAACTACTTTTTCAACTTGCATTTTCTACTTATCTCCCTAAGGTTTTTACTCAAATTTCGAGTGGGAGTACTTGTTGGATGTAAAATTTAATTCCTCATCTAAGGAGTACCCATGTTGCATACTTTCGATGGACCCTGCTACATGAAAAATGAGAAATACACGAAAAAAACGTGATTGCAATCACATTTTTATGTATTTCTCATTTTTCATATAGTAGGGTCCATCAAAAGTATGAAACATGGGTACTCCTTAGATTAGGAATCAAATTATGCATCCAACGAGTGTTCCCACTCAAAATTTGAGTAAACCCATAGGGAGATACGTTGAAAATACGAGTTGATTTTTTTTTCCCTCTAAAATTTGATGATGTAATCTAATCTTATTTTATTATTTCCACTATTATTTTATAAATTCCTTAGGAGACCCATTTTAGACCTCAAAATTCCCCTAATGACCAACCTCATTACCCTCTAGACTCTAGAAGCAGAAAGGATAATGAAATGAGATAAATTCACTCCAAAGACATTAAAAACAAAGCATGAAATCACCTATAGGGAAAACACACCACTTGGAATTAGCATAAGATTTGAATGACTATTCAATCTCTAACTTTCCTAGATCCCATATTTTTCTGCCAACACCTGCAATTATATATCCCACACCATGGACCTTAAGAATATGTAACTCCCATATGCTCGACACATTCCAACAGACAACTATTTCATTGTAAGGTATGAGATGGACCAATATGGTCTTGCCTCATACCTACTTTTGTTCTCTTTGATTGAGAATTAGCCCATCATGGAAATCATTCCCCTCAACTTCTTCCTCCACACAGGGTTCCGTAGCCAAGTCTTCTAAAATTAAGTTGAACAAGGCACCCTAAGCCACCAAAATTGAAACTAGGAAACTGTAAGAAGTTGCCATATTAAAAAAGAAATAATTCCCTTACCTTTCCATCCAGTGGAATCATTGTTGAGAAGGTTTTGCAATGCCAACCACCACCATGTCCATGGGTGATCGAGCTAGTCTTGGTTTCCTTGCCACCTTCTAGTTCAACTACCAACATCAAGAAATTTCACCTTCAACCATATAATTTCCCTCCAGAAATGTGTGTAAATCTATGCTTTCTTGCATGATGTTACAGTAAACAATCCCTCTTGCAAACAAGAGAGATCTCCCTAGATCCTAAATGGAAACTAGAAACAATCGTGACAAATGAACTAACTCTTTCCCTAAGTTGAACTTATTTGAATTATGAGTAGTATAGCTAATGGATAGACCTCCTACCAGTTTCACGAAACGCCTGATGAATATCCTTGATTGTGACTTGATGCATCTCTTCAATGCTTTATAGGACCTGCAAACATAAACCATAAAAGGATCAAAAGCACATGTGATATAATAATCCAAAAAACTTAGCCTAATGATAAAGGAAAATAGGGATTGAGTTTGTCTTAATAAATATAATAAACAATTGCAAACTATTTATCATTCACAAAAGAAAAAATCAATGGAAGAAAGTGTTCATTTGTATTAATAAGAAGATAAGAGGAGCCTTACAACTTTTTCCTTGATGCCGTGAGGTCCTTCCCAAAGGCCTTCACTATCCTCCTCAGATGACAAGCTCTCAAATCTCAAACTAACAGCATAAGTTTGTATTCTCTGAATTCTAACATCCTCCATCCCTCGACCCTCTAGTCCTTTTATAGATCAAAGAGGAGGAAGTTTCAGATTCCTAAGAAAAGGATGATCCTGTTTTAATGAGGGATGAGGTTACCATGAGAAAAGGAAGATTTTCGAATAGTCATCACCCGCAAGATTTTAGTTGGGAAATATTCGACCAACTATGTTTCTAGAATGTACTTTTTAATTTTTACTTTCTAGAATTCACACGCGGGTTTATAGTTACAGACAAAGCGTAGCTCTGCACTGTTCTCAGAGTCAATTGCAGTGCATGCACGAGAAACTCTAGAGAAACCAGTGCAAGTGGAACTTAATAAGGTAAAAGAGTTATTTGACCCAAATTTCTCATGTACTTCAACATATATTGAGTTTTTTGACTTCTAAGGGAGTTGGTTTCAACATGTTCACGGATGGTAAAAATATCCATAAACTAATCAAGGTCATGGCGACAAATTGACGTGTAACAAATTGCTCCCTAAAGTGTGAAGTCTCAAAAATAAGTTTAAAATATAAAAAATCATCTTTGAGGTAGGAATTCCCATACTCAGAGTAAAGCGAACTCAATGAACAAGCATGGAAAAACTAAGATCATATAGATGGTAGACACAGCATGGACACAACCATCTACCTACCTAATCATGAATATAGAATCTCCTCACAACCTGGATTGATGAAACTAGATCTAGGACTTGATCTCCATCTCTTGATCCACAGTACGATTCTAACCATGAGAGCGAATGTCTCGAAGTTGAACATGTAAGAAACCACTTGATTAACAATCAATGATGTGAACCGTTAACAAGTGCAAGAGAAACCACCAATAATGACAATGGTTCTCAAGGTACTCCCACTACAATATTTGAAGTGTCAATATGTGATCTGAAGTTGAACACTCATAGAATCGTTTGATCGAAGGCCAATGATGAGAACATGTCGTCGAAAGCGAAAAACCTGCCATTAAGGCATGCAAGCTTCAAGGTACTGAAGGTTTCTAAATCAGCTTCCTAGATAATGAGCTGAAGTTGATAGGAAGCGATTCGTCGTAGGAAAGCCTACGACATGAAACATGATATCAAGTTTTGAAAATAATTGCAAGGACTGACTCAAGGATGGCCGACATGAATGAAGGTAAATATTTTGCAAAGGGATTTGAACCAAGGTTGAACTTATCTTGAACACATAACGTCACTATAATGATGTTGGGTCCCTATAATACTAGTGATTACCCCATTACTATTATAGTTATACCCCTTATTTATATTGTTGTGCCCCTATTACCCCCATATTGTTATTTCTGTGCCCCATAGACTCCCTCTATTGTTATTTTTGTGGCTTTATATTATTATTGTTAGGTCGGCTGGATTATATTGTGACTCCTTAGACTCCTATATATAGAAAGGAGGTTTTGTCATTTGAATCATCCAAGAATTTTTCATTTATGTAATGTAAAGGATGTTTCCCCCTCGAAGAGGCTGAATTCTAAGGCATTGATCTATCTTTTCTTGAGCTGGTTTCATAACATTTGGTATCAGAGATTTGGATTCTAGGGTTTCGCTGCTCCAAACAGGTCATCGTGGAATTTTCGCTATAACATTTTTTCTGTAATGTTTCAGAAGTCACAAAAAAAACCCATTTGAGAAGAAATCGCGCTGAACCTTGGGTCCGAATTTCAGAGATTTTTGCGCAATAAGTGCGGAGATATGATCTGAGGAAGTTGGTCTTTTTGCAGACTCTTGAATTACATTCAAAACAGGTGACCTGGGGAAAATCATCATAACGTTCTCTCTGAGGATCGGATTGAAGTTTCGTAAGAAGGTATAGAAAGAGGACGGATAGTAGTTTCTTTTGGGTGTTTTTCAGATCCAAAGGTCGAAACAGTGACTCGTGGCATGTCGTACAAGTTCGCTCTACTGAACTAGTCTATAATCAAGTCACTGTGGGAGATTGTGCATAAATCTTTCTTGGAGAATCCAATTTAGGTCAGACTGGTGGAATTGGAAAGAGCACACAGAGAGCTACTACAGGCCACAAGTTCAGAACTATATGATTGGAAAGTACAGAGATACATCAGAGGCAATATCGAGCTCCTACAAAGTGAAAAAAGGTGTGTAGATTTTTTTAAATTTTTGCTTAAGCTTGGTTTGAAAATTTATTTTGAAGGAATTCAAAGGGCATAGTAGAGCATTATTATCGGTAACTGATGCCCCGAGGAAAGAAAATGCAAACACCTAGTAAGGAACCTGAAAGCTCTAGCATGACTCATGAAGAAGAGGCAGAAATGCTACATGATATATCAAAATTACAAGAACAAGTGCAACAAATGTCACGCTCACAAAAGTTAACAGATGCTAAGATAAATGGCGTGGAAGCTAAGATGAATGGCATGGAAGCTAAGATGGACAATTTGAAGATAGATTTGAAAACAAATTTGAAGACAGGCATGGAAGATTTGAAGACAGATTTGACAAATTTTCTACAAGAAATACTTACTAATGGTGAAAAGGTAGTAAAGGAAACTCATGATGAGAACAAAAGAAATGTTAGTCATGATTCCATAGACGCTAATGTTGGATCGAAGAATCACCATATTCCAAAAATCGATATGAGGAAGTTTGATGGCAAGGATACCGCCACATGGATATTACAGATGGAGCAATTCTTCGATCTCAATAATGTGCAAAACGCACAAAAGGTACGTATGGCAACTGTATATTTGGAACCAAATCAGTTTGTATGGTATCAATGGCTTTGTTCTCGTAAACAATTTATCACTTGGGGCAATTTTTACGGAAGAATTGATAGCACATTATGAGGATACAAAAAGCAACACTTTTTTTAGCCAATTGATAAGTCTCAAACAAAAGGGTTCAATAATGGAGCACATTGAGGAGTTCCAAAAATTGAACATAAGGGTAAAAGATATTCCAGAGGAGCATAGGATTGATGTGTTCATAGGGTCTTTAAAGGATAATATCCAACATGATGTTCGCCTTTGGGAACCTGATTCATTAGAGAAGGCATTCAGGTTAGCAAGAAAAATGGAAAGCAAAATTATGGCAACTAGGAAGCATACCACTCACAACTATAAAGACGGAAGTGTTGTTGCCCCTAGTCTTCCACAACCTACAAGGTTGACACCACAAAAATTGGAAGAAAAAAGAGCAAAAGGGCTTTGTTACAACTGTGATAGCAAATACACAAAAGGTCATAAGTGTGCTGAGAAGAAATTATTCTACATAGATTGTGAAGAGGAAGAAGAAAAGGAGCAAGAAAGGTCAAAAGAAGAGGATATATTCCACGAACAAAGCCTAGATGAAGAACAAATAAATCTGACCATATCTTGTAATGCATTGGCGGGAATTACCACTCCTCAAACCATCAAGATAGAAGGACAAATCAAGAAGAAAAAGGTAATAGTGTTGATTGATTCAGGAAGCACCCACAATTTTATTCATTGTAGGGTAGCAAAAGAATTGAATTGCTTCCTATATCTAGCACCAGAGTGTCAAGTGATGATTGCAAATGGAGGAACAATAAATTGCTCTGGAAAGTGCCATAATATCAAGCTATCCATGGGAGAATATGTATTGACTAGCCCAATGCTTTCCATTCCAATGGGAGGTGTCGATGTTGTACTAGGAGTCCAATGGCTACAATCCTTGGGTACAATAGCTTTTAATTTTCAAGAACTTTTCATCAAATTTTCTATGGAAGGAAAGGAAGTTGAATTAAGGGGTATTGCAGGGAAACCAGGAAATATAATTAGCTCTAATGGCATGACAAAGCTTCTAAAAAAGGAGCAAAGAGGTGTAATTGCACAATTATGTTCGCTAGATGTTTCCACATTGGAATCATCTATTTCTCCAGATCTTCAAAAAGTCCTGGACAATCATTCCAAGGTATTTGAGACTCCCAAAGGTCTCCCACCTATGCGTGATCATGATCATGCTATTCATCTGATTCCAGGAAGTGTTCCTCCAAACATCAGGCCGTACAGATATCCCTATGTCCAAAAAAGTGAAATTGAATGTATGGTTGCAGAAATGCTAGAGGCTGGTATAATTCAACTGAGTCAAAGTTCTTTCTCAGCTCCAGTAGTATTGGTGCACAAGAAGGATGGATCATGGTGCATGTGTCCGGATTATAGGGAGCTCAACAAGCTCACTATTAAAGATAAGTTCCCCATTCCTGTCATTGATGAATTACTGGATGAATTTCATGGATCAATTTACTTCACCAAGTTGGATCTTCGTTCGGGATATCATCAAATCAGAATGAAGATTGAAGACATTTCGAAAACGGCATTTAGAACTCATGAGGGTCATTATGAATTTTTGGTCATGCCTTTTGGCCTTACCAATGCACCTTCAACATTTCAAGGTTTGATGAATTCAATTTTCAAACCATTCCTTAGAAAATTTGTGTTAGTATTTTTTGATGATATACTAATCTACAACAAGTCTTGGAAGGATCATGTTGAACATGTTGACAGGGTGATACAACTATTGGAGGAGAAACAATTATATGCAAAAAGATCCAAATGTTTCTTTGGAGTTCAGGAGGTGGAATATTTGGGTCATATTGTATCTCATGAAGGAGTTAAGGTAGACCCTAGCAAAATTAAAGCCATTAAGGAATGGAAAATCCCCACATCCATAAAGCATCTGCGAGGATTTCTTGGGTTGACAGGGTATTATCGCAAGTTTGTTAAGAATTATGGGAGAATAGCAGCACCTCTAACAACATTATTGAAGAAAGATTCATTTTCATGGACTCCGAAAGCAACAAAGGCCTTTGAACATCTTAAAGAGGCAATGTGCCAAGCACCGGTCTTAGCTACACCGGACTTCACAAAAACCTTTATTGTGGAATGTGATGCTTCAGGAAATGGAATTGGTGCTGTTCTAATGCAAGATGAAAGACCCATTGCTTTTGAAAGTCGTCCAATCAAGGGAAAGTTTTTAAGCAAAGCTATTTATGAGAAGGAAATGTTGGCAATACTCCATGCACTTAAGAAATGGCGACCCTACCTAATGGGAAGACACTTCAAGGTAAAAACGGATCATGATAGCCTTAAATACTTTTTAGAACAAAGATTATCCTCTGAAGAGCAACAAAAGTGGGTCACAAAGATGTTGGGTTATGACTTTGAAATCATCTACAAAAAAGGGAAGCAAAATGTGGTGGCAGATGCACTCTCAAGAAAGGATGAGGATGTGGAAGCATTGTTGTGTGCCATTTCTATTATCCAACCAGATTGGATAAATGAAGCAAGGGAGGAATGGAAGAATGACAAAGAAGTGTGGGCACTTATTCGAAAGCTACAACAAGATTCCAATACTTCTGATACATTTAGTTGGAAAAATGATTCGTTATGGTACAGAGATCGCTTATACCTCTGTAAGAATTCCCAGCTAAAACAAAAGATTCTTATGGAATTGCACACTTCTCCCTTAGGAGGGCACTCAGGATTTTTAAAAACTTACCACAGGGTTAAGAAGGAATTTTTTTGGGATGGCCTTAAATTAGATATTCAAAAGTTTGTGGCAGAATGTTTGGTTTGCCAACAAAATAAAGTTGAAACAATTAAGACACCAGGTCTATTACAGCCTTTATCCATTCCAAGCCAACGTTGGGAGGAGGTTTCAATGGATTTTATCACAGGTTTACCCAAGTCTGAGGGAAAGAGTGTCATCATGGTGGTAGTTGACAAAATTACCAAGTATGCACACTTTTGTGCATTATCACACCCATTTAAAGCCAGTACAGTTTCTACTGCATTTATGGAAACAATTCAAAAGCTACATGGAAACCCAAAGATTATTGTAAGTGACAGAGATCCCATTTTGACTGGAAATTTTTGGACAGAATTATTTTCTTGTCTTGGTACTCAGTTAGCTCATAGCTCATCTTATCATCCTCAATCTTATGGGAAAACTGAGATAGTAAACAAATGTTTGGAAGGATATCTTCGTTGCTTTGTATCTGATAAACAGACATAATGGGTCAAATGGTTGCCTCTGGCTGAATGGTGGTATAACACTTCCTTCCATACAACAACAAAAATGACCCCATTTATGGAACTTTATGGGTATCAACCACCATCCATCACATCATATTTAAGAGAAAATTCTAAGGTTCAGGCAGTGGAACATCACATCGAACATCAACAACAAGTCCTACAACTCTTAAAGGATAACCTTTGGCACAAAATAGAATGAAACAACAAGCAGATCAACATCGCAGTGAAAGAAGTTTTGATATAGGTGATTGGGTATTCCTATGGCTACAACCATATAAGCAAATGTCCCTAAAGCAAGCTAAGAAGGATAATAAACTATCACCAAAGTACTATGGTCCGTACAAGGTGTTGCAAAAGATTGGTACTATGGCATACAAGTTGGAGCTTCCTGTAGCTTCTCGATTGCACCCAGTTTTCCATTTTTCATGGTTAAAGAAGGTTATAGGCGACAAGCTCCCAATTCAAACAATATTGCCAGAACTTGACGAGGAAGGAAAAATTATATTGGAACCGGAAGCAGTCACAGAAACAAGAACTCGACAGCTACGAAATCGATCAATTTCAGAGTATCTTATCAAGTGGAAGAACTTATCCGCTGAAGATTCCACATGGGAGGATGAGAATTTTATGCAGAAGTATCCATAATTACTCAAGTGTTGAGGACAACACTTTTTTGAAGGAGAGGGGCATGTTGGGTCCCTATAATACTAGTGATTACCCCATTACTATTATAGTTATACCCCTTATTTATATTGTTGTGCCCCTATTACCCCCATATTGTTATTTCTGTGCCCCATAGACTCCCTCTATTGCTATTTTTGTGGCTTTATATTATTATTGTTAGGTTGGCTGGATTATATTGTGACTCCTTAGACTCATATATATAGAAAGGAGGCTTTGTCATTTGAATCATCCAAGAATTGTTCATTTATGTAATGTAAAGGAGGTTGCCCCCTCGAAGAGGCTGAATTCTAAGGCGTTGATCAATCTTTTCTATATTTTCTTGAGCTGGTTTCATAACAAATGATTTGGCAGCATTTGACTTAACGATAATACCCAAAACCATGAGGACTTCCAATGAGGTTTAATTAACTGTAAGGAAAATTGATTTCCCAACCCAGACATGAATGTGACAAAGCGTTGTGTTCAAGAGCGACATGCTACCGTTTAACTGATGATGTAAAATGGACACTTTCCCCAATTTTCTCCTACCATTACTGACAAGTACCTCTTTATTTTTACAAGCTTGAGGAGGATAACATATGCTTGGACTGTAAGCTCATCCTTCGAATGAGTCCATCGAAGTATTTTAACGAATCCTAAGAAGGAATGGTTCGGTCTCGTCATGCTTAACGAATCCTATACTGTTTAATCGTTTATGAGTCCAGTAAAGGGGTATCTCAATGTTGTTTTCCTTTAAGAGTTTGAAAAAGACACAAAAATAAAACTCATTCAACTCTTTAACTGTAAAATTTTAACGAGCTCGGAGAAATTAAAGCTCGATGTTTCTCATTTTTAGAGAGTTAGAATAAAAACATAAGTGATCCAGGTGGATGTTGGTGGCCACCCACCTATCCCATTTGGACCCCCACAACTGTCTATTTCCATTTTTTAGTTTCCGTAATTGTAGCACAATTTACTATTTTTAGCCGCACCCACTTGGAATTCATTCCGGGATGGCATTAAGGAGTAGTATTACCCTGTCAAAAGCTATGAGGACAAATACATAAAGTGGACCACGCTGCAGTAAGGAAGGGACCAAGATGTACCGGATTTCACCAACATTTTTCATACCCTTCGCACACAGTTGGGTATCAAGGATTCTGAGCTACATTTGGTACTCAAATACCGTCGCTGCCTACACAGGTGCATCCAGGAAAAGATGGAGTTCCTGAACATCTCCTCGCTAGGCACGGCGTACCGATACGCTGTCAAAATTGAGTAGAATTTTAAACAGAAGAAGCGAGACTTTGGATCTGCGAATCCAAAGACCAAAGGACAAAGCCAAGGCAGGGTGACCCTAGAAAACCTGTCAAAGCCACAAGAAAAGAACAACACCACGAAGTTGAAGAAGGACACAGGAAAGTGGTGTGAGTTCCACAAGAGCCCCACTCACAACACAAGTGAGTGTCAGACCAAGCAGTCACTGGTGGCCGAGTTGAAGGCTTCCGAATCATATGCATGTTCTGACCCTGAGTCAGAACCTGACAAGGGGAATGAAAAAGGGAAGCAGATCATTGACGCGAAGCAAAATGCCACTGTTGCCACCACCAAGATCCAGAAGAATGAGCCCAAAGATATAGAAGAGGGGGAGCGTCTTTTCCACTCACAAATGTGGGTGAAGGGTTTGCCACTGCAATTCATTATCGACAGTGGCAACCAAAAGAACCTCATTTCAGCAGATGTTGTGAAGCGGTTGGGACTACCGACTACACCACACCCGTAGCCATACAGTATCAGGTGGCTTCACCAAGGATGAGATCTCCGAGTTCTCCAGCAGTGCCGCCTTCCCTACAACATCAAGCCCTTCACCGACGAGGTATTGTGTGATGTTGCACCTCTGGATGTTTGTGATGTACTATTTGGCCAGCCATACTTGTGGAGGTGACATGTTGTGTATGAGTCAAGGCCTCATGTTTTTATTATTACTTTGGGTAATTCATTATACAGGATACCAGAGGTAGCCCCACCTACCGCCACCTCTTTGATCTCTGCTAAGAAATGTAGCAAGATCGTCTCCCAAACTAGGAATTTCATTTTTTCTGGTTCACTCCCAAAGTAAGGGGAAGATCGTCGCCACATCCATGAACCCAGAAAAGGGTTCCTCCACGCAGCGACAGAAGCAAAGGGATATGGTCATGACAGAACACAAGAACAACTTCTCCTCACCCACAGGGGTACCACACAAGTTTTAGGTGGGCGATAAAGTCTGGTTGCATCTGCAGAAAGAATGCATGACAAGAGCCCATCAGAAACTCAGACCACTCTGACATGGTCCTTATAGCATTACCAAGGCTGTGGGACACAATGATTTGGAGCACAACATTCCTCCATTCCTTTGCCTACACCAAGTGTTCAATGTGTACCGCCCCGACCATGCTCCCCACTATTACTGGACCCATCCGAGATTGTAGAACAACTCACCAAGGACCAAGTTCAGCAGATGGAGGTGTTAGTGTTAGTCTTTCCAGCCTTCCTCCAGTGATCAAATATTCTCTTACAAAGTGGTCTCAAAGTGTCCAGATCAAATTTTGTCATTTCAAAGAGTTTTCAAGCAAAATTTGGTCACTAGGTATTAGGTCTAGGGTTTGCTTCCACTCCTTTCAAAATTTCCCAAATGTCGGTACATGTCATCATTCAGCTGAGTGTACCATCATTCATAGGGTTTTCATTATCATGTCAGTGTCTAATGAGTCATTTTACTCCTTGTTCATGCTTCAGTTGCGCCTAGGCAAGGTTCATTTGCCTCTCCTAGGGTTTTGAAGGCAATTTCTCTTAAATGGTCAAACCATTAGCAAAACTTGTACCCATATGTTCATACACCTTCCCCTATCCTTAATGTACCTTATTAAACACTTCCCATCACCGAGATCCCCCAAATTCCTCATTTTTGCACAAACCCTAGTTTCTTGCTACAACTTGGCAATTTTCTAGGTTGGGCCTGTGTTTTTCCCTTTTGGACCCTTTCCCCTCATTCCATCTCTGAGATTCCACTTCCCCCTACTTCCTAACATCCCTCCCTACTTCCAAAAATTTCCCCAAGAATTTAGAAGCCCCTCATCCCCTTCATTCTGCTTCATTTCCACAAAATTCCTTGTTCCACACATCGGGATAAGTTTTACTCAAATGATGTTTCTGAGTAATCAAAGATGAATTTGGGACAAATGAGAGAGGTTTTTGTCCAAAACATTCTAAAGAAAAAAAACCTCCTTCAATTTCTACACAGGTGTCACGGTTTTAGAGAAATGTCAAAAATACCGTTGTCTCACGAGAACTGAATGCACCTCTGAAGTGACCTTGGGAAAATCAAGTTTTCTCCTAGCTTGGTTGGCCAAATAACTTTCTTGATGAGTCAAATGATAACTAGACACAAATATCTTTCCAATGAGCTATCATGAGCTCAGGTTGGAGTTGAGGAAGGCATTCAAATGTTGACTGCAACAGCACTCTGCCTTGAGGCAGCCTCATTTGGCACATTTTGACCAGTCTTGGGAGATTTGATTTTTTACAAGTCAAATGAACTCCAAATTAAAACATTCTAGTTGGGTTGGAAAGTAGACTCAAATATCTTTTCAACGAGCTATCTTGCGACCAATTTCGACACCAGGAAGGCCTCCAAAAGCTTCCTACAAAATGCACTATGTTGCTGAGGGCACGCTACGCGTCAGGAAGCTTTTCTCAGTGTTATTTTGCACGTGCGCTACGCGTCAGAGGGGCGCTACGCGTTGAGAAATGGCGCGCTATGCGTTGGGAAAATTTGCCAGTTTTGCACCTTCAGCTCAGGAAAATGCAGCATTTACTAGTTTTGACTTTTTGGTGGGATTTTTCATCCTCTTTGATGTAATTGATGTAATTTCATGTTGACATGACACTTTTTTTACCTATTCTAGAAGATTCATTCATAAAATGGAAAAAAATTAATGAATGAATTGGTTTCCTAGCTTATACAGGCAAGTTGTTTTGATTGCCTAGATTGTAGTACTCATTTTAGAATTGGTTGAAACAGCTCCTAGGATGATGAGCTCGACCCCTAGAGGCTAGGGAATGGGTTGGCATGGTCTATATTATGTATTTTGTAAATCATTTTCATGGTTGGAGAGGTTGGACTCTTGAGGGATAAGCTTAGACTGTATTACTCTTTGTATCTCTGCAATTTTGGCAAAGGAAAGACCAGGGTTTTGCAACACTATTTGGGATTCCTGTGGTTATTTGTGTTGATGGTGTGCTTCTCTCTTGTACTTGTAAGTGTGTTATGTGAATCATTTTCCAACTTCTCTTTTCTGTATATTAAGTAAATGAAGTGTTAAGGTAGAATTCATAATTTATATGCTTTGCCTTTAAGTTTTCTTAATATCTATGTTTTCCTCTGTCTAAAGAGAAATCTCGACGGTTTCTTGCTCTCTTTAGCTCCTCACCGGTCATTCCTATCCATTCACTTATTTCAAAGGCATCAAGACAATCTCCTACCTTGCCCCAAAAGGACCTCTGCAAAAACTGTGTCCCATCCCCGCACCCAAAATTGCTCTCCCCCTGTTTTCCACCAAAATCCTAAAAATCTGAAATCAAACCTTCTCAATCAGTTTACTAGCCTAAAATCAGTGTTCTTTATTGGTCATCTCCGCCCTTTGAAGACCTCTTGCCGAGAAAGACCCGGAGAGAGCCCTCTCCTGCCCCGTAGGGCTAGCTACGAGGCTAAGTGGTTTGATGTTGCCTTGGATTTTGCCTTCCTCAGCCTGAGGCAGATTCGAGCGCTAACATATTGGCGACCATACTGGGGAAGAAAAAATGGTTTGCTGGTTGATGTCATTTGTTTTATAAGCTACAGATGGAGCCTGAAGTTATGCCAGGTAGCATTCGAAACACTTTTTCTTTGCATTAGCGGAAGTAGATAAACGCTGCTTCATTCAATCTCCGGTCTAGCTTGTAAACGTGACATTTAACTTGTTAATTACCCCAGTACATGTATCAAGTTCAGATTTGATGGTTGATGGTGGACAACGATCAGACACTTGAAAGGCTGAAATCATTCACCTGGCGACTCTAAATCAATTTCGAGATCAGATCCAAAGACTCCATTGGAGGATGATCCCAACCAGCAGAAACATGAAAAGACAATATGGACATATCGGGTATTCAAGTTGGAGTTTCATCCAAGACATTTTGTTCTTTGTCATAAATTATTTATTCTCTTTTCCCAAGAATGTCAAGAAGGCTTTGCAAAGTATATTTTATTTGAGAAGAGATCCTCGGCCTGCAGTTGATTCTTTCCCTTTGAAGATTGTGAATTCCAAAGATTTGCATGCCTTTGAGCTTGATCAAGATCCTTTTTCCAAATTTTGTGATGACCATATTCAAATTGATGAGCCCCAAGCAACCAAGACTGATTCTATACCTGCTGTACATATCCCTACACCTTGTAAAATTCCAGATCGGTATAAACCTCTTGTTTTACCTTCTGTTCTCCATGCTTTCCCCAAAAACTATGATCTATACTTGCCGAGGTTCGATGGTGAAAGTAAGAATGTCAACGCTGAGCAACATGTGCAGAATTTTGAATCTTTTCTAGATCTTTTTGAAGTTGATGAAGAAGATGTCAGTATAAGGATTTTTTCTCTTTCTTTGCAAGCTAAAGTGAAGAGTTGGTTCAAAGCCTTGCCTGATACGAGCGTCTCAGATTTTTAGCAGTTCGTCAAAGTTTTTCTCGACAAGTGGATGATCGGGCAGAACCTTTTCTTGATTGTAGAAGAGTACAACCAGCTGAAAAGACTACCAGGGGAGACAGTACAACAATTTTCTGCCAGATTTAATCAAGTTTATTATTTGATGCCAGTTGATATAAGACCTACTCCTAGATCGGCTCTCTTGCACTATCCGGGTGCCTTTGATCCGGAGATGGAGTTTCAGCTGAGAGAAAGGGATATTGCAACACTTCACGAGATGCAAAACAATGCAGTAAATGTAGAGGCTCATCTGCTGATCCGAAGGGCAAGGTTGAAAGAAGAAGAGATGAAAAACATAGATCCGGAAGAATCAACATCTCTAGAGGTAAAGCTTGACATTTTGGTAAGTGCAGTGGAAAAGAGATGGACAAGATCAACACCAGGAATGATTATGATGTTCAAGGCTTGCTGATTGAAGAAGAACAAGTTGTTGATCCAAAACATTTTGTTTCTTATCCTAGTTGTCATAGATCTAATAATGATTGTCTTATAGATCATCTTGGCGAAGAAAGAACTGTTGATATGACCTGCATGCTTGATGATATGTTTTATACTGATGATTTGCCTTAGTTTGATCAGTATGATGATGATTATGTTCTCCAAACAAAAGCTAATCTTGCAGACGAATCAACAGCTGGTTTGTGCGAGGAGGAAGTTCACTTTCAACAGCTCGAATACAGTGATCAACCGATGCATATGAGCTATGACAATGATGAGGAAAGTGCAGCAAATTTTGAAGTAAGTGAAGGATCTTTGCCTTTTTGTTTTGATTCGTTTCAATTCATCATAGAGAACTACCATGCAATCAGAAATCAAATGTCAACAAGTCTTGATTTGAATCATCTTGAGAGCAATGAGAATTTTGTTCAAGACTTCTCATATTCAGATATCCAGCCCCCAAAATCCATTGATTTTCAAGTTGCAGATGAAGACTTGGAAGTGGACACACATGATTTAATGATTCAAGGTGACTCCGTACCATTCTGTTTTGAATCATTTCAGTTTTTGAAGGGTAGATTGCATAGTAAATTTTCAAATGAACAGCCTATCACAAATCAGCAATCTCTCAGTGTTAATGTTGAGGATGAGACAGATAACAAAATTCTTGAGCAGCCTGTAGCATCAGATTTGCAGCCACCAAATGAAATTGAAGGGCAGATTATAGATGAAGCTTGGAAGACGAAATACATGATTTGATGATGCAGGACGATTCTATACCCATTTGTTTCGAAACATTTCAGTTTATAAGGCAGAATCTTCGTAAAATCTCTCAAGAAAAAGATGAACAGCTAGAAGGAAGTCATACATTTTCAATGGATACATTACAGCAGTCTTTTCAAGTTTTTCATGATCCAATAGCTGATGTTTTGGCTGAGGTTTGCAGTCAAAGTCTTTCTCCATCGACTACATGTGAGATTGAAACATGTGCTGATATGAATTTGATCCGGCAGCCGGTTTCTTTCTCATTTTCAGCAGAGGTCTCGTCACAAGGCTCAGATCAAAGTTCGCATTCATGGTATGAGGAAACGAGAAGTAATCCATTAGATGAGCTAAGTTCCAGTGTGCTTGAATTTCATGATCCTTATGCAGTGTTTTTGGAGGTGGATAGAGAATTCATATCATTCAATGGATCTGTTTTCAAGTTGTCATGGGAGTTGCCTTTCAGTAGTTCTCTCTTGTTGTTCATAAGTGAGCACTTGCAGAAAATTCGAATAGCAGATGGAATACTTACTTGGTTGCATTGGTTGTTTCATTTCACTTGATCAGGTGATGAATGAAACTATTAGAGTAGGTTTTGATGAATAAGCTCCACTTTGAGCATCATTTCCAGTTGTCAGTTGTGTTTAAGTATTGAGTCAGTTTTTAGTTGAGTGAGAGTCAATTTGTGTCATCCGAGTCATCAGTTTTCAGTCATGCATTTTAGTTTGAGTTTTTGACTCCATTGCCCAATGGATAAGGCGCTGGTCTGCTCTCCCAAAGATCTGCTATTCTTGGCACCTCCAAGGAGCTACCATCCCCATTGGAGCCAATGTTAGTGTCAGTCTTTCCAGCCTTCCTCCAGTGATCAAATATGCTCTTACAAAGTGGTCTCAGAGTGTCCAGGTCAAATTTTGTCATTTCAAAGAGTTTTCAAGCAAAATTTGGTCACTAGGCATTAGGTCTAGGGTTTGCTTGCACTCCTTTCAAAATTTCCCAAATGTCGGTCCATGTCATCATTCAGCTGAGTGTACCATCATTCATAGGGTTGTCATTATCATGTCAGTGTCTAATGAGTCATTTTACTCCTTGTTCATGCTTCAGTTGCGCCTAGGCAAGGTTCATTTGCCTCTCCTAGGGTTTTGAAGGCAATTTCTCTTGAATGGTCAAATCATTAGAAAAACTTGTATCCAGATGTTCATACACCTTCCCCTATCCTTAATGTACCTTATTAAACACTTCCCATCACTGAGATCCCCCAAATTCCTCAATTTTGCACAAACCCTAGTTTCTTGCTACAACTTGGCAATTTTCTAGGTTGGGCCTGTGTTTTTCCCTTTTGGACCCTTTCCCCATATTCCATCTCTCAGATTCCACTTCCCCCTACTTCCTAAAATCCCTCCCTACTTCCAAAAATTTCCCCAAGAATTTAGAAGCCCCTCATCCCCTTCATTCTGCTTCATTTCCACAAAATTCTTTGTTCCACACATCGGGATAAGTTTTACTCAAATGATGTTTCTGAGTAATCAAAGATGAATTTGGGACAAATGAGAGAGGTTTTTGTCCAAAACATGCTAAATAAGAAAAACCTCCTTCAATTTTTATACAGGTGTCACGGTTTTAGAGAAATGTCAAAAATACCATTGCCTCAGGCGAATCGAATGCACCTCTGAAGTGACCTTGGGAAAATCAAGTTTTCTCCTAGCTTGGTTGGCCAAATGACTTTTGTGATGAGTCAAATGATAACTAGACACAAATATCTTTCCAATGAGCTATCATGAGCTCAATTTGGAGTTGAGGAAGGCATTCACAAGTTGACTGCAACAACACTCTGCCTTGAGGCAGCCTCATTTGGCACATTTTGACCAGTCTTGGGAGATTTGATTTTTTACAAGTCAAATGAACTTTAAATTAAAAAAATATAGTTGGTTTGGAAAGTAGACTCAAATACCTTTCCAACGAGCTATCCTGCACTCGATTTCGACACCGGGAAGGCCTCCAAAAGCCTCCTGCAAAATGCACTATGTTGCTGAGGGCGCGCTACGCGTCAGGAAGCTTTTCTCAATGTTATTTTGCACGTACGCTACGCGTCAGAGGGGCGCTACGCGTTGAGAAATGGCGCACTACGCGTTGGGAAAATTTTCCAGTTTTTCACCTTCAGCTCAGGAAAACACAGCATTGACTAGTTTTGACTTTTTGGTGGGATTTTTCATCCTCTTTGATGTAATTGATGTAATTTCATGTTGACATGACACTTTTTTTACCTATTCTAGAAGATTCATTCATAAAATGGCAAAAAAATAATGAATAAATTCGTTTCCTAGCTTATACAGGCAAGTTGTTTCGATTGCCTAGATTGTAGTGCTCAGTTTAGAATTGGTTGAAACAACTCCTAGGATGATGAGCTTGACCCCTAGAGGCTAGGGAATGGGTTGGCATAGTCTATATTATGTATTTTGTAAATCATTTTCATGGTTGGAGAGGTTGGACTCTTGAGGGATAAGCTTAGACTGTATTACTCTTTGTATCTCTGCAATTTTGGCAAAGGAAAGACCAGGGTTTTGTAGCACTATTTGGGATTCCTGTGGTTATTTGTGTTGATGGTGTGCTTCTCTCTTGTACTTGTAAGTGTGTTATGTGAATCATTTTCCAACTTCTCTTTTCTGCATATTAAGTAAATGAAGTGTTAAGGTAGAATTCATAATTTATATGCTCTGCCTTTAAGTTTGCTTAATATCTATGTTTTCCTCTGTCTAAAGAGAACTCTCGACGGTTTCTTTCTCTCTTTAGCTCCTCACCGGTCATTCCTATCCATTCAATTATTTCAAAGGCAGCAAGACAATCTTCTACCTTGCCCCAAAAAGACCTCTGCAAAAATTGTGTCCCATCCCCGCACCCAAAATTTCTCTCCCCCTGTTTTCCACCAAAATCCTAAAAATCTGAAATCAAACCTTCTCAATCAGTTTACTAGCCTAAAATCAGTGTTCTTTATTGGTCATCTCCGCCCTTTGATGACCTCTTGCCGAGATAGACCCGGAGAGAGCCCTCTCCTGCCCCGTAGGGCTAGCTACGAGGCTAAGTGGTTTGATGTTGCCTTGGATTTTGCCTTCCTCAGCCTAAGGCAGATTCAAGCGCTAACAGGAGGAACTCAACGCAATGGGGACCATTGCTTCGTAAGGGGGGAGGAATGATCCAGGTGGATGCTTGTGGCCACCCACCTATCCCACTTGGACCCCCACAACTGTCTCTTTCCATTTTTCAGTTTCTGTAATTGTAGCACAGTTTACTATTTTAGCAACTTTTTGGGTCCTGAACTTCCGGAGCCACTTTGAGGCCCTAAACGACGTTTTTTGGGAAATATGAGAGCAAGTTGCTATTCCCAAAGTTGTAGTGCTCGAATAGATCTTTCTAACGAGCTATTGTATGCATCAAACGATCGGTTGCCAAAGTTATGACCCTAGGAAGTTGATGTACCAACTTACCCAAAACGGGGCCCACAATTTGGTGTTTCAACTTCTAGGGTTAGGTTTTGGGATGTTAAGGCTTTTCCATTGTTTCTCAATAATAAATAGGCCTTCGAGCCTCATTGTAACACAGTTTAGAGGCATTTAGAACTTATTAATATTGAGGATACAACTGATCAATTAGTCATTGAAGGCCTAGAAGCAAATATCATACATTATGCTTTTGTTGATCCTATAGCAGATTACATGCAGGTTCTTTTCAACTCAAGTTTTCAAACATGTTTTCTCTATAAGGACCAAATACATCAGTAGTTGCCATTATATATCACAGCTTTGATTATGTGGACACATGATCAAATTATACTTCTGAGTTTACTGACAATCAGTCAAGAAGTCCATTTGTTTCTACAGCTGCTTGACTAGCTTCATTGGCATTTCTATATTATTTAAGTCAGCCTGATTTTCAACAATATAGGGTAGGTAGCAAGGTGCAAATAAGCTCAGGACTCTGAGCCTTTTTTTAGTTTCAAATTCAGTTTGCTTCTCAACTTTCAGTTCAGTGTGTAGTTCAATGTTCAGTATGCATAGTGGTTTTGATTTCAGTTTGAGAGTTGGCAAAACAAGTTACAGATTTGGGAACAGCCCAATGGAGAAGGCACTGATCTATAAACTCAGAGATCTGTGGTTCTTGGCACCTCCAAGGAGATTGCCATCCCCAAGCTGGAGCCGATGTTAGGGTCCTATAATTATAGGAAATCTGATGATTCAAATATTATTTGTTGCTCTCATGATGAAGCTTTTGGCTTGCTGACTCGCCCCGCTTCCTCTCTGTTTTACATCATCCTTTACTCAGCTTCCTGCTTTATCACCCACTTACATTGTTAATTCATCTGAATATTACCCCAGCATAAGCCGAATACCTACTTTCAAATCATTAAGAATAAGTTTGTGTGACAAAAAGGTTATATATTGCAGAGCTTCTAGTTTTAAAGCCTTGGATTTTATTGAAATTTGAATAAAAAATAAGCCCTCCATCTCCATGCGACCTGCATTCATAATAACTAAGCCTAGCACACCTAACACCAAGCACAAGTGGGTAGCCTTGGGCTTATTTTGTGGAAACACAATGTAACTATGGGCTTATATAAACCATCATGAAAAATGTTCCCTTGTGAATGTGGGATAAATCCCATAAAGTAAAATATATATATATCTATATATATATATATATATATATATATATATATATAATCCACCTTTTTAACCCTTACTTCACAAAACCCTATTAATATAAAGTTTTGGACTTTATATTAATTTCTCCCCGCAAGCCTATACTAGCTCTTCCCCTGCAGAGTCAACCAATGGCCCACCCGGCACTAAGAATTAAACCCCCTTCATTTTTATTTGCCTCGAGATTCGTAAAAATGAATGGTTAAAATTTCATATCGCGTACTCAGCTCATCCAACACTTAACACTCAATTCGTGGTTTTCCCAGCCCACCTTTTTTCTATGTGGCAACCCCACATTATATTGCGTCCTCCAAAATAATACCACCTACCACTTTAAAGCAATGCGATAAACCATAGCTGCTTTGGTTTTGAATCTTATAAATGTTACCGGAATATAGAGTGGATTAATTTCAAGTGAAATACAGAGATATGAGAATGTCGTAATATTTCAAAGCTACGGGTGAAACCATACTTGAGGTAAAATTATATAGCTATAGGCAATATGAGACTAAGGTTGTGGAATGAAATTCAAAGGTAAAATGGTTTTACACTGACACATGAAATAAAATTCAAGGATGCCATGAATTTATCAGATAAAATAAAAGGGAAAATTTCACATGAAATTAATGTACAGGAGAGAAAAGATAACATTCATGTAAATGCATTTCACGATAGAAGATTAAGGTGAAATCAATTTATAGGCAAGGTGAAATCAATTTACAGGCATGGTGAAATCAATTTATAGGCAAGGTGAAATCAATTTTACAGGCATGGTGAAATCAATTTACAGGTGTAAAATCATGTTGCAGGTGAAAGTAAAAGAGTAAAGTGAGAATACTTTTCCAACCATACAAATCAACACATGGTTTTGCAAAATCATCCAGGTATTCTACAAGGGTAAAAGGAATTTACATATAGATAAAATGAATTTACATAAGAAGGAATATTAAAAAAAACTACACATGGCTTTGTCAATTCATGGAAAGAGAAAACAAAACCACGTATTAGAAACAACACATGGTTTTGTAGAAATTTAATTTAAAATATTTTGGAAATATTATTCATGTATATATATTATTATATATTTTCCAAAATATTTTGTGACACTAATGGATGATAAAACAACAGGCCAGTCACAGGATCAGCTATCAATGAGGGAAGTCTCAGATTATCAAGTCAGAGGATCAACAAGCAGTTGAGTGAATTACTAAGAAAAAGAGAGATACATCTGCATCTTCTAGTTCGTCTGCTAGCATAGCCACAAATTTGGGTCCACATCCTACCTACTCCCACTTCCACAGTAACAATAGCTATCAATGAGGGAAGTATCAGATTATCAAGTCAGAGGATCAACAAGCAGTTGAGTGAATTACTAAGAAAAAGAGAGATACATCTGCATCTGCTAGTTCGTCTGATAGCATAGCCACAAATTTGGGTCCACATCCTACCTACTCCCACTTCCACAGTAACAACATTTGCATAGCACATTCCACTAGAACTATTAATCTGCAGCAGTTAGAGCTTTTTAGTTCATCTATAGTCTAAAAATGTCTTGTCTGTTAGAAACAACATTTATTGTAAACAGTTTGTAAATTTTGCATAAATAATTCTGCTTTTGAAGTATTAGGGGTCAATTGTTTAAGATCAGAAATATTAGTGATTTATTGGAGCATTGTAAGTTTTTTTTTAAAGCACTGGAGCATCAATACTAAGCAGACCATTCATAGGATTCTTGTGGCTTAAATATTGGTGATGTTTTTCTTATGTTATAGTGTTTCACTGTCATCTCTTCATTGTAATCATCTAAATTCCAATTGCAAAATAGAAAATGTGATGAATAGGATTTACTTTTGAGTACCTTATTCTGGTTGGTTTTGCAATTTGTATGTTTTCTACTGAAGGCCATACTAAAGAATTCTTGACTACACCTAAAGAATTCTTAACTGCTCTTTAGTTCATTTTCACCAGTTTAGAGCACAGAGAGGGGTTTTTACCGTGAAACTTCCAAGGCTGATTCCGAGCCAACCGATGGACAAAATTGCACATTGTTTCCTCCAGATAGAAGATCTCTCCATAAATTAGCTTTCTATCTATTTATTTTTTCATTTTAAGCTTTCATTTGGTTTTTTGGGACAAATATTTGTCCAAAAATGCACCCTTGGCCCTGTGCGGGTTTCGTTCAATCGAGCCCGCACAGGCCAATAAAATTTTCCATATGGAAATTCTCTGCCTACGTGGAATTCTGCTGGAAATTTCTGCGCAGTTGCGCCCTGTCCATAAAAGGGCGGCCGTGCAGGCGCCGTGGGCTATTTTTAAAACAAATTTTGAAGCCAAAAAAACATGAAATGAGTTTCAAAAATGCTTCTAACTACTTTAAAATGGTCATTTTAGGTCATTTTATTGCTCAAAAATGGAGTGGAGGGAAAGAGAGCATGAAGCCAATGATTTGGCTGCTTTGGCGGATCTGGCCACTTTGTAGGCTCTCAAGACTTGTGGCCTCCTGAAATACTGGCTAATCCCTAGGATGAAAGCCCAGGTAGATCTGATGACGTGGTTGGTGAGGACCTAGAATGTCCAGGAACAATGTTTTGTGATTGTTGATCATCGCCTCACCATTGATGTCGATGACATCTATTTCCTAACTGGGTTGTCTCATCGGGGAGCTGATCTTTCACTATTTGGATCGAGAGCAGGGGGAGATACTACTGATGGATACCTATGACACTTTTGTAGGGGTGCACCGCCCAAAGATGGATGGATTGACATTCAAACCATCGAACTTTTACCCTTGAGGACCATTGTTTTCACTGTTTGCAAACTATGTGGCAGTGCTTCCCTTCATCTAGCCATGCAAGCACAAATGCAAACGACCGTGGAATGTTGGGATTCCATGGTATACAAATGGTGCGGGGAAATAGTGGTAAATATGAAGGGCCAGTTGACTAGGTGCAAGAATGGTAAACTGAAAATTTTCGGTTATGGTGCCATTCTAGTTTCTTTTTCCCTAGAGAGGGTTCCTATTCTTCGGCCACAACAGATTTTGGCAGATGAGGGGGGTTCAAGGGATCCACACTTGATGAGGTGGGTTGCACTGATGGCATGCCATGGCGGTGATGGGCCTGTAGTGAGGTATACGGCATAGTTTTTTACTGGCTGAGCCAACAGATTGTTCCGATCGAGGAATTTTCGTATGCCGGGATGGATTACAGAGGTGATCCTAATATCCCACTTCTAGCCGGAGCTCAGTGGGGTGATCTAGGTAAGAATTTCTCATTTTGACATATTTTCAAAATTTTCAAATTTTTAAGTGTTTTTGTCTTCAGAGGCTAATTATCTGAAATGCATGTGCAGATGTGGGTCCAACTCGACCAGCTGGGATGAGACGATACGATAGACGAGGTGAGAAGCCTATGGTAGTTGCGGCAGTGAACCCAGAGGCAGATGACATCCTGACAGAGTTGGAGCACAACCTTGAGAGGTTGACTGCCAACATCCCAGAGACTGGAGTCGATGACATTCCACGTGCCTATCATAGGCACGTAGTTGGGGTTCCAGGGCCTCTTAGATGTTTGTTGTGTTGAGTTTCTCATGCTATCGTGTGTTATCATGAGCATCATCATTCTTAGTTGTTCTAGTTTCTAGGACCATTTTTTACTTTTTGGTGTCAGCATTTTCGGAAAATAAAAGGCCATGGGGCCTTATGTCTGTGGATGACATATTTTGTAGACACACTCGAACTCCATTTTAATGAAAACTCTAATACTTTTTACCTATGTTTATCTTGATCAATGAATGAATATTTTTTTTAATTTATAAATGTTGCAAATATCTATTTAACACATTATTTGCCAATGCATATGTCAATGTGTTTAAATATCTCAGGATGTGTTGATATTCAATATATCGAATTTCCTTTCCAAGAGATGGACTCGTAAACATACCCTTAACATGGTTGGACTCCTTATTGAATAGACACCATTTAAATTTAATAATACGAGTTGTGAATCTAACCTAATGACCAAATGTCGAATACCAAATGTAATGGCATTAGCTAATAGCTCAATAACTGCACTATATTCCACTATATTATTCGTTATTTGATCTAGACATATGCCGTGAATAGAGACTAGCTCGTCACATGGTGAATAGATAACCCAGGTTGTGGAAGATAAATTCTGAGTACTATGACTAGCGCCATCAGCAAAGCCAATGTAAGTCAAAGAAAATGTCGACATCTAAAAATCAAGTGTAAAAACGAGATAAGTAGGAGAAGTAGTAAAAAACACTAATTTATCACATATACCTAAAAATGGTAAATAATGTACAAATATTCACCAAAATTTTATGCAAAATATTTCTTTAGGTAAAGACCATTTATGGGCTTTCCCAGAGGAACACCATCATAATTAACTGGCTCATAGGCACCTTTAGCTAATACATGTTTTATGATGTAAGGGTCATGCCACATGGGCTCGAATTTCCCTGCACCTAGCTTGTCATGAGCTTGATCATATACCAAGACTAGGTCACCTTCTAAATATGTACGAGGATTAACGTTTTGATCGTATTGGGCTTTGACACATTTCTGGTGAGCTTCGCTAGCCAATATGGCATTACGACAATTTTCATCTAGATGGGCTAAATGTACAAAGCATTCTTCGTCTGCAGAGGTAGCAGGTAATAATTCGATAGCTAATTTAAGAGATGGAATTTCACATTCAATAGGTAATACGGCTTCCAAACCATAAACAAGTTGGAAGGGGTAAAATCGATCGATGTTTTTACAGTAGTACGGTAAGCCCACAATGCTGAAAAGAGCATAGAGTGTCAGTTTCCTTTATGCATACCAACTATCCATTTAATCATATTGGTTAAAACTTTATTGACAACTTCAACCTAACCATTAGCTTGTGGATAATACAGAGTAGATCTATCATGGCAGAGGTCGAGTTTCACGGATAGTTCAACCATCATAAAGTTACGAAAATGACTACCATGGTCTGTAACAATAGCTTGTGGAATGCAAAACCGAGCAATTACATGAGTGAAAATGAAAATAGTTGCAGTTTCACCATCGTCTCGATATGTATGCATCGCCTCAGCCCATTTTGTAAACTACTCAACTACAAGGATAATATATTCATGCCCCCCAAAAGAGTGAGGGTTACAAGAGACGAAGTCGATGTCCCATTTGGAAAAAGGACCGAAAGCTATGATAGGATGAAGAGGAGCGGGAGGTGCTCACATTTTGCGATCATAACTTTGGAAATTATGGCATTTCGAACTGTAGTGATGCATTCTTTAAACATTGACGGCCAAAAATAGCCAACACGTAATATCTTTTGGGAAGTAGCATACCCAGACATGTGACCGCCACATGCTCCTGAGTGACAGTCATTTATAGTTTTTTCAGCTTCTTGAAAATTTAAACAATGTCTCAATATAGAATTGGCATCTCGACGATAAAGAGTGTCGCCAATAATGTTGTATTGTTGGGATTGGTATCAAATTCTCTGATGATTAGTTTTGGATAACCCTAAAATTTTGTGTTTCGATATATATAATGATGTCTCCATACCACAGATCTATCGTACTATTAAGAAAGAGAGATTCGTTAGTAAAATAATCTTCTGCTAGAGTTTCTATATCAATATAGGGGAAGCCACACAATAGTTCAGTGAAAACAAAGGATTTCTTTGATTTGGATTTTTTAAATTCCAAATCAAACTCTTGTATAATGCCTATCCACTTCGAGTATTTGCCCCCTAGAAATTGTTTTGTAAGAATGTACATCATGGGGTTGCAATAGGAAATAAAAGTGGTTTTTCAAAGAAGTATATAGTGACGGAATCGTTGAACAACTTGTACAGCTACCAAGGCTAGCTTCTCCACATGTGCGTATTTAATCTCAGTTTTAGTGAGACTCCTACTCAAATAGTAAATCATATTTTCGTTACTAGAATCATCCTCTTGGACTAAAAACATGCCAATGGTGGCATCAGATGCAGCTAAGAACATAAAGTAGTCTCGATGATAATCGGGTGGATGCAGTAAAGGCGCATTAGTTAGTGCGTGCTTTAATGCATTAATAGCTTTATCAGCAAGCTCATACTAAAGAATTCTTGACTGCTCTTTAGTTCTGCCTGATTGACTGAATGCCACACTAAAGAATTCTTAATTTCTCTTTAGTTCTGCTGAAGGTTTTCATTTTTCTGCCATCATCCACTTATTATTCTGAAAGATCTAGTAAATATTCCTAACTTGCCCTGAGTTTACTCTGTGAAAAATTGATGCAACCATCCAATTTACCTTTTGACTCCATTTCCCAATAGATGCTAATTAAATTGAATACAATCAGTCTTCCAAAACCCAAAACCCAAGTACAATCATAACTAGTCTAATATTTTCAAGCAATAAAGATAAATTTTACAGAGAGAGCCCTCTCTGGGATTGGAAGGGCTAGATTCCCATCCTGAAGTTGGTTTGATGTTACATTCTTGTGATTTGTCCTACAGCCTTCAAATTATAGGGTGATAACATAGTGGTGACCATACTGGGGAAAGAACGTTTTATCTTCCTCAAAAAAGTGCATCAAAGTTCAGATCTGATTGTTGATGGTGAACAACGATTAGACACCAAAAGGTTGTACCTTTCACTTGGCGACTCCATTGTTCAAGATCCAGAGCTTCAAAGTTCAGAGTGATTCCATAACCAAAGAATCCATATTCCAAAGCATTAATGGTGATACAGGATGATAGGGTTTGTGGCAAACCTTTCATTTCATGAAAATTTAAATGAATTCAGGGATGGGTTATCAGAATTTCAACTTGATGAAGATTTTTTAAGAGCTGTGTTTCTTATTTTCAAATCAAGAAAATTTTCTCCTGAAGTTAAAATATGTGTTCTTGAGTTAGTTGCTGAAAAATATGAAAATGGCATTAAACTTTTGCATTCTCAAATTTAGTCATATAATTTCCGAGATCTTAAAGAATTCTTGGAAAATCTTCCTTCTCCAAAGAAAGAGGAAATTGTGCTACCTTTTGACTGGCAGATTGATGATGATTATGCTTTCAAGTACAAAACTGAAGAAGTAGTTTCAGGGTTTAATATTGAGGATACAACTGATCAATTAGTCATTGAATGCCTAGAAGCAAATATCATACATTATACTTTTGTTGATCCTATAGCAGATTACATGCAGGTTCTTTTTAGCTCAAGTTTTCAAACATGGTTTCTCTATAAGGACCAAATACATTAGCAGTTTATATTATATATCACAACTTTGATTATGTGGACACATGATCAAATTATACTTCTGAGTTTACTGATAATCAATCAAGCAATCCAATTGTTTCTGCAGCCGCTTGACTGGCTTCATTGACATTTCTGTATTATTTAAGTCAGCCTAATTTTCAGCAATATAGGGTAGGTAGCAGGGTGCAAATAAGCTCAGGACTCTAAGCCTTTTTTAGTTTCAAATTCATTTTTCTTCTCAACTTTTAGTTTAGTGTGTTGTTCAATGTTCAGTATGCAGAGTGGTTTTGATTTCAGTTTGAGAGTTCGCAGAACAGGTTGTAGATTTCGGAACAGCCCAATGGAGAAGGCATTGATCTATAAATTCAGAGATCTACGGTTCTTGGCACCTCCAAGGAGACTGCCATCCCCAAGCTGGAGTCGATGTTAGGGTCCTATAATTATAGGAAATATGATGATTCAAATATTATTTGTTGTTCTCATGATGAAGCTTTTGGCTTGCTGACTCGCCTGCTTCCTCTCTGTTTTGCATCATCCTTTACTCAGCGTCCTACTTTATCACCCACTTACATTGTTAACTCATCTAAATATTACCCCAGCGTAAGCCGAATACCTGCTTTCAAATAATTAAGAATAGGTTTGTGTGACAAAAAGGTTTTATATTGCAGAGCTTCTAGTTTTAAAGCCTTGGATTTTATTGAAATTTGCATAACAAATAAGCTCGAAAGCTTAGCTCTCGCTCCATCTCCATGCCCCCTGCATTCACAATACCTAAGCCTAGCACACCTAACACCAAGCACAAGTGGATAGCCTTGGGCTTATTTTGTGGAAACACAATGTAACTATGGGCTTATATAAACCATCATGAAGAATGTTCCCTTGTGAATGTGGGATAAATCCCATAAAGTATATATATATATATATATATATATATATATATAGATAATCCCTCTTTTTACCCCTTATTTCACAAAACCTTATTAATATAAAGTTTTGGACTTTATATTAATTTCTCCTCAAAAGCCTATACTACCACTTCCCCTGCAAAGTCAACCAATGGCCCACCCTGCACTAAGAATTAAACCCCCTTCATTTTTATTTTCCTAAAGATTCGTAAAAATAAATGAATGGTTTAAATTCCATGTCGTGCGCTCAGCTTATCCAACACCGATATTAGTGGTTTTCCTAGCCCACCTTTTTGCTACATGGCAACCCCATGTTATATCGCGTCCTCCCAAATAATACCACCTACCACTTTAAAGTGGGTCGTTAAACCATTAATTGAGCTCATCCAACACCGATATTAGTGGTTTTCCTAGCCCACCTTTTTGCTACATGGCAACCCCATGTTATATTGCGTCCTCCCAAATAATACCACCTACCACTTTAAAGTGGGTCGTTAAACCATTAATTGTTTTGGTTTTGAATCTTATAATTGTTAGGGGAAT
This sequence comes from Pinus tabuliformis, assembly GCA_031772625.1. Classification (NCBI taxonomy): domain Eukaryota; kingdom Viridiplantae; phylum Streptophyta; class Pinopsida; order Pinales; family Pinaceae; genus Pinus; species Pinus tabuliformis. The sequence goes on along the minus strand of CM062820.1, from coordinate 1,692,455,940 downwards.
ATAGGGTGGATTAATTTCAAGTGAAATACAGAGATATAAAATGCGGTAATATTTCAAAGCTACGGGTGAAACCATACCTGAGGTAAAATTATATAGTTATATGCAATATGAGACTAAGATTGTGGAATGAGATTCAAAGGTAAAATGGTTTTACTGTCACACACCCCGGTAACCTCGCATGTAAAAATAGGGAGTTAGAAGTTTTTATGCAATTACCACAAGCAATTAGTCAATTCACAACTCCACAAATCATCATTAACCGTAGATATACTATTAATTATTACATCATGTGAATTGCCATCAAAGATAGTAAGTTTCATAACCATTGCGTAACCTTTACCATCACTGTAATAACATAACTGTCTCATGAATCCATGCATCCATTTCTTGATATCCTTAACATGTTAGATAATCATGTACTAAGACATTATGGTTGTCACATCAAATAAAGAACCATCATCATTAAGGACCCATCATTATCAACAGACACATAAGGCAATCACATCAATCACACCATAGAACACGGATATACCCTGGAAACCCCGTAGGGTGAAAACCAGCAAACGTTTAATCTTATTATTAAACGCTCATGAGGGTTTTCACCCCTCACTCAATGGCTTATAAGGGATTCCATCCCTTAACCATTGTCTTAAAATCTTTACAATGAACTATCATTAAGCTGTCACATAACTAGCTGAAAGCTAATACAATTTACATGTATTCTATTATTTACATACCGCCACATGCAACATTCCTTGTGGCATAAATGTTCTAGAAATGGACATTACTGCAGCTTGATCTCATCTGCATGGACGAATAATCCTTTTCCTGCCATTGTTAAACATTACTTTCCTTTGGCACCAACCGCCATCTTTTCCTGTCAATGCTGTTGACACAATCTTGGCAACAAGATTAGTTACATTATCAATAATCCATTAAACAACCTCTAAAAATGATCTTTATCATCTTCTCATCTGCATGAACAAGCATCACATACTACTACTAGTACATCTATTCCAGTACATTCTGATTCCATTTTTCACACATATCTCTCTCTAAGAGATCTAACCATTAGTTTACAAGTCCATGTTTTCTTTTTAAACATGTAACACAATGTAATAATTGTTTTGCGCCCTTGCACATAGAGATCTAACCATTAGTTTATTCTAATAGCCCTTCTTAGTATATGCCAAGAATGCATTATTTATTTCTATTTCTTAATATACCAAAAATGCAATATAAACTTCTATTGTACGCTCTGAAAGTATCGAGCTTACGGTTCCAACATGATCAGTTACAACTTTTCTTTCACCTCGGGTGGACTTACCAGAAGACGAGCAAACATTTCCTTATTATCTTCGGAGGCCATCCTTCTAATCACAAATAACACGCACGTCTAGCGGACTTGCCTCCGCAGTTATGCTTCGCTCTCAAAGGCGTAAGATCAGTTTTTTTTTCTTTTTTTAGTAGATCTAATGGATTCGCCCCTGCAGTTATCCTTCGCTCCCAAACAACATAAGAACTAACAGAATAATTGTCCAAATAAATCTTAGAGATAGGTTTGAGTATATATATTTGTGGGACATTTTCTTACTGTTTTCAGTTCATGCCTATAATAAAACAATAAGTAAAGCATACTCGAAGATAAATATCACCTTTCAGCATAAACGACAACGCATCCAACCAAGTCTTCTACGAGAGATGCTGTAGTTCCCACGACACTGCTAACAACTCTTTGCGTAATGATTCCAAGAAGGCCGAGAGAACCCTTAGCCGCATTCAGGTCTGGATGGGATTCATCGAAGCTCACAACACTCGCATAACCCGGAGGCGAAGGTACCACCAATCTCATGCCAACCACATACTCATGAACTGCACTTCCATTATTGAACAGAGAGCTGCCATGTGCCCCGGTGCTGAGCCGCCTTCCGATGGTAATCCCCTCCCAAAAGGGCGAGTGAGGGAGAGCCCAAATTATGTTCAACAGCAGCATCTATAACTTCCCTCAGAGACGCTCCCCCCCTACGGTAATCGTCATTGATCCTTTTGTTCACCCCAATACCAAGAATCCGTTCCGATCCTCACTGCTAACTATCCCAACCATTTCTCTCCCCAGCCATCCGCCGTTCGAGAGCGCCCTTACACCTGGCCTCCTCACCGGAATACCCATCAGACGTTGAGCTTGAGAGGAAGGTGGTTACCTCAACCATCTTTCCAGAAGCCTAACCGTCAGCTCAATCCTCTCCATCGTACGGGGAGAAAATTTAGCATTCAGTTTGATCGCAGAGAAGTGCTCGCGTATGCCAACTGAATGATTGAAAAGATATTCCGATGTTCGAGTGAGAATGGAGGGACATTATTTCACTGCCGAACATGTCGCCCCCTCGACCAAGAAAAGAGACTTTATTCATCAGGAAAGGTATCGGTTTCTCCATCCAAGAATCAGTTCCGAGTTCAAGAACCGTTTCGAATCCAAGAATCAGTTCCCATTCCAAGCCGCCATTCGCGCCCTGCTCTGCCATTCTTAATTGATAGCTTTATGGATAATAAAAATTAGTTTTTGTAACTAATTCGTGATCTTTTTCTTTTTAAAAAGAATTATTATTTCATAACTCAATAATTTATGCTAATTTATTACCACAGGGATGTTACATACTCCCCCCCTTAACAGGAACACCGTCCTCGGTGTTCATCTTTCGTTGGGAACTTGAGATTTTACTCATGGTATAACCATCTCAACCCCACAAAAAGATGATCCTTCCTCTTTAAAATCCAAGATTTCATTTCAATAAATGACAATAACTGAAATAGTAGTGATATAATCAGAAGAAATATCATTAGTTATAAGCATCAATAGTCATAAGCATTCGTAATTGCAAAATATGCAACTTTTAATCGCCACCACCTAGCCCTTATTCATTCATAATAAACAATTCTCTGTGTCAACTTACCATAACTTACCATCTTATGCTTGAAAATCATGAATACTTTCATGTAAGCCCTTTAATAGCGGTTGGACAATTCTTCAACCCTCCATGGTAAGTAACTCCTGTAATATATGACTAACAATTTAATCACATTAGTCACTATATTTTGAGTCAAATGAAATACGTTTAACCAACAATCAATTGAGCAATGTTAGATGCTTTCTAAATCACAGTACTTTTACAAGTACTTAAAGAGCACTAAAACTAATCATCAAATAATGAATCACTGCACACTGAACGAATTCTTACTAAAGATATCCGCAAAGTGCTTCTAGAAATACCAAAAGAGCACCTAGCTCTCTAATCATCATAACAGTCAATCACTACATTATTTGGAAATGGTCTTAGCCCCTACTAAGACTTTCACAGAATTAATAAAATGATACAGGAATTAAAATTTCCAATAACTCCTTATTGAATATTAAATTCATTTCCTGTTACATGTGCATAACACATTTCACACAACTATATATAGAATTTATTTTTAACATCACATACAACTGATTAGTTAATTCCTTTAGCCATGAAAATCACAATAGACTAAAGAATTCCCAACCCATGGGAACTGGTTTCCACAACCAAACCGAGTCATTTTCACATCCAGACAGTTTCTTTGATAGAGACCTTACCAGGTCTAACATGGAATTCCACTGGCTAACCAGCTCAAGAATTCCAATGACCACATAGGGTCCAATATAGGATTCCTCTTGGCAGCGTCCTGCCTATTCCTCTGACAGCGTCCCGTCTATGAGGAATTCTGGGCCTCCTCCAACAGGCTCCAAATCAACAGAGCTGCCTCAGGCTTTTTACCCCTCTTCACCGTCTTGGCAAACTCTTTTCCCTTACTGAGATCATTGATCTCTAGGGAGAGGAAATCCGGGCAGACAAGTACCATCAACCCCTCCGGGCAGGTAACTTCCATCAACCCAAGGCATATCCGGGCAGACAAGTACCATCAACCCCTCCGGGCAGGTAATTGCCATCAACCCAACCATCTGCAACTGTCTGGCATGTTAAATTTCTCTTTTATTACTCTTTCTCAAAGTAATTACACAATGAACCATATAATCATTATCATTACAAAATAAACATGCATGTACACCATGCATTTACACTTATCCCTCATCATGGGTCCATAACATCAAGATTGATGGGAAACATATCCATCATACACGTTGTATGCATGCAAATTTTCCAAATAACATAATTCATGCATATCATATAACATCATTCTTTCTCATTTATAATTGCATTTCACATTGCAGCAATTTATGTGATGAGTTTTCTTGTTGCCATTAAGCTACCACTACTTAATCCCATCAGCAACGTTAGTTATAAATATGCATCAGTTAACACGTATTCCATTTCCAAGAATGTTCATGCATACAATATTGTCATGTATAAAAGCATATGCAAATACTCATTAATGTATAAATGTCAACAACAGTTGAGTCAATAATCTAAACATTTCCAATTTTGCCATAGTCTGTTGTTCCAATTCAAATCATCATTAATGGAGTATTAGCTTACGTTTACTATGTCTAGCTTTAGTCATGCATTGTTAATGTAATTAAACATAATCTCTCTAATAAATATCATAACTCTATATCATAATGACTAATCTTTGTGCATACCATTGCTTATCATATAAGCCTTTCTTTAATGTATGCAATCCCATATTCCTTTCACTAGAATACTACCAGCATTTCATACAACAAACCACATAACTCTTTCTTAAAGGAAGTCATTTTAATCCTCATTTCTCTATCTTCCGATGTGAGGGTTTCTCAAGATTCCCTTTCAAGAAATTATTAAAGATATCTATCTTTAGGCATAAAAATCAAGATACAAAAACAAAGTTTACTTATCCTTTATGTATCAAAATCAAGCAATCGACACAGCTCATCCAACAAAACAATCTCTCCAAGAGATTATTATTTTCAAAGAAGCTAGCATGACCACTTTCTCTAAGTACACACCGACTTACAATTTCAAAGTCACAATAGCTACTCATATGCAACATGTGTTCTCCTAACACAATTACCTTACTTCAATGCACATAGTTCTTTTCATGAAACAAGTAAGGATTTTGGTTCTTGTATGATCACTATTCTAATGTGTCTTTAAGGAAAGAACCTCTACTTTTATTTTCAAGAAAATTCTCATAAAATCCTGCATCTTCATACATGAAGCATGCATACTCTTAGGATGAGACTATGTTTATGTATATATGTAATATACTCTTTCCTCAAGAAGTTACTTTGGCCATATTTAGCAAGGATTTTATAGACAAGAGACAAGCATTTCACATACAAGACTCACGTGGAGTCTTCCCAATAAGAACTACTTATTTGCTTTATTAAGAAAGCATACAAAATAATCAATCTTTAATTGCATGCTTTAACACATTTTCTTTACCAAGAAAATCTAGAAAAGAACCATTCTTTCATTGCATGCATTCAAATACTTCCTCTACTAAGAAATCATATAAACATTCATATGTATTCTTCAAGAAAGTGAGCAAGATACTTATCTTATCCTTGGATCAACATGCATAACTAACAAATTAAACCACCCTTACCGGAAGCAATTGCTCTACTTATGCAATTAGAAACATAATCTCCTAAGTGTCACACATGCACCAGAGTTACCACTTGATGCTAGATGCAACAAATATCATAACACTACTATGTATCCATTTCAGAATAATGACTTCAAGGAGACATTACGAAAATCATTAACAGCAACACACTATAGTTATCATTTTCCAATTCCTTAAGCATGGTCAAGGGAATACTCACATGCACATCAAGCGCTATCTAGTCATTCCCAAACTCTTTTTTCCCATCTCCGTCTGTCCCTACAGCACGATCTTCTTCCTTCTCCTTGCTTCCATTTCCTTTGGAAGCATCTATAGTTGGGGAAGGTAATTAGAGTTTATTGACAACTGTATTAACATAGGTAGTCTATTTATGAATAATTATCGCATGTAATCAAACCACGAATGGGTCCTAGAAATGTTACCCACTGAACATGCCTTTACAATTAACCTCACACTGGATGCAACATGCATAAGAAATCCATCATTCCCATAGTAGAGATAAATTCAACCATCATTAAATCGGAGCTCGAATGATTTTTATCTCCCAACAAGTAATGATTAACATAAACACATATCATGCTAGTGAATTTCGATTAATTAAAGGGTAACATCATTAAATCTATGAAGACATAAGCATATACTATTCATCATGCATTCTCATGGTGAATAAAATTAAGAACAACCGGAACTATAGCACAAGGAGAGTAAGAATCTTCATACACACATTCGTAACATCAATCAACCTTCACTTGTTTACAAATTGTAATAATCTTAAGTCCAATTCAATTAATGCATATAAGTTCTATGGGTTAGTCATACAACACTAACTAATCTCAACTACCAATCGTCTTCATGCATCCATGACAAGACTGAATCAAAGTTAGTTATGACAATCAAATCTCGCTGCTTGACTCATTGCATGTTTTCAATATCTAAAGGGGTTCTTCTAATGTCCTTTTTAAAACAATTTTTCCATCCTATTCAAGGATGTTCCCCCTAATTTTATATTCATGCATTGGCTCATTAAGTTTTGTTCGTTGTAATTTCAATCTAGTTCAATATATGCATTGTTGTTATTGCCATATGTGCAAATCAAAAGTTGGTAGTTGATTGTCATTTCCTCAATGAGTGTTCAATATTGTTCTTAAGTGTAATGAGTGTTCAATTTTGTTTGTAAGTGCGACAAAAGTTTCATTGTCTTTTATCCTCATCAGGAATCCAACGTTATGAACGTAGTTATGCAACAACTTATTACTTACTTCTCAAAGAAGTTATAAACATGAATCACACCCATCATGCCAAAAGTAGTGTACGACATAAATGAATATGTGACTGATTAAACTCATACCTGAGTTAATGCCTACTGATGGCGTACCTCAATATCCTTTCCGCTTACCAATTCCCAAAGGCGCCAGTACTGCAACCTTTAGCTCTGATACCACTTGTCACACACCCCGGTAACCTCGCATGTAAAAATAGGGAGTTAGAAGTTTTTATGCAATTAACACAAGAAATTAGTCAATTCACAACTCCACAAATCATCATTAACCGTAGATATACTATTAATTATTACATCAAGTGAATTGCCATCAAAGACAGTAAGTTTCATAACCGTTGCATAACCTTTACCATCACTGTAATAACATAACTGTCTCATGAATCCATGCATCCATTTCTTGATATCCTTAACATGTTAGATAATCATGTACTAAGACATTATGGTTGTCACATCAAATAAAGAACCATCATCATTAAGGACCCATCATTATCAACAGATACATAAGGCAATCACATCAATCACACCATAGAACACGGATATACCCTGGAAACCCCGTAGGGTGAAAACCAGCAAACGTTTAATCTATTATTAAACGCTCGTGAGGGTTTTCACCCCTCACTCAATGGCTTATAAGGGATTCCATCCCTTAACCATTGTCTTAAAATCTTTACAATGAACTATCATTAAGCTGTCACATAACTAGATGAAAGCTAATACAATTTACATGTATTCTATTATTTACATACTGCCACATGCAACATTCCTTGTGGCATAAATGTTCTAGCAATGGACATTACTGCAGCTTGATCTCATCTGCATGGACGAATAATCCTTTTCCTGCCATTGTTAAACATTACTTTCCTTTGGCACCAACCGCCATCTTTTCCTGTCAATGCTGTTGACACAATCTTGGCAACAAGATTAGTTACATTATCAATAATCCATTAAACAACCTCTAAAAATGATCTTTATCATCTTCTCATCTGCATGAACAAGCATCACATACTACTACTAGTACATCTATTCCAGTACATTCTGATTCCATTTTTCACACATATCTCTCTCTAAGAGATCTAACCATTAGTTTACAAGTCCATGTTTTCTTTTTAAACATGTAACACAATGTAATAATTGTTTTGCGCCCTTGCACATAGAGATCTAACCATTAGTTTATTCTAATAGCCCTTCTTAGTATATGCCAAGAATGCATTATTTATTTCTATTTCTTAATATACCAAAAATGCAATATAAACTTCTATTGTACGCTCTGAAAGTATCGAGCTTACGGTTCCAACAGGATTAGTTACAACTTTTCTTTCACCTCGGGTGGACTTACCAGAAGACGAGCAAACATTTCCTTATTATCTTCGGAGGCCATCCTTCTAATCACAAATAACACGCACGTCCAGTGGACTTACCTCCGCAGTTATGCTTCACTCTCAAAGGCGTAAGATCAGTTTTTTTTTCTTTTTTTAGTAGATCTAATGGATTCGCCCTGCAGTTATCCTTCGCTCCCAAACAACATAAGAACTAACAGAATAATTGTCCAAATAAATCTTAGAGATAGGTTTGAGTATATATATTTGTGGGACATTTTCTTATTGTTTTCAGTTCATGACTGTAATAAAACAGTAAGTAAAGCATACTCGAAGATAAATATCACCTTTCAGAATAAACGACAACGCATCCAACCAAGTCTTCTACGAGAGATGCTGTAGTTCCCACGACACTGCTAACAACTCTCTGCGTAATGATTCCAAGAAGGCCGAGAGAACCCTTAGCCGCATTCAGGTCTGGATGGGATTCATCGAAGCTCACAACACTCACATAACCCGGAGGCGAAGGTACCACCAATCTCATGCCAACCACATACTCATGAACTGCACTTCCATTATTGAACAGAGAGCTACCATGTGCCCGGTGCTGAGCCGCCTTCCGATGGTAATCCCCTCCAAAAGGGCGAGTGAGGGAGAGCCCCAAATTATGTTCAACAGCAGCATCTATAACTTCCCTCAGAGACGCTCCCCCCTACGGTAATCGTCATTGATCCTTTTGTTCACCCCAATACCAAGAATCCGTTCCGATCCTCACTGCTAACTATCCCAACCATTTCTCTCCCCAGCCATCCGCCGTTCGAGAGCGCCCTTACACCTGGCCTCCTCACCGGAATACCCATCAGACGTTGAGCTTGAGAGGAAGGTGGTTACCTCAACCATCTTTCCAGAAGCCTAACCGTCAGCTCAATCCTCTCCATCGTACGGGGAGAAAATTTAGCATTCAGTTTGATCACAGAGAAGCGCTCGCGTATGCCAACTGAATGATTGAAAAGATATTCCGATGTTCGAGTGAGAATGGAGGGACATTATTTCACTGCCGAACATGTCGCCCCCTCGACCAAGAAAAGAGACTTTATTCATCAGGAAAGGTATCGGTTTCTCTATCCAAGAATCAGTTCCGAGTTCAAGAACCGTTCTGAATCCAAGAATCAGTTCCCATTCCAAGCCGCCATTTGCGCCCTGCTCTGCCATTCTTAATTGATAGCTTTATGGATAATAAAAATTAGTTTTTGTAACTAATTCGTGATCTTTTTCTTTTAAAAAGAAGTATTATTTCATAACTCAATAATTTATGCTAATTTATTACCACAGGGATGTTACATTTACACTGACACATGAAATGAAATTCATGGATGCCATGAATTTATCAGAGAAAATAAAACGGAAAATTTCACATGAAATTAATGTATAGGAGAGCAAAGATTGCATTCATGTAAATGCATTTCACGATAGAAGATTAAGGTGAAATCAATTTACAGGCATGGTGAAATCAATTTACAGGTGTAAAATCATGTTGTAGGTGAAAGTAAAAGAGTAAAGTGAGAATACTCTTCCAACCATACTAATCAACACATGGTTTTGCAAAACCATCCATGTATTCTACAAGGGTAAAAGGAAATTGCATATAGATAAAATGAATTTACATAGGAAGGAGTAATAGAAAAAAACTACACATGGCTTTGTGAATTCATGGAAAGAGAAAACAAAACCATGGATTAGAAACAACACATGGTTTTGTAAAAATTTAATTATAAATTTCATTTAAAATATTTTGGAAATATTATTCATGTATATATATTATTATATATTTTCCAAAATATTTTGTGACACTAATGGATGATAAAACAACACCGCACTCATAGGATCATCTATCAGTGAGGGAAGTCTCAAATTATCAAGTCAGAGGATTAGCAAGCAGTTGAGTGAATTACTAAGAAAAAGAGATATACATCTACATCTGCTAGTTCATTTGCCATCACAGCCACAAATTTGGGTCCACATCCTACTTCCTCCCACTTCCACAGCAGTAGCATTTGCACGGCACATTCCACCAGAACTATTAATCTACAACAACTAGATCTTTTTAGTTCATCTATAGTCTAAAAATGTCATGTATGTTAGAGACAACATTTATCGTAAATAGTTTGTAAATTTTGTATAAATACTTCTGCTTTTGAAGTATTAGGGGTCGATTGTTTGAGATCAGAAATATTGGTGATCTATTGGAGCATTGTAAGTTTTTTTTTTAAGCACTGGAGCATCAATACTAAGCAGACCATTCATAGGATTCTTGTGGCTTAAGTACTGGTGATGTTTTTCTTATGTTAAAGTGTTTCCTTGTCATCTTTTCACTGTAATCATCTAAATTCCAATTGCAAAAAAGAAAATGTGATGAATAGGATTTATTTTTTAGTACCTTATTCTGGTTGCTTTTGCAATCTGTATGTTTTCTACTGAAGGCCATACTAAAGAATTCTTGACTTCCCTTTAGTTCATTTTCACCAGTTCATAGCAGAGAGAGGGGTTTTTACCGTGAAACTTCCAGGACTAATTCTAAGCCAACCGATGGACGAAATTACACATTGTTTCCTCCAAATAGAAGATCTCTCATAACTTAGCTTTCTATCCGTTTTTTTTTTTTCATTTTAAGATTTCATTTGGTTTTTTAGGACATAAATTTGTCCAAAAATGCACCCTCGGCCCTTTGCGAGTTTCGTTCAATCGAGCCCGCACAGGCCAATAAAATTTTCCATATGGAAATTCTCTGCCTGAGTGGAATTCTACTGGAAATTGCTGCGCAGCTGTGCCCTGTCCATAAAATGGTGGCCGCGCAGGTCCTGTGGGCTATTTTGAAAAAAACTTTTGAAGCCCAAAAAACATTAAAAGAGTTTCAAAAATTCTTCTAACTGCTTTAAAATGGTCATTTCAAGTCATTTGATTGCTCAAAAATGGAGTGGAGGGAAAGAGAGCATGAAGCCAATGATTTGGCTACTTTGGCAAATCCGTCCACTTTGTAGGCTCTCAAGACTTGTGGCCTCCTGAAATACTGGCTAATCCCTAGGATGAAAGCCCAGGTAGATCTGATGATGTGGTTGGTGAGGACCTGGAATGTCCAGGAACAATGTTTTGTGATTGTTGATCATCGCCTCACCATTTATGTCGATGACATCTATTTCCTAACTATTTTGTCTCATCGAGGAGCTGATCTTTCACTATTTGGATCAAGAGCAGGGGGAGATACTACTGATGGATACCTACAATGCTTTTGTAGGGGTGCACCACCCAAAGATGGACGGATTGACATTCAAACCATCGAACTTTTACCCTTGAGGACCATTGATTTCACTGTTTGCAAACTATGTGGCAATGCTTCCCTTCATCTAGCCATGCAGGCACAGATGCAAACGACCGTGGAATGTTGGGATTCCATGGTATACAAATGGTGCGAGGCAATAGTGGTAAATATGAAGGGCGGTTGACTAGGTGCAAGAATGGTAAACTGAAAAATTTCGGTTATTGTGCCATTCTAGTTTATTTTACCCTAGAGAGGGTTCCTATTCTTCAACCACAACAGATTTTGGCAGATGAGGGGGGTTTGAGGGATCCACATTTGATGAGGTGGGTTGCATTGATGGCACGCCATGGTGGTGATGGTCCTGTAGTGATGTATACAGCATAGTTTTTTTACTGGCTGAAGCAACAGATTGTTCTGATCGAGGAATTTTCGTATGCTAGGATGGATTACAGAAGTGGCACTGATAACCCACTTCCAAGTGGAGCTCAGTGGGGTGATCTAGGTAAGAATTTCTCATTTTGACATATTTTCAAATTTTTCAAATTTTTAAGTGTTTTTGTCTTCAGAGGCTAATTATCTGAAATGCATGTGTAGATGTGGGTCCAACCCGACCAGCCGGGATGAGACGATACAATAGACGAGGCGAGAAGCCTATGGTAGCTGTGGCAATGAACCCAGAGGCAGATGACATCCTGACAGAGTTGGAGCACAACCTTGAGAGGTTGACTGCCAACATCCCAGAGACTGGAGTCGATGACATTCCACGTGCCTATCAGAGGCACGTAGTTGGGGTTCCAGGGCCTCTTAGATGTTTGCTACGTCGAGTTTCTCATGCTATCGTGTGTTATCATGAGCATCATCAGGCTTAGTTGTTCTAGTTTCTAGGACCATTTTTTACTTTTTGGTGTCAGCATATTCGAAAAATAAAATGCCATGAGGCCTTATGTCCTTGGATGACATATTTTGTAGACACACCCAAACTCTATTTTAATGAAAAATCTGCTACTTTTTACCTATGTTTATCTCGATCAATGTATGAATATTTTTTTAATTTACAAATGTTGCAAATGTCTATTTAACACATGATTTTCCAATGCATCTGTCAATGTGTTTAAATATCTCAAGATGTGTTGATATTCAATATAATCAAATTTCCTTTCCAAGAGATGGACTCGTAAAAATACCCTTAACATGGTTGGACTCCTTACTGAATAGACACCATTTAAATGTAATACTACGAGTTGTGAATCTAACCTAATGATCAAATGTCGGATACCAATTGTAATGGCATTAGCTAATAGCTCAATGACTGTGCTATATTCCACTATATTGTTCATTGTTTGACCAAGACATATTTCGTGAATAGAGACTAGCTCGTCACTAGGTGAATAGATAACCCAGGTTGCAGAAGATAAATTCCGAGTACTACAACTAGCGCCATCAGCAAAGCCAATGTAAGTCAGAGAAAACGTCGACATCTACAAATCAAGTGTAAAAACGAGATAAGTAGGAGAAGTAGTAAAAAACACTAATTTATCACACATACCTAAAAATGGTAAATAATGTACAAATATTCACCAAACTTTTATGCAAAATATTTCTTTAGGTAAAGACCATTTATGGGCTTTCCCAAAGGAACACCATCATAATCAACTAGCTCATAGGCACCTTTAGCTAATACACATTTTATGATGTAAGGGTCATGCCACATGAGCTCGAATTTCCCTACACCTAGCTTTCATTAGCTTGATCATATACCAAGACTAGGTCACCTTTTGAGTGTGTACGAGGATTAACGTTTTGATCGTATTGGGCTTTAACACGTTTCTGGTGAGCTTCGCTAGCCAATATCGCATTACGATGATTTTCATCGAGATGGGATAGATGTACAAAGCATTCTTCATCTACAGAGGTAGCAGGTAATAATTTGATAGCTTATTTAAGAGATGGAATTTCACATTCAGTAGGTAATACAAATTACAAACCATAAACAAGTTGGAAAGCGGTAAAACGAGTCGATGTTTTTACAATAGTACGTTAAGCCCACAATGTTGAAAAGAGCATAAAGTGCTAGTTTCCTTTATGCATACCAACTATCTGTTTAATCATATTGGTTAAAAATTTATTGACAGCTTTGACCTGACCATTAGCTTGTGGATAATACAGAGTATATTTGTCATGGTGGAGGCCGACTTGTGCGGATAATTCGACCATCATAAAGTTATGAAAATGACTACCGTGGTCTGTAGCAATAGATTTTGGAATGCCGAACCGAGCAATCACATGATTGAAAATAAAAATAGTTGTAGTTTCACCATCGTCTCAACATGTAGGCATCACCTCAGCCCATTTTGTAAAGTAATCAACTACAAGGATAATATATCCATGTCCCCCAAACGAGTGACGGTTACAGGAGACGAAGTTGATGCCCTATTTGGCAAAGGGACTAAAAGCTATGATAGGGTGAAGAGGAGTGGGAGTTGCTCACATTTTGCGACCATAACTTTGGAAATTATAGCATTTTCAAACTGTAGTGATGTAGTCTTTAAACATTGACGGCCAAACATAGCCAACACGTAATATATTTTGGGAAGTAGCATACCCAGACATGTGACTGCCACATGCTCCTAAGTGACAGTCATTTAAAGTTTTTTTGGCTTCTTGAAAGGTTAAACAACGTATGAATATAGAATTGGCACCACGATGATAAAGAGTGTCGCCAATAATGTTGTATTTTTGGGTTTGGTATATAATTTGCCGATGATTAGTTTTGGATAACTCAGTCCTAAATTTTCATTTTTTGATATATATAATGATGTCTCCATACCGCAGACCTATCGTACTAATAAGAAAGAGAGATTCATCAGCAAAACAATCTTCTGCTATAGTTTCTATATCAGTACAGGGGAAGCCACACAATAGTTCAGTGAAAACCAAGGATTTCTTTGATTTGGATTTTTCTAATTCCAAATCAAACTCTTGTAGAATGACTATCCACTTTGAGTATTTTCCCCCTAGCAATTTTTTTGTAAGAATGTACATCATGGGGTTACAATAGGAAATAACAGTGGTTTTTTGGAGAAGTATATAGTGACAAAATCTTTTGATCCAGGTGGATGTTGGTGGCCACCCACCTATCCCATTTGGACCTCCGCAACTGTCTCTTTCAGTCTTTTCAGCTTCCTAAATTGTAGCACAGTTTACTATTTTTAGCAGTTTTTCGGGTCCTGAACTTCCGAAGCTGTTTTGAGGCCCTAAACGATGTTTTTTGGGAAATATAGGGCAACATGGGTCCATGGACCCATGTTGCCTCCCAAAGTGGTAGTGCTTGGATAGATCTTTCTAACGAGCTATTGTACGCGTCAAATGGAGATCGTATGCCAAAGTTACGACCCCGGGAAATTGATGTACCAATTTACCCAAATGGGGCCCACAATTTGGCGTTTCATCTTCTAGGGTTAGGTTTCGGGATGTGAAAGGTTTTCCATTGTTTCTCAACAATAAATAGGCCTTCGAGCCTCATTGTAACACAGTTTTTGAACAGTTCAGAGGCATGTAGCCGCCACATCTCTTCTCAGAGATAAGCTACCATTGCCCTAGCTGGTTTATTTCCGTTTCTGTTTGTAAACATATTTCAGTATTTTACAGCAATGAAATGAAGTATTATTTCCGCTGCATATCTGTATTTATGGTTATCTCTGTGTTTTATTGCGTTCCAGTTTAAATTCGGATTAGTGGTATCAGAGCGGTCTGTTTTTTCTCTATTTTTCTTTGCATGTCCCCAACGAGGTCGGGATATAAGGAGTTAGGGCTTGAACTGGTTGAACCTTTACAAGACCAGCCTCGCAAATCCCGACGGCCTCCCATGGTGGATGAGAAGAAAGACGAGGGGGTAGGAGATCCTATCAAAATCTTGCTCAAAGAAGCGCTCGAGCGGCAAAGGAACGCGATGATGGATAGCTTTGCGCAGATCCTTCAGCGGCTACCCAGAGGCGACGCATCGGCTTCCAACTACGACTCTGGAAACGCCACACCGTTTAAGGTACAAGTTAATTTTGAAATCCCCATCTTCGAGGGTCAAATAGACGCAAATGTTGTAGATAAATGGTTAAATCTGCTAGATGGGTATTTTTCTGTTCATGAATTTTCAAGTCGAGAGATGATTGTTTTCGCTCTTCTCAAAGCAGCCCCCATGTCAAGGACTAGTGGGAAACCTACTGCGAGCAGAAGACAGGCTCACTATTTTCAGCCTCACCCACTTGGAATGACTTTCGGGATGCCATCAAGGAGCAGTACTACCTTGTCGGAAGCTATGAGGACAAATACATCAAATGGACCACACTGCGACAGGGACGAGACCAAGATGTGTCGAAGTTCACAAACATTTTTCATACCCTTCGCACACAATTGGGTATCAAATATTCTGAGCTACATCTGGTACTCAAATATCGCGGCTGCCTACACAGATACATCCAGGAAGAGATGGGGTTCTTGAACATCTCCTCACTCGGCACAACATACCGATACGCTGCCAAAATCGAGCAAAAGTTCAAGCAGAAGAAGCGAGACTTTGGATCTGCAAATCCGAAGCCCAAAGGACAAAGCCAAGGCGGGGTGACCCAAGACAACTCGTCGAAGCTGCAAGAAAAGAACAACACATGAAGCCAAAGAAGGACACAGGGAAGTGGTGTGAGTTCCACAAGAGTCCCACTCATAACACAAGTGAGTGTCGGACCAAGCAGTCGCTGGTGGCTGAGTTGAAGGCTTCCGAATCAGATGCATGTTCTGACCCTGAGCCAGAACCTGAAAAGGGGAATGGCAAAGGGAAGCAGATCATTGATGCGGATCCCAGTGCCACTGTTGCCACCGCCAAGATCCAGCAAGATGAGCCCGAAAATCTAGAGGAAGGGGAGCATCTTTTCCACTCACAGATGTGGGTGAAGGGTTCGCCGCTGTAATTCATTGTTGACAGTGGCAACCAAAATAACCTCATTTCAGCAGAGGTCGTGAAGCGGTTGGGCCTACCGACTACACCGCACCCGCAGCCGTACAGTATCGGGTGGCTTCACGAAGGACGAGATTTGAAAGTTCGCCAGCAGTGCCGCCTTCCCTACAGCATCAAACACTTCACAGACGAGGTATTGTGTGATGTTACACCTCTGGATGTTTGTGATGTATTATTAGGCCAGCCATACTTGTGGAGGCGACATGCTGTGTATGAGTCCAGGCCTCGTGTTGTCATTATTTCTTTGAATAATTAATTATACAGGATACCAGAGGTAGCCCCACCTACCGCCACATCTTTGATCACCGCTAAGAAAGGCAGCAAGCTCATCTCCCAGACTAGGAAATTCATCTGTCTGGTTCACTCCAAAAGTAAGGGGAAGATTGCCATCACATCCAAGACCCCCGCGAAGGGTTCCTCCATGCAGCAGCAGCAGCAAAGGGATACAGTCATGACAAGACACAGGAACAATTTCTCCTCACCCACAGGGGTACCACACAAGTTTCAGGTGGGCGAAAAAGTTTGGTTACATCTGCAGAGAGAACGCCTTACCAGAACCCATCAGAAACTCAGACTACTCCGACATGGTCCTTACACCAGTACCAAGGCTACAGGTAACAATGCTTTGAAGCATAACATTCCTCCATTCCTTCGCTTGCACCAAGTGATCAATGTGGACCGTCGTCGACCATGCTTCCCAACATTTTGGACACATCAGAGATTGCAGAACAGCTCACCAGAGACCCAGCTCAGCAAAAGCTTCCTCATCTCAGGGAGGAACTCAACACAATGGGGACCATTGCTTCCTAAGGGGGGAGGAATGATCCAGGTGGATGTTGGTGGCCACCCACCTATCCCATTTGGACCCCCACAACTGTCTCTTTTAGTCTTTTCAGCTTCCTAAATTGTATCACAATTTACTATTTTTAGCAGTTTTTCGGGTCCTGAACTTCTAGAGCCGTTTTGAGGCCCTAAACGACTTTTTTTGGGAAATTTGGGGCAACATGCGTCCATGGACCGATGTTTCCTCCCAAAGTGGTAGTTCTCGGATAGATCTTTCTAACGAGCTATTGTACGCGTCAAATGGAGATCGTATGCCAAAGTTACGAACCCGGGAAATTGATGTACCAATTTACCCAAACGGGGCCCACAATTTGGCATTTCATCTTCTAGGGTTAGGTTTCGGGATGTGAAAGGTTTTCCATTGTTTCTCAACAATAAATAGTGATGCAGGCAGGGCTTGCAAATCCTAGAATCTTCCTATTGATTTCCATTTAAAAATGCATCTCCCGAAGTTGCCCAAATAAGACTCCAAGTCCGTAAATTATACACGCAAACTCTTCAACATATGTTTCCAGAACCATACTTTCATAAGCGAAAGCTTTACTCCATTAATAACTTATAAAATCTTCAAGCTTTGTGAACGCCTTTTCATGAGTCTTATAAAAGACTTTAACCATTCATCCACTAGTATTTAAAACTCCAAACTCATGACCGCACAATCCAAACAATTGAATCTGAATTTCATACTTGGATTTCTGCATCTTTGACCCGGAGTGAACTTCATTCGAACGTTGTACCATCTGCGCTTTGCCAATCTTTACACGTCATCTAAACTCAATGCACAACAACGATCTGCCATTCTATTAACTTACCTCCGTTATTTGTCAACACACCTTCCTCTGCCTTGAATTTCACCTTGCGCCTTCTATATTGATTATTGCTCTGGCAATTTCATAACTTGACATTATGAAACCTCATACAACTGCCGAAAATTTATACTGCACAGTTTCATTCCATATTTCATTAAACAGACCATACCAATACAGAACCTGCCCAACCGAATTCTATTCGATTATATACCATTCTATTTCAACCTTCTTTACGCAGACAATTTCCCAGACAAATACTCCAATATCTACTATACACAATGGATGCAAATCCACCCATCCCATTCAATACGATAGTAGATTTGACCACGGTAATTACAAATGAGTTTATCTCGGAATGTCTACACCACTGAAGTGCGCCTTCACCCTATTCAATTTTGACCACGCTCTCACACCTCGACTTTCATTACAGCCATTATATACACGCGCAGAGTTTGATTAAATTCGAATGTCACAGCATTCGACCATAGCTATTGAATTAACCATAGTCGATTTTTTCCAGAAATGTAAGAGTGTTTCAATTCTCAGTTCGACCTTCACGATTTCATAAGTCAGTTTTAAACTCAAATTCCGCGCTCACAATTAGCATTCAACCATATTTTATTTCGATTAAAGGAAAATCAAAACTCAACAATCTGCTCAGGCAATTAACATACCTTCCATCTGAATGAAAGAACTTACCTTTTCATCCAACTGAATTTCTTCAATGAAATCCTCACTCAGCATTTAACGCTGCCATACTTCGATTTCTCCGATTTCTGTTCCATACTGTAGCTGCCTTCAATTCATGTTAAACCAACATTTCAACGCATTTCATCCATCAATATAATTCAACTCTGCATCCTCTGTTGGATGTTCTACAATATAACGTAGCATTTATCCACGACATCGACTTATCGAGTTTGAATCGATTCTTAATGCGTCATCAACACAGTTCTTGGGTTCCCAGGAATGCGTTCATGACCCAGAAACGCCAATCTTCAATTGCGCCTTGTCCCACGCATTGATGCATGAATTGATATTACTCTTGAATTGAACATTAACCCCACGAGTTAATGATCGATAGCCTCGGAATTGCCAATTAAATTCTTGGCAATCATTACGTCTGGCACTTCACTTCAAATGGTGCGTTCTCTTCAAAATATGCAAACCTTCAAACAGTATAAAGTCGATATTACAACATCAATCCTTTCAACTACGTACAGAGACTCTTCTATTAAAGAGTTTATCATAAGAATGGATTCAGGACTCAACATCTTCCTACCAATTCGACCAGAATTACAATGCAAATCAAATTCTTCATAAATAAACCCAAATGAGATCAATTACAAAGATCCTTTACACGACCAGATTTTCAAATCAATGGTCCTCTACAAAAGCCCGTAGGCTTGCTGTCCAATCCACACTCTCCCTAATTATATAAGGAAAACCTAATTGATACAAATACATGGTTTCATGAATCAATTCTGATTCTGAACCAGAAATCTCTCAACCTCTCCTAAAAAATCTCTTCAATCCCACTCTTTTCTAAACTAACACTAAATAAAGCTTTTAAAATCTCTCATATTCTATTCTAGCCAAATAAATCCAACTATTTGGCCTGATCTCCATACAAGGAGGATCACTCAGCCACCTATACCCTTTCCTCAATAAATAAACACTCTCACATATTTAAACAAATAATTTAATTTAATTATTTTCTTTCAGCCCCTTGCTAGTCACAACATGTGACCATACTATCACATTGCTGACTGGCCTGAATGCTCCTGCATCAGACTCTCAAAGTTGAAAGTTTCCATGACCTCCTGGTCATGTGTTTCTTCTGTTGTCCATCCAGTATCCCAAACTTTACTTTGTAACTGGTCATCACTTTCATTATGCTGCTGATTCAATTCTTCTGCCATTGTCACTTCTGTTCCTTCAAATTCAAAAATATTAATTTTCTGTTGTCCTCTATTCTTGCTGATACAAATTCCTGTGGTCAATTTTTCCTTCTTGTTGTCCCTGTTCTCTTCTAATTTCATCTTCCATAATTTCTCAGTTTCCTTCTTACCATTTGTCTTTAACTGAACCCCACTGACATCTGTCTGTTGTACATTCTCATTTTCCATACTTTCGTTTTTCATTTGTTTATCATCAACTCCTTTAATCATGACAATTTCCCTGTCAATACCATCATTCTCAAAATTATTAAATACATGCTCAAAATATCTTTCGGTTTCAGCCATTTCTTCCAGTAATCTCACTTCTTCATCAACATGCATAAGCACATTGTCCAATCGCTCCTCACCTGTCAAACCTGAAAACATACACAACATGTCAGTTTCAAAAATGCAAGGCTCTTCATTCGAAGCCTCAATGGTCAGCTCCTCATGCTCCTCTGAACTATTCTGATAGTTCACTAAATTATTGAGAAATTCTTCCTCAACATCTCTGATTTCTTCCTCATCAAAGAAAACTTCTGGGACTGCAATTTCTTGACTATACTTGGCAACTTCATCATAAGTTTGTAGAATACCTTCCTGTTCTACACAACTTCTTCCAATACTCAGTTTGTCCAAATAAGACAATAATGCCTCTTCCTCTTCTCTGATAAGACTTTGATCTTTCAAAGATTTCCTTGGCTTACCTTCTTCAGCTAAGTTCTCGGTGTCAGCTTTCCTTCTCTTCACTTCATAAATCTGCATTGCATTTGTTTCCTTTCCTGTTTCCATTTCCCATTGGTCTTCTTTCCATGCTAAAATTCCTTCAAATATGATCAAATAAGTTTCCACTAAAAGAAGACATAACCATTCAACCATACCTTTTAATTTTGTCCGCCAATTGAAGTCTTGAAAGTCCTTATGCATCTCCTTTCTTGCTTGTCTTGCATTTTCTCCTTTCACTTTTTCATACACAAGTTCAAATTCTTTAAGCTGCATACCTGAAATTTTACATTCACAAAAATAATTAATCCCAAAAATATGAGATCCTTTTGTCTGTGCGGATGATGTCAACACATTCCTCTCATTCTGATCTGCATAGATCAGTTCTTCTCTACTGTCATCACTGTCTTCTTCCCCAAGGAGAGATCCTTTCTCTGGTTCGCAGATGTATCCTATTTCTTCATTCTCAGTTGTTCGAAGTAATAATTTCTCAGCAAACAATTCTCTGACAGGCCATTTAACTCTTCTTCCCACATAAAATCCTTGTTTCCATTTTTCTCTAATTCCTTTCAATACCAGCTTCTCCAAATGACTGAGTTCTGCCTTCATCTCAACCAACTCTATGTCCCTTTCTTCTTTACTCATTCCTTTGAGTCCAACTGCTTCAGCACTCTTTTCCCTATGTCTGTGACTTTCCTTTGTACCCCTGTCATGACCATCAGTAGTCAATTCCTTTCCTTCCTCTGGTGAACTTTCCTTGTTCACTAGTGAGCTGCAACTAACTTTTTCCATTTCGCCTGTAACAAGTCTCCTTCATGCCTCACCAAACTTCCCTGAGTTTAGCCTTTTGGCACCTATTGGTTCTTTCCTCGAACCTTTCACTGATTAACAATTCTACCCAGCACTCCTCTTGCTGGAACTGTTATCTCCTGTCCACAATCACAATTGTGGAGCTGCCTCATCAACTTCTACCCAACCTCAGTTGGAAGTTGTTCTCATTTCCTCTTGAAATACTCCTTGCTTTAGGCTCTGCATCTTCAATTGCTCACTACCTTCTTCATTCAGTAAATTTGTTTATTGCCAGGTATTGTCACGTTTACACATCTGGGATTTCTTCTTGCTCTATCTTCTTTACATAGCTTATATGCTATGATGCTGGTACAACTCATTCCACCTTTCAGCAAATCCACTGCTTTCCACTGACCTGCACAATCTTTTCACATCAAAGTATCTTTCAAATACTATCAATTCCTGCTGATAACCTGTTTGTAAGCAAATGCTGTTTTGCCTACCCAATCTCTGCTCTTTCGATCATCAATATCATTGCCTTCAATATTTAAACAATCTTCAATCAAATCAGTCATGCAATCAACTTAAACATTCTTACCAGACCTTCCCGGGCATTCTCTGCTTCTCCATTATGATCCTTATCTTCATCAAACACACTTCCTGGCAATTATACATCTGCTAAATTTAAAATTCAGTTTCCAAAAACAATCTTTTCAGAGCGTTAAGCTAGCTCTGATACCAAAAATTTGATGCAGGCAGGGCCTGCAAATCCCAGAATCTTCCTATTGATTTCCATTTAAAAATGCATCTCCCGAAGTTGCCCAAATAAGACTCCAAGTCCGTAAATTACACACGCAAACTCTTCAACATATGTTTCCAGAACCATACTTTCATAAGCGAAAGCTTTACTCCATTAATAACTTATAAAATCTTCAAGCTTTGTGAACGCCTTTTCATGAGTCTTATAAAAGACTTTAACCATTCATCCACTAGTATTTAAAACTCCAAACTCATGACCGCACAATCCAAACAATTGAATCTGAATTTCATACCTGGATTTCTGCATCTTTGACCCGGAGTGAACTTCATTCCAACGTTGTACCATCTGCGCTTTGCCAGTATTTACATGTCATCTAAACTCAATGCAAAACAACGATTTGCCATTCTATTAACTTACCTCCGTTATTTGTCAACACACCTTCCTCTGCCTTGAATCGATTCTTAATGCGTCATCAACACAGTTCTTGGGTTCCCAGGAATGCATTCATGACCCAGAAACGCCAATCTTCAATCTTCAATTGTGCCTTGTCCCACGCATTGATGCATGAATTGATCTTACTCTTGAATTAAACATTAACCCCACGAGTTAATGATCGATAGCCTCAGAATTGCCAATTAAATTCTTGGCAATCATTACGTCTGGCACTTCACTTCAAATGGTGCGTTCTCTTCAAAATCTGCAAACCTTCAAACAGTATAAAGTTGATATTACAACATCAATCCTTTCAACTACGTACAGAGACTCTTCTATTAAAGAGTTTATCATAAGAATGGATTCAGGACTCAACATCTTCCTACCAATTCGACCAGAATTACAATGCAAATCAAATTCTTCATAAATAAACCCAAATGAGATCAATTACAAAGATCCTTTACACGACCAGATTTTCAAATCAATGGTCCTCTACAAAAGCCCATAGGCTTGCTGGATATGGTCCTCTACAAAATCCCGTAGGCTTGTGGTGGGCTCCAGTATTGTAGCAATAATGTTACAACTCCTGGAGCTTCCTTCTTTAATTTTATCAACCCGGTAGTTCGTAACAAACTTGGAAGCGACGGTGTTGTATGCACAAGTACTAGCTCTTGCCGCAGCTGTCACTTGGTCAGCTGGCACAAGTCCGTTAGGGGCTCAAGCCAACTTCTATGAGCTCTTATAAGAAGCTTTTTAACTGATGGACGAAAGCTAACTCAAAGGACGCTGATCTACTTGCAGAAAGGAACTGAAAGCCAACAAGAAACGCAAACCCTAGTAAACCCTAATTCTACCAGCTAGTCTTACTGATGCAAAGATGGGAATGCAAACTACTGAAAGAGATGCCATTACTTCTATCAAGGTAAAATGCATGTGTCTAGACTACCTCTATCTGAAGAAAAAATTGTTTGTATTTTTGTTTCAGTTATTAGAATTATCATGCATTTGCTTTTAACTAGCTTTTCACTGTGCAGAGGTGGATCAAGGAGGATAAATGTTTGGAAAAGGTTGGGATGGTACAGAGAGGGCCTAAGGGGTCCCTAACACCCTTCCAGAGAGTTTCACAAAGTTTGGTTGCCAAAAATCGAGTTTATGAGCTTCTACAGGAAGTCTGCAGGGGTTCTACATGATGTTTCAGAATTTCTACAGGATGTTCAGTAATTCCTACAGGATGTTCTACGATTGGATTTTGGATGATGGGT
Organism: Pinus tabuliformis; assembly: GCA_031772625.1. NCBI lineage: Eukaryota > Viridiplantae > Streptophyta > Pinopsida > Pinales > Pinaceae > Pinus > Pinus tabuliformis. The sequence continues at coordinate 1,692,431,877 of CM062820.1, read as the reverse complement.
GAGTGGAAAAGGCTGCACGGATGGATAGGGAGATAGGAGAGGGGTTTGTAATGACTTAGTGACAGGGAGGTGAGGTGATGCAAGGATGTGGAAAACTAGTTTGTCTTAAAGAGGGTAGAGGGAGTGGAAGGCTGAGAAGAGAGGTAGGATGTCGTGGGCAGTAGAGTAATTGAGAGACAAGGGGTCGAATTTGGAGATGAGCAGTTGGCCTGGGAAAGGCTTAGAAGGACGAAAGAGGGATGGAGTTGCACTGCACAATATAAACTAAACCAAATCATCCACGTCCTGCACATAATCAAAACATTCCTAATCGGTCCTAACTGTTTAATGGAACGAATGAATAGCAACGTTATTTCTAAAGAAAACCATGTGTGGTACTGAAGCAAAGAAACATTCCAAGAGGTCTGAGCGCATGGACAACTACTACAAACGAAAATATTTCACCAGAGACTGCATGAGTACACAAACCAATGTTTTTGATGGGTAGCACTGTCTGCAATTCCAGCCCCTAGAAAGAGGTGAAAATGAGAGTACAGTCAACCCTTTGTTGGAGATTTTATCAATTCTAATCTCTTTACTCTATTCTAAACATCTGGAGCAACTCTATCTTCTAACAACAACCTACTTAACCATACCACGAAATCTAACTCAACAAACTGCGTTTCAAATGCATGTAAAGAGAACCATAATGCTGGAAGGAAAGATAACAATACAGAAGAAGGAGGCCTTAGGCTCTCAGGTTGGGCCCAACCCCAAGAGCTATGGCTCCTTTTAAAAACTCAGAGCTGAGATCAAATCTGACTGCTTCCCATTAAGAAATAATAATCATAAGTCAAAAAGTATGTCAATAATGGCTACAAAAGAGCAAAACCAAGCTAGCAGCTCGTAGTGCAGAATGTGCAACAATGTTTCAAAAGTCCTTTTCGAAGGCTAAAGCCTTGTCATTTATACATCACGAGGCCCCAAGCTGGCCTCCTAAATCAGTGGGACTTGGCTGACCAAACTAGGAGTGAACAACTACTTCCTCAAAATCCGTTTGGCTGCCTTCTAGATCCGGTTGTGGTGGCTGTTGGAGCTCGGAGTTGGGGGTGAAGATCCCGAGGAAGGCCATTTAATGCTATGGACAACCCTCCTACGAATCCTCAACCCCATCTTGGCTGTCTCCTGGCCCTTATCTGCTCGGTTTTGTTCCAATCATGTGTCAAAAAACCTTAAATGAGCACGTGTTAGCCACCTAGGAATAGTGACTGCCCTTATTCGTGAAAATGACATAAACATACTAAAAAATGATGCATAAGTTATGAAAAATGAAGGATTGAGCAAAGGTAGTTAGGCCAAATGAACCCAAAATGTTACCAAATTTGGGGCTCATCATCACCCCCCAGCTAAAATGATTGCTCATCCCTGAGCAACTAATCCAGCTCCTCGTCCTTCATTGCTTTCACCGCCACCCTCACATCCCAGGCTTTAGAAGTAGTCTCCTCCTCACTGGCATGGAACCCAGCCTTCCTTTCCACCTCTTCCCACTGCTTATGCTCTTCTTTTTCTGTGTTGCCTTCCATCAATCCTAACAGTAGAGGTGGGCTTAGCTTGAGGCCAATCCAGCTGGCTTGGAGGTTCTGTATGGACTTCTTGTAGAGGGGCACCCGTGCTAGAGCTTCCCTCATTCGAGTTGGAGTGTGATATTCTCTGATTTTAAGGCTGTGGGACAATGTGTTCCATCGGCGGGTGCAAGCATGAACACAGTTCTCCCCTAATAGTCGCTCCATATCCTCGAAATGTGCTATAGCTTGGGCCTGCTGATCCATGTATTTCAATAACGTTTAAGGGTTGGTGGCTAAGTGTTGGTGGGCCGATATCAATGCAGTGGGATCCCTTGGCTCTGCTCTAATCAACAGTGGCTCATGTAATTCTTGGTTCATGACCTCTTTGACTTTTGCTGCTCTCTTCTCTTCATGGTTCAACCATGAGGCAAATGCCATCAACTGTATATCTCCTACAACTGTGTTGGGATCCCATGAAGTCACATTAGGAAGGGCCAAATTATGGAGATAGAACTCCGATAGTTTGGCCTTGTCCTCTGATGAACTGCTATTGCATAAATCTGTGAACTGCTGGGGGTCTTGGATTTGGGAGATACCCCTCTGTGCCAATGCATTGATTTGAAATTGCAGCCACTGGTCCCGTAGGTACAGGCCATAAGATTTGGCCGGTTTTCTGCATTATAGAGCATCCATGGCCCAACTGGCCATGCAGGCCAGTTGTGCCTCTTTTTGCTACAACTACTGTTTGAGAGCTTGTATCTCGATTTGTGCTTGCAGTTCCATTTCCTGTAGATGCGAGGTTGGCTCCCCAAGACCAATTTGCAGTCCTTCTTTGCCTTGATGTTCTGTTGTAGTGTCCCCTGATAATGTACCCTTTTCTTTCTTCAGTTCCTGTAGCTGCAGTTTAAGTTTCTCATTCTCTTCCTGTAGGAACACCTGCTGGCAGTTTGCCACGTGTTTGGCCATAGCTAATTCTTTTCGTGCCTCCTTGAGTTGTTCCTCCAAGGGGCCTATATCTGCCACTCCTTTTGATTTAGCTATTTTCATCCACGTGCGAGTTCTCACTCTTTCTTCCTCCAACATAAAGAAAAGTGGCACAGTGAATTTCTGTGGGATAATTTTTCCAGCCTCCAAGAAGTTATAATACAAGCTCAAGCTTGGCTGGGGACTAGGTTCCGAAATATGCTCTTTCTCTTCTTCCCTCGGTGGCTCTACTCCGTCTTCCCTAAGTGGTGATGTGGCTGCCTCTCCCTCCATTTTCTCTGTCTCCTTGAGCCGGGCCAATGTTTCCTGTAGAACGGCCTCAGCATCCTGTAGTGGGGTTTTCGAAGCCAACCTGTCCATTATCTCCTTCCAAGCAGTTGTCTTCGGGCTCCCCCGCTCATAAGTGACTGATATTTTTGAGGGAGACCTCTCCCTTGGTGAGGTAGGGGTGTCCTCTATAGTAATTTGGCTGCTGGATGGAGGTTGGGGCCTGCCTGTTTTGATCCTTACACTCCTCCGTGCTTTGAAATACAGAGGGATCTCCCTCTTTCATTTTTCCCTCGGCTTGGGAGGTGTACTAAGGGTGGCCAGCACGGCTGCTGCCTCCCTTGCAAGAATTTCAGCTGTCTTCTCCTTTGGTTTTCCTTTCTCAGGGCTTCCTGTAGAAGGCCCTGTAGTTGCTGATTTCTGGCTTCCTGTAGAAGCCGTTTTTGACTTTCCTGTAGAAACAGGTGGCACCGTTTTAGCCTGTTTGGCTGAGGGTGCTTTGTCTTTTGACTTTGCTGATGCTGCTTTCGAGGTGCCTTTACTGACGTGGACTTGTTCAGTCTTTTCCACCCTACTTTGTAACCTTTTCTCCCTGGGTGTCAATGTGGATTTGTCATCCTCCTTTTCGGCAACCTCGTGTTTCTCTTGTTTCCCCTTTTGTTCTTTCTTCGGTGCTTTGGCCGCGGTTTCTTGGCCTTTCCCTTTCTTCTCTGTGTGTATTGGCTCCTTCTCCTCGTTGCTGGAGGAAGTAAGCTCCTCGGTCAACATTTTGATATCGCCATCCTTAGTCAGATTTCGGAAGGCTTCCCACGAGAGAGGGACGGTGTATGTGTGGAGTGCATCCTCCACGAGGAGCTTAATGAGCCCATGATGGGCTACCTGGTCTGGCGTGCCCTCTCGTAATTTGGTGGCACATTCAGTCATGGACTGCAGAAGGAAGTAGGGAATACTTAGCTTGTTTTCTGAAGGTAGGTCCATCTGGTGCCTAAGTTTTGTGAGCAGCCGGAAATGGTACCCATATACAATGCTAAATCGTACTTCGCACGTGATATATTTCATAATTTGGAGGCTGACCTCACTCCAAAGCGGCTGTAGGCTAGCTCTGCGAACCCCGTTCTTATCCTCTGAGAATTGCTCCTCCGGTAAAAAGAACTCCTTTTTAGCCTTCTGGCCTAGTTTTCTCTCCTCCTAATCCCACAGTACCCCCATTGGGAGATCAGTGACTCTGCTGATGAACTGTGGGGTGAGTCTGAGATTCAAACCCCTGAAATTTACAACGGCCAGCGTTTTTGATTTTGGCTTCAAAGCTCGCAGGAATTCCTCTGCCACCTCATCATCATAACCTTGAAGCTTGTCGCAGAACGACATCCATTGTGCACGAGAGAACAGTTCTACCACCTCAGGGTTTTCCCGTAGCTTCTTTGAGTCTGTCGGTTCCTTCCTAATGAATCCACCCGGCATGGTGAAAGCTTGCTATGTTAGCCGGAGGTGGCTGGTGCGTATCAAAAGAGGGGCCTTTCGGATTCCTTGAGACAGAGCGCAGAACTACGCCTCCGTCAAGCACACAATTCGTGAATTCTCGGCTATCTACAGGTGAGCCTTGACAGGGGCTCAATTACGAACCACATCCTGTAGAAAACCCCGCATATACGACGACGACAATTTTCATGCAAAAGGAAGATGACGCTTGCAATTTTATGCTCAGACTGTAGTTTTACTTTTTTGAGGACGTCGACTTCACCACCCTTCAAACCAATTGCATGGGAGGAACAGGTTCAGGCTTACCTGTTCCAATTCGCCACCTTTGACGTGAATAGATCGATTTCCTCCGTAGCGGCGGGCTTCTGGTAGCGCAGCTTCCTGTAGAAGTCGCGCACAGGTTCCGGAGAGCACATCAGTGGTTCTGCGCCTTCTGTGCAACCACCAGACTGTTGAACAAGCCAAAGACTTGGAGTAACGAGCTTCAGAGAAATTCGGACGCTTACTCGACTACAAAACGGCTGATGATAAATGAGTGGAGTGACGATCTAGCCGGTAGATTTGAATCCCTGCGGAATTCGTGGCGCGGGGGTGAGCTGTCCCTGCCGGACCATTGGACGACGTCACCTATTCATTTCACAGCAAGTCTGCCTGACCGCCGCATCATTCCCTGCAGATCTTCCGCCACCATTTCTGTTAAAACGCCGCTTCTCCCCGACTGGACGCTTCCCACGTGTCCATTTCCCGTTTTGCTTGACACGACCAACACTTTCCGAATCTGACGAGACCATCGGACTGGTTGTGGTGGCCAGTTGAATGGCTACCCGACTGCTCAACCCATTCATTTTCACACTTGCAAATGTTAGGACTCAGAATTGACCTATTTTGACCTTATATTTTTGCCTTAATATTATCCTTTTCAGTCATAAGTTATAAGCTTTGATTACATAATGACTTAATCACCCCAAGGTACGAAGTGACTTTCCGCATATCTATATGTTTAATTGTTCATTTCATATTCGTGAGTATCTTTATATTTATCTTGGAAAAGCTGATTAAATTGTCAAGTAATTGTCTTAAGCCTGCAGGAATTATAAGTTATAGTTGTTGTGACACTAGAAACAACAACTATGCAGTTGCTGCAACACCAGAAACAGCAACTACGCAGTTTCTGCAACACCAGAAACAACAACTACGCAGTTGCTGCAACACAAGAAGCAGCAACTACGCAGTTGCTACAGTCAGCAACATCAACCATCTAAAGCAGGCTATTTTGCAACAGCTGGAAATAACAACCGGCTACTATCTGAAGAATGCTGACGCGGCACGATCTGCAGCTATCTAAAGCGGGTAGAACATAGTTACCATTGCTTAATCAAGAACAGCATGGGGAAACGGCAAAGGAATGTGAAGATCCCAAGAAGATGGTCGAAAACAGTTACCAGCTGTGTAACAGCCAAAACTTAAGAAAGAATATATTGTTATACTGTTGTAACAGCGGTCTGTAACTTTTATTTTTGATCAAATGAGTTAACTGAATGAACTGTAATGATCTATTGTAATAGATGTCTCCTCTATAAAGAGGAGACATCTACATTAGAAGGGGGTTAATGTGTAATCTGTAAGAGAGATTTTGAGAGACATCAGCAAGTCTGAACTTTATTGTACTTGAATCTTTTGGCAGATGAATAGAATATCATTCTGAGCACTTAATCTCGTCTTCGTGTTCTGGGGAATCTTGTGAGAGGGACTGGGCCCGCCTTCCTCACAAGATTCACCCATTTACTTTTCTGTTACAGTGTGTTAGTGTGTGATAGTTTCTTTCCGCTGGTACTCTGTTTGGATTCTGTAGCATTACCTCTGGTATTTCCGCTTTGCTAGTACTCTGTTTCATTCATTGCTTGAAGTTGTGCAAGGGTATTTCACCGGTGAATTTGAGTGCAGTGTGTGTTAGCAATCTGGTTACAGAGGCAGGTGCTGAACATCCTCACCTGGAGGATAGGGTCCTGATCCTCTGCAAACAGAGCATCCATCATTTCGCTTTTCAGATTTGTAATCTTAATTAATTACTTTCATTTTATCAGTATAGTGATAACTTAGCGTAAGGATTACGTATACTACAACTTTTTAATGCTTTTAGGAGTAAGTACATACAGTACGCGGTAGCCTTTGTAATAAAAAGACTTTCCCAGGTTGACAATTAATGTGGTACTTGAATGTTTAATCAATAAACAATTCAACTAGCCAACATTTTGGCGCCGTTGCCGGGGAAGGCAACTAGAGATTTCTAAAAGCATTAATGATCTCTTTCTGAGAATAACAGATGCATGAGAGGACGCAAGAAACCTAATTTCACAGGTGGAAAAGGAGGAAGAAAGACTTATATCGACGAAATCATCTCAAAGGCCGAAACATCACAGAGGACGAGTTCCCGGAGACCTCAGATCCAATACTCCTCACAAACAGACCGACAGACAGAGGAAGTAATAGGACCTGAAAGTAAGCTGGAAGTACCAGAATACACTGAGGAACCGGTAGAAGAACCTGAAGAAACAGAAGACACAGAAGATAAAGTAAGTGATTCAGGAAAAAGACCAATGGAGGATAACAGAACAGAAGGAAGAGGGGAAAACTCGCTCTCTACCCTGGAATTCCCTATTGGGGAGCTCCTGAGAGGAACAACCCCCATGAAAAACATTCCACTCTCGGCATTACCCAACTTTCATGGGTTATCCTCTAAAGACCCGGATGAATTCCTCTTTGAATTCGACATACTATGTAGAAGTTATGATTATATAAGTCCTAATCAGAAGCTAAAACTGTTTCCAGCAACACTAAAAGGGAATGTGTTGAGGTGGTTTATGAGCTTAGGAGCTCAGGCAATCACCACCTGGGACCAGATGAAAGAGGGATTTCTGGCCAAGTATCAAGACTACTGCCGGACAAGAGAAAGGAAGGAAGAATTGTTTAAAATGGTTCAGAAAGAGGACGAGAATCTGGAAGATTTTGTGGAAAGATTACAGTATAATCTGCAGCGGTCTGATCATCCTAATATGAGTAAAGATATTTTGAAGACCATATTGCTGAAAGGGGTAAGAGATGACTGCCTGGACATGTTGAACATGCTTGGAAAAGGGGACATTTCCAAAGAACCCTTTGATGAGATTATTAATCTCTGCATGAGATGTTCAAGGGGAGCAGCAGGCAGACCAAAAAGCAGAGATAATGTGTATTCAAGAGTTCACAAGTCAGCCAGTGGAGGAGCAACAAGAGCTGAAATAGGTAACTTATTGGAAGAATTTAAAACTGAGATGCTAAGTTCTTTTTCTTCACAAATTGATGCTCTGCAGGTTAAGAAGAAACAGGTGGAAGCAGAAGCTGCTCTGGCAATTTTCTGTTCCAAATGCAGAGAAAAACATCCACTCAGAGAATGCCCACAGGATAAGATACCTATCTGCACAATCTGCGAGAAGGACCATGAAACACAACAATGCCCCTCTCTGCCTGGAATCAAAGCAGCACTGCAGTCAACCGAAGAAGAGGCTGAAGCAGTGTACCTGATGACACAGAGGAGGCAATGGCCACAAAGACAAGGTATGAGCTCTAACACAACATTCAATCGTTGGAATAATAACTCTCCTTTTCAAACAAACTACCCACCCATGAACCAAATGCAGTACCCACCCTTTAATACAATGAATTTTCCACTTATGCAACAACCAAATCTTCCTTTTCCTGATCCTACTATATGGAATCCTTGGGCTCCCCAGCAACCGTATTTTAATCAATAGAATCCAAACTGGGCAGCCCAACAGATACCATTTCCTCAACAACAACAGTCTCTTTCCTTACCATCTAATACTCCTCCGAATAACCAGGCAATGAGACCACAGCTGCCTGTGCAACCTAACCCCAATCCAAATAATAATAAAGCCCTGCAAGTTATTGACATTCAAAATCAGCCTATCTCTCCCCTTTAATGTAATGATATTCATCTTCGCTCAGGGAGAATTGTTGAACCCATTATAGATGATATTACTGACTCTGACAAAGAAGAAGCTAGAAAAGAGAAACCAGCTAACAATAATGCTGAAACAGCAGAATCAACACCTAACAATAATGATCAAACAATAGACCTGCCATTCCCTGAACGGCTGGCTCTCACTAAAACACCTGAACAACCTACCTTTAAACTTTTAGGAGAGCTACAGAACTTGTATGTCAAAATCCCATTATTGCAAGCATTAAGGGATGTTCCTATTTATGCTAGAACTATTAGAGACATTTGTATAAAAAAGCCTGGAAGGAAGGCTAAAGATCCCCTCACAGTTCATGTGATGGGGGAATTAACTGCCTTAATGATTGAAAAAGATTATCCTGTGAAGTATGGTGACCCTGGTCACCCTACAATAATAGTCCAGGTCGGAAAAACCTTTATCTCTAAAGTCCTAGTAGATTTAGGAGCTGCAATAAATATTATGACACTCGAAACATCACAATTGCTCCAGCTAAAAAACTTTATCAGGGAAACTCCAACTATTTTAGAGTTAGCTGACCGTTCTATGATTAAACCTGAAGGGGTCATTGAAGACCTTATAATCTCTGTAGAATCCTGGAATTACTCGGTTGACTTTGTGGTGTTACAAACTAAAACAAAGTTGGGGGGTCATCCGTTGATTCTAGGGAGACCTTGGTTGGCTACAGTAGATGCTTTCATCAGCTGTAGATCTGGATCAATGACCATCTCTAATGAACAGGAAACCAAACAGCTTACCCTCTATCCTCATGCTACACCCATGATTAATAGTGACAATTCTGTATGGGTAGACTATGAGGATGAGGAGACCCAACCTATATTAACTATTGGACAAGCTTTGACTTTTAAGGACTCCACCGAAGATGAATTAATCAACAGCTTTATTTCTGAACCCTCTTCGGTCAGCCCTGAAACATATAATCACTTCAATACAATCTTAGAATCTGAATCCCAGCTGAATATGAAAGATGAAAACTTATTTCAGACAGCAGTAGGCTGCCCTTCCAAAAGTACAACAATCAAAATTGAACTTGGTAAAACATTAAATATAAATCCTGATTTGACTGATAATGAAAAACAGAAATTAATAAAGTTACTCCAAGAAAATAAAGAGGCATTTGCATGGGACTACACAGACATGAAAGGGATCTCCCCTGAACTATGCACTCACCGTATTTATATTAAGGAGGGATCCTGGCCAGTCTGTCAACGCCAGTGAAGAATGAACCCCAACCTTAGAGAAATTGTCAAGGAGGAACTTCAAAAACTCTTAAATGCAGGATTTATATACCCCATATCTGATAGTGAGTGGGTTTCCCCAGTTGTAATTGTACCAAAGAAAAATGGGAAATGGAGAGTATGTGTGGATTACAGAGCATTGAATAAAGCCACCCAAAAAGACCATTTCCCTTTACCATTTATCGATCAGGTATTGGATAATTTAGCAGGTAAGAATTTTTTTTCATTCTTGGATGGGTTTAGTGGATATAATCAGATTAAGATTGCACCCCAGGACCAGGACAAAACCACATTTACTAGCCCATGGGGGACCTTTGCTTACAGAGTACTTCCATTTGGGCTGTGTAACGCTCCAGCAACATTTCAAAGAGCGGTAATAGGGATCTTTTCTGATATGTTAAATGATTCATTGGAATTTTTTATGGATGAATTTACTCCCTATGGAGTGACCTTTGAGGATGCACTGCAAAATCTTGAAAAAGTACTTAAGCGGTGTATAGAAGCACACCTTGCTTTAAGCACTGAAAAGTGCCATATGATGATGAATCAGGGTGTTGTATTGGGTCACTTTGTTTCATTTTTAGGGATTCAAGTCGATCCAGCTAAAATATAGGTAATTCAGAACTTCCCTATCCCAAAAACACAAACTGATGTAAGAAGCTTTCTAGGACATGCCGGATATTATAGAAGATTCATTAAGGATTTTTCCAAAATAGCTTCTCCTCTATCTGTGTTGTTAATGAAAAATGATGAATTTAAGTGGACTGATGATTGTGAAAATGCATTCATTAAACTTAAACATCAGTTGTCCGCAACTCCTATTTTGAGAGGACCTGATTGGGCATTACCCTTTCATATCTCCTCTGATGCCTCAGACACAGCAATTGGAGCTGTCCTGGGTCAGGAAGAAAACAATCTCCCCTATGCCATCTATTTTATCAGCAAGAACATGACACCAGCTGAACTAAATTACACAGTTACCGAGAAGGAATTTCTAGCAGTTATTTATGCTATTAACAAATTTAGACATTATATTACTGGCTACACTACCTTTGTGCATACTGATCACTCGGCCGTTAAGTATTTAATGAATAAATCAGTTACAAATGCCCGAGTCACTAGATGGCTATTACTGTTGCAGGAATTTTACATCACAATTGTAGATAGGCCAGGTAAAGAAAATGTAGTTGCTGATTTCCTTTCTCGTTTAAAAACTGATGAAAATGCTACAGTAGATGATTCTTTTCCTGATGAGTATTTATTTGCAGTATCTGCTCACTCACCTTGGTATGCATACATTGCCAATTATCTAGTTGCAGGAAAATTACCATCACACCTATCACACAGGGAAAGAAGGAAGATCATCCAGCAAAGTGCTAGGTGCAGCTGGATAAGCGGGTGTCTGTTCCACACAGGAATAGATCAAGAAATCCGGAGATGCATTGGGGAAGACGAGATTTATGATATACTGAAAGCTTGTCACGATGTTCCTTGTGGAGGACATTTTGCAGATAAAAGAACAACTCACAAGGTACTTAGAATGGGTTATTACTGGCCATCACTATTTAAAGATGCTAGAAAATATGTGAAGGCTTGTGACAGCTGTCAAAGAATGGGCCAGCCCAACCATAGGGATGAAATGCCACTCAATCCCCAGGTAACTCTTGAACCCTTTGAGAAATGGGCATTAGATTTCGTAGGTCCCATTAATCCTCCATCTAATCAAAGAGTTTATATTTTAGTATGCACGGATTACATGACTAAATGGGTAGAGGCGAAAGCACTCATTAAAGCTAATGAAGAAGTGGTACTAACATTCTTATTTGAAGAAATCTTTGTTAGATTTGGACTACCCAGAGAATTAGTCACTGATGGAGGACCTCCTTTCAATTCTCATGGCTTCAAAGATACGCTCCAAAAATATCATATCAAGCATAAAATGACCACACCATACCACCCCCAAGCAAATGGGCAGGTGGAAAGTACCAACAAGGTCATAGAAGCCATCTTAACAAAAACGATAAAGGAGAATAGAAGGGATTGGTTTTAGAGGTTGCCTGAGGCTCTATGGGCCTATAGAACCACTTGGAGGAATACAACAGGCTTTTCACCCTATGAGTTAGTTTTTGGAAAGAATGCTATTTTTCCTGTAGAGTTTGAGATTAAAACCTTAAGAACTGCCTTAGCTGTTAACCTTGATTTAACTGATGCACAGACAGCCAGGTTGCATCAGCTGCAGGAATTGGATGAGAAAAGACTGGATGCCGTCCATCAAACAACTATGATACAACAACAAAGAAGCAGATGGTATGACAGAACCATCAAGCAAAAGCAGTTCCAGAAAGGTCACTGGGCTCTACTTTATGATTCACGTTTCGAGAATTTTCAAGGGAAGCTGAGAACAAGATGGTTAGGGCCATACGAAGTGGATACTGTCTTCCCAAATGGAACAGTTAGACTTTTAACAATTGATGGAAGCAGAACACCACTGTTAGTGAATGGCTACTGACTTCGGTTATATCAGTGGCCGGTTTCCAAAGAGGATTTTAAAGCCACTTGCATGGCAATAAAACAGTATTCTTTTCCAGGGGAACTTGCTGTCCCTCAAAGCACTTGAGTTTCTATTATTTATGTAATTCTTTAGGTTAGATATTCTTTTTTTTAGAAACTAATAAATCCTGCCAAGGATTGCGATATTATATTTCAGTATTTTGCAGATTTTGGCCCGGGAAGTAGCGGAGAACAAAAGTCTGAAAGGAACTATTTTGCGGACTCGGAACTCCTGTTGCTGCAACACCATTTCCCTATTGATGCAACACCATTTCCCCGTTGCTGCAACACCACCCCCGTTGCTGCAACACCATTCCTTGTTACTGCAATATCATTTCCCGTTGCTGCAACACCATTCCCCGTTGCTGCAACACTACTCCCGTTGCTGCAACACCATTCTCTGTTGCTGCAACACCATTCCTATTGCTCCCGCACAATTCCCGTTTTTACAAACGTCTCACATCATTCCCTGTTGCCACATCAGTAATTTTCTATGGCTGCAACACCAATCCTGGTGCTACAACATCATTTCGCGATCACGGAATATCTTTCCCAGCAGATTACTTCATGCACGAAAACGCCAGTCTTATCACTTCAGTCCCAAGGAACAAATTTTGATAAAATATACCACTCCTTGTGATGATTACAGCACCCTACTATCACTTCCCGTCATTATCATTACAAATTACCGGTATTCCCATGCTTGTAGATCCGCGGTAATCATTATGATCCAGCACAAGACAAGACAAGACTTTTTGACGCAGCAATCAAAAAGGTAAAATACGAAGGTACGCATGATTATGTATGGACATTAAATGATAGATAATGCGGAGAAGTTGATAGGACTATCAAATCATTGTATTTCCAATCATATCGTTGACACGTAGGGGGGGGGGATTACCAAAGCAACTCTCATAATGACATACCACGCCAACTACCGCCACCCTTAACTCTCCCGGTAATATGTAAAAGCCACCCTATCACAGTATGTTACCATTTGCGATGTTCTACTCTGAACTGAAATTGGAAGCTCGGCTCTGAACTCTGAAAGTTACTGAAACAACAGCTATGGGAGGAACCCTCATTACTCACGAGCCTGGCTCGACAGCAGTCCTTGAACTCTTTCCAGAGATTTATCAAATTTTCTTGCAAGCGGGTTGGATAGAGTACTTCAGGAGACTTCCGGACTTTGACGAGCAGCAAGTCCTTGAATTCACATGCAATTTAACAGAAGGATTCTCTGTCGTCCAGGGAATTCAAGTTCCAGTCACAGAGGAAATCATAGCCGAAGTTACCGGGCTACCAGCTAATGGCACATGGTGGTTCAGCAGAAAGCACCTGATTCTTAATGCGCAACAGGATTTTCTCCAACCAGGCGAGCACGTAGAGACCAAAGGCAGAGGCGTAGCACTTCGATCGTTACCTCAACCATGGCCGAAAGTTGCTGAATTTTTCAAGCAATATCTGACGTGCGAGGGCCGCTACCAGGTAATTTACCAGCACGACTTTGTCCTGTTAAATCACTTGAGAAATGGTCAGTTAATAAACATGCCATATTATCTATTGGGTTGTCTCCAAAATATGTCACGTTATGCTGTGAAAGCGAAGCATCCTCTAGTTTCCTTAAAACACCACCGCTTAGCCCAATTGCTGATTAATAGAGCGCTCGCTCTAAATAACCCTCCACCCCCCATTAATCCCCATCAGGAGGCACAAATTCCACAACCGGAACATGAAATTCCTCACCAAGAAGAGGAAATTCTTCACCAAGCTGAGGACATACCTCAGCAAGATGAAGAACTTCCTCAGCAAATAGAGGATATGCCTGAATAAACCCCTCTGGAAAACCCTCAGCAAGTAGAGAACATTCCTGAACAATTCCAGCAAACACCCCCGCAAGATGCTGAGAATGCCACAAAGACAACTCCATCTCCCAAAGGAATCAATCCTTCCATTCCCATATTGGGTATTTCTATTGATGACTCCGATGACAATATTCCCATTACCCTGCTTAAACGAAAAAGGCAGCAGGAAAAGAAAACCCCATCGAAAAGAAGGAGAACCAGGGTTTCAGCTAAGGCACCTGCTACTTCGGCTACTGTCCCCATCCTAAAGAAAGCTAGCCTAAAGAGAAAAATGCCTGAATTCCCTGCTTCTCTACCAAAGAGAAGAACTCGGTCATCGGTAGCAGCTAAATCTCCCAATTCTCCCAGTTCACCGCCCATCACTATAAAGATCCGTACTCCCACCAGTCCTCAAAATTCCTCTCCTTCACCCTCGGAAGCAGAGATGCAGAGCGTTCATAGCTTCGTGACATCATATTTTAAGGCAGCTGACACACAAGAACCAGTTGCCGACACCCAAGATAATAGTGACCAAGTGGTTGCAACACAAGAAATAGCCACCACCCCAGGTGACACACAAGAACCACCTGTGGGGAATACTGATCAGAATGATGAAACACAACCTCTGCCTCCATTGGAATCTACTGCTTCGTAGGACCAACCCACCATACCTGCCCTACAGGAAGAAATCGAATTCCTGAAATCTCAGATTCAGGACTATCAGGAGGAAATAATAAGGGTTAAGGAAGCATATCAGAAGGAATTCAGCCTGCATGTTTTAGCACGAGTAACGTCTGCAGCAGAAAAAAGTAAGGATAATGAATATGTGTGCACCAATTGTGGTGAAATATACACTCAAGCAGGATATAAGGTAGTGGCAGAGCCAATGAAGGAAGCATTTGATGTTGTTGATGAAACGAAAGAGCCTGCTAGTATACAGACGGAAATGCCGCAATCCTCTGCTGAAATAAAGGAACCTGTTGTCACACAAGAACCAACAGGTACTCCAGAAGAAGTGTAGATAGAAGAACCTGTTGTCACACAAGAACCAACAGGCTCTTCAGAGAAGATGCAGGACCAAACTGAAGGACTTACTGACACACAAGAACCAGTAAGTTCCCCAGAAATTGCACAAGACAAAGCTGAAGGGCTTACTGACACACAAGAACCAGTAAGTTCCCCAGAAACTGCACAGGTCCGAACAGAAGAACTTACTGCTACACAAGAACCAGTAAGTTCTCCAGAGATTGTGCAAGAACAAGCAGAAGGGCTTGCTGACACACAAGAACCAGCAAGTTCCCCAGAAATTATGCAGGAAGAAATAAGGAATGAGAAAGAGGAGAATACAGACTTACCCCGGCCTACCCAAAGTACTATGGAAGAAGTCGTTGCAGAAGAATCAGGAAATGCAGAAGAAAACACAGACTTACCCCGACCTACCCAAAGTACTATGGAAGAAGTAGTTGCACAAGAAAATCAGGAAAAAGATATGGACTCACCCCGGCCTACCCAAACTGTTATGGAGGAAAAAAAAATAGTTTCAGGAGGAAATGAAGAAAAATCAGACTCACCCAGCTCTATTCAAATTGCCAAAGAAGCATAAAAAGAAGAATAGAATCAGGAAGTAGAAAAAGAAGAAGAAAATCAGGAAGCAGAAAAAGAAGAAGAAAATCAGGAAAAAGAAGAAGAAGAAGAAAATTAGGAAAAAAAAGAAGAAGAAGGAAATGAGGAAAAAGGCACAGACTCACCCCGACCCACGCAAATCACCATGGAACAAAATGAATCAGTACAAGAGGAAGAAGAGACACTAGCCAGAAATGAAGAAAAAGATGTTGGATCATCCCAGACTATTCCCACAGAGCAGGTTATCCTTGTGGATACCTTTACTCAGACAGAGCCTCCATCCATTACTGATGTATGCACAGAAATAGATAGCTTTGAAACATTGAAGGGCCAATGGTGGAGGGAATATGAGCAGTCGCAAGGCAAGGCATTCTAGCAACAAAAAGGGATCTTGTTTAGTCACGCATACAAGAACTGGGAAGCACTTGAGCAGTGCAGAGCCCAGTATAAAGAAATCAAGGAACTTAAAGCCAGATTGACCCAGATGTTTGAATTGTTTCAAAGACTACTTGCTGCAAGGAAACCCTCTTTTAATTATGCAACATTTTTAAGGGAGAGACTCACATTTTTGCAGATAAAGGCTGTCAAAGAAGGTAGACCTCATCAGGTAGTTACGTCAGAGCAGTTTATGCAAACCTTTGCAGAGGCACCTAAAAACGATCAACATTTATTATGCGAGCACTATCTCCATAATGAAGCCATGTCCGAGGAAAGAAATATGAATATGATACCTGTAGTCGGAGACATACAACTGAGAGCCTTTATCTCCTTCTTAGCTAATCAACTTGCATGGCAGAACGCCTTTGTTTCAGCTCAGCATAATGAACAGAATTGTCTTCTGTGGATTAGAGCTGAGCTGCAGAACGCAGCCACCTTTACTGCACAACACCTGAGCATGGTAAGTGATCCTGAAATGAAGGACCATGTTAAGCAACTGCAAACAATGGTCCTGAAAGACTGTCAGCATTATGTAAAGACTAAGGCATCCTTGGCTGTCAAAGCAAACAAACTATTTTGGGAGAACTGCCCCAAGGAGAGGCAGGAATACCACCCTTATAATCCACCTAATTTGCAGGTGGCACTCTCAAGGGTACCTCATTATGTTAATTGCATGCAGCACTGTGCTGAAAATTGGATGGGTTACAGATTTAGATTTCCACTTTTATGGCTGTCTGGTGAACAATATAAAGGACAGTTTGGATTGTCCAGCAGGGAAGAAGCAGCAGCATGGAGGCAGATACAGACTACCTATGGATTCAAAAAGAAGTTTGATGCCACCTCCTATAACTATTGTCTCAGTAATCTACATTGTTCATCCCAGTACTCCGACTTAGACTCAGAGTAGCCATTGCATAGGGACATGCAATCTCTTCAGTTGGGGGGGATGTTAGGACTCAGAATTGACCTATTTTGACCTTATATTTTTGCCTTAATATTATCCTTTTCAGTCATAAGTTATAAGCTTTGATTACATAATGACTTAATCACCCCAAGGTACGAAGTGACTTTCCGCATATCTATATGTTTAATTGTTCATTGCATATTCGTGAGTCTCTTTATATTTATCTTGGAAAAGCTGATTAAATTGTCAAGTAATTGTCTTAAGCCTGCAGGAATTATAAGTTATAGTTGTTGTGACACCAGAAACAACAACTACGCAGTTGCTGCAACACCAGAAGCAGCAACTACGCAGTTGCTACAGTCAGCAACAACAACCATCTAAAGCAGGCTATTTTGCAACAGCTGGAAATAACAACCGGCTACTATCTGAAGAATGCTGACGCGACACGATCTGCAGCTATCTAAAGCGGGTAGAACACAGTTACCATTGCTTAATCAGGAACAGCATGGGGAAACGGCAAAGGAATGTGAAGATCCCAAGAAGATGGTCGAAAACAATTACCAGCTGTGTAACAGCCAAAACTTAAGAAAGAATATATTGTTATACTGTTGTAACAGCGGTCTGTAACTTTTATTTTTGATCAAATGAGTTAACTGAATGAACTGTAATGATCTATTGTAATAGATGTCTCCTCTATAAAGAGGAGACATCTACATTAGAAGGGGGTTAATGTGTAATCTGTAAGAGAGATTTTGAGAGACATCAGCAAGTCTGAACTTTATTGTACTTGAATCTTTTGGCAGATGAATAGAATATCATTCTGAGCACTTAATCTTGTCTTCGTGTTCTAGGGAATCTTGTGAGAGGGACTGGGCCCGCCTTCCTCACAAGATTCACCCATTTATTTTTCTGTTACAGTGAGTTAGTGTGTGATAGTTTCTTTCCGCTGGTACTCTGTTTGGATTCTGTAGCATTACCTCTGGTATTTCCGCTTTGCTAGTACTCTGTTTCCTTCATTGCTTGAAGTTGTGCAAGAGTATTTCACCGGTGAATTTGAGTGCAGTGTGTGTTAGCAATCTGGTTACAGAGGCAGGTGCTGAACGTCCTCACCTGGAGGATAGGGTCCTGATCCTCTGCCAACAGAGCATCCATCATTTCGCTTTTCAGATTTGTAATCTTAATTAATTACTTTCATTTTATCAGTACAGTGATAACTTACCGTAAGGATTACGTATACTACAACTTTTTAATGCTTTTAGGAGTAAGTACATATAGTACGCGGTAGCCTTTGTAATAAAAAGACTTTCCTAGGTTGACAATTAATGTGGTACTTGAATGTTTAATCAATAAACAATTCAACTAGCCAACAGCAAACATTTCAGAGCATTGTTCATGTAATTTGACAAAAAAAAGGGTGAGGCACTTACCTGTGCGGCCGTGACGTGATTTTCAGGTTTCGGGACGAGGGCGACGGATCCGCCTACTGCTGCTTCATGCACAGGCACAGGGGTTCCTCCTTGCAGACTGCTATTGGTTACGAAGCTTATTACCCGGCTGCGGATGGTGCATGTGCCCGCTCTAGGTGTTGCAGGCACCTTGATGGTGTACACTTTAGCTGGATGAACTACTATGGGATTCCTATAGGATGTCCTGTAGCAGTTTGTCCTCCTTGGGTGCATGCCGAAACGGTGGAGACGGTGGCATCATGGTCACGGTCGCAGGGTCCTCGGATGGCTTTGGTAAGTAATGCATGGGGTCTCCGCATCCTTTATTCCATTTGAGAATCGCTTCCTCTGATAATTCAATGTTCTGATTTCACTGTGCAGGTATTTCGATTGCATGGAAACTGGGGTGGTACAAGGAGGCGACAACAGTGGGTGATGGAGGAAAACATTAGCTTGCATGCCTCCGTGTCAGCCTCGGGCTTCAGATCTTCCCACACAGTCGGTCCTGGGCCGTCCTGGAATTCTACAGGAAGTTTCCTGTAGAAATACAGAACTTCCTGTAGAAAGTCCTGTAGCTTCCTGTAGAAGGCTTAACTGTGATCAAATCATGCCCAGACCTTAGAAGACATGAGTGTTTCTGGAGGGAGTGCTGGTGAGGTCCTCTGGTAGCATAGTAGGGACCCTTGTCTTTGAGTTGAGGGACCTCTTTTCCTGCATGGAATACTTGCAAACTGCATGAATTATCAAATATTGAACCTGTTTTCCTTGTTTCTTTGTTTGTTTTTTTTTTTTTTGAAAGATAGCAGGGGCGCCTCTATGAGGTTTTCACCCTTACCATCTGCCTTGAGCGCCTTAGAGAGGTTTTCACCCAAGGGTCTTTTTCACACATTTTCAGAAGACAGCAGGGACGCCTCGATGAGGTTTTAACCCCTACCATCTGCCTTGGGAGCCTCGGAAAGGTTTTCACCCAAGGATCTTTATTATTATTATTATTTTTTTTTTTTTTGAGATCTTCAGGGTATGCCCAAAACAGAGGCAGAACCCTTCTCTATGACCAGGATTGATTTTTCCACAGTTTTGATGAATTCTTGCCTTGAAAGAGGTTTTCTATAGATCTTTAGTCGATGCCCATTGACAAGCATGGGGATGGCCTCCTCATCAATGGTCCGAATAAGAACAGACCCATTGTCATTACATTTTTCCACTGCATATGGTCCCAGCCATCTGGTTCTCAGCTTCCCCTTGAAATCCTTATGCCTGGAATCATACAACAACGCCCAATCTCCTGGCTGAAATTGCTTGTCATTGAGGTGTTGGTCATGCCACACCTTCCTCTGAAGTTGAACCACTTCTGAGTGGAGAAGGGCCTGCATTCGGTGCTCGTCCAATCCATTTAGCTGCAATAACCTTTCTTGTTGGGCATGGCTGAGATCTAGGTCCAGCTGAGCTGCCATCCTCAAGGTGTTGTACTCGAACTCAATTGACAACAAAGCTCTCTTCCCATAGACCATCTCATAAGGTGTAAAGCCGGTTGTGGTCTTCCAAGTGGTGTTGTAAGCCCACGTGGCCTCAACCAGGCGATCTGCCCAATCTTTTCTACTGCTGCTCACCACCTTAGTCAAGATCCCTTCCAACGCTCTATTGGTGACTTCCACCTGCCCATTCGCTTGAGGATGATAGGGGGTGGAAGTCCTATGCTTGATTTTGTGATGAGCGAGTAGGTCTTCAATTAAGTTGGAGGTGAACTGGCTTCCTTGATCGGTGACTAGCTCTCTTGGGTAGCCAAATTTGTAGAAGATGTTTTCTCTTAAGAACTCGGCCACCTTTTCTTCTGTCGTTGCTTTAATCGCCTTGGTCTCTGCCCACTTTGTCAGGTAGTCTGTGCACACAATGATGTAGGACCTTTGCCTCGAAGGAGGATTGATTAGACCCACAAAATCCATACCCCACTTCTCAAATGGCTTAAGAGTCACTTGAGGTTGGAGAGGCATTTCGTCCCTTGGAGTCGGTTTCCCCATCCTTTGGCATCGGTCACATTGGCTGATATACCTTCTGACATCTTGATGAAGCGTGGGCCAATAGTAGCCTGCCTGCAGGATTTTGAAGGCAGTCCTTTTGGCTGCAAAATTTCCTCCACAAGGCCCATCATGACAGGTTAGGAGGATATCAAAGACTTCCTCCTCCCTTACACAACACCTTAAGATCTGATCAGGGCCAAGCTTGAACAGGTTGCCCCCGATCCAAGTGAATGAAGCACTCTTCCTCACGATCCTGCTCTTCTCCCTTGAGGATAGGTGCGGAGGGAACTGTGCTGAGACAAGGTAGTTTGCTATATCAGAAAACCATAGAGAGAGTACTAAGATAGCAAACAGATGTTCATCTGGCATCTGGTCATCCACTGTTCCATCCTCACCTGCAGGTAAATCCAATCTAGACAAAAAGTCAGCAACAACATTTTCTTTACCTGGCTTGTCAACAATAGTCAAATCAAATTGTTGCAACAAAAGTAACCATCTAATAATACGAGCATTCACATCCGGTTTATTCATTAAATATCTAATTGCAGCATGATCAGTATGTACAAACGTTTGATATCCAGTGATATAATGTCAGAATTTGTTCAGTGCATGGACCACGACCAAGAATTCTTTCTCAGTTACAGTGTAATTCAGTTCTGCCTTGGATAAGTTTTTGCTGACAAAGTATATGGCGTATGGAAGTTTTTGTTCAACTTGTCCTAAGGCTACCCCTATGGCTTTGTTTGAGGCATCAGTGTGGATGTGGAAAGGTAGGGCCCAGTTTGGACCTCTCAAGATTGGGGCAGACACCAACTTGTCCTTTAATTCATTCAGAGCCTTCTGACAATCGTCAGTCCATTTAAACTCAACATCTTTTGCCAAGAGGCTAAACAATGGCAAGGCTAACTTGTTGAAGTCTTTAATGAATCTCCTATAATACCCTGCTAAACCTAAGAAACTTCGAACATCTCTTACCTTCTGAGGAGGTGGAACCTTCTTGATGAGAGAAATTTTGTTAGGGTCCACCTATAACCCTTGGCAAGAAATGGTATGGCCTAGCACGGTCCCTTCAGTCATCAAGAATTCACACTTTTCAGGACTAAGGGACAGGTTCATCTCAATGCATTTGGTTAGGACTTTTCCCAGATTGGACAATGCTTCCTGGAAGTTGGACCCATAAGGAGTGAAGTCATCCATATAGATTTCCATCGAATCATGGACCAGCTCAGAAAATATGCTCAAGACGGCTCTCTGGAAGGTGGCAGGAGCATTGCATAGTCCAAAGGGAAGAACTCGGTAAGCGAAGGTACCCCAAGGACAAGTGAAGGTGGTCTTATCTTGGTCTTCCAGGCTGATTTGGATCTGGTTATACCCGCTAAACCCATCTAGGAAAGAGAAAAACTTCTTTCCTGCCCGTCCATCCAACACTTGATCTATGAAGGGTAGAGGAAAATGGTCTTTCTTGGTGGCCTTGTTCAGTTCTCGGTAGTCCACATAGATTCTCCACTTCCTGTTTTTCTTGGGAACCAACACCAGAGGGGACACCCATTCGCTATCCGAGATGGGGTAAATGAATCCGGCATCCAACAGTTTTTGCAATTCCTCCTTGACGATGTCCTTAAGGGCTGGATTCATTCTCCTTTGGGGTTGCCTAACTGGTTTACAATCTTCTTTGATGTAGATGTGATGGGTACAGACCGAAGGATGGACTCCTTTCATCTCCTTATAGCTCCAAGCAAAAGCATCTAGATGACTGGCCAACAGACTACACAGCTCCTTTTCCTGGGAAGGAGATAGGGAGGAGCTGATCTTTAACGTTCTCTCAGGGCCGAACTCCACATTTTTTACTCTGGGAGCGACAGGGTTGGTCACACAAAGGTCCACTAAGGTGCTGGCTTGGGCATCCACCACCAATTCCTTTAAGGACGATGCACTGGGAGGTGGATTTTGGATCAAGGTCTCAATCAAATCATCCTCGGTTAGAGGGCCTCCCCTAGTGGTGTCTAGGGTGCACAAAGGTGCTAAGTACACCTCATCCTCTTCTCCTTCCTCCAACCAAAGTGGTAAGTCATGCTCTGATAGGGGTTGGGCAGGAGGATAGAGGACTAGCTGCTTGGACATATGACCATTTTTGATGGTCATGTTTCCTGCACGACAACTTATGTAAGTATCTGCAGTGGCTAACCAGGGCCTTCCCAAAATAAGAGGGTATCCAGTAAGCTTTGCCTTTGGTTGCAGAACCAAGAAGTCTACAGGGTACTCCCAGGAGTCAACAGAGACCAAGACATCCTCTACAATCCCTTCGGGAGTCATGGTGGAGCGATCTGCTAGTTGCAGGATTGTCGAGGTCTTTCTCAAGGAACCCTGAAGGTTGAGTTTGAGCATGGTATCCCTGGTCATCACATTAATGGCAGCCCCCAGATCAATCAATGTGTGAGCTACGATGGTGCCATTGATGTGGACATCGACTACAGGACTCCCAGGATCCAGATACTTTGGGCAGATGGCCTGCCCCAACATAAGATCAGACAGTCGTCCTATGACATTGATGGTTGAAGCATCTCTTTTTCGCCTGCCTGGGTGTCTTAAACACTTTTCCTTAACCAGTTTGTTGTATATCGGTACATCCTTGATGTCTTGGAGAAGTGGTATTCTCACACACAACTGTTTGAGTTCTCCCAGAAGCTCATCCTCCTCTGGGTTGGGTTGTGTGGTGGCCGTTAGTCTCTCAGGAAAGGGTGGAATGGCCTTTGGTTCACTTTCCTGTTTATCTTCCTCATCCTCCGGGGGAGGAGGTTGGCGATCCAGAAGAGTCTTTTCAGATCGCAGGTTGATCTCCTGGATCTCCACAGCATAGGTAGGGCATGATGTTTCCCCAGTATATACCTGTTGGGCCTGTCGGTTGTTGGGGTTCGGGTTCGGTTGAGCAGGCATTTGGGGTTGCCTTGGAGGAGCAGGAGGTAATGGTTGTGGTTGAGCTGGTGGTGGAGGAAAAATGGCGGGAGGAGTATTGTACTGGGGCCTCCACCCTGATTGAGGTGCATTTCACTGAGGCTATGGTTGGGCATGTGAGTGAAATGAATGAGTAGTGGGCTGAGTATGGTACTGAGGCGGGTAAGACCATGGAGGAGGCACAGACCAGGAAGGATGAGCAGTGGGACCCCAAGAAGGCATAGGAGCAGATTGGTTGGGGCTGTAATAAGCTTGGGGTGTCCCTTGCATCCCCTGTTGGTAAGGTCTAGGTCCATGTGGCCTCCTTTGGTTGAGGAAATAGAGAGGTTCAGTGGGCGCTTCTGTCCCTTGATACATGGCTTTAAGTCCAGGTAAGGTTGGACATTGGTTTGTGGGGTGGTCCTCCTCACAAACAAAACATACCTCAACCGAATGTAACGGGCACTCGTTCTTAGGGTGTTTCCTTGTACACTTAGGGCAGAAGATAGCCAAAGCCCTCTCAGCTTCCTCTTTCTTCTGCTGGATTCAGAATGTATCAAGTTGCATGGTGATGGTCTGTCTCACCTCACTCTTGAGGTCCTCTAATTGATTTGCAAACTCATGTTTGGAGAAAGGAATACCAGCTGAGAGGAGGTTTCCTCTACCTCTTTTCCGGGCTGCCCTAGAGTGGTTTCTAAACACAGTCTTTATGTCCTCATAAGGTAGTTGGTAAATATCTCCTCCAGCTAGCATGTGAAGGGTATCTAAGAGGTCTTCAGGGAATCCTCGGAACAAGACCAAATTGATGGATTCAGGGTCAAGTGTGCACCTGGCCCGTTTATAGCTAAGTTGGAACCTTTCCTCGTAATCTTCTAAAGACTCATCATTCCCCATGGTCATCCGAAAGATTTCTCCCTTGGCTTCCTTGGACCTATGGTAGTCCCGGTATTTGGTATTGAAAGCTTGCTGCATCTGGGCCCAAGTGGTGATACTATTCCCAGGTAAGCCCATGAACCAGCGTAATGCTGCATCCTTAAGGGTAGAGGGGAAGAGTTTCAGTTTTTGCTCATCTTCGGTATAGTCATAGGTTCGACAAAGGGCAGAAAACTCAAACAGGAAGGTATCAGGGTCTTCAGTAGTCAGTCCATGGAAGTGAGGTCAAGCGGAGGGGCTGATGTTCTTCATTTTCATGTCTCCATTGGTCTCTCGGATGGGAAAGGCACCTTCAATTCTCTCATCTTCTCCCCTATTGTCAGCCATAGCTTCAGATGGAGTGTCTTCTAACTCTTCTTCTGTTATAGGATCTTCGTATGTCTCAGGAGGTTCGCCTATAGGTTCTTCTGGATCACTGTCACCAAAGAAGAGAGAAGGGTGACTTAGTGATGTGATGGGGGTGTTGGGTAAGAATTTGCCTGTTTTATCTCGATTTCTACGAGGCATGAAATGAAAAGACTTTTGATTGCTTTTGTTTTTTCTGGTACCTGAAAAACTAAAACAGATTGAACTGCAACTAACTATCTTGCTGAAATGGAAATGCGGAATTGAAATGAAAGCATGAAAGAACTAATCTATTTTGCTCAAATGAAATTGCAGGAATGAAATGCTAGACTACGCTTGCGGAATTGAAATGCTAATCTACGCTTGCAGAAATGAAATTGTGGAATTGAAATGTTAATCTATGAAAGCAGGAAATGTCTATGCTACTTTTGCAGAATGGAAATGAAATAAACTACTTAGCAGAAGGCGAGAGTAGGAAAATAGAAGGAAAGCAACAATCACCAATACTCTAATGCTTCCCTGGCAATGGCGCTAAAAAGATGGTGGGCTCCAGTATTGTAGCAATAATGCTACAACTCCTGGAGCTTCCTTCTTTAATTTTATCAACCCGGTAGTTCGTAACAAACTTGGAAGCGACGGTGTTGTATGCACAATTACTAGCTCTTGCCGCAGCTGTCACTTGGTCAGCTGGCACAAGTCCGCTAGGGGCTCAAGCCAACTTCTATGAGCTCTTAGAAGAAGCTTTTTAACTGATGGACGAAAGCTAACTCAAAGGAAGTTGATCTACTTGCAGAAAGGAACTGAAAGCCAACAAGAAACGCAAACCCTAATTCTACCAGCTAGTCTTACTGATGCAAAGATGGGAATGCAAACTACTGAAAGAGATGCCATTACTTCTATGAAGGTAAAATGCATGTGTCTAGACTACCTCTATCTGAAGAAAACATTGTTTGTATTTTTGTTTCAGTTATTAGAATTATCATGCATGTGCTTTTAACTAGCTTTTTACTGTGCAGAGGCGGATCAAGGAGGAGAAATGTTTGGAAAAGGTTGGGATGGTACAGAGAGGGCCTAAGGGGTCCCTAACACCCTTCCAGAGAGTTTCACAAAGTTTGGTTGCCAAAAACCGAGTTTATGAGCTTCTACAGGAAGTCTGCAGGGGTTCTACAGGATGTTTCAGAATTTCTACAGGATGTTCAGTAATTCCTACAGGATGTTCTACGATTGGATTTTGGATGATGGGTGAGTGGAAAAGGCTGCATGGATGGATAGGGAGATAGGAGAGGGGTTTGTAATGACTTAGTGATAGGGAGGTGAGGTGATGAGAGGATGTGGAAAACTAGTTTGTCTTAAAGAGGGTAGAGGGAGTGGAAGGCCGAGAAGAGAGGTAGGATGTCGTGGGCAGTAGAGTAATTGAGAGACAAGGGGTCAAATTTGGAGATGAGCAGTTGGCCTGGGCAAGGCTTAGAAGGACGAGAGAGGGATGGAGTTGCACTGCACAATATAAACTAAACCAAATCATCCACGTCCTGCACATAATCAAAACATTCCTAATCTGTCCTAACTGTTTAATGGAACCAATGAACAACAACGTTATTTCTAAAGAAAACCATGTGTGGTACTGAAGCAAAGAAACATTCCAAGAGGTCTGAGCGCATGGACAACTACTACAAACGAAAATATTGCACCAAAGATTGCATGAGTACACAAACCAATGTTTTTGATGGGTAGCACTGTCTGCAATTCCAGCCCCTAGAAAGAGGTGAAAATGAGAGTACAGTCAACCCTTTGTTGGAGCTTTTATCAATTCTAATCTCTTTACTCTATTCTAAACATCTGGAGCAACTCTATCTTCTAACAACAACCTACTTAACCATACCACGAAATCTAACTCAACAAACTGCGTTTCAAATGCATGTAAAGAGAACCATAATGCTGGAAGAAAAGATAACAATACAGAAGAAGGAGGCCTTACACTCTCAGGTTGGGCCCAACCCCGAGAGCTATGGCTCCTTTTAAAAACTCAGAGCTGAGATCAAATCTGACTGCTTCCCATTAAGAAATAATAATCATAAGTCAAAAAGTATGCCAATAATGGCTACAAAAGAGCAAAACCAAGCTAGCAGATCGTAGTGTAGAATGTGCAACAATGTTTCAAAAGTCCTTTTCGAAGGCTAAAGCCTTGTCATTGATACATCACGAGGCCCCAAGCTGGCCTCCTAAATCAGTGGGACTTGGCTGACCAAACTAGGAGTGAACAACTGCTTCCTCAAAATCCGTTTGGCTGCCTTCTAGATCCGGTTGTGGTGGCTGTTGGAGCTCGGAGTTGGGGGTGAAGATCCCAAGGAAGGCCATTTAATGCTGTGGACAACCCTCCTACGAATCCTCAACCCCATCTTGGCTGTCTCCTGGCCCTTATCTGCTCGGTTTTGTTCCAATCATCTGTCAAAAAACCTGAAATGAGCACGTGTTAGCCACCTAGGAATAGTGACTTCCCTTATTCGTACAAATGACATAAACATACTAAAAACTGATGCATATTTATGAAAAATGAAGGATTGAGCAAAGGTAGTTAGGCCAAATGAGCCCAAAATGTTACCAAATTTGGGGCTCATCAGCTTGCTGTCCAATCCACACTCTCCCTAATTATATAAGGAAAATCTAACTGATACAAATACATGGTTTCATGAATCAATTCTGATTCTAAACCAGAAATCTCTCAACCTCTCCTAAAAAATCTCTTCAATCCCACTCTTTTCTAAACTAACACTAAATAAAGCTTTTAAAATCTCTCATATTCTATTCTAGCCAAATAAATCAAACTATTTGGCCTGATCTCCATATAAGGAGGATCACTCAGCCACCTATACCCTTTCCTCAATAAATAAACACTCTCACATATTTAAACAAATAATTTAATTAAACTATTTTCTTTCAGCCCCTTGCTAGTCACAACATGTGACCATACTATCACATTGCTGACTGGCCTGAATGCTCCTGTATCAAATAGGCCTTCGAGCCTCATTGTAACACAATTTTTGAACAGTTCAGAGGCATGTAGCCGCCACATCTCTTCTCAGAGATAAGCTACCATTGCCCTAGCTGGTTTATTTCCATTTCTATTTGTAAACATATTTTAGTATTTTACAGTAATGAAATGAAGTATTATTTCCGCTGCATATCTATATTTATGGTTATCTCTGTGTTTTATTGCATTCCTGTTTAAATTCGGATCATCTTTGAAGAGCTTGTACAACTGTCAAGGCTAGCTTCTCCACATGTGCGTATTTAATCTCAGTTTTAGTGAGACTACTACTCAAATAGTAAATCACATGTTCACTACAAGAATCATCCTCTTGGACTAAAAACATGAAAATGGTGGCATCAAATGAAGCTAAGTACATAAAGTAGTCTCGATGATAATCGGGTGGATGCAGTAAAGGTGCTTTAGTTACTGCATGCTTTAATGCATCAATACTTTTATCAGCAAGCTCATACTATAGAATTCTTGACTGCTCTTTAGTTCTTCCTGATTGACTGAATGCCACACCAAAGAATTCTTAATTGCTCTATAGTTCTGCTAAAGGTTTTCATTGTTCTGCCATCATCCACTTATTATTCTGAAAGATCCAGTAAATATTCCTAACTTGCCTGAGTTTACTCTGTGAAAAATTGATGCAACCATCTAGTTTACCTTTTGACTCCATTGCCCAATAGATGCTAATTAAATTGAATACAATCAGTCTTCCAAAACCCAAGTACAATCATAACCAATCTAAGATTTTCAACAAACAAAGATAAATTTTACAAAGAGAGCCCTCTCTGGGATTGGAAGGGCTAGATTCCCATCCCGAAGTTGGTTTGATGTTACATTCTTGTGATTTGTCCTACAGCCTTCAAATTACAGGGTGATAACATAGTGGTGACCATATTGGGGAAAAAACATTTTATCTTCCTCAGAAAAGTGCATCAACATTCAGATCTGATTGTTGATGGTGAACAACGATTAGACAGCAGAAGGTTGTACCTTTCACTTAGCGACTCCATTATTCAAGATCCAGAGTTTCAAAGTTCAGAGCGATTCCATAACCAAAGAATCCATATTCCAAAGCATTAATGGTGATACAGGATGATAGGGTTTGTGGCAAACCTTTCATTTCATGAAAATTTAAATGAATTCAGGGATGGGTTATCAGAATTTCAGCTTGATGAAGATTTTTTAAGAGCTGTGTTTCTTATTTTCAAATCAAGAAAATTTTCTCCTAAAGTTAAAATATGTGTTCTTGAGTTAGTTGCTGAAAAATATGAAAATGGCATTAAACTTTTGCATTCTCAAATTTAGTCATATAATTTCCGAGATCCTAAAGAATTCTTGGAAAATCTTCCTTCTCCAAAGCAAGAGGAAATTGTACTACCTTTTGACTGGCAGATTGAGGATGATTATGCTTTCAAGTACAAAACTGAAGAAGTAGTTTCAGGGTTTAATATTGAGGATACAGCTGATCAATTAGTCATTGAAGGCCTAGAAGCAAATATCATACATTATGCTTTTGTTGATCCTATAGCAAATTACATGTAGGTTCTTTTCAGCTCAATTTTTCAAACATGTTTTCTCTATAAGGACCAAATACATCAGCAATTTCCATTATATATCACAGCTTTGATTATGTGGACACATGATCAAATTATACTTCTGAGTTTACTGACAATCAGTCAAGCAGTCCATTTGTTTCTGCAGCTGCTTGACTGGCTTCATTGGCATTTCTGTATTATTTAAGTCAGCCTAATTTTCAACAATATAGGGTAGGTAGCAGGGTGAAAATAAGCTCAGGACTTTGAGCCTTTTTTTAGTTTCAAATTTAGTTTGCTTCTCAACTTTCAGTTCAGTGTGTAGCTCAATGTTCAGTATGCAGAGTGGTTTTTATTTCAGTTTGAGAGTTGGCAGAATAGGTTGCAGATTTGGGAACAACCCAATGGAGAAGGCACTGATCTATAAACTCAGAGATCTGCAGTTCTTGGCACCTCCAAGGAGACTGCCATCCCCAAGATGGAGCCGATGTTAGGGTCCTATAATTATAGGAAATCTGATGATTCAGATATTATTTGTTTCTCTCATGATGAAGCTTTTGGCTTGCTAACTCGCCCCGCTTCCTCTCCATTTTGCATCATCCTTTACTCAGCTTCCTACTTTATCACCCACTTTCCTTATTAATTCATCTAAATATTACCCCAGCATAAGCTGAATACCTGCTTTCAAATCATTAAGAATAGGTTTGTGTGACAAAAAGGTTATATATTGCAGAGCTTCTGGTTTTAAAGCCTTGGATTTTATTGAAATTTGCATAAAAAATAAGCCTGAAAGCTTAGCTCCCGCTCCATCTCCATGCGACCTGCATTCACAATACCTAAGCCTAGCACACCTAACACCAAGCACAAGTGGGTAGCCTTGGGATTATTTTGTCGAAACACAATGTAACTATGGGCTTATATAAACCATCATGAAGAATGTTCCCTTGTGAATGTGGGATAAATCACATAAAGTAAATATATATATATATATATATAGAGAGAGAGAGAGAGAGAGAATCCCTCTTTTTACCCCTTACTTCACAAAACCCTATTAATATAAAGTTTTGGACTTTATATTAATTTCTTCCCCCAAGCTTATACTACCTCTTCCCCCTGCAAAGTCAACCAATGGACCACCCCGCACTAAGAATTAAACCCCCTTCATTTTTATTTGCCTCGAGATTCTTAAAAATAAATGAACAAATAAAATTCCATATCGCACGCTCAGCTCATCCAACACTTATCTTATAAATATTATGAGAATATAGGTTGGATTAATTTCAAGTGAAATACAGAGATATGAGAATGTAGTAATATTTCAGAGCTACGTGTGAAACCATACTTGAGGTAAAACTATATAGCTACAAGCAATATGAGACTAAGGTTGTGGAATGAGATTGAAAGGTAAAATGCTTTTACAGCTACACATGGAATAAAATTCACGGGTGCCATGAATTTATCAGAGAAAATAAAAGGGAAAATTTCACATGAAATTGATGTAGACGAGAGAAAGGATAGCATTCATACAAATGCATTTCACAATAGAAGATTAAGGTGAAATCAATTTACAGGCAAGGTGAAATCAATTTACAGGTGTAAAATCATGTTGTAGGTGAAAATAAAAGAGTAAAGTGACAATACTCTTCCAACCATACAAATCAACACATGGTTTTGCAAAATAATCCTTGTATTCTACAAGGGTAAAATGAATTTACATACAGATAAAATGAATTTACATAGGAAGGAGTAATAGAACAAAACTACAAATGGCTTTGTGAATTCACGGAAAGAGAAAACAAAACCACAGATTAGAAACAACACATGGTTTTCTAGAAATTTAATTATAAATTTCATTTAAAATATTTTGGAAATATTATTCATGTATATATATTATTATATATTTTCCATGATATTTTGTGACATTAATGGATGATAAAACAACAGGGAAGTAGAATCAACTATCAGTGAGGGAAGTCTCAGATTATCAAGTCAGAGGATCAACAAGCAGTTGAGTGAACTACTAAGAAAAAGAGAGATACATATGCATCTGCTAGTTCATCTGCCAGCACAGCCATAAATTTGGGTCCACATCCTACCTACTCCCACTTCCACAGCAACAACATTTTCACAGCACATTCCACCAAAACTATTAATCTGTAGCAGTTAGAGCTTTTTAGTTTATCTATAGTTTAAAAATTTCTTATCTATTAGAGACATCATTTACTGTAAAGAGTTTGTAAATTTTGTATAAATACTTCTGCTTTTGAAGTATTAGGGGTCAATTGTTTGAGATCAAAAATATTAGTGATCTATTGGAGCATTTCAAGTTTTCTTTTAAAGCACTGGAGCATCAATAATAAGCAGACCATACATAGGATTCTTGTGGCTTAAATATTGGTGAATTTTTTTTATGTTGAAGTGTTTCACTGTCATCTCTTCACTGTAATCATATAAATTCCAATTGCAAAACAGAAAATGTGATGAATAAGATTTACTTTTGAGTACCTTATTCTGGCTGCTTTTGCAATCTGTATGTTTTCTACTGAAGGCCATACTAAATAATTCTTGACTACTCTTTAGTTCTGCCTGATTGATTGAATGCCACACTAAAGAATTCTTAATTGCTCTTTAGTTCTGCTGAAGGTTTTCATTTTTCTACCATCATCCACTTATTATTCTGAAAGATCCAGTAAATATTCCTAACTTGCCCTGAGTTTACTCTATGAAAAATTGATGCAACCATCCATTTTACCTTTTGACTCCATTGCCCAATATATGCTAATTAAATTGAATACAATCAGTCTTCCAAAACCCAAAACCCAAGTACAATCATAACTAATCTAGTATTTTCAAACAACAAAGATAAATTTTACAGAGAGAGCCCTCTCTGGGATTGGAAGTGCTAGATTCCCATCCCGAAATTGGTTTGATGTTACATTCTTGTGATTTTTCCTATAGCCTTTAAATTATAGGGTGATAACAATTCATTTGTGAAGAAACATAATCATCCTAAAATATGACAAGACTACTGCTTCCATGGCATAAGTCCAACTTCGACCAAGCAAAATGTTATAGTCAAGTTGAGCATCAAAAACCTCAACGTCTATTGCAATTATTTTTCCTTCTAACTCGATTGGGAAATCATTTAAAATTCCATATAAACGAAAACCTCTTCCATCGAAAGTCGTTGAAGATTGATTGATTGTTGGAGAATCCAAAGCTTTCCAACAGGAAAAAGACATAATACATGTCGACGCTCCTTCATCAATAACTATCCGAAAAACTCGTCGAGTTTTGACGTGAACTGGTATCTGAAAAGCCAGTTGGTGTGGGAGACGTGGGACATGATTTTCGAGATCGAAAAAAATAAAATGGGAGTCTTGAGGATCTACAACTCCTATGGCTAATAATAATAACTTCCTTTGTGTTGGACAAGTTTGCAGCACTTCAAGGGCAGACATGTCCGAAGATGACATAACCAAATCTTCGACGATGTTATAATTTTGGGGAGCCCTTGCATGAGGATTAAAAGTTGACTTACGAAGCATACCCTTAGGAGGTGGACGAATTATCATATCAGGGTTCGATTTTTCAATATGTAATGGTTCAGAAGAAGGGGGAGTAGATGTGGAAGTTTGACCAAGTGAACTGGAGTCATCTTCATTTTCAACAGGACTCTTTGACGTGTAACCTTTGGATCTCATTGCTACTGTAACTTTTTAGGACATCATCATGATATTTGTCGATGGGGATGAGGATGATTGGTCGTGAGATACCATTTTACTGTCATGTGGAGGAAAAATATCCTTCAAAATAGTAGGCATGAGTGAAATTTTGACGAATTTGGAAACTTTGGCCCAATGAGGGCACTCCTTGGTATAATGATCTTCTTTGAAAATTAAGAAAGGATAGTGATATTTCCTCTTTTCGTTAGACGGTTCGTTCTTGGTTGATTTCTCCTTAGAGTGATTGTCTTGTTTAGTTTTTCCTTTTCCCTTTTTCTTATTTCCGGATGGTTTACCCTTGCCAGTAGATGAATCTACGACGTTGATTTCAGAAGTAATTCTGGGAGAAGGATCTTCGTTAGGTGAATCAGATAGAGCTGAAACCTGAAAATTCTTAGAATTTTTCTTTTTTTTCTTAGATTTCTGGCTCACATAACCAATCATGCCATCTGCGACATGTGATCCTGGAAGAGGTGGATTATTTGGAGTAGATCGGGGTAAATATGGGATATTTTCATACAAAGTACCAGACTGAGTATAAACAAGATCGAGATATTGAGCACGGGAAATTACCTACTCTTCAGTTACAACACCCCCTTTGGCCACATCTTCAGTTATTACTGGTAAAAGAGATTTTATGAACCATTCGGCCAAAATCTAGTCTGGAATGTAAATTTTAACTAAGCGATGTCTTCGCCTCCATTCGTGAATGTGATATGAGATATGGGTTGACGTTGACTACTTCAAAGAAGTCAAAAGTTCAGTTCCATTGTCATACCAAATGGGTAATTGAAAATGGGTCAAAAAAGTTGTAGCAAGGGCGTTAAACATGTTGAAGGAAGCACACATAAATTATACATACCATTTGGTTACCGAACCGATCAAGATTCGCTAAAAAAGTAATAATCTAATAAAATCGTTGCTTAACGAGTTGGATGCGCACCAAAGATGGTAGGTCATGACATGATTGGACAAATATTCACCCAACTTACCTTCGAACGTAGGAATGTCACTAGGAAACTTCGTAGGAATAGCCGATCAATAGGGTAAATAAAGAACTGGATCATTAGTTAACTGAGAAAGGTCAAGCAAATCCAAAGTTGCAATGAAGGGAAATTGGCAATTAGGGTCCTGTGATGGATATTGATAACCCTGAGGGACGAGTCCTGTACCAGGAGGAGGATATCCAAGATATCTTGGGATAGCCTGAGTAGTTGGAATCTGCATACCTCCTAGGTATCCAAGATGAGCCATACCATATTGCGGTTGAATAGGTTGTTGAAATGTATGACCTGGGTATGGTTGATTATGGAAGGGGAGACTTTGACTCACTTGACCTTGAACAAAATTTCCTTGAAAGGGTTGACCTTGGAGAATTGAGTTTGAAAAGGTGTATCTTGAATAAATTGACTCTGGGGTAAACCTTGGAAAGGTATCCCTTGAAAAGATACTTGCATATATGGGACGCTAGGCTGAATAACAGGTATTTGAGGTGCTAGAGGAATGGATTGAACACCAGATGCTTGAGGTAAAGACCAAACAAGGGGTTGCATAGTGACATGTGATGTAAGTGGCACAGTTAACTGCGATACTCCTGGAATGAAATTTTGAGGTGATCTTGAACCTGGGTTCTGAACAATTGTTGGCATGGCAGACTACCCTACGGTTTGATGGGTACTTGGGGCAGACTGTTGAAGTGATTTATAGACAGGTATTGATGGGTTAGACTGGATGGTTGGTTGGACTTGAAAAGGTATAACTTGAAAAGGCATTTGTTGCATAGGTTTTCCAAGAGGTTGGCCAGGTTGATATGAAGGCACTTGAGAAGCAACATGAATTGATTGTTGAGAAGGGTTCCAGATTGTATTCAATCTAGGGTAAGGCATTCCAACAGTGGGTTGAGGCATAACAGGTTGACCAAAACTAGTTTGAGGCATTTGAACATAATTAAAGTAGCTTCTGGCAAGGGGTTTCCCCCTAGCTATGGGGTAAGGTCCACCAAAAGGTTGTTCTCCGGGCGAAGGATATGATGGTTGCCCCTTGGGCGGATAATAACCACCTGTTGGGTTAGCTCGTGGATTACCAACATTACCAGAAATCATATTAGTGACTTGTTGAGATGCCAAAGCTTCATTGGTAGGGTTAATTACACCAGTTGAAATGTTTGAAAATGAGTTAGAAAAAGAAGCTCCTGAATAATCTCCTGCGAGAGAGTGATATCCAGGTGGTAAAAAACCACCATACAATGTGGACTCCGAAGAAGTGGAAAACATAGATGTATCTGACACAACACTTCTAGGAATCATTGTGGACCAGTCAAAACCGGGTACGGTAGAATAAGGAGTCGTGTAATGCGGAATCCCTTGCCCTAAAAAGTTCAAGGGTGTAAAATACCAAGGGTCAGGGTGAAGAGATCAAAAAAAAAGTTCTGAGATATCTACAGGTTCACTGGTAGAAACTATAGGTTCTTCCTCTTCATCCGAAACAAGTTCTTCAATGGCAATAAGACCAGGAGGGAGACTATCAATAATGATAAGTTTCACATGCGGTGAAAGTGGAGGATCTAGAATATGTGTTGTAGCAGATGTATGAATTTCAGGCTCAAAAATATTAGACTCAGGTTCGTCAATATCTGGTTCAGAAACGGGGTTTCTATCAAAAGATTCTCCAGTATTTGATTCAGTTTGAATGAGTTTAGTAATTTGTAAATCAGTTACTGTTGGGTGTGATGTTAAATTCTGAGTTTGATCAAATTCAGTTTTTGTTACTTCAAGATCTAAAATAGTATATGTTATAGGTTGATTAACTTTAGTTCCTCTTACATCAGAATCTATAATAGTAGAAGTTTCAGTTTCTGCTGCAGTTATAGTTTCAGATGATTTAGATTTTTCTGCTTTAATCTTTTCTAACTAACTCAGTGTATACTCAGGGGGATCCCCGAGTATCCTACGTGATTGTCTTGTTAGTTCCACCACAATAAAAAAATTTCAATTGATTAATCACACAATATCTAAATTACACCTAAAGTCTCTAAAAAGTAAAAAAAACAACACAGAAAGTAACACACGCAAAAAAATATAGGAGTTCAAACCATACAAACTTACTCTTCATAGAGATCAATATTTACTAGTTGGTGATGAAATCCAACATCGAAGAGGTCAAGGTGAAATTTTTTATAGAAAATGAGTGTTTGGAATCAGTTACCTTAACAACCGCCTTAATGAAATGGTGTGGTGCAAGGAACTCTGCTATAAACCTCCTCAAGCAAATATTACCCTCCAAAGAGTCCAAGTGAGTCTAGCCAACATCTGTTCCAGGTACAATAGGACCTTCCCTCTATTGTCACCTTAAGTAGAGCCTGAGGATTATAGTCACTATGTTCACCAAATACAACAATTTTATGCGGGTGGATATTCGTAGATCGGATGTACATGCAAGGGCAGAGTAATAAGCTCAATCCCCTTAAAGGCTCCTCCACATGATCAATTGGAGGTTTACTTTCAAGTGACCCCAAGTACCTTTTGGTACCATTGTAATACATGTAAATCACTGTATCTAGGCCAATGAAGTGGGTCAGATCACTTCACCAGATTTGACACGACCTCATGCTTAACTCATGTCTAAGAAGAGCTTCCCAGAGAAAAATGGAAATAATTGGATTTTCTCTCCCTAACTCAAGATTCTATTGTTCGTTTGTAGCTTTGGAAAGTTTACTTCCTTCCCTATTCCAAAGCCCTACACTTAAGCTACTATAGGTGAAAAGATCCCTAAAAAATATAAAATTCTAAGTGAATTTTAATTAATGATGTATTATTAAGTTGTTCTTTTACTCAATGGGTAATGAAGGTGAAACTTATGATGTTGTGACACGACTCGAAATATTAATGCACTCTAAAATGCAAAAGCAACTTTCAAATTCGATGAAATTCTATTTAGAGAAAAGAAAGATTTTATTTTTTATTTTTGAGAAATAAAATGCAACAACTCACAACTTTTCCAATTTTCTCAAAGCAACCAATTTCACTATTTTGTAATGAAAAACACAGTCAACAAACTAATTTCCAGATTTCCCTAATTATCAAAATAAACTAAAACACTCTTTTCTTCTAATCACTCAAAACTTTCAAGCATACATAAATCAATCAAGAAGGTTGGAGAAAATACATATTCTCCTATGAATGCTTTGATTTAATGACAATAACAGTGCAATCGCGAAAATTTTCCCAAGATGAAAGCAACAACTCCTTTTATCAAGCAAAAATAACCACGATTCTTTCACAAAAGCACAAGGTCTTCAGAA
The DNA here is from genome assembly GCA_031772625.1 of Pinus tabuliformis. Lineage (NCBI taxonomy): Eukaryota > Viridiplantae > Streptophyta > Pinopsida > Pinales > Pinaceae > Pinus > Pinus tabuliformis. Next base: position 1,692,394,703 of record CM062820.1, on the reverse strand, counting down.
ACCCTAATTTGCAATTCAAAGTGATTTTGACTACAAATAAGCAATATTTAAGGCTTAACCAATGTATTTGACAGAACAAAATAAGAATATCACTTACAAAAATACATTCAAACTTGTTTTGATCAATCAACAAATCAACTAGGAAAAACCCTAAGGTATTCTTTCAAGAAGACCTAATCTTCAAAAAATCATCAACAAAGCAATCAATTGAGTTCAGAAAAGACAACACACAGTCCAAACAAATAGAATGACACTTTTAGAAAGACAAATTTAGGTCTGGGTTGAAGCTAGCACGAAATTTTCAAAAAATTTCAAGGCTTGCGTGGGTTTCCAGTAGAAAACAAAGTGCATGCGCTCAGTTGCTACGGCAGAAAGGGAATAGAGTTGCGCTTTGTGTACAAACAGAAACAACACAAGGAGGAAAAAATAAAGAAAAAATGAAAAAAATTAGAGAATAAACCAATCAGATCTAAAAGGTCATTGATTTATGAAGACTCAAGTCTGGATAAATCAGAAAAATCAGAAAGCAAGACTAAGGAAAAAGACGAGAACGGAGATGTTCCCCGGTGGAGTTTCCAGTTTGCTACACCAGACAACTAGAAACAATCATGAAAAATGAACTGAATATTTCCTTAAGTTGAACTTGTTCGAATTATAAGCAGTATAGCTAATGGATAGACCTCTTACTAGTTTCACAAAATGCCTAATAAAGATCCCTGGTTGTGACTTAATGCAACTCTTCAATGCTTGGTAGGACTGTTTGGCCAATTGAATGTCTTTATATTGTCAGTCATAAATTATCAACCAGGGCATGTATATTGATGAAGTACAGGTGCACTATATGTGCTAGAAGTTATTTCTTACGTCGTTATGTTCATGTTAGGATCTAAGCTTAAGATTAGTATGGAGATGGTGACGTTAATTATATTAGTATCTTAATCCCTAAAGTTGTCAGTTAATTTCTTAGGATTTATTCTCTATTGAATCAGTTTATGGATGAAATGAGAGTGATTCTAGACTTTACTTGTGTTATACTGTTTGGATTTTTGTCTTGAATTTTTATGTTGCAGCCAAATATAATTTACTAAGTGCAAGAGAAATCTATTTTATCAAATTGTAAAGGAGTACTGTCTGAATTCAATTTCTAAGGAGAAGACATTCGCTCTTTTACTCATTCAATTTCATCCAAACAAGACATTCTGAACAACAGCCATGCTATGAAGTAAAAATAGTTGGACTACACTAGATAAAGAGCAAATGAAATAGCCACACTATACCAAATAAAAATCAAATCAAATAGCAGAGTTAAACTAGATATAAAGCAAAGGAAATTGCTTATGCATATAACAATTCATTGGCGAACTCATCATACTGAATTTCTTCACCAAAAACAGAGTATTCAAGTAATGAAAGAAATCTAATTGCAATCGGTTAAAGACATGTTACTGGTCATAGGGGCCCTCCACAGATCAGTCCATAATCTCCAATCAATGTAGTTCATACACACACAAAACCAATTCTATTTCTTGCAAACAAAATTTAACAAACTATTTCAAAAATTACATCATCCGGCACGCACCAAATCACAGTGCGGCCATAGTTTTTATAACAAGTATTTGGCATAACAGCATGAGCATTTTAAGCCTAAATATCTTTATTCCAACTAAACTATATCGCTAAACCTTTGATTTTCTATTCCGAAATCAAATTGATAAGGTTTTGATGAAACTCGAATTTTGTTCCGGTGACAATCCTGTGGTTGACTTTGGGGTTTGACCATGATATCCTGTGATCATCTTGATGAATTGGTTCAAGGGGATAGGAAGGGATCCACGAGGGGACCATTCCTTATCCATTTGTATCCTTCGTCACTAACCTGGAGCTTCTGAACCTTGCAAACAATGGAGGCAGCTGCAGAAATCTGGATTAGCTGCGGAAACAGACCAATTCTGTAGCCAAATGCATTCTTTAACAAAACAATAGGGTATATAGTCAAACATGAAGAAGAAGACATGTTATTGCTTACCTGTAACAAAACCTTGTGTCTATGGCATTATTTAGGTGGTAAATATAGGAAAAGAGAGGAAACATAGGGAAAAAGGGATGTCATGGTAAGACAATCATTGGACTCTACATTCCCCCACGCTGGAGGTTTTTTATGTCCTCATACACTTCATCATTGTTAGTCACTTGTGCCTTCTATTCATCACCTCCAAGTTTCACTATTTTCTTCTTTTTGGCAGCTACTGGCATCCTAGTTTTTCTCATGAGAATTTTTTATTTTAAGCTTATAATCTCTCTTTGCATTGTCATGTTTTCCTTCTTCAGATGTTTGTTCTTTTTATACCACAAGCTCAATTGAAGGATGATATTATCACCTTTTGCAATCCGGATCTCACTTTGTGCCTTCAATGCTTGATTCTCATTCTTGAGATACCTGTTCAATGTTTCTAATTCAAAAATCTCCTGCTTTAAAATGTTTGAGGCTGAGTGTTCCTGTGGTTCATTTAACTGATTTCTCCCTTCTCCATGACTTTGAATTGTTTCTTTAGTTGTTGTCTCTTTTATTTCCAATGACTCTATATAGTCATATATCTCCTGTTGAATAGGGTCAACACTCGAACTATGTACTGGGCTTCTTAGAGGTGAGTTGCAAGGTGGTGGTGATACTCTCGGTGATGATTTTGGTGACCCTTTTGGAGAAATTTCAGGGTTTTCAGTTGGCTCGTTCTCAGTTGGCTCATTCTCAGTTGGCTCATTTCCCTCGAGATCAATGTATTTTGTAGCTTTCAAGATTGTCTGTTGGACTGTGCTCAACCTTGTGCTCCTCCTTAGTCCTGAGGTTTGTAATCCCTATACTTTCCTTCTTTTAGTCTCTAATTTTTCTTCTTGAGGAAGGGTCCTAGTTTGTGGTATTTCCTTTGCTCTTTTGCTAACTTTCTTCCTTCTAAGATTTCCCTTTTTCATTCTCTGCAAGATATCTACTATGGGCAGCTCTTCTTCTGATAATTCTAGGTGAGTCTGGGGTTCCTGCTCTTTTACTACTTCTATTGTTCTCTTCCTTCCTCTGAGGGTCCTACTGCTACTGGCTTGTTCTGGGGACCTTTCTTCAAAATGGTTCCTCACCAGGAAACTCTCCCAGTTATCCCCTATACTCCGAAGATGGAACTCAACCAATATCTTTATCAGGCCATGATGATACATGGTGTTTTCTATAAACTAAATTCTCTTTTGAACGTTTGTAGACATTTTCTTGAGACTATGTAAGAGAAAATAAGGAAGATTCATCTGGTGATCTTCAAGAAAATGCATCATCATCCTAACATGGTAAAAATACATATACCCAAACCGACCCTCACAGGTGAATTTTTTTTGAAGTATAAGCAATAAATTTCTCCATTTACTCTTAAGGGATGTGCTGGGAATACCTTTCTTGAAGACAGTGGTGTCCATATTCGGATTTTTTAGGAAGACCCTCCAATCTTTTCCATTAATTCCCCTGTTCTTGAATCATCTTTCCCCGTTCCTTGGTAATTTAGTAGCCTCTACGATCATGGACTCTATTATGGTGATCTTAATATCTCCTATTTTGGCTTCAGTTCCATCAAACGAGCATGCAAATGTCTTTGTCACTTCCCTATGAAAGCTGTTGAATTTTTCAATGAACTACAACCATTGTTTCTTTTGCAACAACTCCTTGGTCTGAGGGTATCCCTCCAATAATTTCTTCCATGTTGGCTCAGTTCGAACAATGATCCCCATTATGGAGGATGCTTTGCCTCAAAGACTGGTTACCTTGACAAGAGAATGGTGTTGGTAGGGTTTTGCTAAGTGGCGGAAGGACGGAGTGGCTATGAAAGTTCAAAGGAGTGTAAGAACAGGTGGATTATAATAAGGGTTATAGGAATGAATCAGACCATTAGGGCATTTAAAATGATGATTTGGTAATTACTTTGGTGGATTTGGAATGAGGACATGACATGACTTTTAAGTGGTGGCTTATGATGTTTTGTTAGGTGGCCATCACCCTTAAGTTATAATGATTTCATTTTAATTTTTGGCAGTACTATGTCTTCTTAGTCATATATGCAATATATCAATCCCTATTGCTAAATTAAAGTAGCACATACCTTTGATCCAGTTTTGCTAACCTTATTTATTTTTCTTAGATCTCCTACAGGTACTTTGCTTTCTCAGTTGTCTTTCAATTCAAATCACCAAGTGTACTTGTAGGCTAAAAAAATTAATAGGCTGCAGAAACTTGTCCGAGTTGCAGAATTTTGTTGATTCTGTAGCTGAGAAAGAAAAAAAATTTAATAAAGGAAATTTATTATTTTCTTTTTGAAAGGAAAATTTGAAGTGCCAACAAAAATTGGTTTTCACTCTAAATTTTCTCTATAAACCTGCCAACAGCATGTTAATTTACTTATTATTATTATTATTATTATTTTAGAGAGTAAACTGAGTAAAAACTTCTAATGTGTAAAAGAAGAAGAATTATTCTTGAGAAATTTCAGTTCCGAATTATCTTGGAACATTTTAACAAACTCCTCTTTTGTCAATGGATTCTTGTACAATCTGAGTCGATGTCCATTTACTAATGGAGGAATTTTTTCTTCATCAATATTTCTGATTCTAACTGCACCATTGTCAAAAACACTTTCAACTTCATAAGGTCCAAGCCAGTGGGTTTGGAATTTTCCTTGAAAATTCTTGAACTTTGAATCAAAGAGTAATGCCCAATCTCCTGGATGAAATTTCCTTTCCTTAATGTACTTATCATGCCATCTAGATCTCTGTTGTTGAACTAGGCTAGTTCTCTGGAGGGCTTCTTGTCTGATTTCATCAAGTTCATTTAGTTGTCTCATCCTTTTCTTGTGTGCTTCTGAATAGTCAAGATCTTACAGGTCTGGATCTGGAACTCTATCGGAAGTAATACTTTCTTCCCATAAACAAGTTCATAGGGAGTATGTCCTGTAGTATTTCTCCATGTAGTTCTCTAGGCCCATAAAGCTTCTGGAAGATTTTCCACCCAGTCCTTCCTATGTAGATGTGGATTCAACTTTTCCAGTGGCTTGTGGATGGTATGGAGTGGACATTTGATGTTTGATTTTGTAGTAATCCACAAGCTTCTTCCCTAATCTAGATTTGAACTGTGTTCCTTGATCTATTACAATTTATCTTGGAACACCACAATGAGTAAAAATATCCTCAAAAAACAATGAAACTACAACATTTTCAGTAGCAAAAGGAAGTGCTTTAGCTTCTACCCATTTAGTGACATAATCAGTACATACTAGAATATACTTCTTTTGCTTTGAAGGTGGGCTGATTGGTCCAACAAAATCTAGTGCCCACTTCTCAAATGGTTCGATGAGTACATGTGGTTGCAGTGGCATTTCATTTGAAAGAGTGGGGTTTCCCATTCTTTTACAATTGTCGCATCTTTTAACATATTCTTTGGTGTCCCTAAAAATGGAAGGCCAATAATATCCTAAAAGCAAGATTTTGTAAGCAGTCCTTTTGTCAGAAAAATGTCCCCCACATGGCTCATCGTGGCAAGCTTTAAGTATTTCTGGTATTTCGTCCTCTCAAACACATCTTCTGATGATGAGATCTAGTCCTGTCTTGTATAAATATTCATTTATCCATGAATAAGATGTGCTATTGTGGACTATTCTTCTCTTTTCTCTAGGAGATAAATGAAATGGAATTTTTCTTGTAGCTAAATAGTTAGCAATATCTGCATACCAAGGTGATTTAGTAGATACTACAAAAAGATATTCATCAGGAAATTTATCCTCTATAGGTTGATCATTATTTTCATTTTGTATTCTAGATAAAAAGTTGGCAATTGTATTCTACTTTCCTGGCCTATCTAGAATGGTTATGTTGAATTCTTGTAATAGTAAGAGCCATCTGGTTATTCTTCCATTAGTGACTGGTTTATTCATTAGGTATCTAATGGCAGAATGGTTTGTGTGAACAAAAATTTCATAGCTAGTTACGTAATGTCTGAATTTGTTAATGGAATGAACTATAGCTAAAAACTCCTTTTCAGTTACAGTATAATTTAACTTTGCAGGAGTTAAATTTTTACTAGTATAATAGATTGCATAAGGAGTAAGATCTTTTTGTCCCAACACAGCTCCTAAGGCTGAATCTGAAGCATCTATTGAGATATGGAAAGGCAATTTCCAATTAGGTCCTTTTAAGATAGGTGCTTCAGAAATTCTCTTTTTCAAAGTTTCAAAGGCATCTTGACATTCAAAATCCCAATTGAATTCATAGTCCTTGGTGAGCAATTTAAAGAGTGGGGATGCAATTTTTGTGAAGTTTTCTATGAATCTTCTATAATATCTAGTAAAACCGAGAAAAATTCTAACATCTTTTTGACAACTTGGCACTGATAACTTAGAAATGACTTCAACTTTAGATGAGTCTACCTTGATTCCATCTCCTGAAATATGATGACCTAAAACAATTCCTTCGTTAAACATCATGAAACATTTTTCATGGATTAACGAGATATTTGTTTCCTTACATCTTATTAATAATTTTTCCAAATTTTCCAGTGCTTCATTGAAAAAATCTCCATAAACTGTGAAATAATCCATGTACACTTCCACATAATCATGAATAAGATCAGAGAAAATTCTAAGGAATGCTCTTTGGAATGTTGTTGGAGCATTGCATAATCCAAAGGGAAGTACTCGGTAAGCATAATTTCCCCATGGACAAGTGAACGTGGTTTTATCTTGATCTTCAGGGGCTACCTAAATCTGGTGATATCCACTGAACCCATCCAAGAAGGAAAAATATATTTTCCCTGCTAATGTGTCTAATACATGATCTTAAAAGGTAGTGGAAAGTGATTTTTTATTGTTGCTTTATTTAGTTCCTTATAATTGATGAATACTCTCCATTTTTTGTTCTTCTTAGGAACGATTACTAGGGGTGAAACCCACTGACTGTCAGATATTGGATAGATGAAATTTACATTTAACAATTTCTGCAACTCCTCCTTAACAATTTCTTTTAAATTTGGGTTCATTCTCTATTGAGGTTGTCTAACTGGTCTTGCATTCTGTTCAATGTAGATATGATGTATGCAAGTTTTAGGATCAATCCCTCTCATGTCAATGGATTCCTATGCAAAAGCAAAAGAATGTTTATGTAAAATTTTTATCAATTGATTCTTTTGCACTTCTTCCAGGTTTTCATTGACATTCAAGTTTTTTCTTAGAAAGATTTTTATTGAGGAATTCCCAAATTTTTCCATGGAGAGAAATGATACCTGTTTAGATGAGAGATACTCATTGTGACTACGATCATAATGTGAGGAAGATTCATTATTTTCCAGTAGATTTAGAATTTGGTCTTCCTTTTTTACTTGTTCAGTAGTAAAAATAGGTTGTATATCTTCTTCATCTTCTATCGATTCTTTAGTTTTTGTATCTATTGTTGTTCTTGCAAGAGGATATAATGTAAATTTCTTTGTAGAATTTCCATCTGAGATAAACATGTAAACTAATATAGAACCGATGAAAGCATCAATTATAGCTACCCAAGGTCTTCCTAGAATTAATGGATATCCTCCTAAATTATTCTTGGGCGTTAAGACCATGAAATCAACAGGATATTCCCAAGAATCTAAGGATACACAAACATCTTCCAACACACCATTAGGTTTAATCACAGACCTATCTACTAATTGCAATAAGGTTGGTGTGTATTGAAGGTTAGGAAGCCTAAGTGTGTCCATAACTTGTTTGCTCATTATGTTTATGGTTGCTCCTAGATCAATCAATGTGTTTGGTATTTCAGTTCCATTGATGTGAATTTTTACAATGGGGCTTCCTAGATCTAAGTATTTTTGAATTGTTGTCTTCCCCATCATAATGTCTGCAATTTTTCCAACTAACTAAATTCTTTTTATGTCTTTTATTTTTCTCCCTGATCTTTGTGTACTTAGTTCCTTAATTGTTTTTGCAAAAATTGGTATTTCTTTTATGGCTTGTAATAAAGGAATCTTAATACAAACATTTCTTAATTCATCCATCATATTGTAATCAGGAAAGATAATTTTTTTTTCTACTCCTTCATCAATTTTCAATCGTTCAGGGAAAGGTGGTCTAATTGATATCGAGGGTTGTTCTATGATGGGAGTATTTATTGGAACATTTTCTGTTTGTTTATTCTCTTTCTGAGGGAGAGTGGGCTCCCCTTCTTCTGATTGATTTTTGTGTTTTTGAAGATTAGATCTTGTTTCTTGAATGACAAAAAGGGGTTTTCTTGGTAACACTCTTCCAGGCCTTAATTGGACATTATTTAGGTCTATTGGAGTTATTACATAAGTTTTAGGATTATGCCCATCCATGTTGTACACAGGTTGTTGTGGTATTTTATTATTAGGATTCGGAAGTGGTTGAGTGAGTATTTGATTTGGTTTTTGTGGAAATGGTAGGGAGAGCTGTGGGTTTTGATTCTGAACTTTAATTTTCGGTAATTAGTTGGCTTGGGGAATTTGATTAGATGGTGGTAGAAATTGTGGTGGAAGATAGGATGGCAAATATTGTTGATATTTAGCATAGGATCCATAAAGATTTTTCCATCCTTGATTCCAATATCGTCACTGTGGTTGAGCTCAAGGCTGCCAAGTTGGATTCCAATTATTTTGTGAAGACTGAGCAAATTATTGTGGTCTGAGCCCTTGTGGTTGATTTGGTTAGGGGTTTTGTCATTGTCTCTTGGCTATAAAGTATAGAGGATCTACTTGTTCTGGAATTCCTTCATCATTAAATACAGCCTTGAGACCTGGTAAAGAAGGACATTCCTTCGTATCATGATTATCTGCACATATGACACAAGTTTCTATGGCTTTTGAATCTAAGGGACACTCTCTTAGAGCATGTTTCTTTCAACATTTAGGACAAAAGATAGATAATGCAGTATTTTCATAATTTTGCTTGTTTTGTATTTTAAGGGTGTCTATCTGCTCACTTAGGCTCCCTAAAATACTTAAAGGTATCAAGCAAATTTCCTAATTCTGCCCTGATGATTGTCCCTGCTACAGATTTATTAATTCTTGACAAGATAGGGTCTTTAGGACTCCTTCCAACTCGTGCTTTACCCCTTGAGATATGTACACATAAATCACAAATATCTGCAAATGGTAGTTGGGAAATATCTCCTTTCCCAGTTAGGTTAAGGAGATCGATCCACTCATCTTTAATAGCTCTGAGTAAGAGGGCTTTTAAGGTTTCCTCATCCAAATTACCCATTTTTTCTCTTTTAACATTGTAGACAAATCTTTCTACTAAATCTTCAATATTTTCATCTTCTTTTTGTGTCATTTTGAAGACTTCATCTTTAAGGTTACCAGGCATACAATAATCTCTATATTTGCTTAAGAAAGCCTCTTTCATTTGTACCCATGTTGTTATGGAATGCACTTCTAGACTCATGAACCATTTTAATGTTGAGTCTTTTAATGTAGCCGAGAACAATTTTAGTTTTTGAGCATCATGCAAATAGTCATATGATCTGCATAATACTTCAAATTCGAAGAGAAATGTCTCTAGGTCTTCATTTCTTTTTCCGTGGAAATTAGGAAGAATTGAGGGTGATATATTTTTCATTCTGAGGGTTGTATCTTCATAAATAATAGGGAATCCAAAAATATATTGGTTTCCTCTACCTCTGCCCTCTCCTTTGTTCGTATCTCCACCTCCTCCTCTACCGCTACCTCTACCTCCTCCAATCCTATTTTCCTCACCATGTACATTGTGTACTTCTCCTTCCCCTTCTTCATCCATGATAGATTCTTTGGAACTAATATAGTGTTCTTCTAATTCTTTTGGTTCCTCTATCAATGGTTGTTCAAAATAAGTTTCTTGTTCTTCTTCTTCACTAGGAACTTCTAATCTTTCTCCCAAAATTTGTTCACCAATGGAGGATAGAAAAATTACTCCTGTAGTTGGGGATTTAGGATGTTCTTCAATTACAGCTTCAGTAGAGGAAGTGGGTGATGTTCTGGATTGGATTTCTGATCTTGAGATTTCAGGAAGTCTTTGTCGACCTCTAAACAGAATTCGGGTTTGAGTAGATGGTGTGGAATCTTGAAATCATGGTGAAGTGAGTGGATTTATGGGAATTAAACTTCTTCCTCACCTTACAAATCTACCTCTAGAGTCTCTATCCCTACGCATATCATGTTTTGAATTAATTATTTTTTTCTTAACTTCTATTTGTACATCCCCGGCAACGACGCCAAAATGTTTGGCTAATTTAATGTCTTTAAATTGTCAATCATAAATTATCAACCAGGGCAGGTATTCTGATGAAGTACAGGTGCAGTATATGTGCTAGAAGTTATTTCTTATGTCGTTATGTTCTTGTTGGGATCTAAAATTAAGACTAGTATGGAGAGTCCCTAAAGTTGTCAGCTAATTTCTTAGGAGTTATTCTCTATTGAATCAGTTTATGGATGATATGAGAGTGATTCTAAACTTTACTTGTGTTAAACTATTTTGGATTTTTGTCTTGAATTTTTATGTTGCAGCCAAATATAATTTACTAAGTGTAAGAGAAATTTATTCTATCAAACTGTAAAGGAGTATTGTCTGAATTCAATTGCTAAGGAGAAGATTCTCACTCTTTTACTCATTCAATTTCATCCAAACAAGACATTTTGAACGGTAATTACGATATGGAGTAAAAATAGTTGGACTACACTAGATAAAGATAAAATGAAATAAACACACTGTACCAGATAAAAATCAAAACAAATAGTAGATTTAAACTAGGTATAAAGCAAAGGAATTACCTATGCATATAACGATTCACTGGCGAACTCATCATATTGCATTTCTTCAAACAAAACAAAGTATTCAAGTAATGAAAGAAATCCAATCGCAATCAGTTAAAGACCTATTACTAGTCGTAGGGGCCCTCCATGGATCAGTCCATAATCTCCAATCAACGCAGCGCATACACACACAAAACCAATTATATTGCTTGCAAACGAAATTTAACAAACTGTTTCAAAAATTACATCATCTGACGTGCACCAAATCACAGTGCGACCATAGTTTTTATAACAAGTCTTTGGCATAACAACATGAGTATTTTAAGCCTAAATATCTTTATTCCAACTAAACTATATCACTAAACCTTCGATTTTCTATTTCGAAAGAAAATCAATAAGGTTTTGATGAAACTCGAATTTTGTTCCAGCGACAATCCTGTGGTTGACTTTGGGGTTTGACCGTGATATCCTGCAATCATCTTGATGAACTGGTTCAAGGGGATATGAAGGGATCCACTAGGGGACCATTCCTTATCCATCTGTATCCTTCGTCACTGACCTAGAGCTTCTAAACCTTGCAAACAATGGAGGCAGCTGCAGAAATCTGGATTAGCTGCGGAAATAGACCAATTCTGTAGCCAAATGCATTATTTAACAAAACAATAAGGTATATAGTCAAACATGAAGAAGAAGACATGTTATTTCTTACCTGTAACAAAACCTTGTGTCTATGGCATTATTTAGGTGGTAAATATAGGAAAATAGAGGAAACATAAGCAAAAAGGGATGTCATGGTAAGACAATCTTTGGACTCTACAAGGATCTACAAACATAAACCATAAAAGGATCAAAAACACATGTGATATAATAATCCAAACAAACTAGCCTAATGATCAAGGAAATTAGTGATTGAATTTGTCCTAATAAATATAATAAACAATTACAAACTATTCATCATTCACAAAAGACAAAATCAATGGGAGAAAGTGTTAATTTGTATTAACCAGAAGATAAGAGGATCCTTACAACCTTTGCCTTGATGTTGTGAGGTCCCTCCCAAATTCCTTCAATCTCCTCCTCAGATGACAAGTTCTCAATCTCAAACTAATAGCATATGTTTGTATTCTCTGAATTATGACCTCCTCCATCCCTCAACCCTCTAGTCCTTTTATAGATCAAAGAGGAGGAAGTTTCAGACTCCTAAGAAAAGGATGAACCTCCTTTAATGATGGATGAGGTTACCATGAGAAAATGGATGGAGATGAATCTTATGAGGGTTATAGTTCGAATAGTCATCACCTGGAAGCTTTTAGTTGGGAAATATTCGACCAACTATGTTTCTAGAATGTAATTTTTATTTTTACTTTCTAGAATTCACCTACGCGGGTTTATAGTTACAGAAGGAGCACAACTCTGTGACGTTCTTAGAGCCAATTTCAGCGCATGCACAGGAAACTCTAGAGAAATCGGTGCAGGTGGAAGTTAACAAGGTGTGAGAGATATTTGACCCAAATTTCTCATGTACTTCAACATATATTGATTTGTTTCACTTCTAAGGGAGCTGGTTTCAACATGTTCACAAGTGGTAAAAATATCCATAAACTGATCAAGTGACATGGAAAAAAATTGACGTGTAACACATGATTACATTGACCCTATTGATGATCAACCAACATCACACAGATTGCACCATCCAAAGTGTCTTTGGAATAGAGAAAATTTTCCACCATATGCCATAAAAATCGTAATAGGTTTCCATTAAAACTTGTTCGTGCCATTTCGCTTCCAAGTATTGAAGTATTTCCAATATCTCACTTCCTTTGTACAATGTCATGACCTTAGTCATCAATAGAATTGAAGAAGAATAAAAATCCACTGCTAGATTGGATAGCCCACAACTACACAATAAACCTCAAGTCAGAGCCTCTCTCTTCCCTGCAACCCACCTTGGTTCATAATGGCCATTGCATGACCTACCTCCCACTTTGGTGCCATTTGACACACTGAGACAAATTTTAATTTTCCCATCATATTATGGAAGGGACTTTAAAAATTGATTTTCATTAATTCTGAGTGTTCCTTGTGTTAATGTGTTGCTAGCTTTAGCCAAAGGGTATGTTAAAGAGTTACATGTTGTTTTAAGATATAGTCAAAATCATATTTTTTTTTTGTTTTTAAGATATTCTAAATCTTCTTAAAGATTTCCTTTAAGCCCAAGTCTCGTGGGAGATTTTCCTTTTGTTATGAAACCATCTCACAAAATAAAAGAAGATATAGATCAACGACTTCAAAATTAGCCTCTTCGAGGGGGAAACCTCCTTTATATTACACAAATGAACAATTATTGGATGATGCAGATGACAAGAACTCATTTCTATATATATGAGTCTAAGGGGTCACAATATAATTAGAGACGACATAACAATAATAATGTAAGGGCACAACAATGACAATAGTGGGCTTCTATGGGGGACAATAATAATAATATCGGGACTGCATGGATACAATAATACAATAAGGGGTTGCGCTAATAACAATAAGGGGCTACACTAGTAGTATAGGGACCTAATATGCCCCTCTCCTTCAAAAAGTGTTGACCTCAACACTTGAGTAGTTATGGATGCTTCTATATAAAATTCTCATCCTCCCATGTGAAATATTCAATGGTTAAGTTCTTCCACTTGATGAGATCATCTGAAATTGATCGATTTTGTAGTGATAAGTTTCTTATTTCCATGAATTCTTCAGGTTCCAATATGATTTTTCCTTCCTTGTCAAGTTCTGAAAATATTGTTTGAATTGGGAGCTTGTCACATATAACCTTATTTAAGCATGAAATATGTAAAACTAGGTGCACTCGGGAAGATGCAGGAAGCTCCAATTTGTATGACATAGTATTAATCTTTTGCAACACCTTGTAAGGACCATAGTACTTTGGTGATAATTTATTGTCCTTCTTAGCTTGCTTGAGGGACATTTTCTTGTATGGTTGTAGTCGTAAAAATACCCAGTTGCCCACATCAAAACTTCTTTTACTACGATGTTGATCTACCTGTTGTTTCATTTGATTCTGAGCTAAAGTGAGGTTATCCGTTAAGAGTTGGAGAACTTGTTATTGATTCTCGATGTGATTTTCCACTGCTTGAACCTTAGAATGTTTGTCCAAGAATTTTTGCAGATATGGAGAAATAGATGATTTCATTGTTTGAACCTATAGTGAACATATTATGCCCCATTGTTCTTTATTTAGAAGTTTATTCATGTTATTAGAGCTAATTATCTTTCCCAGTTTCCATGTGATACCCATTAATTCAACTTCCTTCCCTTCCCAAAAATATTTCAAGAAAAGTTCTTGAAAATTGAAATCTATCGCCCCCAAATATTGTAACCATTGGACTCCTACTACAACATCACCACCACCCATTGGAATGGAAATCATTGGACTATTCAAGACATATTCTCTCATGGACAACTTGACATTATGGCACTTTCTAGAGAAATTTATGGTTCCTCCATTTGAAACCATTACATGTCACTCTGGTGATGGATATAGGAAGCAATTGAATTCCTTGGCTATCTTACAATGAATAAAATTTTTGGTAATACCTGAATCAATCAACATTATTACCTTTTTCTTCTTGATATGTCCTTCTATCTTGAGAGTTTGAGGAGTGGTAATTCCTGTCAATGCATTACAAGATATGGTCATATTCATTCTTCTTTCTCTAGGGTTGGTTCCTGGTGTATATCCTCTTCTTTTGACATTTCTTGTTCCTTTTATCCCTCCTCTTCCCCATCTATGTAAATTACTTTCTTCTTGGCACACTTATGACCTTTAGTGTATTTTCTATCACAACTGTAACAATGCCCTTTTGCTCCTTTTTCATCCAATCATTGTTGTTTCAACCTTTTAGGATGTGGAATACTAGGAGAAACAACACTTCCATATTTATAGTTGTGAATGGTAGACTTCCTTGTTGCCATAATTTGGATTTCAACTTTTCTTGCCACCCTGAATGCCTTCTCCAATGAATCAAGTTCCGAAAGGCGAACCTCATATTGTATGTTAACCTTTAAAGTACCTATGAATTCTTCAATCATATGCTTCTCTGGAATATCATTTAACCTTATATTCAATTTTTGGAAGTCCTCAATGTGCTCTGCCATTGAACCCTTTTGTTTGAGATTTATCAATTGGCTAAAGAAGGCGTTGCTCTTTGTATCATCATAATGTGCTATCATTTCCTCCATGAAAATTGACTAGGTGACAAGTGGTTTACGAGAACAAATCCCTATATACCATACAAACTAATTCGGCTCTAAATATAAAGATGCAATATCTACCTTTTGTGGTGGTTGCACATCATGTAGATCAAAATATTGCTCCACTTGTAGTATCTAAGTTACAGAATCCTTGCCATCAAACTTCCTCATATCTATGTTTTGAATATGGTGGGTCTTCAATCCAACTTTAGATTATTTGAAATCATGACTAACATTTCTTTTTTTCTCATCATGAGTTTCCTCTACTACCTTTTCGCCATCAGGAAGCCTTTCTTGTAGCAACTTTGTCCCATCTTCCTTCAAAACTTCCATGTATTTATTAAAATCTTATGTGTTTCCTTTAAATTTTTCTTCTCAACCATATATATTAGTTTCCATGCCATAGATAAAGACATTTATCCTAGCTTCGATTGCATTCTTCAAATCATCCATCCAATTTTGCTTACTAGATGTTTCTATTTTCTTGATTCGAGTCATTATTTTTCTTGCTTTTAGGAGATCGATATTGAAACGATTGTAACTCTGTAATTTTGGATCTCCAAGATAGGAAATTTTGTCTTTTTGTAGCCATCTGAGTTCTCTTTCCGACCCCACAAGTCTGATCGAGATTGGATTCTCCAAGAAAACGTTATGCTTAATCTCCCACAATGGCCTAATTATAGACAGGTTTAGTAGAACGAACTTATACGAAGTGACAGATATCACTATTTCCACCTTCAGCTCTGAAAAAGATACCCAACAAACTACAATCTGTCCTCTTTATATCGCTTTTTACAAAATTTGAATCTGATGCTCAAAGAGATAATTATGACGATTTTCCCAAGGTCACATGTTTGAGATGGAATTCAGGAGCCTGCAAAAGCCCTAACTTCCTTGGATCCTATCTCCGAAAATATAGAGAACCAAGATCTAAAATTTGTAAAAAAGGTTTAGTACGATTTCTTCTCAAATGGCTATTAATTTCAGCTTCTAAAGTTTCGTATAAACAAAGTTATAGTGAAAATGCCACAATGAAATGTTTGAGATGGAATTCTAGAGCTTGCAAAAACCCTAACTTCCTCAACTCACATCTCAGAAAATATAGCGAGACAAGATCTGAAATTCGGAGCAAGATGTTGGCTCAAATGGGTTCTAATTTCAGTTTATGAAACTCCATAGAAAAATTTATAGTGAAAATGCCACAACGACTTGTTTGAAGCAACAAACCCTAGAATATAAAGCTCTGATACGAAAGGTTATGAAACCAACTCACAAAATAAAAGAGATAGGTCAATGACTTCAAAAAATTAACCTCTTAGAGGGGAAAACCTCCTTTAAATTACACAAATGAACAATTCTTGGATGATACAAATGACAAGAACTCCTTTCTATATATAGGAGTCTAAGGGGTCACAATATAATCAGAGTCGAAATAACAATAATAATGTAAGGGCACAACAATAACAATAGTGGGATTCTATGGGGCACAATAATAACAATATGGGGACTACATGGGGACAAAAGTACAATAAGGGGGTTTCCCTAATAAAAATAAGGGGCTACACTAGTAGTATATGGACCTAACACCTTGATTAAACATACTAATAATGATCTATTAATCATGAATAGTCGAGAGACTAAATATTTGGAATTAGTCCTTGAAGAAGGGTGTATGCTTTCACACGATTATTTGATACACGTCCTAAACCATGAGTATGTTAATTCTATTGTTTCGTCTAGAAAAAGACTTTTTTTTTTACTTGAAAATGGGAAACCCCAGGGTACTTCCCCACATTTTGTAGATGGTAAACTGGGTAAACTATCGACCCTGATTACAGGGCCTCACCCCAAGGGAATCAAAGAGAGTTGAACCTGTGATCAACAAAAATAGCAATAATATCAAAGAACTTCATGCCTAGCTCTAGATCACTTGAGCTAACCCTTGGGGTTAATCAAAATGAAAAATTATTGTTATACTAATTTTTATACAAAAATAGATAACTCATTTAATTTAATAATACATAGTTTAATAAATATCATAACCAAATAAACATTCATTAATTATAATTAAATCTTAATTCAGAAAATTAATTGTAATGGCAAAATTTACAAGATGGAAATTATAAAAATAGAATACTAATATATTTAATATCTATATGAATGGTCTAATTTATTAGAAAAATTGAGAGAGAGGAGAGAGAGTGATTAAACACACAAAACCAAACACATTTTTATATCTTTATTTATCACAACAATTACACATATATAGGACATAAATCTCTGACTTCCACACATCTAGATCATGACTACAACTCATACATAGGAAACAACAACTTCTAGATTGATGCTTGGGAACTCTCAATGACAACTCATGACAACACATGGAAGCATTACTTCCAATACCCTCCCTTAATGCTTACATGGAAAACATTGAAAACACATATTACAACAACAAGGATAATCTTTGTTTGACTGGTCTTCATCAACACTCACATCCACTCTAGAATCTCACAAACACGCTCTTTCACCACCACATCTTTGAGCTATCACTTGACCTCCATTTAAAACGTAACCACCTCTAACCATTGTTGATGAACTTTGCAAGATCAACAATATTGATACCTTGGCTCAGCGGGGCTTCACGATAAGAGTTGTCAAGTAATGAACGATCCTATGGACCACCCACCATCTGTCAAATATTTCACTTTCAATTATCCATCATTTGCTAGGATGGAGGTATGGATACTGAATGTGTTCAAAATTTGATCAAACAGCTTGACCTTAGTAACACACAAGAATTGATGTTTTAGACATTGAGGCTTCCAGTTTAAGAACCACCAACCCTTTTTATAACCAGAATTCAAAGAAATAGAAAACTACTTCAACTCACACCACAAACATATAAACAAACACACAATAACTCTAAATACTTGTGTTTTCCATCAAATTTGTGCCCCTTTCAGCCCTGATCTCCAGTATTATGCTTGAATCATCAAACTACCATAATTCTTTTTCGTAGAAAGTTTTGGTCCTTAAAAATCATCTTATGAAAGTCCCATAACCTCATCGACTTGAATCTACTCTTTGAATTGTGTTTGTGTTCAACTGAGGGACTATAACTACTCACATTTCTGAGACATGCCTTGAGCTGGGATACACTACCTATTGGATGGCTCTTTGTCAACAATATTTATGAAATCACTCTAGATAAAATATGTGGGGTCTGCATTTGTGGCGTGGATTTCTTACTATCGTGGATCAAAGGGTCTAACTCAGGTTCTGCTCCAGTCGGATCAGATCACAAAAAAGAATCATTGAACCAGTAGGCTCTTCATTCAAAAAAAAATTGAGCATATTTGATTCCACACATGATGTGGATCCATCCATAAACAGGCAATTCCTAGTGACCTTGACTATGAGCATGGTGTTCGACACCACCAAGACTATATTTGACGACGTATATTTCATGATTTTATATTCTAGAGCAGTATTGTTAGCATCTGACCAAACATTTAGGTTGATCCCCAAACATCCTACCATCTATGCCACCAAAATATTCATATTTTCCCATTCTACAGCTCCTCTTCTGATGAGCAGAGAACAAGGGAAACCCCACTCCTTTCCGCCCAAGATTTCTCCCGCTAGCTTTGATGTGTTATGCCATAAATTCTTTATCTCTGATGTTCTGCAGCCTACTCATACAAATATTTACATTCTTAGGTCTAAGATGAGATCATAACAATAATTTTATTGCCAATAACTTGGGTTTAAATGAATTTGTCCCTTTCCGAACTTTCATGAGAAGAAGAATAATTATGCAGGAAGCTCCATGCCACTACTAAACACAATGCCCAGTTTCCTGATGCAAAAGGAATGATGGCTCTATCATTGGTCTTAGTATGTGCCAGATTCTTATAATACGATATTTAGTGTCCTCTTACAACAGACACACACAAAACCTTATAAAGACATAAATCTAACAACTAGTCACAAAACAACACTCTTACCCTAATCTATTTACATAGAAATAAACTAAAAACTCTCACATCTTCGTAGCCTTCCCGTAATGGAATCAAGCCAAAACAAGCTTTGATACCGTATTAGAAAAATTGAGAGAGAACATAGAGAGAAATTAAACACACAACATAGAACACATTTTTATTTCATTATTGATCACAACAGTTATGTTAGTGTCAGTGCTTTCACACTGCCATCAGTGATCAAATTTATCTTTTGCATTTAATATTAGGTGTCCCATTCTGAAGAGCTGAACTCCATTAGGTCATGGATCAGCTTATGGTAGGGTTTTATTTCATTTGTTCCTCATGCTATATACCTGCTAGCCTATCTCACATATTTTTTCAGTCATTCATAGTCATTCTCGTTCACTTCATTTATAAAAATCAATCTTAGACTTTAGTTTCACTAGGTCTTAGGATTTTTCACCATGGTCATTCAAAAGAGTAATAAATGTCAGCAGACACATGAGGGGGTAAATAAAGTTCAACAAATCATAAATTTCCTTTTTGTAAGCTAAATAAAGCTCTTTAACCTCAAAACTTGTTTTGAGGTAAAACAGAGCATTTGTATTTTATTGTTTTATTTCCATGTAATTTGATGTAATTTTATGGTTCCTATATGTAATAAGTATTATTCAGCTGCTCCTGGTAATCTTACCAATTTCTACTACTGCAAAAGCAAAACATCAAAGCATCAGTTCATCAAATTTCTAGGGAAAAGGGTCAAACTTCAAGCATAAAAACAGAGCATTTGAAAAGGTCATCAAAACTTTTAAAAAGTGGGTTTTGAAAGGAGAAAAATTTAAATGAGAAGGTATATAAAGAAAAATCATGGTAGAAAGCCATTTCATTGTGAAAAATTCAAGTGGAGAGCAAAAAAATCGCAATTTCTAAGCAAAAGAGGGAGAAAATTTGAAATTTGTAGAAAATTGGCAGGCGCTGCGCATAAGAGGAGTTTTGCCGGTGTAATTTTACACTAGCACTGTGCATATAATTGGTGTTGCGCACTTGTCTACAAAGCTTCAAAACGATTCAAATCAACCTAATTCACTTCAAATCTCTCAATGGCCCTCTGATCAAGTAAGTTAAGCTCCCTTCCTAGCTAAACAAGGGTTTCTCATTAATTATGGTGATTGTTATCTCTTAAGAAACTAAACCCTAGCTATCCTCTACACTCTCTCATACATTTGCAAAGGGTATTTATTTTCCATTGTGATTTGCAAAA
Organism: Pinus tabuliformis; assembly: GCA_031772625.1. Lineage (NCBI taxonomy): Eukaryota > Viridiplantae > Streptophyta > Pinopsida > Pinales > Pinaceae > Pinus > Pinus tabuliformis. The sequence continues at coordinate 1,692,374,386 of CM062820.1, read as the reverse complement.
GGTTTTAGTTTTCTGCTATTTTGATTCCCTAATCCATTTTCTCTAAACCCTAATCCTCCATATATGAACTCCTCTACACACTATTTTCACAAACCCTAGACCCTACATACAAAACCCTTCAAACCCTAATCCCATTCATCTCACCTATTTCCTTTTTTTGAAAAATCTCTTCATACTCATTTTCATTCACCCCATTCCTTTATTCACCATCAGTATTCATAGTCATCAAAACCAATGGAGAGGGATAGTGATTATGACATGGAGGAAGATACCCTTAGTGACAGTTCTAGGGAAAGGAATTTGCAGCAGAGGAAGCCTCACAAAGGGGGTAAGATAATCAAGGAGAAGCCCATTAGTATGAAGGAATTACTTGCTTATCCACTGGCCATCTAATGCTTTAAAAATCAGTCATGTTTTGAATTTTTTGAAATGGTAGAGAGGGTTAAGTTCCATCATGAATTAGCAAGGTTGTTTGTAACAAATATGGACAAAAATGTAGTAAATCTTGCTGGAGTCACATTTACTTTGTCACCTACTATTATCTCAGAGGCTACAGGCATTCCAGATGTAGGTGAGAAATGGAACAAAAGACAAAACATTGACCGGGAGTACTATGAGCCTTATATTAAGGCTAAATATCATAGAAAAATTAGGAGAGTGTTTCCTTTCAAATTCTTGGAGGATAGGTTTGCTTCACTGATGAAGGTCATCATCAAGTATTTTACTTGTGAGGGTAGGTTCTCCAGATTGTATGCTTATCATATTAGATTGTTGATGCACTTTACCAGGGTGAGAATGATGAACATCCCCTACTTCATATGCAAAAACATAGAGAAGATGGCACTTTTTGCGAAGAAGAAACCCTACCCACAGCAGCTCAACAGCATTTATCATTTATCTTTAATTAAAATTATTGTTTTACCGCAGCTGAATCAGTTAGGAATGCCATGGGAAACCTTAATTTCTCATGAAGTGTTCAAATGCCCTCAAATATTTTCATCAATGCATCAGGAGGAAGGTGGACCTTCAGGACAGCAAAAGGTTCAAGAAACTGAAACTGTGGGGATACCTGTGTTTTTGACTTATGAGAGAGGCACTAGGATGCTCTTTGCAGCTGCCAAGTGAGTACTATCTCCACAAAGAGTGGAAGGGGTCTCGCCTTCATCTACAGACCACAGGCAAATGCTATCTCCACCTAGAGTGGAAGGGGCTTTGCCTTCTTCTCTGGCTAAACAGGTACAGGTTGGGCAGCAATAGAAGGGCAGAGATAAAGGAAAGAAACAGATGCATGAGGATGATCCTAGTGATGGACAAGAGAGAGATTTTGTCCTTGTTGACCATGAGGAGACACAAGGAGTAGATGCCATTGGCTTGGATGCTCAGGATCCAAGAACTATCAAAGACATGATCATCAAGGAACAAGAGGCTGACATTCAAGGCTTGTCAGTCAATTTGGAAAGGGAAAAGTGGATCATCAATTACCTTGAGCAGGAAAACAAGCAATTAACTGACAAATAGGTTATCATGGAATTGCAAATGATTAGAGAAGAGAGGCAAATGGCAAAGAAGGCAAAGGTCAAGATGACCTCCATTGAGAAAGAAATTGAAAATGACCAAGAAACTTGGTTAGAGAGGGTGAACATCCACCTTGAGAAGCTGCTAGAGAAGGCCAATAAATAAAAGAAATTGCTTCGCCCTATGGCCTACCATTATTTGACCCGGAATAGGATATGCAACATGAGTATAAAGAAACTTAAGGCAAGATTAAGGAGGGTTTTGAAGAGAAAAAAGAGGGATGATAAGCTTAACATCTTGGCTGATGTCACACTAGCCCAACAAAGCAACCGATGAGGGACCCTTGTGCCAAATCTGGGCAAGTTTTGAGCAAATTTTGTCATTTTCAATTTTTGAATTACGCAACACAGGAAATTCCGATGGAGGCGCTGCACATTGGATTGGCACACTCATTTGCAAAATGGATTGTAGTTCTAGATTCAACATCAAAAGTACATCAATCCCTGAAAGTTTCATCTCATTTGGAGCAAAACTAGGTCACCTAAAGGGAAAAAAACACTCAAAAATTGCCCTCTCTGCCACTTTTTGCACCCACAGGAAGCAGTCTTGGGAGAATTCATTTTTGAAGGGGAAAATGACCTCCAAATTAGGAAATTCAAGATGTTTCAGAAACTAGATAGACATAGCTTTCCAACAAGCTATCTTGGGCCTGATTTGGTGGAGTGGAAGGCCTCCAAAAGCATGCTTAAAGCGGCATTGCGCATACAGGAGATGGCGTTGCGCATATAGCTGATTTTGCCAATTTTGCCCAGAACTCTGAAATTTTTCCTAGTTTGACTGCCAGTTGACTTTTTCTCTCATCCTTGGTGAATTTATGATTGTAAATGATGTAATGCAATGTAAATATGAATGTAAAATGACTTGAGGGGGTAGATACATCAGTTTGAGGTGGTTTGAGGTTGAATGAATCAGTTTCCATGGTTTTAGAGGCAAGCTGTTCCACTGCCTATATTCTTGTTCTTAGTTTAGATATGGTTGAAACCACCCCTCTTCTCATGGATTCGACTCCTGATGGCTAGCATATGTGGTTTGATTCCTATATTATTTACTTTCTTAGTCATTTGTAAAGGTTGGAATCTTTTGGAAGTGGTGCACATATTGTATACTTGTATCAGCAGATTGGCAAGGAATAAAACCAGGTTTTGCAGCTATTTTTGTGGGATTCTTGTGATACTGTGTTTTTTTATTGTTTCTTATTCTGTAATGAGTTATTATTATGTGTTATATGTTTCAAAACCTTTTCCATTCTTCTAAACTAAATGAATCAAGATAAATAGGCAAAATACATTGATAACAGTGCTTTTCCTTGGGAATGCATTTAGTTCTTAATGTTTTCAGTAGTTTGAAGAGGATTCATGGTCTCCACATGCCCTCCTCAGCCCCTCAATAGTCTTAAACCAACCATCTCACTCAATTACTAGTGCATAAACACTTATCTATCTCGCCCCACAGAACATGTCTGCATCCCTGATTTGATTTCCCTGACCTAAGCTGCCCGCTCCATTTGATCTAGCAACCAAACCTTCAAAATCAAACAAAACTCCTAGAGCTAATATACCTAGCCTAAAATCTATTCTTATTTCAGTCATCTCCACTGATATTGAAAAGGAGAGAGCCCTCTCCCGACCTGGTAGGGCTAGCTACCAAGTTAAGCGTGATTTGTGGTTATCCTAGGATTGCCTCCCTTCAGCCTGAGGTTGATCTAGGCTCTAACAAGTTACACATATATGAGACTTAAATATTTGACTTCCACACATCTAGATCATGACTACAACTCATACATGGGAAATAACAACTTCTAAATTGACGCTTGGGAACTCTCAATGACAACTCATAACAACATTGAAGCATTACTTCCAATATAATTTAATGTTATTGTTATAGACTTTCATTTACATAAGAATTTATAAAAGTTAATAGGTTTATATGTTAATTTAATCCACCATCCTTATATGTGATAAGTAAGACTTAAATATTTTGGTAATGTTGATTATGGTGATAATATTTTGACTACGACTGGAAAGCCTAATTGTAAATTTGATATACTTTTTTTTTAACAGAAACCCTCTTACACTAGTATACCAAAAAATATGTAAGATCTAAATTTTAGCGAGGAAGATAATATCTCCTTCCCAATCATTTAAATTAAATTTGTTTAACAAAATTACATTTAAAATTTATCAATTAATGTTTATAAATATATATATATATATATATATATATATATATATATATATATATATATATATATATAAAGGACAACTAGAGCTTTGTGTTGGAATTATGACACAGGTTTGGCGCTATGACACAGGTTTTGTCCTTGATGGTAACTCACTCAAATGACAGATCACAGTTCAGGCTCTCAGAATGAAGGAAAAAGAGATATACATGGGTTTCTCTTAACCAAGTTGCGTATACACGCAGGATCGCCGATCAAAAGGCGCGTATACGTATGCATGCACTTTCATGCAAGGAAAAGGACTTACATGTGGGAAAACTTATTTTTTGGTCCATGGTATTTAGTCCTTGGTATTTGAACCTATGGTTTTGGACCATGATATCTCGTCCGAAGTGTTGAACCCAGGTATTGGGTCCATGGTATTGATTCTCTATGGTTCTAGACCATGGTATTGAGTAAGGCCTAAGACTATAAAAGGGGGAAGAGATCATTAGGCAAAGGCATTCACTCAAGTATTGAATATCTTATGAAGAGCAAGATCTAGAATACTAGTCATTGGGTGATGGTGCATAGCTGGATCTGAACCAAGGAGGAACCTGAGCGCTAGGAGAAGGATAAGTTTTATTGATGGGTCAAGATCTTAAGGCTTGAATAGCAGTATCTTTGTGTGATTTTGATCTGTTATATTTGGCACATGACTTGATCTATAAATCTGATAATCTAGGTATAACTGATGTCTGAATAAGTGAAAAGGGTAAATTATCTTTTATAGATCTGTACGCAGGTTTGGCACAACAGAGGCAAGTATACACGCTAGTTCAGTAAGTCAAAACAGTGTGTACACTAGTTGGCCTTAATACAAAAGCGTATGCACACAGGTTCTACATATTTAAGTAGTGTACGTCTCATTAAATATGTTTTAGCTACTTCTGTCTATTGCTGTAGTGTTCTGGGTTCACGATTGGTTTCTGGTTACTGTTAATGTATTCTGGTTACAACATTCAGAGAAGTAATTGTTTGATTCAGTTTTGATTGAAGCAAGGAGATTGGTTGATGCAGATGTATTTGATGTTTGATTATTGTTATTGATGGATCCAATCTGAAAATTTATGAAACGTGGTCCCTGGAAGAAAAGAGAAGGTTGTAGCCTTCTATAGGTCAACACCTACGTACTAGTACATCAACTAGTACAAGAGCTAAGGGGGTTGTATCTCCCTTCTAGGAGAAGCTGGAGAATGAGAGAAGGTTGTAGCCTTCTGCAGGTAGAAGCCTGCGTACTGGTATAAGACTACACCAGTACAGAAATATTGTAAAAATAAGTTTCTTATTAAAAGAAGATAGAGACGAATTGCAGCAGGTGGTTTTCACCCACATTGGGTTTCCACCTTATATCTTGTGTCCATGTGTGTGATGATCTGTTCTGTTTTACTGCACCTGTTTACTGTTCTTATGATTAATGAAGTTCTGATGCACTGATTAAAGATCAACATTTAATGAATCATAAGTTTCCTGATATACGCTGGTTGCTTTAGAAATAGTAGCGTATATACGCAGTTTCGCATAACTGAAGTAGCGTATACAAATCTGATTGTAAAATGAAAAACAATTGATTTGATAATACTGATTCACCCCCCCCCCCTCTCAGTATTATTTCCAACACTTTGTATTAATGAAAGTTGGATTTTGGGCCAAAACCCTTAGAGATGTTGACTGCATTTTGTTCATTGATATTTTTTTATGTTGAACATTCTTTCAAAAAAGCATCAAAATTGTCATCGTTCTTGTATATTCTAAAGTCATTACGACTATGCATTCTAAAAAATGTCCCAAGTATTAGAAAAAAATTGCATGGTAACATTAAAACAAAGAGAAAGATGTGATAACCAAAAAAAGTCCTCCAGATTAGCCCTTAACAACTATGTTTGTTTCTAGGGTAGTCTTCCCCACAAGATCATCGATCCTTCTTCGCAGGAGAAGATGCGAGCCCATCAGAGATAAACTGAGAATTACCCACAATAATACTTTCCAACAAAGCTACCCGACAGGTGAGAGTCATGATATCATCCCTTAAAACATTCATGGATATTTCCATATCGCTGAGGGGACAAAGAAGTTTCTCCTCCATTAACAGTTGGAAAGAATCTTGTTGTCTATTGACCATGTTATCATGCCTCTGACAGGCACCATGAAGGGATTTTGAAACATCCAAAACATGATCTAGAGCACTGCTCTCCAAGCCATGGTCAGTAAAATTATGATGCCCTTCCATATTCATGGATGTCCACAGGGAACCTAAAACAAACTCACCACCTTTACAACACTCACCAAGCATGAACTAAACCTCATATATGCCAATGGAATCCCATCAAACCATTAGATAGTGATCGTCATTGAGCTTCGAGCCCGATCAATACAAAAAATCCATTGCATAGCCAAAATCCTCAGAAGTGTGGGATGTGAGAGTTGCCATTAGCTTCAATTCAATGAACAAAGTAAACTATCAAACGAGAACTCAAGCCAAAAAACCCCAAAAGCACACGAAAGAATAGCTCGGAAATGAAAAATGTTGATTCTGAAATAATGTTTTTTTTCTAATTGTCGGGATATTATTTCAACATTTTTTTAAAATCGTAGTAAAATCCAATAAAATCCATTTTTTTGTGCAAAAAACACCCTCAAAATGAAAGGTGTTGATGCTTGAATAAAGTTTTTTTTTCCAAGGTAAATTTTCAACATTTTTTAGCAATGGTGTCAAGGATAAAATATCATGACTGCGGAAAAACTTAAAATTTCAATGATTTTTAGGCATGACATTACAAATAAAATATCACGTATATGAAAAACCTTAAAATTCCAACAATTTTCAGCCACAGTGTTAAAGTTAAAATACTTATAATTGTTTTCAACTATAGCATTAAAGATAAAATATCATGACTAAGAAAAACCTTAAAATTTTGACAATTTTTTATCCATGGAATTAAAACCGAAGATCATAAATACAAAAACCTTAAGTTTTCAACATATTTCAACCATGGGGTTACAGAAAAATTATATGACAAAAAAAACTTTAAAAATGAACACCTGAATGAAAGAGTCATTATACCGACAATAATTTATTTTTTAAATGCTAAAAGTATAGCTATTTTAAAATCTCAGTCTAAGATAACTTAACACATTGCAACAAAAATTTAAAAATAAACCATCAAATTAAGAGGCAGTGTAGGCGAACTCGACCCATTACAATGAAAACTTAAAAATCAACCATAAAATTGACACATTGTGAGGGCGAAATTGATCCATTATAACGAAAACTTTAAAATCAACTATCAAATTGACACATAATGGGGTTGAGTTGCTAGTCGAGGATCGACATGGACCTTGCAGAAAAAAAAATAAAAAAAAATAAATAAATATATAAATAAATAAAATTGAAAAATACAAAACAAAAATTAAAACATTCAAAAAAATTAAAACTAAAAAAGAAAACCCAAAAAAACAAAAAGTTTAAAAAAGAATAACAAGTAAATTAAAAAATTAAAAAAAAAAACATAAAAGAAATACCCAAAACGAAACAAAAAAATCAAATATGAAAAAAATATATAAAAAAACACAACAAAAAATAAAAAAATAAAAAAATAACAAAATTAACCCATAAAGGATATATATATATATATATATATATATATATATATATATATATATATATATATATATAACAAGAAAATATTTTAAAAAAACATAATTAAAGATATTATTTTAATTAAAAAAAAACAATAAAAACAAAAACAAAAAACGGAATAAAAAACATTATTTTTTTAGCTTCAAAATAAATAAATAAAACATTTGAATAAAATATAATAATATTAAAAAATTAAGAATATAAATTAATAATTAATAATTATTATAATTAAGAAAATTAAAATTAAAAATCAATTAAAAAATGAAAATATTTAGTAAAAATTAAAGAAAAAATAACAAAAAACATTAATTTTTTTTAAATACATTCAAAAAAATTTCACAAGCCTAGAGGGGGTAGTGGGGTTGCTTGTAGCTATGTGGGGCACGAGGGGCCGCGGGCAAGGGAGGGCGGGGGGCTTCATGCAACCTTGTCGGCCTTGACCCGCAACCCCTTATACCACCTGGGTGAGCTTGGTCAATTCTAGAATTTGACCATCTCAAAAAAACCTATTATTTTACTCAAATTAGACCTCTCAAAAGCCTTTGACAAGATGAATTAACAATACCTATTCATCGTTCTCGATTTTAATCAAATACTTGATAGACTAGAATAGTAACATATTATAATCTACCTTCTTTTCCATAGTAGTTAATGGCTCTCCTACCACTCCATTCTAATCCTCCCAAGACATTTGATAAGGCAACCCACCCTCACCTTATCTCTTCACACTAGCAGTGGAAGGGTTGGGGAGATCTCTCAAAGTGGCAGCTTCAAAGAACAAACTCAAAGGTCTATGCCTATTCGGAGATGATCTCCCTTTAACTCATCAACAATTTTTCGATGACACCATGGGTATGGGTACTGTTATCACTCAGGTTGTTCCCTTTGACTCCAAAGGGAATACGACCGAGGTAACCACTAACCAATCTTTTAGCCACAGGTCCCAGCCTACCTGCAACCAGAGAGGGCTCTCTCTTTCTGATTTAGCTTTGTTTTGGTGTAATTTTAGGCTAGTTGTGATGCACAGGATTTGGTTTTGAATTGGTTGGGATGATGATTTCAGTCAGAACTGGTATGTTTTTCAGAATGATCTAGGCCATTGGGCATGGAGTTGATGATGCTGAACTGCTGGAAATGTTTCTTGAGAAAACAGGTTATGCTACAGAGCCAGACAGGCATCCATGGAACAATTCTTCAAATCTGTAATATGATGGCACAAAATCATGAAGTGAAAGGCAGCTAAGGATCTTTCACTAAACTGATAGAGGGAAAAGTGAGAATATTATCTAGGAGCATTTAAGAATTCCTGAATAACATTCATAATGATAGAATGAATACAAACATGAGCAGTTATGAATTCATGTTTATGATTAATTCTGAAGAAAACACAATTAACAACAGAGATTGAGCAGAGGGTGCATTCAAACAATTCCTCAACTATTCTTTTTCTCTTTTGCTAAGCTAATGAAACATATATTTGAGTTAAGCAAACATAGAAAGACAAAACACGGTTTAGAATAACTTATTGCTTCATCAAACAACACAGGAATTCTGTAGCAGAACGCAGATCATCACTTTGGCATCAAACAGTGCAGAGATCATGAAATTTTCCAGCCATTTGTATTAGATAGTCTGAAAATTTACAAGACAGTGTCTCAGAGAGAAAATCACCAACCCCAAATACGTTGTGTGGGGAGGTATATATACAAAAATCAGATACAAAATATCTAGCTGATGAGTTAATAGCTCATAAATTCTATGCCAACCCCTGAGGAATTATAGCTGAAAGAGTAAATGCTGCAGTAAATATTTAGTGCATTAGCTATCCATCTTGTCAGAGAGTTTTGACTTTTGTGACCAACTGAGTCGGTTGGAGCTGCGCTGTCCAAAATCTGCGTTTTTCCCTTCTTGGGCTTGCTGTCCCAGTATTTTGCTGAGTCATTATTCTCACCCGCTCTGCCTGTTGTCTTCATGCTGCATTAAATTTCGTTGACCTGAGGCTGACTAGAAGAGACAGAACCGAGATCATTGGGGCAAAATTTGCAGCATTGCTTGCCACCAATCTTCTTTAGGCAGTTGGTGTCTTCGTATTTTTATTAGAGTTTCATCTGCCTCTGTGTACCTGTAAAAATTGGGTGGGACCTCAAACAAGTGATTAATTTCATGCTCAATGTAAAATAAATTTTCTAGCTTATCATAGAGGCTCTGCCCTGATGGAGGTCCTGCTTCTTCTGAAGTGCTTGTGGATGCTGTGATCTGATTTGAAATGAAATTGGTCATCCTGGTGGCATACTGCTCACGGGTGAGCAGTCTTCCAGCACCGGTCAGTAGGCTGGGCAATCCTTTGCCTTGCAATGCACCCATTCTTAGCTTGTAATCATCTACCTCAGCCTGCATTTCCTGACATTTTCTCTCCAAATTTTGCACAAAATTTCTAAGGGTCAGCACCTTTTTGGCTGTTAAAACAGTATCTGTTCTGTTGCTGATGTCTAAGGCTGCCAACTCCTCCTTTGTGTGAGTGTTCAGGAAATGTATCATCCTGCTAGCCTGCTCAGGCATATTTCCTAGTGCTGCTCTGGCCTTTTGGCTTTCAATTTGAGCTTGGCCTATTAACTCAATCTGCTCATGCACTGTTTTGATTGATTTCCACTGTTTGGTGATAGAGTGGTCAATCCTGGTCCACAAAATTTTCTTTATTTCAGCTAGAGTCTTTTCTAAATTCAGTTCCTTCTCCAAGGCCTTTATTCTGTCTTTCAGGGCCTTAATTTCTCTGGTCTGTTCAGCCACTGTCATTTTGGACTTGTCATATTTTGCTTCTAGCTCAGCCAATTTTTCTTTGGCTTGTTTAATCTCTGTTGCCTGAAGCTCTAGCTCCTTGACAACTTTTGTCAATTCATCCATGCTTATGCTAGACTCAGGAGCTGTTGTTGTTGCCGCTGCAGCATCTGAAGTTGTTGTAGCCGTTGGAGGGGTCACTGCTGCTTCTGTAGTTGCTGCAGTAGTTGGGGCAGTTTGAGGAGGCTGGGAGGTCGACTCTCCCTGCTTGTTTTGCAGTTCCTTTTCCAATTCTCCTTCCATTTGGACTATTCTTTGATTCATTTGCATTAGGAGGTCCAATGTATCCTCAGCTTCTTTCTCTTTTACCAGCTCTCCCGTTTGTGGATGCATGGTTGAGGAGAGCCTCATTTGCTTTTTTAGAGCAGCAATATCATCCTCCTTTTTCTTCATTAGAGCCTTGATAGCCTTGGGATTCTTAGGATCATGCCCCAGGTCTACAATAATGTCCTCCAATGTTTTGATTCTGTTGTCTTTGGCTGTGGAGGACATTCTTTCTAAATCAAGCTGAGTATTAGTGTTCCTCAGAGATTCCTTTAACTCATGGGCCATTGTGGCCTTGTCTACCAATGTGGCATAGACCATTTCCCCTGTTTGCTTATGCAATTCTATTTGATCCATGGGGTGAATGTCTTTTGCCATAACCTCCAACTTCGTTCTGACATAATCTGCAGCTGACTGAGGCTGCTGAACCTTGGGTTTAAAATGGCTGAGGATCATTTTTTCCTCTTTGATGTCATACGCCGCCATCAACCTTTCTTGCTTGGCAGGTGTTGCCTTGAGAAATTGGTCATATAACTGCACTCTTAGCAGTTCATTTTGTGCCTTAATTTCTTTAAAGGTGGCCTTGATGCTAGCTGGCCTCTTGCTTTGCTGTGTGGAGGAGGACACCTCCATGCCATGCTGTCTTTCCTGCTCTTGTTGAAAAGAGCTTGTAGCTGTTTTTTGACTGTCTTCTCTATATTTCCTTGGGCTTCCAAGGATTTCTTCACTAATTTCCTCCACAATTGGAGAATCAACCTTTTGCCTCTTGGCTTCGGGCTGCTGAGCGGACCCACTAGCAGGTGTGGACTCATCTCGGTCTCGTTTTCTGCATCTTTCCTCATGGGCAGGAGTCTGCAAGGCAGGCACTATTGGTGCTTCTGTTTGTTGTAGAGGAGCCTGTACTTGAGGTTGTTTCATTGAAGAGGCAGGTTTTTCTATGACCACTTCCTTTTCTGCATCCATTATCTCCTTCCCTTTTGCTGTACCTATTGCTGATGTAGATGGTCCCTGGGCAGTTTGTGTGGCTGCAGCAGCGGATGTACCTTCTCCAATTTGATGTGGCAACTTGAATGTTACCTGCTGCACAGAATCCAATTCAAGAGTTTTTTCTAAATCCTTGACATTTTTTTCCATTATTTCCTCTTGATTCAATTCCTCAACTAATGTACCTTGCAACCACTCATCTTGGTTGGCATATTGTTCAATTTGTCGATATTTACAGTGGTCATAACCTAGCAGTCTGTATTTAACTCTTCTGGCACTGATAAAACCTTCCGGGTCATAAGGGACCCACCAGAAGCTCCTCTTTAGCTTATATTTGTCCCTGAGAATTTGATCAACATCTTGCCAACCTTCTTTCTTGTTCATAATGAAGGGGCCTAGATGGTCTTTGAATTTGAGGTGAGCTTTCTTTTTGGCACTATGAAAATGGGTAAGATAAGAACTAATGAGTTGCCTATAGTATTCCAAGGCAAACAGTCTCATTGGTACATACCTTGGAAGCCTGTAAGGATAGAGCTCACAGCCATAGATTCTGATGACAGTGTGGTTTTGATATAGGTACCAATCACCTATTTTGTAGCTCTTAGACAGCTGCAAGGTCTTCTGTATCTCAAATGAAAATCTGGGAGGAGGGGATCTCATTAGGAGGCAAGAGACTGGGTATACAAATTGGTCAATAAACTCACAGTAAGAAAATGGAGAGTTTTGAACTTCATGGAAAACTGATGACCAGAAGATGACAGACCTCTTTTCACCCCTAGAATCCAATTTCTTGATGGGGCATTGGAAGCTTTCAGACTGGTAATACATGAATAAGTGGTAGATATATGATGAATATTTAAATACTCCCTCCCTATCCACTTTCAATAGCTGGTCATGTATTTTATTGGCTATGAACTTGGCAAAGTTATACTTGTAAGCAGGGGCTGGCCTGGACTATATGCAGCTAATAATACCAACACTGTTTCATCAATGTGCTCACTGGTTTTGAAGCCCAGCACATAAGAGATCATATCAACTAGAAGCTTGCCTACCTCATTGAAATGGACATATAAGAAAGGAGGTGGGCCTGTAGGCTGGCGGTCTGCCCTCATGAATGTCTTGGTGATTTTTTCAATGTCAGCACTGGAGAGTTTGGAGCCTGCATCCAGCAAATAGTTCATGGAGAAGGGAAACAACAGCTGAGTCTGCTTGAAGTTGAGCATTTGGTTGATGGAGTCAGGAGTAATGTGGAAAAGTATGCTCCCAGATGGAGACTTAACAGCTCTCTGAGTTGGCTCATAGTTCTCGGCACATAAGCGGATGATCTCTGGAAAGATATTAACAGATGGGAGGAAGTAATAAGGCAAATTGGACTCCCATATACCATACATGTCACAGTTGCTTTGATAGCTGTTTCTCAACTGGCAGAAGGTCTGCAAGTGATTTCTGTCACCAACAAGATCTTGGATAAGGTAGTCTCTATCAGCAAGAGGCATGGCTTCAAGCTCTTTGTTTGGTGGATTCATAGGAGTGACACTAAGAGCTGATGGAGTAGCCATTACAGGAATTTTCAGATGTTATCTTTAGAGTGAAGTTTTGAGCAGAAACAGACTGAGGATGACAGCTTGTGAGGACTTGAAGAGGAGTGGCAGAATGAGTTCAGCTGAACCCAAAGTCTTCAATATTTGTGGCTGTGGTGAAAAGAACAAACTTTGTAGAGTTTGATTTGAGCTTTGGTTTCTTTTTAGCAAACTCTCTGAATTTAGAGATAGTGAGGGTCAAATGCAGAGGAGAAAGGGATTATACAGCTTAATGTACTGAGATTTTGAAGTGAAACACGGCAAAAGGGAACAATGCCGGGCAGGTGTAAAATTATATTGGAAATTCAAGCTCGAAAATGGATTCTAGCACGGTGAAATTGTGAACAGACCGTGGTTCTCTTAAACAGGGGGTGCATTAGATAATTTAGGCCAAAATTTAAAGGATAGCACCATTAAATTTAGGAGATTGTAGGAAATTTAGTGAAAAAATTCGAGAGAACGGGAAGAACACGGGAAAACAGGTGGAATTCGGCAAATACCTAGATTAGCTAGCGCCGAGGGTGGTTGAGTTGATTGAAGGGCGAGGATTGACGTCGAATTTGCAGGTGGCGGCGTCCGAATTGTTCAAATTTGAAATCTGGAGGCAATTTGGTGTGAACAGCAGAACGGCGCACTCGAAACTTTCCAATGAAAATGACCGAAAACGGTCACTTTCCGTGTTTTTAACAAAAAATTTGGCGCATACGCGCTTTTGGCGCTTTCCCGCGATGACGTCAGCATGACATCATCAGCGGGTCCCGGGTACGGCCGGGTGACGTGGACGATGACTCAGATGATGATGTGGCGGGACACGGTGGCACAACGTGGGCGCGGGCGGACAACGTGGCGAGCAATGTGGGCAGCGGCGGAGATTGGGTGTGACGTCATGGTGACGGGATTTCTGCCGTGATGGAATGAACGGCGATTTCTGGTTTCCCCGCACCGCCTTTGAGCAGAGGCGGTTTTGGGGGGGAGGCCTCCGAACACCTCGGGCGGTCGACACGTGGCGGGGGTACGGCGGCAAAACCGCCCATCCCCCGGACGTTAACCCCCGATGCGTTGTGGGCAAAAAACACCTGCCCGTCGTTGGATCTGGCGCGGTGGGAGATGGACGGCTGGCGGGGCTTTTGGCGCGGCGTGCAACTTCGGAGCGGGTCCCTCCCACATTTAAATAATATTTCACAGTGGTGGGTCCAAACTTTGGCTCAGGAGGGTTTTTTGCGGGTAGGATTAGTGTGGGTTAATGTAGCACAATGTTTAATTAAAAACATTTAAACATTGGGGTTTAATTGCGGGGGCAATTTGCAAGGGTTTAGGTGGGTGGGGGTTTAGGAATAGGTTATTAATCTTAACCAGAGGTTAGATTAATTCCAGGGTAAGGACGCAGAAGGGTTGATTATAGCCCCAAATAGACTAATATCTCCCATAACTATGTTACTTAGCTATAATGTTAGGGGGTGGGACAGTTAATATGTTTTTGGGAATTTTATATAGTTTTTTGTAGAAAATAGGGGTGGCAATATAACTAGGGAGCTATATAATAGGCTTAGGAGTTAATATGGGTATGTGAGGTGAAGTGTGAGGGAGAAATTAAGCTTGAGAACTGAAACTTAGAAACAAGAAATGGGTGAAGTATGAAGTGAGGGTTTTACACAAGAAAATTGGCTTCTTTTTTGAAGAAGAAGGTCACAACTTGACATGATTTTCTCAAGGGGGAAATGTAAGTAGGACTGTTTAGGCAGATCCTAAAGTCCTCAAGGGGATATTAGTAAGAAGCCTTTTGAGGGGAGTGAGGGAAGTTAGACATACTTTGATGGTTTTGCCATATAGACCATTGTTCTTACCCTTCTCTTATTGATGAGATAAGATATGATTTTCAATATATCATGTGGTCATAGCTTGCTTCTGCAACCTCCAACTGCCTACCCTGCCTAATAGACCTAACATTTTTTTTTCTTTTGGATGGGTGCACTTAGCCTTGCAAACCCTGATAATCCTCTTTTCTTTTGGCTGCCCTCCTATCTAAATCTACCCTTGTGTCTTCCAAGGGCCCAGATTAAGCAGTTGGGCTCCTTCCTTTCTCTATCTAGCTACTCATCTTCCAAGCTTGAACTGTTTGAGCAGATATTCATTCTCTAGTCTAGAACAAGAAATTTAAAACATGGCATGGTCTAGTTTGAACTGTTGGGCCATCCATCAAGATAGCAGTGGTATTTTGGTCAGCCACTTTCATGGTCTTTATTTGGGGTTTATTTCAATTATTTTTTCTGACCAATTCATTTTCCTGCCTTTTGATCATTGTTTTAAGGCACACTCTCTTTACATTTTTTAACTCTCTGTTCCTTTCACAAACATGGAACCTTTGTAGCATCAAAGATGAACATTTTTTGCACTTCCACTGTCAATCATGAAAAATGAAACCCTATTGGTATAGGAGACTAACAGGTACTCCCACCATCCATGAATAAAGAGAGTTCACAGCAATATTGTAATATTTTTCTCAAGCTTCAAGCATGGAAATCAATAAGACCAAATCCCAAGTCTTATTTTTCAATATGCCACTCACTCTCCAAACGTACATCACTAGAATTTTGGGATTCCAAATAAGAAAACTCCCCTCTATGTACCTGTGCACCCCATTAGCATATATCTCCCTCAAATGGAGCTAATGGGAGGGACTATTATCCAAAATAAATAGAAAATTGGCATGTTGGGATTTTCATTGTCTCAAGGTTGTTAGAAGGATATTTCTTCCAAAAGCAGTGCTCCAAGCCCTCCCCACTTATTGTGTTCAGTGCTTATGGCACCAACCTTATGTTGAAGAATGTAATTAGTGTCAGTCTTCATAATTGTACTTGAGTCATAATGAGATATATTATCAAAAGAAAGAAAAATAAATTTTATTATTAAATAAATCGACTTATTAAAGCATGGGTTTCATGCTTGGGTCAACTGTTTTTAGGTCAAAGCCTCCATTGAAGATTTATAGGGTTTATGTCAAGTGTCCTTGTCTATGTCATATTGTAAAGAACCCTTGTTGGGATTTATTTGTCAAAGAATACATTTGTTTCATTTTAAAATAGGTCATTTAGGCCTCCTCCACCATGTCGACCTCAAACTGGACAAGTCGGCCTAAACTAGGTAGCAGAATCACTATATAAAGGCAACAACTAGACCTCATTTGTCATTCGCTCACAACAAGTTCGATCTGCAACTTCTGGGGCCAGAAAAAATGTGAATTTCAAGGAAGAAGGGTTGGATTTAGGTTGCGCTGGCTTGGTTTCGATTCTTTACTATGTGCCAAAAAAACTCTCAATCACTGGCCCTTTCGACAACGACCTGCAAGTTGATCGCAGTCACACCCGAAGTGACTATGGGAGGATGCAGAACGAGGTTTCTGTAGCCTTGAGGGATGATGCAATGTGGTATTTTTATGTTTTCTGATACTTAACATGAATATATTAATTCTCATTCATACATTACTTTGCCTCATTACATTCATCACTTAAAAGATATCATATAAACCCATAATCATTACTGCACTGTGATAAAATGAAACTGTAATAAAATTGAGATTCTACAATAGATAATAAGCAAAGATACACATGAAGACACATATTTTACTATGGTTCATCCCAATGTGGGACTAATGTTGTGAAGATAAATCCCCTCTGTAGACAGAGGCCATCTCTCTAGCCCAATGAGTGGGTCTAGCAACAAACTGAACAAACTAATGCATACTTTCCTAGCTTATGTTTAAAAATACAGAGAGAAGGAGAAACCTACCTCGCTCTAATGTTAATCGCTCAATCCTTTGGTGATGGCTTTGATCTCCTAGCTTCCAGGCTCACTCCTTGCTTGTTCTTTACGTCTGAGTACCTGCAAGAGAGATCAAAAGACAATACAAAATACAAGAGCATACATGGTATATATCAAACATAAACTACTTAATAGATCAAGGAGTATTAAGCTAAATACATAAACATTTACACATTTATTGAGAGTGAACATCGGATGTATATATTAATAAACTAAAAGTGGAAGCGTACAACCAATGCCTTGATGTTGGATACATCCTTTTTGTGGATGTCCAATTCCAAGCCAAGACTCTTCAAGCTCTCGAGTCTCCAAGTTAGATGGATAGAATTTAGGCATAATCTCAACATAGGAATGCAGGAAACCAATGACCAACCATTTGGGGATGGAAGGGATTTGATTTATAGGAAGGGAGAGGGAGTTAGAGATTCACTAAAGAGGGAGGAAGGTACACATCTCAAGGGGAAGGCCCTTAACCATATCTCTACCCAACAACATCCAACTCGTTGTTTCTCGAAGTTTCTAGTGTACGAAACTTCTCCTCAATTTTGAGAAAACCTACCATAAGAGGTTCAGCGTGACTTTCCATAACAAAACCCACACTGGCAGTGCTAGGACAAAGAACTGAAACCTGCTATTAGCATCACTACGCAATGGAGCAAATAACATTGGTCCTGAAATATAGGGTTTCCTTCAACCTTCTCCAAAATTGACTCAGGGCAGTTTTTCTTCCATTCTTCAAGGATGTTTTAGAATGTGTTTCATGATGAATATAGTTGGCACTTCGGGATGTGGAATAGGAAGTTAACAGGAGGTGTGGAAAAATATTGTGTAACAAATGCCCCTTAAAGCATGAAGGAAAAACACGGAGTGATGGGTGAAATTATTTACAAGTCAAAGCAAGGACCGGAAAAACATCGTCAAGAGACATGAAAATCAAGCATATACATATACATATATGACATCTCTGATATGCCTAATGATACAGGAATAGGCATCTAATAATACATGAATCTATAGTATGGGTGCAACCATCCAAATAGAGGGGATCATGTGCATGGATCCATGGTATGGATGCAACCATCCGAATAGAAAGGATCATATATATGGACCCACGGTATGGTTACAGCCATCTGTGTAATCGTGTGTAAAATCATAAATAACTCACAACTCCATGTAACTTGTATTTTATCAGAGGGAACCTAGGGTCTTGAACTTTGTCTTGATCCGATCAATGTACGAATTCTAGCATGTGAATAGATGTGTCGAAGTCAAACATGATATAAAACCACCTGATTACCAGTCAATGATGTAAACCGTTAACAGGCACGAGAGAAACCATTAGTAATGACAATGGCTCTCAAGGTACAATCACCACAATCCACGAGTGTGAATAATGAAGCTGAAGTCAAACACCCGAAGAATCATTGAATGGAAAGAACTTTTCATTGAGGCATGCAAGCTCTAAGGTACTGGAAGGTATTTTCTAGATTATCTTCCTATATAATGAGTTGAAGTCGATAGGAAGTGATCTATCGAAGGAGGGCCATAATGTATCCCACATCATCAACATGGAACAAAGGATATAGTATAGTATGTAAGTTTGATTCAGGATTGTGGTAGAAATTTCATACAATGTATAAGCAGTAAAAACTGCAAATAGGACTTCTCTTGAACATATCGGTGACACGACTCCAGAGTTTGGCAGCATTTGACTCAACACGAGATCAGAGGTCATGATGACAAAGTAGTATAATCAGATGAGAGGCAGAATGGATTTCCCAAATTGGAGAAGGAAAGTAGTAAAGTGAGGATATCCCAAAACCGACATGAGCAATAAATAAGTATCATGTTCAAAAGCGACATGCTACCTTTACAAAATACAAAGATGTTCGCTTTCATTTTTCCCCCACTATTTCTAGTGAGTACCCTACTATTTTTTATCGCAAGCTTGAAGGGGATAGCAGATGATCACCATATTAGTTCATCCTTCGGTTGAATCCATCCTAGTAAGTTTAACAAGTCCTATGAAGGAGAAACTCGATCTCGTCATAGCAAAAATTCTTGTGTCATTTAAGTTTTATGAGTCTGGCGAAGGTGAAACTTGACATATTTTTCATGTTTAGAGAGTTTTAAAAAGAGGCAAAAAAGAAAACTCCAAAGGTCCCTTTTTGTAAATCATCTCTTGAATCCGAAAAGGTAGAAAATGATATCCAAGAGAACCTCTTAGCCATGTTCGACTAAGGTATTCCTTTTTCATACAATAGTCCATCTCAGTCTAGAAAAAGGTTAGACTTATACTGAGTAGATGTCATTTCATTTACTTTAACGAGTTTGAAACCACCTGTACTTGGTGATATTTTCACATTTCGAGAGCCAGAAAAGAGCTTAAAGATGACTCCAAGGGGTTGCTTTTTTATTTATTTTTTATGAGTCCAAAAAATGATAAAATAAAACTCGTTGAATCAGTCATAATTAATCACCGTCACCATGTTCTATGACCTATCGTTGCACAAGTGAAATGTACATTACCAATTTCGAGGAAAAATATTAAAATATAAGTGAAAAATGCCCTAATTTGGTAAAAATGTCATTTAAAAACTTATAAAATCTCAAAAAAGTAAATCATTTTCACCATTTTACCATTTTGCAAATCAAAGAGCATTTTTACCCTATTTTACCTCAATCTTTAGACAGAGAGAACGATCAATCTTGGACACCATTCATCAAGTCGTTCGCTACAGGTAGGAGATTTGTCCCTTCCCTTCAATTTGGTTGTATTTTTATGAATTTTCATCCATAGATTAGGTTGCATGGAGGGCTTAGCAAAACATTATGTCGTGGGCAATCAGCGTAGGTTTTACCCATCGGACCCGCGTTGTTCACCCTGCGGAATTGTGGCAGCATGCTAGAAGCGTGGAAAAATCCATGGACAGTCGCGCTGGTGCACAATAGCATTTTTTTGAAAAATCCTCCGAGTTTAATGCTTTATTTCCATATTTTCTTCCATATAAACTCATGAAATGTTGTTTAATGGATGTTTTATAGGTTAATAAACCAAAAGTGTCGATCAAATGGGAAGAAAGACGACATGAAGCCAAGGACCATCAAGCATCCCAGGACCCCAATTGCATTGCTAATCTTCAAGACTGTGAGTTGTTGAAATTCTTCTAGATCCCTAGTATTAGGAGCCAGGTAGAGCTATTGCAGAACTTGATTAGTAGGTGGGATGTAGATCACCAAATATTCATGATCGAGGACCAAGAACTTGAAATAGATGTTGCAGACATTTATTTCATTATTGGCTTGTCTAGAAAGGGACAACAGATTCAGTGGTCTGATTCTCGCATTGGAGGAGAGAGCACGAATATGTTGATTGAAAGGCATTGTCCAGGGACTCGAAGGTCCCAAATTATGAAGATAGATATAAATACCATCACAAATCTCGCACTATGAATCTTCCTGCACACTATGACTCGAATAGTTGGGGCTCAGGCATTCCATGAAACAACAAAGTCTCATTTCCAATACGCAATCATTTGTCTAAGTCCCACGGTCTTCAACCAGTGTGAGGATTTATTGATCAATATGAAGCGCCAACTTACGAAGTGCAAGTCTAGAAGGTTGAAACAATTTGGTTTCAGATCCATCCTGGTGATGTTCTTCCAGGAACATGTGCCATTGTTTTGATATCAATGGATAGAAGTGGATGCACTAGTGTTATAGACATTTTTGGGTACTGCAACCCCAAGCATGAAATGTCCATAAACCTGTTAGTGCTTGAAATTTCACCTCAGGCTGAAAAAGGTAAACTCCAAGGCAACATCAAACCACTTAGCCTCGTAGCTAGCCCTACGGGGCAGGAGAGGGCTCTCTCCGGTCTATCTCGGCAAAGATCTTCAACGGGCGAGATAACCAATGAGGAAACACTGATTTTAGGCTAGTAAACTGATAAAAAGGTTTGATTTGGGATTTTTAGGATTTTGGTGGAAAGTTGGGGAAAGGCAATTCTGGGTGCGGGGATTGGACACAGTTTTTGCAGGGGGTTCTTTGGGGCAAGGTAGGAGACTGTACTGATGCCTTTAAATTAAGTGAATGGAGAGAAATGACCGGTGAGAAGCTAAAGAGAGCAAGAAACCTTCAAGAGTTCTCTTTAGACAGATGAAAACATAAATATTAAGCAAACTTAAAAGCAGAGCATGGCAATTATGAATTCTACTTTAACACTTCATTTTCCTAATTTGCAGAAGGAAAAGTAAGAAGATGAATCACATAAAAAATTTACAAATACAAAGAGAAACACACCATCAATACATGTAACCACAGGAATCCCAAAAAGGACTGCAAAACCCTGGTCTTTCTTCCTTTGGCAAAATTGCAGAGATACAATGAGTAATACAATAGAAGCTTTCTCCCTCAAGATTCCAACCCTCCAACCTCTGAAAATGCCTAAGAAAATACATAATATAGGCAAGCTAACACCTTTCCTTGCCTCTAGGGGTCAAGCTCATCCTTCTAGGAGCTGTTTCAACCAATTCTAAACTGAGCACTAAAATCTAGGCAGTCAAAACAACTTGTCTCTATAAGCTAGGAAACCAATTCATTCATTAAATGTTTGCTATTTCATGAATGAATCTTCTAGAGTAGGTAAATAAGTGTCATGTCATCATGAAAATACATTAATTACATCAAAGAGGGTGAAAAATCCCATCACAAGTCAAAACTGGTCAAAGCTGGGCGAATTCCTGAGTTGTAGATGAATTCCTGTGAAAACTGCCCAACGGGTCGCGCCCTCTTTCTGAACGGGTCGCGCTACTTTGGAGCTGCTTTTGAGGTACTTCCAGGTGTCCAAATGAGGCAAAAGTGGGCTTGTGGGAAAGGTCTAGATGTCTACTTTCCAACCCAAGTGGAATTTATGAATTTGGTGGTTATTTTGCCCTTCAAAATTGAAATCTCCCAAGACTGCTTCCTATGTGTCAAAAAGGTGGCAGAAAGTCATTTTTTGCTTGTTTTTTGACTTTCTGGAGGCCCAAAACTTGGTGAAATTTCTTGGGTGAACAAGTGTATCTTTGCATGAAAAATCCAAAAATGCTGAGTTTTCCCAAAAAGGAGTTGCCCAACAAAAATTTCGTGCGCGGCGCGCGACCCGTTGGTGGAGAAAACCTGTTTTTTGCCAAAAAAAACTACAAATGACCAAAAATGCTCAAAAATTTTAGAATTTTGTGCTGGAGTGAAGTCATTTAGTATCATGCTCCTTCAAGGAAGCCTCAGCCAAGAAGTGGAGGGGATCGGGACTTTTCCTTCATTTTAGTGCTTTGGCCAGCAACCTCTCCAAATGAGCATTGACCTGGAGAAACATAGCCTCTCGAGAGATAAAATCCTCCCATGGGATACCCTGCTATTTTGACTGTTTAAATGCTGCTCCAAGGGGAAAAAAACACAAGGGAGATGTTTAGGGAGGGAGAATTTTGAAGGGATTTAGGGAAAATACATATGAAAGGGGAATTTAGGGAAGCAATTATGAAACATATACCATCACATAATCATATTTTGTAGGGGTTTCATAGGAGGTAGGGTTTAGGGACTTTGATATTTTTGGTAAGGATATTAGGTGAAAATGACAAGGGAGATGGTTGGGATGTGGGGAAAAAATGGAAGTGAAAGGGATAACCTTGAGAGCATCAAAACAAAACCCTAGCTTTACTTGCATTTTGACATTTTTAAACAAAATACACATAAACTTCTCCTTTCAAATTGATGGCATTAAAACACATTTTCATGCTCATGCAAGCTTTAGCAAGCAATAAACCTTGATGATTAGAGGCCTACCTGCAACCTTAAAGAATTTTGGGGTCGTTTGGCAGTTTACAGGTGATTTTTTGTGGATGAATTCCCAACAGGTCGCGCGCGCCCAACAGGTCGCGCCAGTGTATTTTCTCAACTGGTAAGACCCCCCTGACAGGTCGCGCGCACCCAACAGGTCGCGCGCTTTTGAAGGAGGATTTTGGAGGCCTTCCCAGTGTCGGAATCAGGTTCAGGATAGCTTGTTGGAAAGGTATTTGAGTCTACTTTCCAATCCAACTAGAATTTTTCAATTTGGAGTTCATTTACCTTGTCAAAAATAAAATCTCCCAAGACTGGTCAAAAATTGCCAAATGAGGCTGCCTCAAGGAAGAGTGTTGTTGCAGTCAACTTTTGAATGCCTTTCTCAACCCCAAATTGAGATCATGATAGCTCATTGGAAAGATCTTTGTGTCTAGTTATCATTTTACCCATTAAGAAAATCATTTGGCCAACCAAGCTAGGATAAAACGTGATTTTCCCAAGGTCACTTCAAAGGTGTCTTTGATTCTCCTGAGGCAACGATATTCTTGACATTTCTCTCAAACCATGACACCTGTGCAAAAAGTGAAGGGGGTTTTTCTTCTTTGGCATGTTGTGGACAAAAAACTCTCTCAGTTTTCCAAAATTAATCTTTGATTTCTCTGAAAAATATTTTGAGTGAAACTTATCCAGATGTGTGAAACAAGGAATTTTGTCGAAATGAAGCGAAATGAAGGGGATAAGGGGCTTCTAAATTCTTGGGGAAATTTTTGGAAGTAGGGAGGGATGTTATGAAGCAGGGGAAAGTGGAATCTCAGAGATTGAGTGAGGGGAAGGGGTCCAAAAGGGAAAAACATAGGCCCAACCTAGAAAATTGCCAGGTTGTAGCTAGAAACTAGGGTTTGGACGAAAATGAGGAATTTGGCGGATCTAAGGGATGGGAAACATTTAATAAGGTACTTTAAGGATAGGGGAAGGTGTATGAACATCAGGATACAAGTTTTACCGATGATTTGACCATCCAAGAGAAATTGGTTTCAAAACCCTAGGAGAGGAAAATGACCTTACCTAGGCGCAACTGAAGCATGAACACGATGTAAAATGACTCATTAGACATTGACATGATATTGACAACCCTATGAATGATGATAGAATCAGCTGAATAATGACATGGACCGACATTTTGACAACTTTAGAAGGAGTTAAAGCAAACCCTAGACCGAATGCCTAGTGACCAAATTTTGCTTGAAAACTCTTTGAAATGACAAAATTTGACATTGACACTCTGAGACCACTTTGTATGAGCATATTTGATCACTGGAGGAAGGCTGGAAAGACTGACAATAACAAAACCAAGGGCTCCTAAGTCCCTAAAATTGTTGTTCTAACCCCTAAATGAACAAGGTCAACTGATTACAACTTCTCCCAAAATTTCTCCATGAAAAACTGCTCAAAACTGGTCAAAACAGGATCATTTCAGCTGCTCCATAGGCAAAGTGCGTTGCATCTCACCTAAGTACACTCTGTGGGTGCGTTGCATTTCAAAAATCCCTTCTATGGGGTGCGATGGGCGAGAAGTGACAAATGGCAGTGTCAATCTGCGAGGTGGAGAGACATGGAATCTTCCAGAAACTTCTCCTATGACACTTGCCTCTCTGAATTCGACCAAGGATGAGTAAGAGATCATCAATCTCCAAGTGGAAGCAAGAACTATCAGAGGGAAGACACTAATCAAATCACAAGCTGACTCATCTCCCTTACAGATATCTATATATGGATCCCTCATCCCAGAGATCCAGGGGGTTGGAATTTTGCATCTTGTAAGGAATTGCTATTGGTTTCTTGAGACAACATCATAGTGTTGGGTGATCTAAGCTTTGTATGAGGTGAAGAAGGGCTTACTTGCTGAGAGGATGATGCTGGGTCAGAACAACTGGTTGTAACTCCCTTGGCTCTTTCTTGATTATCAATAAAAGCTATTCAATTTTTCCTCCATACTCTTGTGTCATTTATGTTTTATGCATTTGTATGGTCAATTTACATCTGATCCTAGATTGTTTATGATTATAGATCCATGTTCTTGTATAGTGTTATGCTACTGTGATCCTAGAGGTAATCTGTGAAGCTGGGTATACAAGGGAGCAAGTAGCAAAAGACTATCAAGAGAGAGAGGAATCGAACTAGGAGATAAGCGCAAGACAGAGGTTGGTCTTCTTTGTTCTTCTCTCATCTATATTTCATAAAGGAAAAACGAAAGTAGCTTTACTTTGTTTGTTTCTAAGGTAGCTTACCACACCTTAGTGGGATAAGTAATTCTGTGTAGACACTTTTCCTTGTAACAAAATGGCGACTCCACTGGGGACGAATTAGTTTGTTTGTTTATCTTCCTTGTTGTTTATTTTATAAACTTACAGATGGAGCCTGAAGTCGAGCCAGGTAGCTTTCAAACTGAATTTGCTATGCAAATGCAAAGTAGATAAATGCCGCTTTAGTCAATCTCTGGATTTTGTTTATAAATTAAACAACTGATTTACAAACTCTCTGATTGATCTAGGGGGGTATTGGTGGCCACCTGCCAAGTTCACTTGGACCCCCACCATTTTTTCTCTCAGCATTTTCAATTTCCTTAATTGTAGCACAACTTACTATTTTTAGCAGTTTTTCGGGTCCTCAACTTCTGGAGCCGTTTTGAGGCCCTAAACGACGTTTTTTGGGAAATCTGGGGCAACATGGGTCCATGGACCGATGTTGCCCTTCCCAAAGTGGTAGTGCTTGGATAGATCTTTCTAACGAGCTATTGTACGCGTCAAACGGAGATCATATGCCAAATTTACGACCCCGGGAAGTTGATGTACCAATTTACCCAAACGGGGCCCACAGTTTGGCGTTTCATCTCCTAGGGTTAGGTTTTGGAATGTTAAGGGTTTTCCATTGTTTCTCAACAATAAATAGGCCTTCGAGCCTCATTGTAACACAGTTCAGAGGCATGTAGCCACCACATCTCTTCTTAGAGATAAGCTACCATCGCCCTAGCTGGTTTATTTACATTTCTGGTTGTAAGCATATTTCAGTATTTTCCATTAATGAAATGAAGTATTATTTCTGCTGCATCTTTGTGTATATGGTTATCTCTGTAATTTGTTGCGTTCCTGTTTAAATCCAGATCAGTGGTATCAGAGCGGTCTGCTTTTTCTCTGTTTTTCTTTGCATGTCCCCAACAAGGTCGAGATATAAGGAGTTAGGGCTTGAACTGGTCGAACCTTTGCAAGACCAGCCTCGCAAATCCCGACGGCCTCCCATGGCAGATGAGAAGAAAGACCAGGGGGCAGGAGATCCCATCAAAATCTTTCTCGAAGAAGCCCTCGAGCGACAACGGAACGCGATGATGGACAGCTTTGCCCAGATCCTTCAGCGGCTACCTAGAAGCGACGCATTGGCTTCCAGCAACTACTCTGGAAATGCCACACCCTTTAAGGTACAAGTTAATTTTGAAATCCCCATATTCGAGGGTCAGATAGACGCATATGCCGTAGATAAATGGTTAAATCTGCTAGAGGGTTATTATTCTGTTCATGAATTTTGAGTCGGGAAAAGATTGTTTTCGCTCTTCTCAAAGCAGCCCCCCACGTCAAGGACTGGTGGGAAACCTACTGCGAGCAGAAGGATGAAAGTACTGGCTCACTATTTTCAGCCGCACCCACCTGGAATTCATTTCGGGATGCCATCAAGGAGTAGTACTACCCTGTCGGAAGCTATGAGGATGAATACATAAAGTGGACCACGCTGCGGCAGGGAAGGGACCAAGACGTGCTGGAGTTCACCAATCTTTTCCATACCCTTCGCACAAAGTTGGGTATCAAGGATTCGGAGCAACATTTGATACTCAAATACCGTGGCTACCTGCACAAGTACATCCAAGAAGAAATACAATTCCTGAACATCTCCTCGCTCGGCGCAGCATATCGATATGCCGTCAAGGTCGAGCAGAAGTTTAAACAAAAGAAGCGAGACTTTGGATCTGTGAATCCAAAGCAGGGGAAAGGTGCCCCTAAACCACAGAACAGAGGACAAAGCCAAGGCGGGACATCCCAAGACAACCCGCCAAAGCTGCAAGCAAAGGACAGCGCCGCGAAGCCGAAAAAGGACACTCGAAAATGTTGTGAGTTCCATAAGAGCTCCACTCACAACACAAGTGAGTGTCGGGCCAAGCAGTCACTGGTGGCTGAGCTAAAGGTTTCAGAATTAGATGCATGTTCCGACTCTGAGTCAGAACCTGATAAGGGGAACGACAAAGGGAAGCATATCATTGATGCGGATCCCAACGCCACTGTTTCTACCGCCAAGATCCAGAAAAATGAACCCGAAGATCCAGAGGAGGAGGAGCGTCTCTTCCACTGCCAGATGTGGGTAAAGGGCTCCCTGATACAGTTCATTGTTGATAGCGGGAGTCAAAAGAACCTCATTTCGGCAGAGGTCGTGAAGCGGTTGGGCTTAACGACCACAGCACATCCACAACCATACACCATCGGGTGGCTTCAACAAGGACGAGATCTACGCGTGAGCCAGCAGTGTCGCCTTCCATACAACATCAAGCTCTTCAAGGATGAGGTATTGTGTGACATTGCTCCCCTTGAAGTTTGTGATGTATTATTAGGACAGCCATACTTGTGGAAGCGACATGCTGTGTATGAATCAAGGCCCCGTGCTGTTATTATTACATTGGGAAATAAGTTGTACACGATACCAGAGGTAGCACCACCTACCGCCATCTCTTTGATTACTGCAAAACAATGCAGTAAGATCATTTCCAAAACCAGGAAATTTGTTTTCCTGATGATACGCCCTCAAGGAAAGAAGAAGACGGTGGCCGCGGCATCCAGACGGGGTCCCTCTGCACGACAACTATAGATGGACAAGGTTGTGGAGGAGTATGAGGACATCTTCACCTCCACTACAGGGGTTCCTCTGCACTGTCAGGTCAAGCACTCCATCGATCTGACCCCAGGTGCGCCGCTACCCAATGGACCAATTTATCAGCGCTCTGTTCTGGAGAACAATGAAATCAAGAGGTAGATTCAAGAGCTCCTGCAGAAAGGTCACATCCGTCCGAGTTCATCACCTTATGGGAACCCGATCGTGTTGGTACAGAAGAAGGATGGGACATGGAGACTCTGTATTGACTATCGGGCGCTGAACAAGATTACTGTCCGTAATAGGTACCCGATCCCGTGGATTGATGACCTCCTGGACCAACTAAAGGGGGTGAAATATTTCAGCAAGATCGATTTGAAGCCAGGATATCACCAGGTACCAATCGAACCCTCTGATGTGTGGAAGACTGCCTTCAAATCCAAGGAGGGCCTTTTCGAATGGTTAGTTATGCCTTTCGGATTGACGAATGCTCCTACAACCTTCATGAGGCTAATGGATGACATCTTGCAGCCATTCACCAACTCCTTTGTAGTAGTATACTTGGATGACATTCTAATGGCAGCCAGAGTTGGGAAGAGCACCTCCACCACATTTGACAGGTTCTCCAAACACTGCGGCAACACAAGCTATGTGCCAATTTGGAGAATGCACTTTTGGCATGACCCAAGTTCAGTATCTGCGATACATCATTGATGAACAGGGGGTGCATGTCGATCCAGCCAAGATCCAAGTCATTCAGGATTGGCCATCTCCAACCACTCTAACAGAGCTCCGCAACTTTCTAGGTCTTGCCAACTTCTACCGCAGGTTCGTGTTAGGGTTTTCTCATATTACTTGGCCCTTGAGTCAAGTCACCAAGGGAGGGGCGAAAGCAAAATTCTTTTGGTCTGAATCTCAACAGAAGGCATTCAGGGAGTTGAAGGATTGCCTCTGCATGGCACTAGTGCTCGCGTTACCAGATTTACAACAACCATTTGAGGTCGAGATAGATGCCTCTGACTATGCTATTGGGGCAGTCCTTACTCAACATGGACATCCAGTGGCATATCACAGTGAAACACTTTCAGAAACAGTTCAGAAGTACCCCACTTATGATAAAGAGATGTATTCCATTGTACAGGCCTGCCGACAATGGAAGCATTACATTTTGGGGAAGGAAACGGTCATCCACACAGACCACCGACCCCTGCAGTTCATACAGACCCAAGGGAAATTGCAGAATGATCGCCATCAGAAGTGGTCTACATACCTGCAACAGTTCCACTTGAATATCAAGTATAAGAAGGGCAGCACCAATAATGTTGCAGATTGCCTCAGTCGACCACCGATCATGGTGTTAACCACCGTGCTCAACTCTTGTGGGCACGAGACTTCTGATTGGCCACTTCTCTACAAAAGCGACCAAGAATTCGGCCACACATACCAGACACTCTTGGAGGGTCGGCATGTTCTAGATTTTCACCTCTAGGATGCCCTGTTATGCCCTCGGTCACCTTTGTGTTCCTTCAAGCAAGCGTGCCAAGATGATTTGGGAAGCACACTGCAGTCGGGCTGCTGGGCATTTTGGGGTTGAGAAAACAATGGCAGTACTGCAAAATTATTTCTATTGGCCGAATCTTCGACAGGATGTTGGGAAGTACATCAGATCATGTACTGCCTGTGCCATTGCCAAACCGACCATTAAGAAGCACGACCTCTATACCCCGTTGCCTACCCCTAGTCGAGCTTGGGAATCCATCTCCATGGATTACATGTCAGGCCTTCCTTCCACTAAGCATGGAAATGACTGTGTTTTTGTGGTCATCGACAGGTTCTCAAAGATGGCCATTATGGCGGCATGCAAGAAGAATATCACAGCAGAAGCCACTGCTAAACTCTTCTTTGAACAAGTGTGGGTGCACTTTGGGATCCCACAGTCTATCATCTCAGATCAGGACAGTCGGTTTCTCAGCACATTTTGGTCCAGTCTCTGGTCAATGCTAGACACCAAACTCACGAAGTCCACAACCTTCCATCCTAAAACTGATGGCCAGACAGAGGTTGTCAATAGGATGATTATGCACATTCTGCGCATGTATAACTCAAAGCATCCATGCACATGGGACGAGAGCCTCCCCTATGTTCAGCACAGCTACAACCGAGCTCTTCACAGCTCCATTGGCCATAGCCCTTTTCAGGTGGGTTTGGGATTCCAGCCACTATGCCCCATTGATGTGGCCATGCCACTTGCAGCTACTCACATAAATTCAGCTCATGTCCAGTCCGAAACAGATAAGGCCACCAGCTTCATTGAGCGCATCCAACATATTCGCCAGCAGGTCCATGACATTCTCGAGAAATCAAATGCCAAATACAAGCAGCGACATGATCAACATCGGGTGCCACACAAGTTTCAGGTGGGCGACAAAATCTGGTTGCATTTGCAAAAGGAACGCCTTACTGGAGCCTATCGGAAACTGAGACCACTCCGATATGGTCCTTACACCATTACTAAGGCTATGGGAGACAATGCATTTGAGCTTAGCATTCCCCCATTCTTTGGCCTGCACCCAGTGTTCAATGTGGACCGCCTTCGGCCATACTTTCCAACATTGCTAGACACATCCGACATCGCAGAACAGCTCACACCCACAGAATTAAATCCAGATTACATGGAACAAGTTGCAACTGATTGGATCATGGATTCACAGATCAAGAACACTCGCCAATAGAATATCCAACTGTATCGATTTGTCAAAGCAGGCCAACTCCTTCAGCAGGGCAAGTGGCTCACCAGGGAACAAGTTCAGCAAAAGTTTCCTCATCTCATGGAGGAACTCAACGCAATGGGGACCATTGCTTCCTAAGGGGGGAGGAATGATACAAGGGGATATTGGTGGCCACCTGCAAATTCCACCTGGACCCCCACCATTGTTTCTCTCATCATTTTCAGTTTCCTTAATTGTAGCACAACTTACTATTTTTAGCAGTTTTTCGGGTCCTGAACTTCTGGAGCCGTTTTGAGGCCCTAAACGACGTTTTTTGGGAAATCTAGGGGCAACATGGGTCCATGGACCAATGTTGCCCTTCCCAAAGTGGTAGTGCTCGGATAGATCTTTCTAACGAGCTATTGTACGTGTCAAACGAAGATCGTATGCCAAAGTTACGACCCCGGGAAGTTGATGTAACAATTTACCCAAATGGGGCCCACAGTTTGGTGTTTCATCTCCTAGGGTTAGGTTTTGGAATGTTAAGGGTTTTCCATTGTTTCTCAACAATAAATAGGCCTTCGAGCCTCATTGTAACACAGTTCAGAGGCATGTAGCCACCACATCTCTTCTTAGAGATAAGCTACCATCGCCCTAGCTGGTTTATTTCCATTTCTGGTTGTAAGCATATTTTAGTATTTTCCATTAATGAAGTGAAGTATTATTTCCGCTGCATCTTTGTGTATATGGTTATCTCTGTAATTTGTTGCATTCCTGTTTAAATCCGGATCACTGATTGCCCCTTGTGGTAGCTCCAGTAACCTCCTTAGATTTACCCCTGATTGTTGATTTACTGATTACCATTTGCTCGGCCAAAACCCCTGAACTAAACTGCAAACTGTGACCCAGAACCCAAGCAAAGTCTCGTCTCTAGCATAGCGCAGGCTCTGTTCTGTGAATCTGAAATTCAACGCACTTCCCGAGTGTAGTAGGTGCGCTGCATTTCAAGTTCCATGTGTTACAAGTGTGCTGATCAGACTAGGCATTGTTCCTCAGTTTTGGTTTCTGTGTTCATTCTTTTCAGTTCTATTCATGAGTTTTGCTGTTTGTAATTAGTATATCTCTATTTGAAACCCCTTTCCTTGCTGATATTCTGCCTCCATTGTGCAGAAGAACTGTAAATGTTTTTGTGTATTTGTTGAGTCATTTTCAGTTCTCCTTTGCAAAAAGTAACGTAATTGTACTATCGTTCCTTGATTTGAAAGTATCGCAAGTGTCGTTTTCAGTCATAGGAGAGAGTTTGGTTGCCCTTGATAGTTGATTACCCTATTACTATTGTATTTGGTCCGAATTTGTAGTTTTTCTAGTGTCGAAAGCAAGTATTCATTTCCGAATCGTAAAGTGTTGTGATTGTCTCCATTGTTGATTTTGAAAAGAAACTTGTTAGTAATTATTGCTTGAAAAGTAATTCAGATTTGCGCATTAGCTTTCTTTTTATCATTCACATATTAAGAAAGCCGAAAACAAATACATGCATGTGCATTTGCATTTAGACCGTTTGATTGGTTTGATTTAGGACAGTGCATTTAATGTGTGCTCTTTGCTCTTTGTGAAAGAATACTGTCTCTCCTTCCTTAGTAGCTAGGATTTTCATTGCACGAAGAAGATAAAAGACTGTTTATCATCTTAGATTGCATTTTAGGAATTGTACATCTACATCTCGTGGTGAACCTGAAAGGCAAATTTCTTAAGCAAGATCAACTATAAAATAAATTTAATGAATCTAACAATGCTTTGGAACCTAACACACAACATCTAGAAGTCTAGGCTAGAGACATATTCTGGTGTCGTAAAGCCTGGCAACTGTTGTTCTCACTAATGGTTGGGTGATTCCTCCACTTTGAGACGATAAGTGCCAATACGGACTTGTGCTCCCACGTACCGTCGAGTATACTTTGGGAGACCACAATAGGCTTAATCCTTTATCCATAGGAAGCCGTCTCTGCCGCCCTATCGATCACAATGCACTGAACACAACATTCGGGAAGATTGACTGCCGTACCGTAAAAATTATTCTGTAGTTTTGTGATTGGTTTGGTAATCCCTCTACCTAGATTTCCAGAGCAGTCCGTTTCGTTCCTTTTCAGACTCCTTAATGGAAAAGGTCCATCTGAGCACTTGTCACTTCAGGATCATTAAAAATCGAAGGCGACTAGAGTCATCTTTTGTTTTTTCTCGACTCTTTAAAATTGAAAAAACAAGTTGTGTCAAAGCGTCTAAAATTTATTTTAAACAGAATAATCATCACCCTTTCCTACGTTGATCTTAGGTTGAGAAAATGGAATCCACCAACCAAGGAATTCCCCTTGGAGGAAATCCTAGTCCCTTCTCCTCTTGGGGAGATGTTGGTGCACCCCATATGGCCACATTGTCACTCCCAGGATTGACAATCGGCTTTCCCGTATGGCTCTTCTCAACCTCTGTCGTTCAGAACACCGCAATTCCTAAACAATCGAGTGAGCAACTAGACAAATTCAGAGTTACCCACCAACCTGCTACTTCCTCCAATTCTTCCTCTCCTCCCTCCTCTTCACTTGATGGGGTTGGTAAAGCCAAAAATCAAGTACCTGAGAAGAAGAAGGAAAAGAAGAAGAAAGAAAAGAAGAAGAAGGACCCAAAAGCGAAAGGGGGAAACCAAGCATCGTCTAGCGAAAATCCACACACTACACCGACCGGGCCTAAATCGCCATGTGTCATTTGCAAAGGAGACCACTATCATAGAGATTGTCCCTGCATCCCTCGGATCTTAAGGGACTGGTCTCCTTGTTTGCACAACCCGATGTCATCAACCTCTGATGATCATGTTGAAAGCACACCATCGACTAGTGAAAATGAAGCCCCAGGACAAAAAGGAAAATATAGATTTCCTTGTAAACTGTGCGAAGGCGATCATGCCGTCCACCGTTGTCCCTTCTTAGACGAGGCTAAAAGAGTTTTGGATGATCGTCCGTGTTACACTAAAATTTGTCACCATGACTATTTTCAGTTAGTATGGCTCCATCAACTATCATACTATCCTCCTTGGCAACCCTCATACCTCTGCTCTCCATGTCAAACTCCAAGAAAGAGAGAAAGTCATTAAAAATCTATATATCTCTGGGTATGCAGTTTCTCTTAGCCTTACCTGCGTGTACGCACCCCAAGTTCATAATACCTACGTACTTGTACGCTCTGTCTGTAAAGCAATGGGTGCGTAGTCCTGTAAAGGTCAAAAGGCGCAAGTTTCACTCCAAAAAAGTTACTTGTGGTCATTTCTAGAGCATTCTAGAAGCTTGTTTGACGTGTATGAAGCGCCTCCAGATGGTTCATGTATCCCTACCAAAGAGGAACTTATCCCATCAAGAGGGGAGCTATCCCATCTAAAGAGGGGCTTATCCCATTGATGGTGGACCTGAATAACTTCCTCTAGAGCACTATAAATACAGGCATTGGGCCAGAGGGAGGGGAGGTTGAAAGCTGAACATTCCTAAGGGTAGATGCTGCTGGAATTAGGACTCCCTTGTAAAGCTTGAGAGGAGAGATTCCCATCCTTTCCTAGCCTTATTTGAGAGTGGGTGAGCTGATCAAAGTAAAGGAAAACTCTTGCTGGACCCTAGGAGGGACTTTCACAACACCAAGGATCAGGTTGTAATGGTTCCTTTTGTTTCCTCTTAATACAAATGAACTCATTTTTCTCAACAGATTGTTATTCATGATTTGTTTCATATACTCCTTGGTCTGTATGATGGATATGTATTGTTTTATGAGTTTATCAGGTGCTATTTAATCTTTTGGCTTGTTAGTGAATGTAGGTTTCGAAGAGAAGGAGGAGCTCATCCGGATCGGCAAGGCTGGACTACTACAAAGCGTTGGACTAAAGGTATGTTAAGATCCCCTGATTACTTGTATTCTCAATGCATGTTTAGAGAAAGGTAGTGTTTATTTGTCTTGTTTTTTACTAGAAAGCTTTTGCTTCTAGGGAGGTCGGTTGTGTCCGCACTATCGACTCTTTCCGCATGAAAAAATGGCGAGTCCACTGGGGAACTCCATTGATGTGAATGTTTTTTCCTTTGTATAAAATTTTGATCTGAGAAAAGTCGTTTGTTTTATGGTTTTTGGCTGTCTGACTGTGTATTTGGGTGGGCTAGCTTAGGTTTAAATTAGATTTTAGTTTTTATTTGTTTTGCTAGAAGTACGTAGCCTCTGCGTTGAGCACAGTGTGTACTTGTACGCACTGTCGCTTTGTGCACAGAGCGTACCCGCACCTGTGCAAACAGGTCGCCTGCGTACCCTGTCAAAATTAAGAAAATTTCAATTTTCTTCTTTTTTGCTTTTAGATTTTGTTTTCAATTTGTTTTTTCTGCCCAGATCCACTAGTTTTCTGCCATAAATCTTCACCTAATCTTGTTTCGTCAGTGTCGAGAGTTTTAGTGAAATTCATAGAGGTTTTGCCTTAGGGTTTGATTTTTAACTGGTCCTGTAGTGACTTTGGCGTTAGAGGTTGTCAAACTTTGGATCTCCCTGGTTTTGTTCAATCCTCTTAGGAGTCAGGCTTGTCATAGAATTCACCCTTGTGAGAGACCTACCTTTGCGTCTTCTCTTTGCGAATCTTGAAAAAGTTTGTTGTTTGAACTTTGAATTTTATTCTTGAGAAAAAGAACAAAAGATTTTGATTTTTGTTTTTGACTGGTTTTTGGTTCTGCATTAACTAGTCCTTAGTTACATTTTGACTGAGTAAAACATCCAGGAATCATCTTTAGTAGGCTTTTGCCTCATTAGATTTACTTTTAGGTGCTTTTCTCTTAGATTTTCTTTTGAGTGAAATTGAGTTGATTTGATTGCCATAGCTTTTTTAACTTTGATTTTTGTTAAAGTAAGTTTTACATGCTTTATTAATTAGGAAAAATATAAAAAATATCTTTTGAAGGAAAGTTTGCTTTGGTAGCATTTGAGTCTTTGAAAGAAAAAGGAATTTTCGTGAAGTGATTAGTGGTCATGTGTTGTGTGTTTTGAAAAGATAAAGAGTTTGTTTCTTTGATTTTCATTGCCAAGAAAGTTGTCTTTATATCAAGTTTGCATTCTCCAACTCTCTTAGCTAGGGAATTCATTGAAAAAGGAAAAATTAGTATAAATCATCCTAAGTGCATCTTTTTAGTGGATTTCGGTCGAGTCTACACACCATCAGTTTCATCTCCACTACCTTTTGTCTTAAAGAAAAGCCATAAAATTAATGCTTAAAGTAAAATCAATTTAGTAACTTTTTATTTACTAGGGCTCTGAAACACCAATATAGATCAGGCTAGTGTCTTGGAGTAGGAGAGTAATTAACTCTCCAAGACAGCAAAACCAAACAACTAGCTCATATTGTGGTAGGATAAATCCAACTGTTTCATTTGTACTCTGGGAAAGCTCCTCTTAAAGGAGAAGCACGAGACCGTGTCCGAACCAGTGAGGGGATCAATCCTCCTTCATTGGGAAAGATGCCAGATACACACGTACTACAAACGGTAAACCTCGGATTATTGTCGAGGAGCCTGGGGTCAATTGTCGGTAAACCTTGGATTATTGTCAAGGAGTCGGCAAGGGAATTGAGATTGTTACTCTGCCCTTGCGTGCTATCGGGTCGTAGACTGTTCCCCCAGGTGCATTTGTTGCTGTTGGTAAGCTTAGTGACCATTATCTTTAGGATTCTACCAAGGTGACGATGGAGGGAAGATCCCACTGTACCTGGAGCAGACGTCGGCTAGACTCACTTGGATTTTCCGGGCGGTTCACTTCACTCGAGACGGTTAAAGTGGAGGAACTTGTGCCTGTCTATTCATTAAGCAGGTTACCGAGGTAACTGTTCAGCCCACCACTTCTGTACTGAATTCGGCGATGTTGGGTTTCATCTCCAACTAGTGTTTTCGGTCTGGAAGGCTACTGTTTGTGTATGGTTTGACGCCCTAGATTCTTTAGGCGTGTGATTCAAATTTGTTTGGTTCTTTAGAGACTTTAGGTGGTTTGCTTTGAGATTTTACTTTGTTTGTGTGTGCAGTAGTTAAAAGTTTTTTAACTGTGGCTGAATAACCGAGACAGTCCCGTAGACTTCGGGGCAAGTCTCCTGAGATTGTTACTGTGGCCGATTTGTTGAGGAAGTCCCGTAGATTGCGGGGCGAACCTCCTGAAGAGGTCCCGAGTCATTACGAAGGTTTGAAGGTCCTTGTAACTCCTAGTGGCAGTAAAGTAGGTTCACCCGAAGAAGGAGAATCGTCGTTGGTAGTCCATCCAGATTACCAAGGTCTAGAAACAGGTTATAATCTCGAAGCAGTTGCAGTTTCCGAGCTTGCTGGTAGTTTTTCATCTACTAGTGATATAGGCGAAGAACCTGAAATATCTGAACCTGTTACTCCAACTTCTAGTGCACCTGATTCACCTAGGGTAGAAAGAGTCATCACCGAAAATCTTCCTGCTGGTTTGATAGCTATTGAAGAACTTGCTCCAGAGGAAGAATTTGGCGTATCTATCCTTGAAGATCAACCTACTATTGATCTAAGGGAGCGTGAATCTATCTTTTATAGTCCTCCTAGAAGTACTACTTGGTACCTTTCATTAACCAATTATTTAGACAACTCAGGGATAAGTTTTTCTCCACCTCGTACTCCTTTTCCACCTGGAGGTATTTATACTCCTGTAAATATGTCTGGTCAGTTGTCCGTGTTCACTCAATCTCCTGAATCTTTCTTGTACGGCGGTCCTTTTGTTCCCTCCGGGTATCAGTCACTTTCTGGTACTTTCGCGGGAGCATCTCCTCAACCCATTGAACATGGGTTATTAGCTGGAAACAATGGTAATAAACCGTTGGGTGTAGGGAACATTTACATGATGTCAGGTTCAGTTCCTGGTTCTAAACCTCAAGGTGGCCAATTACCGCCTGGGGGGAAGCCTCAATTAACGCCTGGGGGGCAACCTCAAGGTACACAAGTTGCGTCTGGGGGGCAACATCAAGGACAGTATGTACCCATAGTACAATACATTCCTTAAGGTCAACCCCAGCCTCAATATGTACCCCAGGGTCAACCTCAGTATCAGTATTTACCTCAAGGGTATCAACCTCAAGGTCAAGGTCAACCCCAGTATCAGTATTTACCTCAAGGTTATCAACCTCAAGGTCAATACTCGAGTCAAGGTTATCAACCACCTCAAGGTCAATCATATGTTCAAGGTACGGGAACTGTGCCTTTCAATTATCAATCCTACCCTCAATCCGGTTATGGATCTCAATATCCTCAACCTGTCATGGGTCAATACCCCGGAATGAACATAGTGTGGGATCCATCGCAAGTTCGACATGTATTGCAGCCAAGTGTACAGTTGTCATCTCAAGCTGGACAACCCTTAGTTGCTGGTCCATCCCAGCAACCAGTCCAGTCTAATGTTCAAACTTTTGTACCTTCGGTAGTTACTCAGTCGCCAATTGCACCTAGTACTCCATCTCAAACGACTGCTGCAACTACCACAACATCTTCTTCTTCCACCACACTTACTTCTGGAGTATCGACAGCTTCGGTTTCTACTGTCTCTGCAACTACTCCTCAGACATCTTTACCATTGTCTAGATCTACGATTCAAACTACGGTTCAGATGCCTGTAGGACAACCTGGTTTAAGTACGGTTGTCACTAGTCAACCACAATTCGCTTATCAACCGTACCAGGGACAGTACCAATACGGGCCTGCTGTCCAACAGCCGGTTTACCAGTATCAACCGTATCCTGGGTACACTTATTAACAACCTCAGCAACCCCAGTACGGTCCGGTTAATCCTGGTTTTCGAGGAGGATACAATATCCCGAATGTGATACCTATTCCAAGTTATCCAGGATATCCTCCTCCTGGGACTGGTCTTGTGACCCAGAGTTTTAGGGATCCTAATCGGCAATTACCATTTATCGCAACTTTGGATTTACCAGACTTGTCGCGCCTAACGAACGATCCAATAAATTATCTTCTGTTTTTGCCGCCAATGCCAAATAAGTTTCCCAATGATATACCCAAGTTCGAAGGTAAGTCTGGAGAGGATCCGTCCAATCATGTGATGACTTACCACCTCTGGTGTGCTTCAAATTCCATCTTGGATGATTCGATCCGCTTACGTCTTTTCCAGCGTACGCTCATTGGTCTCGCGGCCAAGTGGTACATTGAGTTACCACGGGCCTCTTTTTACAAATTTAGTCAGTTAGCTACCTCGTTCCTAACTCATTTTCAGTTGCCGGTCAGATATGATAATGGCACGGAGCTACTAACTTCATTAAAACAGTCGACGTCCACTTATATTTCCGATCATATACATGAATGGAGACATCGACGGCGATTAGTGAAAGTTTTTATCCCGGACCAAATCTTAGCTGAATGGTTTGTTAAATCATTATTACCGAAGATTACTGAAGACGTAGCTAAGGCCGGAGTAGTTACTGAGGAGCAAGTAATTTCTCAAGCGCAGTACCTTGACTCAGTTTACACTCAGTCAGGTACGTTACATGAAAACATCCCAGATCTTCCAAAGTCAAATCAAATCGTTGCTGCTCCTTCGGGATCTCATGCTGCTGATGGCATCATTGGTACGGTAAATACTAAAAGCAAGAAGAAATCTTCAAAGAATTCTTCGCCCATTATAACCTTACTAGATTCCCCGACAGGAGAGTCTTCTCCTGAAATTTCCGCTGATATTCACGCTGTAGAGTCATCTACGGCTAAATCAAAAAACGGTGGGAAGAAGAAGGGTAAGAAGAAGGGTAAGAAGAAGGGTAAAGAAGACAAGACTCCAAAGGAGAAAACAGAAAAGTCAGAAACCAATGACAAAAAGCGCAAACCTCGATATCCTTGTCCTATTTGTGAAGAGGATCATTTTACAAGAGATTGCCCCCATCGGGCCGAGGTTGTGAAAATCGTCAAAGGTTCCTCAACTCCTGCTGTTTTGAAAGACCCATTTCCAAAGCAGGAGAGTAAGATGATAGGTTCTTCCTCGAGTGCCACTGAAGAACCCATATTGATGATGTCTCATGTAAGGATTGCGACTCGATCACACGATTATGGTAGTAAAAGTCCTGTTGATGGATCTAAAGAAGCAGAATCTTCTCATTCAAATCCATCAACCTCAGCTCCCGGTTCCGATCCACTACAGATCGAGAAACCTAACCCTGACTTAGTAATAAAACCGCCCGCCAAGGGTGTACTTCGAAGGTCTGCTTTCAATCCACATGCGAGAGCGGCCCAGAATTACAACATTGTTGAGGATTTAGCTATTTCACCCTCAGCAATGTCGGCTTTAGAAGTGCTGCAATCATGCCCAACACAGCGAAAATTACTTTTGTCGGCTATAGGAGCTGTTGATGTTCAGGACCCGAACCTGATAATCTTTGATCTAGAAAATAGTACACCACGTCTCCCTCATCAGATGGCTTTCCAGATTCCAGTGATAGTCAAAAACAGGCCTATTCATCGGACTGTAATTGATGAGGGATCTTCCACGCGTATTATGTCGATTCAGTGTTGGAGATCGCTTGGCTCTCCTTCGCTGAACCAATCCCCGACAATTCTTAAGGCCTTTGATGGCCATGGGTTCCATCCGTTTGGCATTTTACAGGATTTGCCTATAGGGGTTGAAGGAAAAACCGTTAGTCTGGATGTGGAGGTGGTTGATGCCCCTCTAGACTACAACCTTCTCTTCGGTCAAAGTTGGTCTTACACTATGACAGCGGTCGTTTCATCGGTCTTCAGAGTAATAAAGTTTCCACATAATGGCAAGATCGTAACCATAGACCAGCTGGCTTATTTTTCATCCGACCCAGCCTCTTCAGAGAGTATCCAGCATGTCGGTAAAACGACTATCCCTTATAAGGATGTTGGCGTAGGATTAGTTAAAGATGTCGGTTTACTGGGAACTTTTCCTTTTCCTCCAATCAACGCCGTGTCTTCGTTTGCATCTATTCATATGATTACTTCAGACACTATTATTTATGATGATCCTTGGATCATTCCTTCTGAATCTGAGATAGACTCATTTGGTGATGCAATGCCTTTGAGTCCATATGAAATTGCCTATGAAGCCGTGCAGTCTTTTTCCGACCCAAGTTCAACCAAAATCGACCAAATGAATGTGGTCCGTGAGGAATCCCTTTTCGCGTCAACCTCGGAGTTAATAACGTTTCCCGAAGTTGTGTCATCTGACGAACAACTTTGTGAAGTCCTGTGTGTAGACGATTTACCATGGGAAGATCTCCATCATAGATCTTCGTTTTTACCTGAGGATGATCGTTTTGAAAACGATTTCTCATCAATATTTACAGCTGAATATGTCAAAGACGCTCAGAGTCCAATGAAACATCCTGATTCAGAGCTGAATTTGGGAAACATTTCTCGCACTATTCCCATTGACATTTCAGTGAAGCCCGGAATTGTTGAACACATTCATATAGGCGCCTCGTGTTCAGATGATGAAATTCAAACATACAAGGCCCTATTTCAAGAATTCCGCGACGTGTTTGCCTGGTCCTATGAGGAAATGCTAGGAATTGATCCCTCCATTGTTGTTCATGAGATCAAGACTTACCTGGACGCTAAACCCGTTCGGCAACGTCTGCGTCAGATACACCCTCGGAAAGCGGCTACAACTAAAGCAGAAGTTGAGAAGCCGTTGAAAGTAGGTTTCATTTATCCGATCCCGTTAACGGATTGGGTATCGAATATTGTTCCAGTTAACAAGAAACAGGGAACAATAAGAATATGTATCGACTATAGAGATATCAATCGTGCTTGTCCCAAGGACAACTATCCAACGCCATATATCGATCAAATAATTGATGATTGTGTCGGCAGTGAAATATTTTCCTTTATGGACGGTTTTTCCGGTTACAACCAAATCAATATTCTACCTGCCGATCAACCAAAAACGGCTTTCATTTGTCCATGGGGGACATTTGCTTATTGCAAATTACCTTTTGGGCTTAAGAATGTCGGAGCCACTTTTCAAAGGGCGATGCCTTATGCATTTCATGACATCAAGCACATTGTGCAACCGTATCTCGATGATTTTCCTGCTCACTCCTTACATCGAGCTGATCACCTTGTCCATTTACGAGCAATTTTTATGAGGTGTAGGGATTATCGTATACGGTTGAACCCACACAAATGTGTCTTCTGCATAGAAGTGGGACGATTGCTGGGATTTGTAGTTTCAAAAGCCAACATTCGCGTCGATCCCTCGAAGGTCGAAGCTATCATCAAATTGCCTCCTCCTTCGAGTCTGCGCTAACTCCAAAGTTTGCAAGGGAAAGCAAACATTTTACGCCGATTCATTCCTAACTATGCCGAGATTACCAAGGGTTTTACCCAGTTGTTGAAACAAAATGCTCAATTCTCTTGGGATGAGATAGCTCAAAAATCTTTTGATGCGCTAAAGCACGCGTTGCCCCATGCACCGTTGCTGCATCCTCCCAACTACAACAAGGATTACTTTTTGTACCTCGCTGTCGCTCATT
This sequence comes from Pinus tabuliformis, assembly GCA_031772625.1. Taxonomy (NCBI): domain Eukaryota; kingdom Viridiplantae; phylum Streptophyta; class Pinopsida; order Pinales; family Pinaceae; genus Pinus; species Pinus tabuliformis. Next base: position 1,692,332,475 of record CM062820.1, on the reverse strand, counting down.
CCACCATTGGAATGGTCTTAGTACAGGAAGATGAATTCGAAACGGAACATGTGATATATTATCTTAGTAGGACGTTAAATCCCACTGAGCTAAAATATTCGCATGTGGAGAAATTGGCCCTGGCAGCTGTTCAGGCTGTCCAATGTTTTCGTCATTACATTCTTCTCCGTAAAACTACAGTCATTTCGGATTGCAACCCTATGATCTACATTTTGACTAAACAATTGCTAGGGGGCAAGTAATCTAAATGGATTGTTATCTTGCAAGAGTTGGACTTGGAGTTTGAAAAATCTAAGTCTAAGAAATCTTTAGTTTTTGTAGAGTTGATGTGTGATTTCCCGCGTGCTGATACGGAAACTGTGGCAGAGGAACCCATTGCGGACGAATCTCTGTTTCTCATCAGCACTTTAGATCCATGGTATGGGGATATAATCGTCTATCTCCAAAGCCAATCCTTTTGGCCCGAAGCTTCAAAGTCGAAACGTCAGAAAACTCGATTCCAGTCCCAACAGTACAAAATTATTGGAGATACTCTTTATTGTCGTGGGGCAGATTTGGTTTTTCGTCGTTGCTTAACTCATGAAGAGGCAGAAAGGGTTATGAATGACTGTCATTCTGGAGCGTGTGGCGGTCATATGTCTAGGTATGCCACAGCCTAGAAGGTGTTGCGTGCTGGCTACTTCTGGCCGTCCATGTTTAAAGATTGTATCATTGCAGTCCGAAAATGCCACAACTGTCAAGTGTTTGATCACAAGATGCGCGCACCACCTGCTCCTCTCCACCCTATAATTACCGTTGGTCCTTTTGCTAAATGGGGTATCGATTTTATTACATGTAACCCTCACTCGGCCGAGGGGCATGCGTATATCATCCTTGCGGTTGATTATTTTACTAAGTGGGCCAAGGCGATGCCTACATTCGAGGCAGATGGCAAGACAGCTGCGATTTTCGTATTCAATCACATTATTGCTAGGTTTGGTGTCCCGCAGGCGATAATCACTAACCATGGGCTCCATTTTCGAAACATTATGATGACAGAACTTACAGGCCAGCTTGGTTTACGTCATGATAGTTCTACTCCTTATTATCCCCAAGCAAACGGTTTGGTTGAGTCCATCAACAAAGTTCTAGTTATCATGATCCGACGAATCATTGGTATTCATCGGTCGAATTGGCACAACATGTTATTTTCAGCGCTTTGGGCGTACCGAACCTCAGTGAAAACATCAACAGGGTTCACTCCTTTCCAACTAGTTTATGGTTTGGAAGCTGTGCTGCCTATTGAATGTGAAATCCCATCACTTCAAATGGCTGTCGAATTACTTCCAGCTACTTCCGAAGAGGAGAAGCGTTTATTATACTTAGCTCAATTAGATGAGACTCGACGCGATGCTGCACTGGCAATCGAGACTCATGCAAAACGGATGAAAGCTCAGTATGACCGTAACGTGACCCCTCGAAATTTTTCGGAAGGAGACCTAGTGCTACTATATGATCAAGCTAACGATAAATTAGGTGCTGGAAAATTCGTTCCTATGTGGCATGGGCCCTACATTGTCAAGCGAAAGCTAGCAAAAGGGGCCTATGAGCTGGTAGATTTTGATGGGGACTCTTTGGGTAAGCCCAGAAATGGACTTTACCTAAAGAGGTATTATGCTTAAATGATGGGTATGGAGATTTAGTTAGGTTAGTTTTTCTTTCTAGCTGGTGTGTTTGTTAGAATAGACAGTGTGCTTAGCTTAGAGAGTGTGCTTTTGGTCGATATTCTGGCTCATCTTGGTTTTACTCTTGATATTGCAGATGTCGACGCCTCTCCAAACGTACATTGGATTCGCTGATGGTGCTTGTCGTAGTACACGGAATATCTCTTCCGCAGCTTGGGTTATCTATTCGCCCTCTGACGAGTTAGTTTCTATGCATGGGGTGAGCCTCGGTCAAACAACAAACAACATTGCAGAATACAGTGCAGTGATTGAGTTATTATCTGAATCTATTTCATTTGGGATTCGGAGTTTGATAGCGAGGTTAGATTCTGAACTCGTTGTATTATAGCTTAATAGAGTATATGCCATTAGAAATCTAGTGTTATTAAGGTTATTTTTGAGAGTGCGCCTCTTGGAACGTGAATTTGATTACATTGAATATCAACATATTCCAAGGTCATTAAATACATTAGCAGATGCAATTGCTTCTCGAATGTTAGACAGACATTTGCGATAATCATACATGTAAATTTAAAAACATTTCATCATACATGTTTAACAAGATAAGCCGGTAATAATGATATATATAGATAGGAGTGTGTCAAAATATACATCGTCTTCGATCATAGGTTGAAAAACACCTTATGATCGGCAAAAATGATAAGTACAAAAAACCAAAATGTCACATGTGTCTACAAAAGTGACTAGCCAATCACTGGTGGTGCTCTCTATACGACACCACTGCCCGCGCTACCCTACACAGGAACCTCCTGAAAGGTCCTGGGACTGCAACCACATAGCGCTGAAGTCGGATAGGAATATCGTCTATAGTCGTCTCTGGTATGTCCGCCGTGAGACGCTCTAGGTCCTGTTCCAACTTGGCTAAGGTCTCTGCGGCCGCATCCTGTGGGGCCGGTGCTGGTGCAACTGGTAATCTTCTCTCGAATGGCCGGAGATTGGCCGGATGCTGTGGACCTACATCTGCATTTTCAAAATTTTCACCGTCAGTTTTGAGACGATATAAAAAACAAAAAAAAATTAAATAATTTAAAAACTTGTGAAAAATGAACTACCTCTGTCGTCCCATTGTTCGCCCTGTGGAAGAACCATGTCCGGATCACCGCAAAAGTCCACTCCGGCATAAGGAAAATCCTGGATCGTAAAGACCTGGTCCTCCAACCAGTGAAAGTAACCCGCAGGAAATCGGACAACTCCCGCTCCCTCATTAGGATGTCGGGCCATCACCGCAACCCATCGCATCAACTTTGGCTCCCGAGGAGGCCCAAATGCAACAGTGAGATGCTGTGGGATCAGCATCGGAACCCTCTCTAGGGCAAAGCTCACAACTAGAGGCCCATACCCAAAAGTCTTTAATTGCCCGTTCTTTGCCCTAGTCAGTTGGCCTTTCATATTGGCCAACACAGCGTCACACCAGTTGAAAATGGTGCCTCGGTAGCAATCAATCGCCATCCGCATTTGGGACCCGGTGGAAATATGCAAGGCGGCTGCGCCGCAGAGTCTGGTAACCGTAAAGGCAATTACCATAAGTTCAGGTAGGGATATGTATTTGATTTCTATCCCTTTCTCCTGGTGCTGATTATTGCACCACTCTAGCCGGAGGCTAGCAAGGGATTGGCCACCCGGCCTAGTCCCGGACAGAGTCAGTTGCTCGCCCCTATTAGGAAAACCAGTGAGAAATATATGTCTGAGGGCTCTATCTCGAGCTGGTGCCCTCCGATGTAAAAATATTGATCCTGAACGTTCCACCTTTCAACCAGCCATTCTAAGAATCGCACCTGGGCCCTCATGCCAGGTATGGCCCAGTATTTGTAGAGACCACATGCCTTCAAAGAATCAATGGAAGGTTGATGATCTATTGTGGCCAAATCAACATCTTCGTGTTCTCTTTCGCGCCAATCAAGCATGGTGGGCAATCTACACACCAGAAAACATTCATTAGAATTCATTAAATAAAAAATTAATGGTTTAGTTTTGAGATTTGGGGTTTTAAATTTACTTTGCACGGAGTACGCACCCCGCTTTCAGAAAACAGAGCGTGGGTACGCAGCTGTTCTGAAGGTAGGCTGCATACTCCTTCCATTTTCCCTGGGGCACCTGCGTACCCCGAAAAGCAGATCTTGAAACCCCGAAGCCCCCAAAAAATAAAACTAGGGCTTAAAATGAAATTCTAAACGGATGAAAACAAAGAAGAGGACGTTGTGAAATACCTGAAAGAGACGACGCTCGATTCCGACGGTCGGATTCTCCTCAAAATCTACGTGAAGTTTCTTGCCAAAAGCCCTTTTCTCTCCCTCAACAGTAAAATGGTAAAAATAACATGGTAAAAGGTCTTTTTATAGGTTTTTTGGATAAATGAATGCTAAGTTTGTTTATTTTTTACCATGGAAGGATATTTTTCAATGTACTTTTGCCTATCTTAAACAGGTATGAGTAATGTGTTGTTTTTGTGCAGGACAAAAAGACTTTCAGGGAAAATTATCATTTTTCACAAACCAAAACATCAGAGTCATCTTTTAAGCCCTTTTATGACTCCTAAAACATGAAAAGATTATCGAGTGTTTATTTTACACTCATTAAAACGGAATTAAAAGACGGTCCCCTTATAGCTCTTTTCTGACCGTAAAAAACAGGAAAAGATTGCCGGGTTTTTGTCGTTTCAAACTCGATACTGGAAATAAAATGACGTGTCCTTGATCGCTTTTTACTTTTCAGGTCAGAGGCACTAATCATGAAAGTACTCCTTGGTCACAAGATCAAGCGGTTCTCTCAAGTATTATTTTATACTTTTTCGGGCTTGGGAGACACAACTTTACGAAAAAGTTCAACCTGGAGTCTTATTAAGTTTTTTCAGAATCTCTAAAAATGAAAAACGCCGAGTTTCTCCTATACTGGACTCGTTAAAATTTCACAGTAAAGGACCTGTTCGATTACAAACAGGAACGAACCACTCCTTCTTAGGGTTCGAATCAAAACTAAGTTGGACTCATCCGAAGGATGACCTTATAATCAAGCATATGTTATCCTCCTCAAGCTTGTTAAAAATAAAGAGGTACTTGCCAGAAATGGTGGGGGAAAAGAGAGAAAAATGAGCCTATTTTTTATCCTTTGTCTCAGAAGAAGCCTTATTACCACTCTTGAACACGACACTTTTCATTCACCTGGGTTGGGAAATCCTTTGCCTCACAGTTGATCAAACCACATTGAAAGTCTTAAGCCGGGTATTAACTTTGGGTCAAATGTCACCAAGCCATCTGTCGTGTCGTTATGTGTTCAAGAGGTCTCTGCATATAAACCATTCATCTGCAAATACCCGTCATCCATTTTGACCATCCCTGAGTCAGTCCTTACAACTACATTTCTTCAACTTGATCTATGATTTCGTGTTGTGGGCTTGCCTGCAATGGTCCGCTTTCTATCGACATCAGCACATTATCTAGAAATATGACCTAGGAATCGTTAATACCTTGAAATCTGCATGCATCAATGGCAGGTTTCTCGCCTTTGACGACAGTTTACATCATTGACTTTCGATCGAAGGATTCCGTGAAATGTTTGACATCAACTCATTCATTCACATTTCATGGATTGTACTGGGTACTTTGAGAACCATTGACATCACCGGTGGTCTCTCTCACACTTGTTAACAGTTTACATCATTGACTGGTAATCAAGTGGTTTCTACCATGTTCGACATCAACTCATTTATTCGCATGGATAGAATCGTGCCTGTTCAAAAAGTAGAAATGAAGACCCTGGATCTAGTTTCCACCATCCAGGCTGCGAGGAATTTTGTATTCATTATACAGTAGACTAATCATAAACAGATGGCTGCGTCCATACTGTGTCTACAAAAGTCTATGATTATGATGTACTGTAAAATCATTCCTGTATCAGAGCAGTAGATAGTCAATTAGTTAAAGTTTTCAATCTGAGTATGGGAATGCCTACCTCAGCGATGATATGATCTTATATATGTATTTTGTGTTGAATACTTGCAGGTTCCAACTGGGCTCTCCACAAGATAATCCTTGAAATGATAAAGTACTTCACCCTTCGTAGATTATATGAAACCCTAATCTACTACAGGCTTCGCACTTTAGGGGGCAATCTGTTACACTAAAATTTGTCACCATGACTATTTGCAGTTAGTATGGCTCCATCAACTGTCATACTATCCTCCTTGGCAAGCCTCATACCTCTCCTCTCCATGTCAAACTCCAAGAAAGAGAGAAAGTCATTAAAAATCTATATATCTTTGGATACGCAGTTTCTCTTAGCCTTACCTGCGTGTATGCACCCCAAGTTCACAATACCTGCGTACTTGTACGCTCTGTCTATAAAGCAATGGGTGCATACTCCTGTAAAGGTCAAAAGGCGCAAGTTTCACTCCAAAAAAGTTACTTGTGGTCATTTCTAGAGCATTCTAGAAGCTTGTTTGACGTGTATGAAGTGCCTCCAGATGGTTCATGTATCCCTACCAAAGAGGAACTTATCCCATCAAGAGGGGAGCTATCCCATCCAAAGAGGGGCTTATCCCATTGATGGTGGACCTGAATAACTTCCTCTAGAGCACTATAAATACAGGCATTGGGCCAGAGGGAGGGGAGGTTGAAAGCTGAACATTCCTAAGGGTAGATGCTGCTGGAATTAGGACTCCCTTGTAAAGCTTGAGAGGAGAGATTCCCATCCTTTCCTAGCCTTATTTGAGAGTGGGTGAGCTGATCAAAGTAAAGGAAAACTCTTGCTGGACCCTAGGAGGGACTTGCACAACACCAAGGCTCAGGTTGTAATGGTTCCTTTTGTTTCCTCTTAATACAAATGAACTCATTTTTCTCAACAGATTGTTATTCATGATTTGTTTCATATACTCCTTGGTCTGCATGATGGATATGTATTTTTTTATGAGTTTATCAGGTGCTATTTAATCTTTTGGCTTGTTAGTGAATGCAGGTTTCGAAGAGAAGGAGGAGCTCATCCGGATCGGCGAGGCTGGACTACTACAAAGCGTTGGACTAAAGGTATGTTAAGCTCCCCTGATTACTTGTATTCTCAATGCATGTTTAGAGAAAGGTAGTGTTTATTTGTCTTGTTTGTCACTAGAAAGCTTTTGCTTCTAGGGAGGTCGGTTGTGTCCGCACTATCGACTCTTTCCGCATGACAGTCTGGTTTCACCATTACGAATTCCTCCTGGATATAAAAAACTCTTGTCGAGTCCATCACTAGTTGAAAATCCGGCTGACCTGCCCAGGTGGTCGGCCGAAGCGTCTATCATTGAATACAAACCATCTGAACCCATACCAGACGAAAGTCAAAAGTTCGAGGCGGCAGTTGACCCTGTCTTGCCTTCAGAGGTTCCATCTTCAGATGATACAGTCACAGAAGAGAATAAGGATGACACCGTCCAAATTCTTTTTGTAAGCACATACTCCGATGAACATGAGGGAAATTTACCCATTCCTTTACCGCACGAAGGAAGTTCGTCAAAATCGAACCCGACCGTCTATTCGGTCCCACCTCCGAGCAACCTAGTTGTTTCCTTCGACTGGAATCAACTTTGCAGACCCCGTTTACTGGCTAGTGTACCATTCCGAATCATTGCTCAAATATATAAAATGGTTATGGCCGATACCATCCTAGATGAAGGGGCTTCTGTGAGTATCCTTTCCTCGACTGCTTGGAAAGCGCTTGGTTCGCCATCGCTTTTGCCTGAGATGAGAAATCTAACAGGCTTTGATAAAGGAACCAGTCGACCGTTAGGGATCCTTCCTAATATGCCCATAAAATTGAGAGGGAAAACCATTCACATGAACGTAATGGTAGTCCAAGGACCCCTGGATTATAATCTACTCCTTGGACGAGAATATATTTATTGCATAGGAGCCATTGTCTCATCACTCTTTAGAGTAATGTGTTTTCCGCACGAAGGAAGAGTGGTCAAGCTCGTAGACCAGCTTTCATTTCTCGGATCACGCATAGAAAATAGTCATATACCATCCCTGAATGGTCTTTTCACACAAGGAATGTCTCATCAATCTCCAGTCCGTCCACCTGATGAGCGCGAGTGATTCAGGGGACATGACTGAAACCCAGGGGGCATGCACCCTGGTCTGCTTCGGCAGGAAAACTTCAGGTATAGGGTAGGTTTCCGAGAGAGATATATGACTAGTCTATACTTCTATCCATGATTGGAAAAGGGATTTAGACTGGAATAAGATTCCCTCGTCAAAGTTATGTGAGTGGAGGCATCTGCATCGCTCACCTTTGTCTATTTCGGTAGACATCGCCGAAGAAATGTTTTGTTTGCGCTATGAATAGAACAGTCTTTTGTAACCTGAAAGAGATAGAACTTTCCTGATAAAACAAATGTTTTGTCGGTAGAACAAAAGGTGACATTGAAGCTTTATTTTATACCTGGGGGCATGCAAACCTTTTGGCGTGCAAGCGAAGAGCGACTATTTTTTTTTTTTAAATTTATAGGTCCTCTAACCCTTTAAACTCGTAGGATTGGTCGTTTGCTAACTTGCATAAAGAAAGGATGTGGGCCAAAACTCTAAAAATTTCCGTTTTCATATATGAGACATTCTTATTATACGACTGGATTAATCGAGCAGTTTTAACACATAGTTCAAGCTCGTTAAAAAATAAACATAAGTCATGAGCAAATGTTTCTCCCTGCGTTTAAGCTCATTAAAAAATGAACTATTTCCCGGTAAATAACCATCGTGAATGTAGTACTTCAACCTTTAAAGCCTTGGTCGTTTTCTCATCATCACCTCCACTCTGTATTGGCCGATCATTCACCTCCATTTGATTGTTTACCGCTTTTGAGGAACAGCTGCGAAGAGTGATCCCACTAACCATCCTTGTAACATTGTCGTGATTGGAAAATTCCAAACCTTACCTGGAATCAGCTACTACCCAATTTTATCACTCGTTCCTCAAAAGACGAGTCTCCTTTAAGCTCTTTTCAACCGACTCATAAAATATGAAAATATTTCCGAGCCATTTGCCTCTCCAGCTCATTAAAGGGACCGGAAGTGCTATCCCTCCTTTAGATTTTAATCTTTTTGGACCTGAGGGATTATTACACAAAAAGATCGAGCGCTTGTTTTGTTCGGCTCGTTAAAAGTGTCGAAAATTCATCCCTTCTGTATTGTTTTATACTTTTTCAGACTTAAGGGATTAGATGACGAAAAAGGAATTTTGGATTTTCCTTTACGTCCCTTTTCAGACTCTCTAAAATTGAAAAGGACCGAGTTATCTTTGTCGTTAAACTCGTTAAAACTTAATAGTGACAGACTTGTCCATAGCAGACAAGAACGAGTTTCACTATCGCTAGGCTCGTTAAAACATAGCGATGGGTTTGCCCGAAGGGAAAATTATAGAACAAGCATATGTTATCCTCCTCAAGCTTGACAAAAATAAAGAGGTACTGGTCAGCAATGACTAGGGAAAAATTGGGAAGAAAACTTGAAGAAACTTTGTTGGTAGCAAGTCGCTCTTGAACATGACACTTTCACTCCGCATCCAAGTCGGGTTGGGTTGTTTCATTCACCGGTCACATCACCATGGTCCCATCACACCATCCACATTTGGGATTAATGCTACCAATCCATCACGTCAGTGTCGCCGATATGTTCAAGAGAAGTCATTCAGAGAATTCACCTGTGTCTCACCCGCTACAATACCTTCACACTCCATTCTTTCATGACCACCACCCTGAACCTTATGTCATCAGATCGTTTTCACCTCCATTAAAATCATTTGCTCCGTTCCGTGTCATTTATGTGGGATTCATTGAGGCCCTCCTGTGACGGATCGATTCTTGTTGACATCAGCTCATTATCCAAGAAGTCGATCTAGGAACACCCTGTTCAGTACTTTGGAGCTTGCATGCCTCAATGGCAAGTTTCTCACTTCTGGCGACATGTTTACATCAATGGCCTTCGACCGAAAGATTTTTCGTGGTGTTCAACGCCAAGTCCTTTATTCACACCATGTGAATTGTACTGCAGTACCTTGAGGGTCATTATCATTATCGGTTATTCCTCTCGCACCTGCTAACAACTTACATCATTGGCTGGTAATCAGGCGATGTCTTTCCATGTTCGACTCCAGAACATCTCTCACATGGATAGACTTGTACTTTGAGTGAAGATCAAACGAGATTGAAGACCCCGGATCTAGTTTCATCCATCCGGGCTGCGATATATATTCAAGGAAATAAAGACATCAAATGTACATTATTGCTGCACAGATAATCATCCAATCAAAGGGATGATGGCTCTACCAGAATCATCAGTCTACACTCAGACGATTGTCTGTCCTATGTACATGAAAATGAATTCATAAAGCTGAGCATGGGAATGCCCACCTCAGCTAGATCATGAAAATATTATGAAGATAATGTATTGTATTGTATCTTATTACAGGACCGTCTCCTCCAAGCTTGAAAGAACTTCGGATCCTCATAATAAAGCATTTCACCCGACATCAAAAGATTAACGACCTCATGCTTTAGGGGGCAACTATTATAGACATTTTTGGGCACTGCAACCCCAAGCATGAAATGTCCATAAACCAAGGGCTCCTAAGTCCCTAAAAGTGTTGTTCTAACCCTTAAAGGAACAAGGTCAACTGATTACAGCTTCTCCTAGAAGTTCTCCATGAAAAACTGCTCAAAACTGGTCAAAACAGGATCATTTCAGTTGCTCCATAGGCAAAGTGTGTTGCATCTCACCTAAGTACACTTTTCATTTCAAAAAGCCCTTCTATCGGGTGCAATGGGCGAGAAGTGACAAATGGCAGTGTCAATCCGCAAGGTGGAGAGGCATGGAATCTTCCAGAAACTTCTCTTGTGACACTTGCCTCTCTGAATTCGACCAAGGATGAGTAAGAGATCATCAATATCCAAGTGGAAGCAAGAACTATCAGAGGGAAGACACTAATCAAATCACAAGCTGACTCATCTCCCTTACAGATATCTATATATGGATCCCTCATCCCAGAGATCTAGGGGGCTAGAATTTTGCATCTTATAAGGAATTGCTATTGGTTTCTTGAGACAACATCATAGTGTTGGGCGATCTAAGCTTTGTATGAGGTGAAGAAGGGCTTACTTGCTGAGAGGATGATGCTGGGTTAGAACAACTGGTTGTAACTCCCTTGGCTCTTTCTTGATTATCAATAAAAGCTATTCAAGTTTTCCTCCATACTCTTGTGTCATTTATGTTTTATGCATTTGTATGGTCAATTTACATCTGATCCTAGATTGTTTATGATTATAGATCCATGTTCTTGTATAGTATTATGCTACTGTGATCCTACAGGTACTCTGTGAAGCTGGGCGTACAAGGGAGCAAGTAGCGAAAGACTATCAAGAGAGAGAGGAATCGAACTAGGAGATAAGCGCAAGACAGAGGTTGGTCTTATTTTTTCTTCTCTCATCTATATTTCATAAAGGAAAAATGAAAGTAGCTTTAATTTGTTTGTTTCTAAGGTAGATACCACACCTTAGTGGGATAAGCAGTTCTGTGTAGACACTTTTCCCTATAACAACTAGTGCCCAGAGATCCATGGTTGGTGAGGTAGGGTGAGCTTATGCCTCGAAAGGGAGGTGGTCAACGGATGTCTTTTCCCCCAGCATTTTTTGGGTGGCTATGACAACAACTAATCATGATAGATGATTAGGTATATGCTGGCATGGGTTTCTAAGGAGATCCTGAACTTCTACTTCCACCAGGTGCACAGTGGACCGATGCAGGTAAAAATCAGTTTTTAAAGTTTTGAAGTTTTCAATTTTTTTTTATATGTGTTCTGAGATCTGAAACTTGTGATTTTGCAGATGTTGGACCATTGAGACCCCCAGGCGTTTCTCCAATAGCCAGGCAAGGGGCACGCTAGATATAGGATGCTCCTTATTAGGAGGGAGCATATATGATCTTTGAGGTGGAGTGTAATCTTGAAGTCCTCACAAGGGGCATTCGAGAATATGCTTCGGTTGATGAGATTACATTTCGATATCAAAGGCACACCGTAGGGGTACCTGCCAGACTACGTCAGTTACTGAACCAAGTCATTAGAGTTGTGTCATGCTATCATGAGCACCATGTGGGTGAATAGTCGTCTCTTAGTCTTTATTTTCTGCACTTATGTAGGCTTGAGAAGCCATGTGTCTCAGAACACAGTTTTTGACATTTTGATGTAATAAACTTTTTGCAAACACTCTATATATATATATATATATATATATATATATATATATACATGTTTTATTGTTGTGTTCACTATGTGATTGTTTTTATTTTACATATGTCGCATATGTCTATCTAATACATAATTAGCCAATGTATTTGTTAATGTCTTCAAACGTCTTAGAATATGTTGATAATTGATATAATCAAAATCTCGTTCCAAAAGACGAACTCGCAAATACATTCTCAAAATCTGAGGGTCTCTAACTGAATATTGTTTGTAAATTTGTAGTACAATGACCTATGAATCAAGATTAACGACTAATTCTCTGATTCCAAGAGCAATGGCTTCTGACAAAAGCTTGATAACCGCACTATATTCGACAATGTTATTAGTAGTAAAACCTAAAAATATGCCTTGTAAATTCACTAACTTACCATTAGGGTCATAGATTTCCCATGCGGCGGAAGATAAATTATCTGTACTACGGAAATCTCCTTCATTAAAACTGACATAAAAGTTTGATGACATCTACAAACCAAGTAGAACACATGGCAAGCAAAGGAACACATGTTTGCAAAAGCAAACAAACACACCAAAACCAAACCCCACACTAATGTACAAAGTATTTAAACGAAATCACACATAATACTTCTTGAGATGAAGCCCATTTCCGAGCTTAGCCTACTAATTTCCTTCATAGTAAACCAACTCATAGGCACCTTTCTGTAATACTAATTTAACAATGTAAGGCCCATCCCACATTGGTTTTAATTTCCCTACTCCCAATTTATCATGGGCTTGATCATATAATAAGACCATGTCACCTTCCGCAAAAAAATGGGGAGTAACATTTTTATCATATTGTTCTTTAACTCATTTCTTTTGAGCTTCAATTACTAACGCAGCAATACGGCGAGTTTCATCAAGCCTTTCAAGGTAAAGTAATCATTCCTCCTCCGGCAAAGTGTCGGGGAGTAATTCGACAGCTAGTTTCAATGAAGGAATCTCGCATTCAATCGGAAGGGTTTCCTCTAGACCATACACCAACTAAAAGGGTGTGAATCCAGTTATTGTCTTAGCTATGATTCAGTAAGACCACAGAGATTAAAATAGCATATGATTCCAATTTTGTTTATGCATCCCAATGGTACGTTGAAGCATTGTAACCATGACTTCGTTGACTACCTCAACTAGGTCGTTGTCCTGTGGATAGTAAGGATTTGAGTTGTCATGACGCAAACCCAACTGAGAAGTAAGCTTTGTCATTATATAGTTTCAAAAATGAGAGCCGTGGTCAATGACGATGACTTGAGGGACACCAAATCGAGCTATGACGTAATTGAAAAGGACTTGAGCCACAGTTTTACCTTCGAAATCATACGTGGGCATCACCTCAACCCATTTAGTGAAATAGTTGACGGGGACGATGATATAACCATGCCCCCCATTCGAGTGAGAGTTACATGTCATGAAATCAATACCCCATTTGGCAAAGGCGCTAACGGTAATAACTGGGTGCAAGGGTGTGGGTGGGGCGAATTGTTTGCGGTCATAAATCTGGCATGCATGACATTTTCGGACTGCTAGAAAGCAATCTTTGAAGATCGAAGGCTAGAAGAAACCGACATGAAATTTTTTTGAGTCGTAGCATATCCCAACATGTGACCACCACAAGCCCCAGAGTGACATTCATTTAAGACTCTCTCAACTTCTTCAAGTGTTAAACATCGACGAAGGATTGAATCAACACCAACACGATACAAAGTATCTTTGATCATTTGGTAAGGTTGGGATTGATGTTGGATGAGTCGATGTTTAGAGTTGGATAAATCTAATCGAAATTTTTGGGTCTGGAGATAGGTAATTATATCTCCATACCATGGATCGACAGTACTGATGAGGAAGAGAGTTTCATCAGGAATCATCTCATCGGATGCAATAGATGTGGTTACAAAAGGAAGGTCACAAATTAACTCAGTGAAAACTAGTGATTTCTTTGATTTAGCTTTAACAAATTCCAAATCTAATTCTTGTAAGATAACAATCCATTTAGAATACTTTCCCCCCAGCAACTGATGATTCAGAATGTATGTCATGGGGTTGCAGCCGGAAATCACAGTGGTTTTTCGTAAGAGAATATTATGTCGAAAGCATTGAACAACGTGAACAGCTGCTAAAGCTAGTTTCTCGACATGGGCATATCAAGTTTCTGCATCAAACATATTTTGACTCAAGTAATAAATCACATATTCGTCTCCATCATCAGTGTGTTGAAGAAGTACCATAGAAATAGTACTATCAGTGGCGTCCAAGTACAAGAAATAATCACAGTGATAATTTGGGGGATGCAGTAAAGAAGTACTAATGAGGGCATTCTTCAGTGCATTGAAGGATTTTGGGAAACTGCATCCCAAATGAATGGGATCCCTTTCTTCAAAAAACGTGTAAATCCCTTGGCAAGTTCGGCGTAATTCGGGACAAAACAATGACGGAAATTTTCTTTCCCTTGTAAGATTTGCAACTGATGTAAACAATATGGAGGAGGAAAATTCATGATGGCCTCCACCTTAAGGGAATTGATCCAGATGCCTTCCTTGGATACGACAAACCCTAAGAGACAACTAGATTCAATGCAAAAGACGCACTTATGTTGATTTAAACAAATATTGTAGTGTTGACAATGACGAAAAATCTCTCGAAGGTGATCAGGATGGTCGTGACGCTTAGCAGAATGTGTTGGTAATCCATCTAGATAAGGTTGAACGATATGCTTAATATCATGAGAAACACAATACAATGCTCATTGGAAGGTAGCACCAGTATTCTTAAGGCAAAAAGGCATTTTTTTGTAAGTAAAGGTTCTCCAAGGACAGATGAAAGTCATTTTATGTTGATCGGTGGGAAGAATGTTAATCTGGTTGTATCCAGAAAAACAGTCCATAAAGGAAAACATCTCATTCTCGTCACATTCATCGATCATTTGATCTATAAATGGAGTCGGATAACTATCTTTAGGAAATTCCTGATTGATATCATGATATTCAACACAAACATAGATAGTTCCTTGTTTCTTAGTCACAAGAACAATATTTGAGACCCAATATGTCAATGGAATAGGATAAATGAAACCTGCTTTAAGAATTTTTTCAACTTCTACCTTTACGACAACTTCCTTCTAGGGTACATGGGATGAAGGCATTGACGAACAAGCTTCACATCTAGATAAGTAGGAATCTCATGCACTACTATACTCGGATCTATGTCAGGCATCTCTTTGTATGACCAAGCAAAGACATCACAAAATTCTTTGAAGAGGGTGGTATAAATCTTGATCTCATTCGGAGAACAAGAAACCCCAACATGGATATTTTTGACAATCCTTGGTTTGACAGAGATGTCGATAGGCATTGTAGCTGAAATGTTCCCCATGTTTCCTTTAGACAACACTTCATGAACCAAAATAGGTGTCTGGAGTGGATGAGTCGGTACATTGGAAACAAGGGTTTCTAGACAAGAAGAGATCTCACTAAGGCTTGGGAGAAATAAGGAACGATGATGGGCATCATTCCATGGATTTTCCTCAAGAGACATAACTTATGTGATACTCTCATCAGTTGGAAATGTCTCATTCAAAGGATTCAGAGAATCCCAAGAACCGAGCCAAGGAGATTGTGAATATGCGTCTAGACTCAGACTAAAATGATCAAGACTTAGTGATTAATTAATTATTCTCAGAGAAAAATACGATAATTAATGATTTATTTATTTATTTTTCATAATTGGGTCAAATATGACAAGGAATAATAATTGAACAATGGTTTAATTAATTATTCCTAGAAGAAAATCAAATAAATAGTGATTTATTTCATTATTATTCATGGGTTTAACTATAAATTACTTAACAAA
The DNA here is from genome assembly GCA_031772625.1 of Pinus tabuliformis. Classification (NCBI taxonomy): domain Eukaryota; kingdom Viridiplantae; phylum Streptophyta; class Pinopsida; order Pinales; family Pinaceae; genus Pinus; species Pinus tabuliformis. The sequence continues at coordinate 1,692,316,648 of CM062820.1, read as the reverse complement.
GGTGGTTTATTAAGTAATTTCTCACAGTGAAAGCAATTTTACTATGGTAAAATTGGCTTTACATGGTGTACTTCGATCCATGTAGTAAATTACACTAGATGATCAATTTTTTGGTGATAACAGATTGCCCCCCAACGTGCAAGTGTTAGGAGCAAAACGTATGACCGAAGTACGTTGTAAAGACACAATCACTAGACAATAGAGGGGATTCAGAGAGAGAGAGAGAGAGAGAGAGACCAATAAAGATGAAGTGAAAGAGGATAGGGAAAAAGGAGGCGAGACTAATGCAATTATCCTTTTATGTTGTGGTATCGGACCTCAATGAGGCGGGGTAGGCATACCCATACCCGTTGAGATAACTTAGTACAAAATTAATGGTGCGCTTAGAAAATAAAAACTAAGCAATGGAGTACATGCTGAATGGTACATGACATGTTGGCATAACAGAGCCAAAAACTAATACAATGTGTCCCATATGCATAATACACCTGGAAAAATATGAGCCAGGACTGAATACAATAATATCTGAGTACATGAGATATAATCGCCCTTCCCTCAAAAATGGGTGGGAGGGAGTGTAGAACAACTAGAGAAGCCCTGCTGAACAGGGAAGGGCTCTGCAAAACTGAATGGATCATCTAAAAGAGACATGCATGCTATGAACACTATGATCGGTAGGAACTGAACACATCAACTCTACGGAACTGCATCTGAGGTTGTAGCATAATAGGAACGCATCCAAGCATGTGCGGGGCTACCTAAAGGGCCACCCCCTCATGAGGTCTGAAAAATCTCACACACATCCGGGAATCACTAGTACAATCAGCTGCATCATTGGTCCATCAAGTGTATGAATCACAAACATGAAATGACCAAGTCAAAGGGAAATAATGAGTCCCTTTTCTCGATCAGAAGCGTCAAACAAGAATAGAAGTTAGAACCAAGATACACCACCCTTTAGGCCTTTCTTCTGGAATAAATGAGTTGATGTCGACAGAATAGGGCCCGCGATAGATGAGGCAGTGAGGATCCTCAACTAATGCATGGGGGAAACTAGTAATGTGACTGATGGAATGATACCAGGGATAATGGGAAAAATGTTATTGGGGGACAAACTAACGACTTCCCTTGTTAGAGCATAAAGTGCGTGGTTGACCTAGTAGCGACTGACTCAACTCCAGATGGGATGGGGACAGTATGACTGGAGGACAAAAGGAGAAACACAGGATGAAAAGTATGAAAATATGGATGGAATACTATGACATGATATAATGGGACATGAAACAAACTCCATGAATGCAAGGGTGACTCATCACGGATGCTCTGAACAGGGGTGACTCGATGACACTGCCACACAGACTAGGCCCAGTGGAGACCATCAAAACATGAGTAAATGTTTGTTACTTATGATGAAAATTGACACATGGTACAAAAATTATGAAGAGGAGGAGGACCTCAAAGTACAAGTGTCTCTTTATGATGAAATTCGATTTTGAGAGGCGACGAAGTGACCCTTCTTGGAAAAATGACTTCCTAGTGAAGTTTCAAATCATAAAAAAATGAGGAAGACCCATTATAGAGATCGATGAAAGATTTCCAATGGTCCTAACAGTTTCTCAAACTGAGCTACGGTTTGGTCACAATGGGTGACAGAAAAATTGTGGATTTTTCTATGAAAGGATGTTTTCCCTCCAATTTGGATTCATTTTCTAAGTGAGCTGTGGTGAATTTGGAGAGGAAGAAAAGGCCCTAAATCTTATGGAGATTGTAGCGGATAAACAAACCATCAGAATCAGGATCTGAAACTTTCAAGTAGGTGGCCTTACTCATCTCTTCAATTTCAATGGTTTATTTACTGATTTTTGGTACCTGGAAGCTCCCTGGGAGACCTGTGCTCCTCTTCACGGCCGCATTGCACTTTTTGGGTCGAGAAGTGCAATCTTCTCACAGGACTGTTATAGACATATTTGGGCACTGCAACCCCAATCTTATATGTCGATAAACCAAGGGCTCTTTAATCCCTAAAAGTGTTGTTTCATACCCTAAAGGATCATGGTCAACTAATTACATCATTCCCAAAAAGTTCCACCTGAAAAACCACTCAGAACTAGCCAAAACTAGACCATACTGACTGCTCCACTTTTAGGGTGCAATGCATACTGACTTCTACACTAGCCAGGTGTGATGCATACTAAAGAGGCCTTCTGTGGGGTGCGATGAGCGAGGATGGACAAATGTCTGAGACAGTTTGCTAAGTGGATTCTCATGGAATCTTCCAAAAACTTCTCACATGACACTTTCCTCTCTGAATTCGCCCAGGGATAAGTAAGAGATCCAAGAAATCTCCAAGTGGAACCAAGAAAATCAAGTGGAATGCAACTAATCAAAAACCCAAATATGAATCACACCCTTGTAGACATCTATAAATCAATCCCTCATCTGAGAGATCTAGAGGTTGGAATTTTGTAATTTGTAAGGAAGTGTTGATAGTTTATCTTTGAGAAAGAGCATTGTATTGTTGGGTTATTTTGATTTTCATGAGGTGAAGAGGGCTTTGGTGCTTGGAGCATGATGTTGGATCAGACAGTTGGGTTGTCATTCTCCCTTCTATTTTAATAAAGTTCTTTGAGTTTTCCTCCATACAATCGTGTATTTGTGAATGCTATTGTATGTTTAATGTATTTCTGATTCTACATTATTTATGATATAATAGATCGAGATGCTTTGATGGTGTTTTGTTTCTTTGTTTCTACAGATATTCTCTAAGCGAGACGAATAGGAGAGGAGTTGCAAGCTCTATCAAAGGGGAGAGAAATCAAGGAAGGAGTCAAACGGAAGATCCAGGTTGGTCCTTTTACTTCTCTCTTATCTATCATACATAGAGGAAATCGCAAATTACTTTGATTGTTTATTTCTAGGATAGCTGCCAATCCTAGTGGGACTATTTGTTTGTTTGTTTGTTGTTGATTGTTTGTTTCATAAACTATAGACAGAGCCTGAAGTTGGCCAGATAGCCTTCGAACTGCAATTGCAAAGTAGATGAATGCTGCTTCAGTTAATCTCCAGTTTAGTTTATGATTTGAACATCTGACTTACAAGCATTCTAGATGCCCTTTTGGTAGCTCAATAACTTCCCAAGATCATACCCCTATACTTTGTTCTTTACTGTCCATAATAGCTGATCTTAACTCACCGAAATCAGCTGCAAATTTGAGCCAAAATCCATCTCAGTTGCGCTCCCTGGCCCATCGCATTGTCTACCACTGGAAACTAGTATGCATCGCACTTCCCGAGTGTAGCAAGTGAGATGCATCCCTGTTTCTGTGAAGCACAAGTGTGATGACTGAGTAATCCTATTTCTTTCCTTGAAATTTGGGTTTTCTGTCCTTGTTTTTGGCTATGTTTGATTGTTTTGTTTCTTATGAATAGTATCTCAGTACTGAAGCCTCCTTACTTTACATAGACCAGCCTCCATTGATTAGCATTAGTAAATGTTTTTATCTATTTGTCCATCATTTGCAATCCTTTATCGAAAAGTTGTGTAAATAGATCTGTCATTTTGGTGAAAAAAGTTTCGTAACTGTTGCTTTGTGTCAAAAAGAGGAGTGTCGTAAAGTCTTCCTCCTCTAGATAGTCAATTGAACTTTTTGTCATGTATTTGATTTGATTTTTTTATATTTGAAGTGTCGAAAGAATTTTCTATTCGAAATTGAAAAGCGTCGTTTAAGTCTTCCTTTCATTTTGAAAAAGAAATCGTCGAAAGGTTGCTTTGAAGAAAATATTTTAGATATATACTTAGTTTTCCTTTTTTGGCATTTCTCACGTTAAGGGAATGAAAAACAAATACATGCATTTGCATTTGCATTTAGACTGTGTGCAAAAATTGATTTAGGAAAAGTTCATTTAGTGTGTGCTCTCTGCTCTTTGTTTGAAAGAATCGTAATCTTCTTTCCTTAGTAGCTAGCATTTTCGTTGCTAAAAATAAATAACGATTGTTTATCATTTTAGATTGCATATTTAGGACTTTTACATCTACATCACGCAGTGAACCTTTGAAAGGAAAACTTCTAAGCAAGATCAACTCTAAAATAAATTTCTATGAACTTAACAACGCTTTGGAACCTAACGCAACACATCTAAAGGTCTAGGCTAGAGACGTGTTCCGGCGTCGTAAAATCTAGTAACTATCGTTTTTCATCGAAGGTTGGGTCTTTGATACGACAAGTGCTAGCACGGACTTGTGCTCCCCGTACCGTCGAGTATATATTGGGAGACCACAATAGGCTTATATCCTTTATCCATAGGAAGTCGTGTCTGCTGCCCTATCGATCGCAATGCACTGAACACAGCATTCGAGAAGATTTACTGCCGTACATAAGTCCTTGGTAATTTCTCTTTAATTTATCACCAAGGTGTATTTTGCAGTTTTGCGATTGGTTTGGTAATCCCTCTGTCTAGATCTCCAGAGTAGTCACTTTCGTTCCTTTTCGACTCCTTAAAAGAAAAGGTCCATCTGAGCACTTGTCACTTTAGGCTCATTAAAAATCGAAGGGGACTAGAGTCATCTTTAGCTTTTTCTCGACTCTTAAAAATTGAAAAAGCAAAAGTTGTGTCAAAGCATCATTAAAATTTATTTAAATTCGAAATAACATTTTTCCCCTTAATTTTGAGTTGATCTAGTAATCCGCAATCGTGGAGGAAAGTCAATCAAAACCCCGTCGTTCGCGGAGACTAGCGAGTCAACCATCTTTGACTCCGGAAACGAAACCATTCCAGGAAAAACGGTCTCATTTAACTGAGTCCAATTCACCTGATTTATTTGAAACTTGTGTTTCAACATCATTAGAGACTACAGTTACTCCGATCATTTCTGGTACATCTGCCTTTAGAGAAGGAATTCCGCAGTTGCAAGAGGACATTAGAACTGATCCTAGTGTAACGGTAGACACTTCTATACCTGAAACAACTCCAGATAGAGCTGATCTAGAGACTGAAGTTCACTTACCTGAACATCTGGAAGTTGATTTCCAGAATTCAGAAGGTGTCACCCCTCCGGTATCTGTCACTGCAGAAGCAATACCTTCTTCGGCTCCAGAAGTATTTTACGGACCTGACGGTCTACCTCTTCCACCTGGACTGATTGCAATAGAAGAGATAGTAGAGGATCTTCCATCCAGTACCCCATTGCATTTTGGAACTGGGATTCACTTATATCCTTCTAATCCTGAAGTTAGTTCTTTTAATAATCCTTCATCGCAAGTTCCTGTCGAATCGCTAGAAAATATTTTGGATAGACTAAACATGTCTGAACAACCATCAACATCTAGGATTGTATCTTCTGATACAACTACAACAGAGCTTCCTACTGCCATTCCTACAATGTTTGCTAGTATACCATCTGTCCCAGCTAGTTACCAATCACTAGCTAGAGTCCATTCAAGGGCTGTTTCGACAACATGGTCTATTCCTATTTGTTCATCCGCAATCCCATTTGGTATTTCTTATGTTGAAACTCAGCAAATTGATCCTGCATGCCAATATCAATTTGGGCAGTCCAGTCTTCAAAGACCAATATATCCTTTGAACACTGGACTGCCGCCATATGGAGGGCAGTATGCTTTTTCATTGTTCCCTCTTGGAGAACAACCATATGAGAGTTTACAACAAAATTCAGGTCAAACTAGAATTACATCCAGCGGTTGGGTACCAATACTGCCTCAACAACCAAGGGTTGTATATTCAATGCAATCGACCCAACCTGTGTCGAATATTCCCACTACACCTGCTATTGTGACTGTGTCGCAAGTACAAGCACTGCTTGTTGTGTGTCAACCTCAAGTCTCTCAGGTTGCAATACAACAGCCTCTTGTCTCTACGACTCAATCACAACCTCAGGTTAGTGCTTCTTTACCTGGAACAACTCAGGCTCAAACGGGTATGATTACTCCGCATCTTGGTCAATATTCCAGTATTGGGAAACAACAAATGGTCCAACAACCATGGCTGGTACAATACCAACAACTACAATTCCAGCAAACCTACCGAGGACCTGAGCAACAAGGCTTTGTAGGTAATGGACAACCGCATTTTCAAAACGGTTATCAACAACCATACTATAATGGTTATGTCCAACAACCTTATCAAAGTTACTAGCATCTGATACATTATTCTAGTATGCAAGACCTACTGCTCAGGTGATTCCATCTTATCCTAGGTATGCTTTGCCTAACCTGAATCAATAGTTGCCTTTTGTGGCAACTCTAGAATTACCAGATTTGAGCTGGCTGACGAATGATCCAATTGCTTACGCCCCTTGGTGGCCAGCGATTCCTCATAAACTTCCCTCCGATATTCCTAAATTCAATGGAAATCCAGGTGAAGATCCATCGAATCACATAATGACCTTTCATCTGTGGTGCTCATCTAACACCCTAAATGATGATTCGATTAGACTTCACCTTTTTCAAAGAAAGTTCACTGGTCCGGTAGCAAAATGGTATATTGAATCTCCTAGAGTTTCGTTCGATAACTTTAGCACCCTTTCCACTACCTTTTTAACCCATTTTCAGTTACCCATAAGGTACGAAACGGGGATAGAACTCCTTACCAACTTTAAACAGACAACAGCCACTCACATATCTAATCATATTCATGAGTGGCGACGTCGTCATCGAATGGTAAAGACGTATGTTCCTGATCAGCTTTTAGCTGAATGGTTTATTAAGTCATTATTGCCCTCTATTACTGAGGATGTGGCTAAGGGAGGAGTTGTCACTGAAGAGCAAGTCATTGCTCGTGCACAATATTTAGACTTGATCTATACTCAGTCTGGCACACTCTACGACAAAATTCCTAACGCTCCTAGACCGAGATTTTCCGTTCCCCCCCTCCTAAATTAAACAAGGACTCTCATGCCAGTGATGGCGTGATCGGTACCACAAGCACGAAAACCGCAAAAGCTCCATCTAAAAAAGCGCTTTCAGTTTCTAGTCAAAAAGAAAATGAAGAACCTCTTGCCTTGGAGATTAATGTCATGTCATCTGACAAGGGCAAGAATCCAAAGCAACCAGGGGGCAAAAATAAAGAGAAAAATAACAAGAAGAAACAGGAAAATTCACCTCTTGAAAAATCTTCTCAAAACCCTACTGGGCAAAAGAAACCTCGTTATCCATGTTACATATGCGACGACGAGCATTTCACGAAAGATTGTCCACATAAAGCTGAGGTTATGAAATTTTTAAAAACTTCAAGTACCTTAGTGGTGTTGACTGATCCGTTTCCGAGCCCAGAAACCAATTTGGTTGCTATCGATCATGCTTCCCCATCCCAAGTGCTTATGCTATCCATATCAAAACAGAAAAATGATGTGTTGATATCAACAAGGAATAAAGATTATGGGAATCCATCGTCGTCGAACAACAAGGCTACAAATCAACCCAGTAGTTCGACAACAACTTCACCTAAAGTTGTTCCACCCATCATTCCTGAATTAACAATAAAGCCACCAAAGGGAGTAGTACATAAATCGACATTTAATCCTCGTGCTCGAGCTGCACAGAATTATAATATAGTGGAAGATCTGGCACAATCACCATCCACTATGTCGACACTTGAAGTACTACAAAATTGCCCCTCCCAAAAGAAGGCTTTGTTATCAGCAATAGGTGGGATTGACCCAGCGGATTCCAATCTTGTGGCCTTTAACCATAAAGGATATGAACCTCAGTTACCGGCCCAACTCACTTTCCTTATATAGGTAAAAGCCCTCAATAAAACTGTTCATCGAAAAATCATTGTTGAGGGGGAATCTACCTGTATTATGTCAATGAGTTGCTCGAAAACTTTAGGTTCACCACCCTTGTCACGATCATCAACGACATTAAAATCATTCGATGGAAGAACATACACACTGTATGGGATATTAAGTAACTTGAAAGTTGAACTGGGGGGAAAGACAATAGAAATTGAAGTCAAGGTAATTGATGGAAACCTTGACTACAATATCTTGCTAGGAAGGCCCTGGATTTATGCTATAGCAGCTGTTGTGTCAACATATTTTAGAAAGATTGCATTTCCCTTCCAAGGTGGAATTACAATCGTTGACCAACTAACCTTTTTCCCCAACATTTCACAAGCTACTGGAAGCATTCCAATGATCCATGGAAGTTCTCAATCGCTTCAACATGTCGGAGTAGGTCTCCTAAAAGACCCTTCCTTAATGGGTACTTTTTCCCTCCTGCCTCCAAGTAATCTGGCGGAAATGGCCACAGTGGAAACCTGTCATATGATATCTTCTACGTCATCGAAGATTAGGAAGAACTCTAACCATTTTGTGGATCATCAAGAAGTGTTTCCCCCTAGCCCCATAGAATCATTGTAGCAATCAATCTTCTGGGCCTAGGCAGAAAACCCAAAACAACACTCGGTGAGTGTTTGGATAGATAGGTCTCTAAAGCATGGTACCTCTTCAAATCCTTGGTCTCATATACATTCTATAGACGAAGGAATCATTTAGTCTATGATGATAGGAGAGACGTCGTGGGAAGATTACCACCATCGTTCCCACCTTCAAGATAACAATGAAGATTATTCAAGCGACCTTAATCATCCTTCAGTCTTTGATTTTCTATCAAATACTGTAAATACAGTGGATTCCAAGTGAAATCTGTCCAATATTGAAGAAACTATAGCCATTAATATCTTGACCAAACCTAATGTTGTAGAGAATATTCATGTTGGCAAATCATGTTCTTCATCAGAACTGGAAATTTACTGCGCTCTCTTTCGCGAATTCAGAGATGTCTTTGCATGGTCATATGAAGAAATGCCAGGCATTGACTCAAGAATTGTTGAACATGAAATAAAGATGTATCCAGATGTCAAACCAGTATGACAGTGGCTTCGAGCGGTTCATCCGAAAAAATCCGTCGCAATTAAGGCAGAAGTTGAAAAACTTTTGCATGTTGGTTTCATTTACCTTATTCCTCTCACTGATTGGGTATCGAACATTGTTCCTGTAATGAAAGAACAAGGAACAATTAGAGTGTGCATTGATTATAGGGATGTAAATCAATCTTGTCCAAAGGAAAACTATCCTAGACCCTTCATCGACCAAATAATTGATGAATGTGCCACATGCGAAACCTTTTCATTTATGGATGGATTTTCCGGATACAATCAAATCAATATCCACCCATAGGACCAGTCAAAGACTACATTTATATGTCTGTGGCGCACATTCGCATATCACAAATTACCTTTCGGTTTGAAGAATGCAGGGGCAACTTTTCAGAGGGCAATGAACTACGCCTTCCATGACATCAAGCACATTTTTCAACCGTATCTCGATGATTTAACGGCTCATTCGCGAAAGCGGACTGATCATCCGCAACATTTAAGAACCATATTTCTACGTTGCCGACACTACAAGATACGACTCAATCCACACAAGTGTGTGTTTTGCATTGGTTATGGTCGATTACTTGGTTTTGTAGTTTCTAAGGACGGAATTCGACTCGACCCCTGTAAGGTTCAGGCAATCCTTGACATGCCTCCACCTTCAAATCTGCTTCAGATTCAGAAACTCCAAGGAAAAGAAAACTTTCTGAGGAGATTCATTCCGAATTACGCTGAACTTGCTAAAGATTATACTCATCTTTTGAAAAATGAAGTACCCTTCAAGTGGGATCAGGTTGCGCAAGCTTCCTTTGATGCTTTAAAAGATTCCCTGATAAAGGCATCATTAATGTATGCTCCTGAATATCAAAAATACTTTAACTTGTATCTCGCAGTTGCAGATACAACCATCGCTATGGTTTTAGTGCAAGAAAATGATGGAATAGAACATCCTATATATTATTTAAGTCAAAACTTAAATGATACAGAAAGAAAATACTCCTATGTTGAAAAGCTAGCTTTAGCAGTTGTTCAAGCAGTACAGAGATTTCGACACTATATACTCTTTCGCAAAACTACCATTGTGTCAAATTGCAACCCTATGACCTACATTCTGTCGCATCAATTACTGGGGGAAAATATTCCAAATGGATAGCCATTTTGCAAGAGTTTGATCTGGAATTCACCAAATCCAAATCAAAGAAGTCTCTCATCTTCACGGAGTTACTTTGTGACCTTCCATCATCATCCAACGATTTAACATCTAAAGCATCAATCGTGGATGAGACTCTGTTTCTGATATCATCAAGCGATCTGTGGTATGGAGATATACTGATCTATCTCCAAACCCAAACTTTTAGGCCAAACACCTCTTGCTCAAAACAACGATGTATTCGATACCAAGCAAAAGACTACATGATCGTCGGTAATACACTTTACCACCATGGTGTCGATACAGTTCTACAAAGTTGCCTCATGCATGAGGAGGCTGAAAAAGTTCTTAATGATTGTCATTTAGGTGCATGTGGGGGGAATCTATCTGGTTACGATACTACACAAAATATCTTACGAGCTGGTTACTTTTGGCCGATTATTCAAAGATTGCATAATTGCAGTCAGAAGTTGCCATGCTTGTCAAATTTTTGATCGCAAAACCAGATTACCACCTGCACCATTACATCCAGTAGTTGCTATTGCACCATTCGCTAAATGGGGCATTGATTTCATGACATGTAACCCCACCTCGGCCGGGGGGCATGGATATATTATAGTCGCTGTCGACTATTTTACAAAATGGGCCGAGGTGATGCCTACATTAAACAAGAGCGGCGAAACGGCTGCTCTTTTCTTTTAAACACAACTTCAAGTCAAACATCATCTCTAAATGGTCCTTTTGTGTCAAGAATGTATCTTCAACCTTCATTTCATCCACCTAATTACCACGAGTAGTCTAGTGAATGAAACAAAGCTTAGGGGGCATGCACCCTTGTCTATTTGGCAGACGAACCCAGCCGAAAAAATAAGTTTCCCTGTGAGTTATGTGATTGGTCTCTAACACCTTTCACCTTCGTCTATTTTGCGGAAAAAGTGCAGGAAGGGTTTTGTCTAACCACTGACAGAAAATCATCCTACTTAACCACAGTAAGTTTCCGTATGGTTACCTGGAGACTCTCCTTTTCTTGGTGCCTGGGGGCATGCAAACATTTTTATGCAAGCAAAAAACGACCAATTTCATTTTTTAGCTTTTTAGTTTTTTAACTTCTTAGGTTAGGTGATTGGTCTAATCCACCATTCACCATTGTCTGTGCTACGAACAAGGCAAAGGAAGGGTTTTGCTGTTAAAACCGTCCTACCTAACCTTAGTAGTTCCTTAGCTTTTTAGTGTTTTTTAGCTTTGTAGTTTGGTTGTTTCTAGCCTACATAAAAAGGCTATGAGAAATGTTATCGTATGGTTCAAGCTCGTTAAAAAATAAACCTACCAACAGAGCATATGTTCCCCCAGAGTTCAAGCTCTTTAAAAAATAAACCTACCTTTGGTAAATAACCTTTATGATTACGATTACATCAACCTTTTGAGCCTTGGTTGTGTTCTGCCATCACCTCCATTCTTTTGGCCGATCATACGCTTCCACTTGATTGTTTACCATTTTGAGGAACAACTGCGATGAGTGGTCTTGTTAGCCACCCTCTTCACATCACCATGTTTTGAGAAGTTCCAAGATTACCCGGAACCAGTTGCTACCCCGGATACCACTCGTTCCTCAAAAAATGAGTCCACTTTAAACCCTTTTCAAACTCGCTAAATATGAAAAGATTTTCAAGCCATTGGGCTCTCCAGCTTGCTAAAGTGATTGGAAGTGCCATCCCTCCTGTGTATTTTAAACTTTTTAGACCTAAGGGATTAACTAATGAAAAAGTTCGAGCGCTTGTCTTTTTCGGCTCGCTAAAGTGATCGGAAAAGTCATCACTTTTGTATTATTTTAATCTTTTTCAGACTTAAGGGATTATGCTATGAAAAATAACTACTAGAGTTCTATTTTGTCCCTTTTCAAACTCTCTAAACATGAAAAGGACCGAGTTGTCTCTGTCATTAAACTCATTAAAACAATAGCGACAAACTTGTCCACCTAGACAAGAATGAGTTTCACTGTCGCTAAACTCGCTAAAACATAGTGACAGGTTTGCCCGAAGGGAAAATTATAGAACAAGAATATGTTATCCTCCTCAATCTTGACAAAAATAAAGAGGTACTGGTCAGCAATGATTGGGGAAAAAGGGAAGAAAACTTGAGGAATTTTATGGTAGCAGGTCACTCTTGAACATGACACTTTCACTCCATCACCATGATTGAGTCGGGTTGGGTTATTTTGTTCACCAGTCATATCACCATTGGTCCTCCATACCATCCATCTTTTGGGGTTAACGCTACCAATCCATCTCAATGTCACCGATATGTTCAAGAGAAGTCATTTAGAGAATTCACCATCCATTCAATGCCTCATCCACTGCAATACCTTCAACCTCCATTTTTCATGACTGCCATTCCTAAACCTTGTATCATCAGATCGTTTTCACCTCCAAAAAATCATTTGCTTCATTTCGTGTCGTAGATGTGGGATACATTAAGGCCCTCCTACGACGAGTCACTTCTTGTCAACATTAGCTCATTATCCAAGAAGTTGACTTAGAAACAACCCTTTCAGTACTTTGAAGCTTGCATGCCTCAATGGCAAGTTTCTCACTTCTAGCGATAGGTTTACATTAATGGCCTTCGACCGAAAGATTTTGCGTGGTGTTCGACATCGGATCATATATTCACACCACGTGAATTGTACTGTAGTACCTTGAGGGTCATTATCATTATCGGTGATTCCTCTCGCGCCTATTAATAGCTTACATTATTGGCTGGTAATCAGGAGATGTCTTTCCATGTTCGACTTAAGGACATCTTTTCACATGGACTGACTTGTACATTACGCGAAGATTGAACGAGTTTGAAGACCCCAGATCTAGTTTCATCCATCCAGTGTGTGATATATTCAAGGATATAAAGACATCAAATGTACACAGAAGCTGCACAGATAGTCATCTAAGCCAGGGAAGATGACTCTTCATAAGAAGAACTAGTCTACAACTGCAGACAATTATCTGTCCTATGTACATGAAAATGAATTTATAAAGCTGAGCATGGGAATGCCCGCCTCAGCTAGATCATGAAAATAATATGATGATGATGTATTGTATTGTATCTTATATAGGTCACCTTCCAGTTCGAATACCTCAGATCCTCATGATAAAGCATTTCACCCGACATCAAAAGATTTACGACTTCATGCTTTAGGGGGCAACTATTATAGACATATTTGGGCACTGCAAACCCAATCTTATATGTCGATAAACCAAGGGCTCTTTAACCCCTAAAAGTGTTGTTTGATACCCGAAAGGATCATGGTCAACTGATTACATCATTCCCCAAAATTTCCACCTGAAAAACCACTCAGAACTGACCAAAACTGGACCATACTAACTGCTCCATTGTCAGGGTGCGATGCACACTGACTTCTACACTAGCCAGGTGTGATGCATACTAAAGAGGCCTTCTATGGGGTGCGATGAGTGAGGATGGAAAAATGTCCAAGACAGTTTGCTAACTGGATGCTCATGGAATCTTCCAGAAACTTCTCACATGACACTTGCCTCTCTGAATTAGGCTAGGGATGAGTAAGAGATCCAAGAAATCTCCAAGTGGAACCAAGAACAACAAGTGGAATGACACTAATAAAAAACCCAAAGATGACTCACACCCTTGCAGACATCTATAAATGGATCCCTCATCTGAGAGATCTAGAGGATGGAATTTTGTAATTTGTAAGGAAGTGTTGATAGTTTGTCTTTGAGAAAGAGCATTGTATTTATGTTAGATTTTAAGCGTCTCTGGTTGTTTCTTGTAGCATGATCCGGATTATCCATAGTATCATGTTTAATTTGTCGACGTTTCAAACCCCAAAGGGGGTCCATCCTCAGGACTAATTTTTAGAATATGATTGATAGTTCTTTTGAGAGAAGAATTATGCGACCAGAGTATAAATAAACCTAAATCTTGATAAATTTTATATAAAGAAGTCGACCCTCATGTATATGAATATTATAATAAATTTAGTTTAATTGATTAATTTTTATTTTTATTTTTATTTTTATTGTTTTACTTGATTGATTTTAAGTAAAACGATTAAAAAAAAAATAAAAATTAATTAATTAAACTAAATTTATTATAATATTCATATATATGAGGGTCGGCTTCTTTATATAAAATTTATCAAGATTTAGGTTTATTTATACTTTGGTCGCATGATTCTTCTCTCAAAATAACTATCAATCATATTCTAAAAATTAGTCCTGAGGATGGACCCCCTTTGGGGTTTGAAACATCAACAAATTAAACGTGATACGGTGGATAATCCGAATCATGCTACTCCGAGCATTGTATTGTTGGGTGATTTTGCTTTTCATGAGGTGAAGAGGGCTTTGGTGTTGGGAGGATGATGCTGGATCAGACAGCTAGGTTGTAATTCTCCCTTATATTTTAATAAAGTTCTTTGAGTTTTCCTCCATACAATCGTGTATTTATGAATCTTGTTATTTGTGAATGATATTGTATGTTTAATGTATTTCTGATTTTGCATTATTTATGATATAATAGATTGAGATGCTTTGATGGTGTTTTGTTACTTTGTTTCTACAGATATTCTCTAAGCGGGACGAGTAGGAGAGGAGTTGTAAGCTCTATCAAAGGGGAGAGAAATCAAGCAAGGAGTCAAACGAAAGATCCAAGTTGGTCCTTTTGCTTCTCTCTTATCTATCATACATAGAGGAAATCAAAAATTACTTTGATTGTTTGTTTCTAGGATAGCTACCAATCCCAGTGGGACTAGCAGATCAAAAAGACACTAGTTTTCCGGGAAACAAGGACATAGGTGAAAACCTACGAGCTCGCTCCTTTTGGGCAGAAAACTGCGATTTGGGGCTGAAAAGAGGGGTGGTATGCTGGCCTGGTGGGGGTTGTATGTTGATCAGTGTAGACCATTATTTTCTTCTCTAAACTGACAAGACATGTGGTGTTTTGCATGCATGGCAAAGTTAAAAATAAACCGGTGTGAACAAGACTTGGATGCTCTTCGATCTGAGATCCAGGGGGACCAGGGGGTTTGAGGGGCATTGGCTCGTTATGGAGTTCTCAAGTTGGTAGAGAACCCATTGATGAGGGTAGGTGAGCCCTTTCTGTCGAGAATTGTGAGTTATTGGGATCCAGACCAGGAGGTCTTTGTCATGCAGGGACACAAGATTGAGATCACATTACTGGATATTTATTTCTTGACCAGACTGCCTCCCCTTAGAGTGGTGGGGGATATTCATCTGGTGTTGCCTCGTGGGAGGAACATTATTGAGTTTGTGGAGTGCCATTGTCCACGGGATGTACGTGTCAAGGGCACGACTATCCCGATTGGTGATCTAGAGCGGCTAGAGACATAGGTTGTTGCCGCAGTTGTGCTACAGGTCTTGGGAAGCCATGCATTCCACCACATCACTAGTGGGCAGATGATGCTGGTAGAGAGTGTTTTGGCTGAGACCTACTATGGGTGGGCCCAGATGATGTTGTCATCGGTGAAACGACAGTTAAGTCTATGCAAGAGGCAGGTGAACCGTGACTGCACTTTTGGTATAGTACTGTGTGCATTATTCTTTGAGAAGATACCCACCATCCGTCCTCATGTACAGATCCAAGATGGGGGCCCACAGGAGCCCAGGATGCGCCATTGGGGGAAGCTACTGCGGAGAGGAGGAGGAGGGGGAGCTGGATGGGTGTTCTGACCTGCGTTTTTCACACATTA
Organism: Pinus tabuliformis; assembly: GCA_031772625.1. Taxonomy (NCBI): domain Eukaryota; kingdom Viridiplantae; phylum Streptophyta; class Pinopsida; order Pinales; family Pinaceae; genus Pinus; species Pinus tabuliformis. The sequence goes on along the minus strand of CM062820.1, from coordinate 1,692,300,863 downwards.
GAATCAGATGCCCCTCTACATTGATGATTACCCTTATAGCGGGATGAACTACCAAGGAGATCCTGACTTCACACTTCCACCCGGGCGAGCATGGGGACCAGACGGTATGTGTTAAGTCATTATTTTTATGGTGAATTTTATATTTTTATCACATGTATATGGTATTGAGTGTAAATTATATGGTATGAAGACATAGCACCAGTAAAACCAACAGGATATGCAGGTCGAGCGGTAGTGCCTAGGGCTGCAAATCATGGGACATCATCATCACATCAATATCCAGAGGATAATGGGATACTCATTGATCTACATCGTGTTGGAAATAATACTGAGAGGGGGGGTGAATCAGTATTATCAGATTAATAAAACCTTTTCAATTTCCTACTCAGAAACATATACGCGACTTCTGTTAAGTGAACCAGCGTGTACACACGACTGTGTCTAAAGCAACTAGCGTATATGCAGATATCTTATGATTCAGTTAATCTTATCTTCAGTAAATGCATCAGAACATTATTAAGCAATTTAGCAGTAAACAGGTGCAGTATAACAGAACAGAATCATCACACAAGAGCCACACACATGAACACCATGATATAAGGTGGAAACCCAATGTGGGTGAAAACCACCTGCTGCAATTCGTCTCTTTCTTTCTTTAATGAGAAACTTCTTTTACAATATACTGGTGCAGTCCTTTACCAGTATGCAGGCTACAACCTGCAGAGGGCTACAACCCTCTCTCTCGTTTTCCAACTACTTTTGGAAGGGAGCTACAACCCCCTCAGCTCTTGTACTAGCTGATCCATTTACTAGTACGTAGGTGCTGACCCTACAACCTTCAGGGACCACGTTTCATCAATTTTCAGACTGGATCCAAGAGTACAAAGCAAACATTACCGCAATACAATCATCAACTTATACTTGCATCAAAATTCATTAAACAACCCAATACCGAATCACTGAAACCCTGTCATCAAGAACACAGAACCCAAACCAGAATCTAGAACTCTGCAATAACCACCAGAATCAGCAACAACCTGAAATATCAACCCTTATCATGCATACGCTACTTCACTGTACCAAAACCGCGTGTATACGCGCTTTCTCCAAAGGCAACCCGCGTGCAGATCTAGAAATGATTACTTCTGCCTTTGCTGTCAGATCCGACCCTTACCAAGCGTCCCGAACAGATAACCAACAATACCAGATCCTCTCACTGCGTCAGCCATACACAATCCATACACCTTTGTCTAGTGATCTTCTCCTTATATAGCTTTAGGCCTTGTTCAATACCAAGAGCCAAAACCATAGAAACACAATACCATCAACTTCAATACTAGGGATCGACACGCCCGTCGAGACACAATGGTCCGAAACCATAGGCACAACTTCCAAGGACTAACCGCCATGGACCAAAGGTACGTTTCCACATACACGCGCTTTTGCTGAAGCCAACCTGCGTGTACACGCTGATTTTCCTTGCTGAACCTGCGTATATCTCTTTCTTGTCCTGCTGTACTGAGATCTGTCTTCTAGTTAAGTTGTCATCACCTGTACCAGTCTCTGAGCACCTGTACCAACCTTCTGAGTGAGTTGCCATCAAGGACAACACTTGAATCATAATGCCAACAATCTCCCCCTTTGGACTTGATGGCAACCACCACACCAAGTCACTCTCCCCCTTTGACATCAAGGGCAAAGGGTGGACCAAGATATTCTCTTCCTTGGTATACCTTCTGCTGACCATACTGCTGTCCATACTCCCCCTGAGTACATGCTGAAATCTCCAAATGTGCTCCCCCTTTGTGTATGCCAAAGTGTACCAATCTATCCATCCTGCTCTTGCTGAATTGTGCTGTTCATGCTCCCCTTGACTGTAGGCAAGATCTGTAAAAGATGTTCTACAAGAAGAACAAAGACTTATACATCATAGAAGACCTTCCTATCACCAAAAGACTCAACATACATTCATCACCCAACCTAGTGGGGATATCCCAATATTGACTCATTCACCTAACCATGTGAAGATACATGATAATACATGAACATTTCATCATTCATCCCAGGCATAGTGGGGAAACCAACACAGGCCGTTACATGACCTTGACATCATAAAAGAGATACATGACATAGTGATGAAATATCTAGACCAAGACTTATGAAAGCCACCAACAGCATCATGATCTGTACCATCAGCCTGCAATATCATTCCTAAACAGTAAGATGTATCATTTAGCTTCATAGACTTTATCAACACCTTCTAACCATAATGCCAACAATGCATTATTCGAAGAATATTCTCCCCCTGAGTGTAAGCCAACCTTTTCCTGAGTCTGTTCTGCTCCCCCTGAGCCTGAGCCAACCATGACTGAACCTGGGTCTGTTCTGCTGCCCTTTCTTCATATACGCGACTTTGCAGCCTGTAACTCGCGTATATACGCGACTTGTCTTCAGTCTATCAGCGTATGCAGGATGGAATACTGAATTTCATCACTTTCAGATTCCCCTGTGTCTGTTATGTCAGCTGTCTGAGTTATCCCACACCTTTCTGTCTCTGTTTTCTTCAATTCCTGCAACTGTGATGATGTATGGTCCCCTTGTCTTGAATTTTGAAATCTGCTTCTGCATTCCCTTGCTTTATGCCCATAGTTGTTGCATGTATAGCACCTTATATTTTTCATGTTCCTTCTATCACAATCAAATGCTTTGTGTCCATATGCATTACAGGCAAAGCAATACCCTCTGAAATACCTGGGATGAGATGATCTTTCTTGAACCATTCTACTTCTGCATCTGGCTGCAACATGTCCAAGATTATGACATACATAACATTCAACTTTATTCAGCGGAGGAAATAATCGTCTATCACGTTCATAGTTAGGAGTAAAGGATCTTCCTTGAGGAATTTCTTTTCTTGGTTGTTCCTTGAGCATTTCAGATTTCTCATTAGAGTTTCTTGTCTCACCTTGTGAACTAGATTCACCTTCAACATATTCATGAAAACCAAGACCAGTCTTGATAGCAGGAGATCTTTGACTATTAAGAATATCATCCAAGACTTTAGAACTGTCTTGAAATCGTAAAAGCTTATCCTTTTCTTCTAGTTTACCTTTCAAGATATTTACCTCAACTTGATGTTGTTCTTCCTTTTTCAGATACTGCTTCCTTAGGTCTTCTTCAACTTTTCTCCCTTCTTCTACTTGTCGCTTTAGTTTGATCACTTCATGTTCTTGATCTTTAAGATCTTCTTTTAGAGAGAGGATCTTTGATTCAAGTCTCTGAATAGTTGAGCTCTGATCTTTTGCTATATCCTGCAATTTCTCCCTTACCCTGGTTTCTGTTTCCAATAGCTCTTTTAATTTGGCAGCTTCTTCAGTTTCTACATTCTTCTCTTCATGTGCCATGAGACTTTTAATATCCTCGCTATCATTGGATGAAGCATTCTTCTTCTTGTGCGCCATGAGACTTCTAATATCTTCACTATCATTAAATGAACTTTTAATATGGGAATAATAGCTTCTACCATCTTCTTCATATATCCTTCCTTTGTTATGAGGACATCTAGCAGCATAGTGACCAACTCTTCCACATAGAAAACATTTGAAAGGCAACTTATCTTTGAACCGTCCAGTTCCCCGTTCAAGATTCTTGACAAAATTTACCTCATCTTCTTCCTCTGACACTTCGAATGCGGCCTCTGGTGGTACCTCTAGTCGCATTTCAAAAGCAGTTAGGATCCCGTGAAGCTGTGACATGGTAAGTTTTCGCACATTCTCCTTTTCTTCTACGGCAGATACTTTAGAATCAAATTTAGTAGACAGAGATCTCAAAACCTTTTGAACTAAGACAACTTCCTCAAATTCTTCACCCAGATCCCTCATACAATTCACAATCTCATCCATACGCAGGAAATAATTAGCTACGCTTTCATTACTTCGCATCTTAAGAGTTTCATACCGGATTCTGAGAGTTTGAAGCTTCGCTATTTTTACCAGATCATCTCCTTCGTAGCTTGTAACGATTTTGTCCCATATTTCCTTAGCTGATTTGAGATGCATGATCTTCATAAATTCTGATTGAGTCAAAGTACCCAATAGGACATTAACTACTTTGGCATTGAGCTCATATTGCTTTTTCTCTGCTGGATCTGTAGGAGTTGCTGATGGGAATTTGTATCCTCCTTCTATGAGTCCCCAAACTTCTGCTCCAAGAGACTGTAAATATGCAGTGGTTCTTATCTTCCAGTGAGTAAAATTGTTCCCGTCAAAGACTGGTGGCCTGATGTGTGCCTCTCTTTCTGGATTAGCCATTTTGATGGATCTTTTCCTTCAAGCGATCAAGCTTCCTCTGAAGGACCTGCTCCGATACCAATTGTTGGAAATAATACTGAGAGGGGGGGTGAATCAGTATTATCAGATTAATAAAACCTTTTCAATTTCCTACTCAGAAACATATACGCGACTTCTGTTAAGTGAACCAACGTGTACACGCGACTGTGTCTAAAGCAACTAGCGTATATGCAGATATCTTATGATTCAGTTAATCTTATCTTCAGTAAATGCATCAGAACATTATTAAGCAATTTAGCAGTAAACAGGTGCAGTATAACAGAACAGAATCATCACACAAGAGCCACACACATGAACACCATGATATAAGGTGGAAACCCAATGTGGGTGAAAACCACCTGCTGCAATTCGTCTCTTTCTTTCTTTAATGAGAAACTTCTTTTACAATATACTGGTGCAGTCCTTTACCAGTATGCAGGCTACAACCTGCAGAGGGCTACAACCCTCTCTCTCGTTTTCCAACTACTTTTGGAAGGGAGCTACAACCCCCTCAGCTCTTGTACTAGCTGATCCATTTACTAGTACGTAGGTGCTGACCCTACAACCTTCAGGGACCACGTTTCATCAATTTTCAGACTGGATCCAAGAGTACAAAGCAAACATTACCGCAATACAATCATCAACTTATACTTGCATCAAAATTCATTAAACAACCCAATACCGAATCACTGAAACCCTGTCATCAAGAACACAGAACCCAAACCAGAATCTAGAACTCTGCAATAACCACCAGAATCAGCAACAACCTGAAATATCAACCCTTATCATGCATACGCTACTTCACTGTACCAAAACCGCGTGTATACGCGCTTTCTCCAAAGGCAACCCACGTGCAGATCTAGAAATGATTACTTCTGCCTTTGCTGTCAGATCCGACCCTTACCAAGCGTCCCGAACAGATAACCAACAATACCAGATCCTCTCACTGCGTCAGCCATACACAATCCATACACCTTTGTCTAGTGATCTTCTCCTTATATAGCTTTAGGCCTTGTTCAATACCAAGAGCCAAAACCATAGAAACACAATACCATCAACTTCAATACTAGGGATCGACACGCCCGTCGAGACACAATGGTCCGAAACCATAGGCACAACTTCCAAGGACTAACCGCCATGGACCAAAGGTACGTTTCCACATACACGCGCTTTTGCTGAAGCCAACCTGCGTGTACACGCTGATTTTCCTTGCTGAACCTGCGTATATCTCTTTCTTGTCCTGCTGTACTGAGATCTGTCTTCTAGTTAAGTTGTCATCACCTGTACCAGTCTCTGAGCACCTGTACCAACCTTCTGAGTGAGTTGCCATCAAGGACAACACTTGAATCATAATGCCAACACATCGTAGATTTGATGTACTCTTGACCGCAATTTCAGAGCATGGATAACATGAGTTAGACAATCAATACACAGATGAGTGTACCGACCTTCTCTCAGAGTGGCGAGGTATCATGTGGTGCGTGGCGATGGTTGGTCAGGCAGTATGTGATCTACGTGCAAGTGGAGCAGAGCCTTTGGCGTGGGATCCGTTGGACAGTGACTAGATGTGGGGACATGTGGGTCCCTTTTGTTTTGGTTTTTGTAACATGCTATGGGCATTTCGGATGTATTTAGAGCTATTGGTTCCAAACATTTATATGATACATAATATGATTATGCATTTTTATATGATGATGATGGTTCGCCATGTGTTTGTTTATGGTTGACTTTTGTGGTATATATGTGATAAATGTCAATCTATAATTTTATTTTCAATGGTATCTGCTTAGTGATTTTGGGCTCTAGGAACATGACTAAAAGTAATGGTTTCAAATTCACGTACCAACAGCTTAACTCGTCGATATTTTCTAAACAGGACTTGGTTATGTACATGATACACACCATTCAATTGCATGACAAGTAGCAAGGAATCTAAATGAACATGAAGATGAAGGGTGCGATGAGAAAGGGCATCGACTAAAAAACCTATCGCTGCATCATATTCGGTCTGATTATTGGTGGCAGATCCAATGCACACACTGTTTGAAAGGACTAACGTAGGCAAGGGGGTAAAAATGACCCAGGCTGCTGAGGCTAGATTCCAAGAGAAGCAACTCGTGCCGTCGACATAACTGATATATGGTGTGGATGATGGATCCATTTGAAAGGTGCAAAAGACAACGGATGATATGATGCAATCTACCTAACTTCATGGTATAAATAAAGACACGTGAACCAAAGGGATCAGCTAGGAACAAAATTTCTTGAGGTAGAGCGCATTGGGAGAATTAGGAAGGAAATGGCCTTCAAAATCCTCCAAAATATGCCCCCTTGCCTAAGTGCAAGGGTAATAAGGGGTAGACATAGCTTCCATGATGTTCTCATCATACTAGAAGATGGGTGGATGGGAGGAATATTGAATACATGATGCAGCGATGTTACCTAGTGCATCAACCTGATAAATAAGGTTCACATACTTATCATCTTGAATCATAGATGAAAAGCTGGTAGATGGAGGATCTACGGATGTTGAGACCTAAGATTCTATCGAAATAGGTTCGATAGAAGCACGGGCAGAAACCTCATAAAGGTTTTCCTGCAAGGAACTCAAGGATGACGACAGGTAAAGGATATAGCCTGTGGTGTTCGCCATCTCGACATCAGGGGGAGGGATCATGATCGTGGCACCAAAGTCCCCTTGTTCTAGTTGACTAAGGGTACTAGAATTCATGGGTAGAGGAGTAGGATTTCCACTACAAGTGGCCTCATATTCGCGAAGCGTGTCAAGGCAATTGCGAAATTCATCGAGACAAGGGAAACAATGGGAATAGTGACCATGATGATCACACAGGGCACAAGGGTGATTTGTGCGCAACATTCTGAGTTTCTTGGGTGGACCCAACAAGTTAACATGGACTTCAGGGATATTTGACTTAGGGAACGTTTCATGAACCAAAGGTTTGAGATGAGGAAGCTCGAGACAATTATTGGTGGCATGCCCAACAACCTTACACAAAGCGTACGAAGGTGACTGCTTTGAGTCCTTAGGGTCTAGAGGAGCTTGGGGAGCCTTGTCCTTCGGTTCTTTCCTCTTGGCTTTCCCCCCCTGTCTGGATGCTTTTGCAACAACAACAAGTTCCTATTGAGGTTGTGATGGAACTGAAGCAGTGGTAGGGGCTGTAGGTACTGGTTGAACCGGGGTCAAAGCATGATAAGGTTGTATCTGACCAGGCGAAATTCTTGCAGGGGGATAGATGTACCATACTGGGATCCCCAAATTCATGTTAGGAAGGACAAGTGAAGCCATGACAAGGACAGAAAATACTCCCGGAGGGGGAAATAGGAAAGGTATCTAGCCTGTAGGGTAGTGTCCTAGCGGAATAGCTCATGGATGGTTGGGACCTCAAGGAACAGCTCCTAGTGGAAACATAGGAGAGGCACCCACAAACGGAGGAGGTCCTGGCGGTGGATCTAGAGGGCTCGGCTGGAATGGTAACCACAGGGTGCTGAGGAGCTGGTTGTGGATCAAATGTACCAGACTGCTTAGAGAAGCTTGTGACACTTGTAACATGTAAACACTCATAGAGTTAGGCTCTGAGATGGGAGGGGGAGCACCAAGGAATGAACCCAACAATGAGGAATCTTTATAGACTCCGGGTGAGACACTGTGATAGGAGGTGGAGACTACTTATCTGACACCGATGAAATAATGGACTCAGGGGAAGTCACGGATGTCGGCTTGTAGTAAGTCAGTTGATCGATGGTAATGATCTTCCCTTCATGGGGGAATCACATCTTGCGTAAAACCGCAGATGCGACAGTTGACATGGAATATGTGTAACTACGACCTAAGAGAATGTTATAATCCAAAGGGGCATCAATAACCTCAATGTCGACATGGACAGTCTTGCCCACAAGGGTCACTGAACAATTCCGGTACATGCCAAGAGGTTGGGAGGAGTGTCCGTCCCAAGCAAGCAAAGTGATAGTGGAGGGGAACAACTCAGGTGACTTAAGTTGTTTCCAAACTTTAGAGGAAATCACACAGGTGGATTCACCTTCGTTAATAATGCATCAGGAGATGATGGCATTACGGACTCAGACTGGTATCTGGAAAGCAACGGATGAAGCAAATGGGGGATGTTCTGATGTATCAACTAGGAAGACAATCAAAATATCATCAGAAAGATCTACTGCACCCAAAGTAGTTAGTAGATAGTTCTTTTGAGATGGGAATGACTGGAGTACTTCCAGCATTGACATTGTAGTAGCTGATTGCACCAAGTCGTCTACTATACTGTATGTATGGGCAGCTTGGTTAGAAGTCGCGTTATGGAGTAATGGTCCCTTAGGGATCTTAGGAATTTCCTAAAATTTAGGTTGAGGGATCTGTAGCGAACCATTTGGTGTCATAAGAGTCTCAGCAGATGCTTTGGTTTTGGATTCAGTGGCGGATGAAATCGACGGCTTGTCATATTGTTGCGACCGAGTTTTCAAGTTGATATCGAAGGGGTTAACCTCATCAAAATTCATCATAAATATCTAGTAGTCACCAAGCCCAGAAGGTTGGGAGGGATGGGCTGCTTGACCTAGCTGAGGTTGAGTAGCTACAAATCCTTGTTGAGGGAAAGTATTTGTAAGCACTGCCGGTTGAGATGGCGCAGGATTATAAGGCGATTGTTGACCTCTAGAAGTTGCTTGAGCTTCCTACATTTGGCGCATTTGGAGTAAGAGAGGACACTCATGTGTATATTGGCCATGTACAACACAACATGCAAAAGACTTGTTCATACGAATAGCCTTTTTCTGCTTGGGCTAGTTTCCCTTTTTTTGGTTGTTAGTGTAAGGCTGGTTCCCTTGAGGTTCACTAGGCTGATTACCTTGATTACCCTGGTTACCCTTGTTACCCTTCCCCTTATTCTTTTTCTTCGAATTTTGTGGATTGGTCGCACTCTTCTGCACAAACACCTGACCCTTAGGGGGCGGTGACTGCTGGGGCTAAGGATGCATGGGAGGTTGCGACACTAATTCTTGAGGGGATGGAGCGCTCGGTTGTGCATAAGGAGGAGAAACGGTTTCGTAGACAGATAGGGGTCCTGAAAACATGTTGCTAGCAGGAGGGGCATGAGTATTAGAGGAACTGGTTCCCCCCTGCAGATAGCCATAACTTTGTTGAGTATATGGCAAAGGGTATGAAATGGTTCTAATGATATCATCGACGGCGTGAGATGCCCCCAGTGAAATGGTACCTCCAAGATGGGGAAGATCTGGAATGACAGTATAGACATAACCAGATTGTGCATAAATAAGGTCATATATTAGAGTGATTCGGAGAGCTTCTTCCTCAGTCTTAGGAAAATGGGATGCGACATATTTTCCAATGGGTGCTAAAAGGCTCCTAAGAAACCAATCTAGATAGACATGGTCTTCAAAAGAGGGGGCACGACATGTGCTCCTCCTTCGACGCCACTCTTGAACATGGTCAGAAAGGCAAGTGGTAGAGGACTGGCAGAATGAGATCAATAGCTTCGTACCAATGTTTTACCAGAGAAGTAACTGGAAATATGAAAGGAACACTTTAGCAAGCATCGCGAAAATGAAATGAGATGCGGCGGGCTGGTCTACATACCATTTTGTAGCCTCTCCAGTGAGCATGCGTTGGAATAGCCGAAGATGAATGGAGTCATCAGTAATGGAGTTGGATGAACACCACAAGTGGAAGGAGTGAACATGGTTGGTAGGATCCTCTCCAGCATTACCTTCAAATTTTGGGATGTCTAATGGAAGCTTATTCAACATAGAAGGCCAACCAGCATCGTGGTGTATGGGGTTATTTATCAACTAGCTAAAATCCGATAGACTTAACCTAGCCATAAAGGGGAGCATATGGGCTTCTGAAACGGTTCCCAAGACTGTTCCTCTTGATGTGACCACCGGAATAAAACTGGAGCCAACACTAGGTTGGGTTCGTGCACCAATTGTGGGTCCTGGCATGGTAATGATATGTGGTGAAGGAGGCTCGGAATCAGATGAGGAATCGTATGAACCAGGAAAAGAGTCGATATGGGGACTCGGAGGCCTACGAACTCGAACCTGATGGTGAGGGGTAATATGCCCAAGTGGAAATTGGGGGTGAAGGCCTAATAGTCTCCGCGACAAATGCCTTGGTGGCACAATGGTGGTAAGACACACGTGACACGGAAATGGTGAAGGGAGATCAAAAATATGAATTTGTCTCGATGAGGGAAGATAAATTTATTATGTTAAGTCTTGTCTTGGTGGTGTAAACCAAGTTCCCTTTTCTTAAGGTGTGCTTTTGTGTGCGAGTGTATTTATTGATTAAGCCCAGATCATGTTTGTAAAAAGGAAAAAAGCTTGTTGAAAATAAACTAAAATTAACAACAAAAAATGAATAGCAAAACAATTAACTAAACACCACCCAAAATGGGTTTGCAAACATTGTGGTGGTTGGTGGCTAAAACGACGGAAAATACACTAAAAGGGTCAAGAGACCTAAATTTCAGTGTGACTAGGATCAAGTGACGCTAAGCTGCTAGAAAGTGGTGCAACAACAACAAAAAACCAAAGAGGAAGATCGTTGCAAAAAGATAGGGAGATGGGTGAAACACCTAGGGTAACTGATGGGACCCTAAGGTCAATGACTAAACAAGTTGTGATATGAAACTATGGATGGTGACAACCCATATTTATAGATCTGAAACAGAAGGGTACAGATCTGGAAAATATGGTTGAAAGTGTTGCAAAAACTCAGACTACTGACTCGGCTAAACTCCTCTTATAAACGTCGAAGTGTACTAAAAGCCATAGGGGGACTAAATTCCACTTTGACGAGTAAATAAGATTAGATCAAGGCCTAAGCGAGATGAGATAGAGGTCAAACAACCCAAAAGACAGCTCTCGGCAAAACCCAGAAACAAATCTGATAAAAACTGGAAACCCTAAAATCACAAGTACTGACCTGTTTTCAAGTGAGATCGCACTTTTTGAGCTGAAAGGTGCGTTCTGGACTCCAAATCACACTTTTTGGGCTAAAAAGTGTGATTTCTTCTCCTTAATTCTCAGTTGGCAAATCTCGGAAATAAATAAATAAATAAATAAATAAATAAATAAATAATAATAAAAAAAATAAAATAAGAAATAATTAATTAAAAAATAATAATAATATTTATAATAATTCGTCTCTGTCGCGGCCTGTTCCTATGACCTGCGAAAAATACCAAGAAACTTGCGGAAGTCAGAAATTTAATAGATCTAAGGTTAAAAATCTAGGAAACATTAAGAGACTGAAAAAAGAAGAAACCCTAAGCTGAAAATTGAAGGCCACCCAGGTTTTTGGATCTGAAGTATAAAACTAGTGGAGTCACCAATTTTGTTGTAGTGTTTTCTTCTCAAAGTTGTAAGAAAAGAACCCACTTAAGATTGTGGATGACAAAAAATCTCAACAATATAAATGCCTACTAAACATTGTAGATCTGCAGCAACTGATAGAAAAAAAACCTGCCAAAATTATGCCCTATGCCACAATCATAGTTAAACAGAAAAAGGAAATAGTAATAACTCCAATCATCCAATGGAAACCAGATATACAAAGAATAGTTTTATTATAACACGTGTGAAATGAACGAATAAATTTTACCAGTCCCCCTCTATGGGATGGGTTCTTGGCTATCCTCAAACGTCTTCAGCTTGTGTAGAGTCTCTTTCCTCTATAATGTGTAAACCCAACAAAAATATGGTGTGCGACAATGAAAATAATCAGAGTTACAACAGTGAGTGCAACAATGAAAATAATCAAAAGTGAATAATGAATGGAAAATCCTTCTATTTATAACAAAAAATTGAGTTATCCTTGAATAATGGGCAATAATAAAATTTTATTAACCTCATTCTTGGAGTAACCACTTGGAATCCTTTATTATATTTGCTTAGGAGGGAAAAAGTATTTAAACTTTTATTTAGAAATAAAAATAAATAAATGATTTATTTATCATCTCAAGGAATTAGTTAAGGAATAATAAACAAATAAGCATTTATTTTATAATTCCTAAGGGATTTAGTCAAATTTGACAAAGAATAATAATTAATTATTCTCATAGAAAAATAATATAATTAATGATTTATCTGTTTATTTTTCATAATTGGGTCAAATATGATAAGGAATAATAATTGAACAATGGTATAATTAATTATTACTAGAATAAAATCAAACAAACAGTGATTTATTTAATTATTCTTCATGGGTTTAACTATAAATTACTTAACAAAGGTGGTTTATTAAGTAATTTCCCACAATGAAAGCAATTTTACTAGGGTAAAATTGGCTTTACATGGTGTACTTCGATCCATGTAGTAAATTATGCTAGATGATCAATTTTTTTGTGATAACACCCATAGCTATGTCCTTGGAAATTTTATTAACGAATGATTTGCTAAACCATTCAGTTAAAAGATCATCAGGAATATCAAACTTGATAAGATGACGTCGTTGTCTCCATTCATGGATATGATCGGAGATGTGGGTAACAATATAATATTTTACAGACATTAGGAGATGGGTACTAGTTTCATACCGAACCAGTACCTGGAAATGAGTAAGAAAATCGATAGCCAAATTGTTGAAGTCTTGAAAGGCACGTCGAGATAGCTCGATGTACCATTTGGTGGCATCACCCATTAGGGTTCGCTCAAAAAGTCGTAATCGAATGGAATCATCAACCCAAGAGTTAGACAAACACCATAAATGGTAGGTCATGATGTGATCTTGGGCGTCTTCTCTATACTTTCCTTCAAATTTTGGACAATAGCCAAGAATTTTGGTATGAACCGAAGGCCAATACGGTGAATGAAGTTTGGTGAACCTCGACACATCCAGTAACTCCAAAGTTTATAAGAATAGAAATTCAGGATTAAAAGGCATGAAAGGCATTTGATAAGATCCAGCTTAAGGATTCCAACCTTGTTGGTATTGATTTTTCCCCCATAGTGGCAAATTTTGACTATAGGGATTTTGGTACTGTCCCCACTAGGAGAAATTTTGACCATACAAAATTTGATTTTGCCACCACAAAGGTGGGTTGTGACCAGGAAAAGGTTGATATTAACGTACCACATGCCATTGAGAACCATAAGGGGGATAGACAACCTATGAGGAGTATGGAGCATAGGGTTGTTGATGCAACTGTTGACCTTGCTGATATAATAGTTGACCTTGTTGTTGCAATGGTTGACCCTGTTGGTACAAGGGTTGGCCTTGTTGTTGCAACGGTTGGCTTTGTTGTTGCAATGGTTGTTGATAAGACCCTTATTGCATGTAAGGTCCTTGTTGTTGATGAGTTCCCTGTGAAATTGGATAGGTTCCTTGTTGACATTGATAAGTTCCTTGTTGCTGCAATGGTCCTTGCTGCAAAGGATTACCAGCTCCTAAAGGATAAGTTCCAGAAGAAAACTGAAACTGACCAGATCACCCAAATGAGGGATTAAGACCAAACTGCATTTGGGATCCTGCATGTTGATTGAAAGGAAGATTTTGAGGTTGTTGTTGTAGGTTTTAAACCTGTACAAAAATTACCTGCATACGAATTCTAAAAATAGAAAATAAACAATGGTACGAAGGGGTCTCTCAATATATACGCGACGGTACGGGGAGCACAAGTTCGTGTTAGCATTTTCTAATGCATAACCATTCGATGAGATCATTCCCATATACTTTCCATATGTGGAGCGCCTCTGATATACCCGAGAGTACTGGAGAACGATCCTATATACTTCCATATGTGGAACGGGATTTCACCCCCGGGATACAATGCTGGAAAATAATGACAATTGCTAGGTTTATAGACGTTGGAATATGTCTCTAGCCTAGACCTCTAAATGTTTGCGTTAGTTTCCAAATTATCCTTAGGTTAATTAAATAAATTTTAACGTTTATCTTGAATTATGTTTCAAATTTGGGCTCGAAATGATGTCACCTGAATCCCTAAGATGCAACTATATGAGAAAAAGAAAAAATTTCCACTTCGATGAAAGCTAAACTAATCAAGGGAAGAAATTTCAATCAATAATGAATCAAACAACATGCCTTCCATTAACATTCATTTTCTCTTTCCAAATTCAATTATCAAAAGCAAAAACAATCTTCACTTTTCACAACCCTAACTACAATTTTTGGAAAGCAAAATTTTATTTACTTTTACTAAGATGTACTCATGTAAATGATGTTTTTCTTTGATTTTTTGATGTTCTAATGCAACTAAAGCATCAACTAAAGAAAAATGAAAATTTGATTCAGATGCCTCTAACACAACTAATGCATCAACCAAAGAAACACCAATTCAAATTCAAAAGGACTTAAATGAAAATAACTTTCACTTTTTTCCTTTCGAACAAATCAATAATGCACTCTCTTCAGCTTGTACAAACAATGTAACCTATGTTTGACAAACAACAAAGATGGTTTCCAAATGCAAGATGAACTAATGCAATCAAAAAAAAAAAAACTTTGTAAAAGACAATCTAAAACCAAGGCAAATCGATGTTTCGAATGACTTCTTCAAAAAACAAAATCTAATCAATCAACAAATCAAAATCTCAATGACACTCACAAGCAGCAAGTGGCAATCAAATTACCTAAACATCATAGAATCAATCCAATTTCACTCCAAGCACTTGAAAGACAAAGAGATAAAAACTTTCTAATTAACGAAGAATACCAAACAAAACACTAATAAATCCAATCACAAAAGATAGGAAAAAGACCTCAAGGGCAAAGACACACTGGATTTTGACAGAGAAACCCTAATTTCTTCCAAATCTTTGAGATCAGCACGACTGTAATAGCCAAATCTGTGTTGAAATGAAGATGTTTCAGTCAACCTTATCCAGAATTTACTCAGGGCAGTTTTTATTCCATTCTTCAGGGATGTTTCAGTATGTGTTTCATAATGAATACATTTGGCACTTCGGGATGTGGAACAAGAAGTGAACAGGAGGTGTGAAAAAATATTTTGTAATAACTACATCCACAAGAACTATTGCTTATAGTAGAGAATTTGTGCAACAAAAAGTTCTTGGCCTGCGCACTCAACTACAGGAAGTCCACGTACTTAGTTACGGACTTAGACCTTTTTACACTCAGATGCAGAGCCTCACCTTCCTTCCAAGGTACAAATCAACAATATACAACCATAACATAGATATGGATCGTAATATGATTATTCTTCTCTTTATTATTTGACCCCTTTATATACTATTACATCGAGGTTCCATCATTACAATACCATGGTCCATATACCATGGACTCCCTAATACAAACTACTATCGTCTGAAAACCTTTCATCATATACAAAATAGTATTCTTTTACAAAAATGGAGGGGCTTTGACCCGCTCCGAAGCCCATATACTGTGTACTATATCTACTATGTGGTCCACTTTCGTGCGCAGCTGCTCTACTACGCGGTCCACTTTGCACTCTGCTGCATCCTTTGCTTTGCACTCCACTCCCCAAAATGCGGAGTATTTATCTAAATCTAGTCCAAGTTGGGTTGTGTCCAACAGGCCCCCAACACTCACATGTGGCTCGTCCTAAGTCACTCAGTTGTTTTGCCTCTATTTTTTGTTGCGATGTTGTTGTAGGCCTTATTGAACTATTCCAGAGCTTCTATCACCTGCTTGTCCTCGTTGCATGCTTCCTCCAATAGTGCCTCTGTCACATGTTTTGCAGCCTTCTGCACCAACATTTTTTCCCTTTGTCGAAGCTCCTAAACCTTCTCATCTGCTGCCTGTGATAACTGGAGGGCATCATCCTACCAAGGCTAAGTCCTTTCTATCAAAATCTGTTCCTCCTTTAGTTCCTCAATGTTATTCTCGAGGACCTTACTATCATTTATTTTCATGAGCCTTTGCGAGATTGGTAAAGTCTTTGCAGATGCCTGAATCTCTTCTAAGTGTTGCTATTTCTATTGCATTTCTTTGTACATTTCGATCTTCCTACAGCAAATCCAAATTTTCAAACTTTCATCTAATAACTTCCCACAATCTGCCAATGTTGCGGAGATGCTGGCCATTATAGTATTTAGGTAAGTCTCCCACTGATCCATTACTTCATGTGGCATAGTTGGCTATAGCTTCATTTTCTACTCACTAATCTGCATTTCATGCTTAGATTTCACTTCAAAAAAATTTTCCCTATACCCCTTCACTATAAGGTTGAACTTCACGACCTTTTCTTCTACTGGCTCTTCCTCTCGAACATCAAGGTTTGGAATCTCTTTACATGTGGCTTCGACCACCTCCTTGATCTCCTGGCGTTCCTCTACCATTTGATCCTTTTTTTCATTACCTGCTTGACCTTTTGCCACAGCGTAGCTCACTCTTTTTCTACCTGTATATTCAACTACAATGTATGTTGTTCCCTCAACTTCAGTTCTTCAATTATCTCCATGTGTAGCTTGTGTAGTCTTGGAAATGGCACTGCTGTGATGTTCATGTTGATGTGCTTCCATTCCTTAGATTGTTATTACAGTTTGGAATATTCAAACTGTAAGGCTACTGCAGGTATCTGTGCTAGCCTCATTGCAAGCGTAAGCTCTATCTTCCTCTCTTATCCAACCCTTTCCTCTATCTGCGTGGGTTGTCTAACCGTCTATGCTAGTATCTTCAGTTATGTGATCCGCTCTACGACACTGGTCAAAAGTACATTGTAGCGATCTTCGACTCTATTCCAGGATTTTGTTGTTGCTTCCTATATCCTGCCCCCAATTTGATCTAAGTCTTCTTCAGTAAGGACCATGATATCCTTCGTCTTATCGGCCTTCTGCTTCTTCTTTTTCTTTGAGGCAGCTTCACCCTCTGCCTTCCTCTTTTCCACAGTAGTTTTTCTATTTTTTCCTTTTCTGTCTCCTTGGTCTGCTCATCTCCCTCAGGAGGATCCTGCTAACCCTCATCATGTAGCTCTTCCTCCTCTAACTCATGTTCATCCTACTCCTTATCTTTTCCACTAGCTTCGCCATGCTGCAAAGTGTCCACCTCTTCTCCTTTTGTCTCATTGTCTCTTGTTACCTCCAATGGAGTCATCCATTCTTTGGGCCATTCATGTATCTGTGTCACAAGATCATCTTCAGTCACCATATATGGAAAGGAATTCCATTTCTTCTTTGTATCCCTACGCGCCTGTATACTTTGCGAAAATCTGCTTTGAAATTATTCATAGATCTATACTTCTCGTATAATCTCGACAAGAGTCGGGGATACTGGTTTACTAGCATGTGTAAATCCATGTGGTACAGTACAAAAAATATTATGTTTTCTTGTGTGCACAACACATTGGTGGTAAACCACAGTGAAGCATACCTTGCGGCTTCACAGGTATTTGTAGGCACCTGAGGGAACTGTGACTCCTCTGGTTCTCTCCATGCCAACATAGCAATAATTAAGAACAACTAAGTGTAGTGGAAAGTTGTACCTTTCTCCTGGACTTCATGGAAGTCTTTCAGGAACTCCTTGCATAGGTATCTAGCCTAGTTATATTAAACCCTGTTGGCACACTACGCAGATAACGACACCACCGATGCAGGAACTTCACTCACTCAACATTTCCTCATAATCTTCTCGACCAATATGTGCATTGCAAAGAAAATTGCTTGGTCACTGATCGAATTTATGTCGTAGCCCCTCTTTCCTTTAACCAGCCCGAACTTTTTCTTCATGATTTTTGTTATAAAATGGTCCTATTCCTTTCCAACGAACTCCTCCGTGGGGTTCGAATACGTTTTTGTTCGGAGTGAGAGGTATTTGGCCTATATTTTTGGGTTTGGAGATAAATTATTATATCCCCATACCACTGATTGCTTGAAGATATCAGAAACAAGCTTTCGTCCACGATCGTTTCTTCAGATGTTTCATCGTTGGACGACGATGGGAGATCGCATAATAATTCTGCAAAAACCAGAGTTTTCTTTGACTTGGATTTTACAAATTCCATATCAAAATCTTGCAGGATTACTATCCATTTTGAATATTTTCCCCCCAGCAACTGTCGCGACAATATATAAGTCATGGGGTTGCAATCTGACAGAATGGTAGTTTTTCGAAAGAGGACATAGTGTCAAAATCTCTGTATCGCTTGAACAGTTGCGAGTGCTAGCTTTTCAACATAAGAATATTTGATTTTTGTATCATTTAAGTTCTTACTTAAATAATATATAGGATGTTCGATTCTGTCATCTTCTTGAACTAAAACCATTGCGATGGTCGTATCCGCTGCAGCCAGATACATGTTAAAATCTTTTTGATAATCAGGAGCATACATTAATGATGCTTTCATTAGGGATTCTTTTAAAGCATCAAAGGAAGCTTGCGCAACCTGATCCCAGACAAAGGGTACTTCCTTTTTCAAAAGACGCGTATAACCTTTAGCAAGTTCGGCGTAATTTGGAATGAACCTCCTCAGAAAGTTTGCTTTCCCTTGGAGTTTCTGAATCTGAAGCAAATTTGAAGGTGGAGGCAAATTTATGATTGCCTGAACCTTACATGGGTCAAGACGAATCCCGTCCTTTGAGACTACAAAGCCAAGTAAACGACCAGAACTGACGCAAAATACACATTTGTGTGGATTGAGTCGTATCTTGTAGTGTCGAAAACATAGAAATATTGCTCTTAAATGTTGCAGATGATCAGTCCGCTTTCGCGAATGAGCCGGAAGGTTGTCGAGGTATGGTTGAACGATGTTTTTGATGTCATGGAAGGCATAATTCATTGCCATCTAAAATGTTGCCCCTGCGTTTTTTAAACCAAAGGGTAATTTTCAATATGCGAATGTGCCCCACGGACAAATAAATGCAGTCTTTGACTGGTCCTGTGGGCGGATATTTATTTGATTATACCTGGAGAATCCATCCATGAATGAAAATATTTCGCATCCGGCGCATTCATCAATTATCTAGTCAATGAACGGTGTAGGGTAGTTGTCTTTTGGACAAGCTTGATTTACATCCCTATAATCGACGCACACTCTAATTGTTTCTTGTTTTTTCATAACAGGGACAATATTCGATACCCAATCAATTAGAGGAACCGGGTAAATGAAACCAGCATGGAGAAGTTTCTCAACTTCTGCCTTAATGGCAGTGGCTTTCTTGGGGTGCACCTGCCGTAGCCGTTGTCGTACTGGTTTGACATCTGGATACATCTTAATTTCGTGTTCAACGATGCTCGAGTCAATGCCTGGCATTTCACTATATGACCAAGCAAAGACATCTCTGAATTCGCGAAAAAGAGCGTTATATATTTCCAGTTCTGAAGGAGAACAACATTTGCCAACATAAATATTCTCTACAACATCTGTTTTGGTCGAGATATTTATGGCGATAGTCTCTTCAATGTTGGAAAAGTTTCGCTCGGAATCCACCGTGTTTACAGTATTTGATAGAAAATAAAAAACTGAAGGATGATAAAGGTCATCAGGAGTATCTTCTCCACAATCCGGAAGAAGGGAACGATGGTGGTAATCATCCCATGGTGCCCCTTCAATTACCATTGATTGAACAATTCCTTGGTCGGTGTCATGCACTCTCGACCAAGGATCTAAAGGGGTGCCATATTCCTTAGACCTATCAATCCAAACACTCGATGAGCGTTGACTTGGGTTTGCCTCCCAGGCCAGGAACATTGATTGCTACAATATTTCTGTTGGGCTTGGAGGCAAAACCATTGCATGATCCATGTCGATATCGTTTTCTAAGATCTTTTTAGAAGATATCATGTTGCAGGTTCCTACTGATGCTACTTCCGCCAAATTGGTTGGAGGTGGAAGGGCAAAAGTTCCAATTAATACAGGGTCTTTTAGTAGGCCTACTCCGATATTTTGAAGCGAATGGGGGCTTCCATGGATCATAGGAATGCTTCCTGTAACTTGAGAACTATTGGGGAGGAAGTTTTGTTGATCGACGATTGTAATTCCCCCTTGAAAGGGAAATGCAATCTTCCTAAAATAGGTCGACACAACGGCAGCCATAGCATATATCCATGGCCTTCCTAGTAGGATGTTGTAATCGAGATTTCCGTCGATTACCTCAACATCTATTTCTACTGTTTTTCCTCCTAGTTCAACCTTCAAGTTACTTAGAATACCATATGGGGTATATGCTCTTCCGTCGAATGCTTTTAATGTCGTCGAAGATCGTGACAAGGTTGGAGATCCTAAAGTTTTCCAGCAACTCATCGACATAATGCATGTAGATGCCCCCTCATCAATAATTGTTCGATGAACAGTTTTTTTGAGGGCTTTCACTTGAACAAGGAAAGCTAGTTGAGCTGGTAATTGAGGATCATATCCTTTATGATCGAAGGATACAAGATTGGAATCCTTTGGGTCTATCCCACCAATGGCCGATAATAAAGCCTGCTTTTGGGATGGGAAATTTTGTAGTACTTCAAGAGTCGACATAGCGGATGGCGATTGGGCCAAATCTTCCACTATATTATAATGCTGTGCTGCTCTAGCACGAGGATTAAATGTCGATTTGTGTACTACTCCCTTTGGCGGTTTTATTGTCAGTTTAGGAATGACAGGTGGCGCAACTTCTGTCAAAGTTGTTATCGAACTACTAGGTTGATATTTATCCTTGTTGTTCGACAGCTGTGGATTCCCATAATCTTTGTTCCTCTTCGATATCAAAGCATCATTTTTCTGTTTTGAAACCGACAACATTAGCACTTGAGATAGGGAAGCATTTCCACTGTCAACCAGATTTGTTCTTGGATTTGGAAACGGATCAGTTAACACTGCGGAGGTTTTTGAATTCTTGAAGAATTTTTTAAGCTCAGCTCTATGTGGACAATCTAGTGTCCGATGATCCTCATCGCATATCATGCATGGAAATTTTCGTTTCCTATTTCTAGGAGGGTTTGCAGAATATTTTTCAGGAGATGATTCTTCCTGTTTCTTCTTCTTCCCTTTGCCTTTCTTCTTGCCCTCTGGTTGCTTGGTTTCTTTGCCTTTATTTGTCGATACGACATTTACTTCCAAGGCAAGAAGTTCATCTTTTTCATTTTGACCTGAAATCTTACGGGCCTTTTTGGATGTAGCCTTTGTCGATTTCGTGTTTGTTGCGCCAATCATGCCATCGCCGGCATGAGAGTCATTGTTTGATTTACGAGGAGGAGGAACTAAGAATTCCGGTCTAGGGGTGTCAGGTATTTTATCGTAGAGCGTGCCGGACTGAGTGTAAATCAAGTCCAAATATTGCACACGAGTGATAACTTGCGCCTCTTCTGTGACGACTCCCCCTTTTGCCACATCTTCCGTGATGGAAGGTAGTAATGACTTGATAAACCATTCATCTAAGAGCTGATCGGGAACATACGTTTTACCATTCTACGATGACGTCGCCACTCATGTATATGATCAGATATGTGAGTGGCCTTTGTCTGTTTGAAGTTGGTAAGGAGTTCCGTTCCCGTTTTGTACCTTATCGGTAATTGAAAATGGGTTAAAAAGGTTGTGGCTAGGGTACTGAAGTTGTCGAATGAAGCTGTAGGCAATTCGATGTACCATTTTTCCACCGAACCAATTAACATCCTCTGAAAAAGGCGAAGCCTAATCGAATCATCATTTAGGGTGTTTGATGAACAACACAGATGAAAGGTCATCACATGATTCGACGAATCTTCACCCAGATTTCAATTAAATTTAGGAATATCTGATGGAAGCTTATGCGGAATCGCTGGCCACCAAGCGGCATAAGCGATTGGATCGTTTGTTAACCAATTTAAATCAGGTAACTCTAAAGTTGCCACGAAGGGTAACTGTTGATTCAGGTTAGGTGAAGCATACCTAGGATAAGATGGGATTGCCTGAGCAGTTGTCCTTTGCATATCGGCATAATGCATTTGATGCTGGTAACTTTGGTAAGGTTGGTGGGCATGACCATTGTAAAATGGTTGATTTTGACCATTTTGAATATACGGCTGCCCACTATTTGCAAATATTTGTTGCTCAGAACCTTGGTATACTTGTTGGAATTGCGGTTGTTGGTATTGTACTAGCCATTGTTGTGAAGCCATGTGCTGTTGCCCGACACTAACAATTTTACCAAGATGAGGGGTAATTGTACCCATCTGAACCTGTGTCATTACACCAGTCGGCGATTGTGGTTGAGTCGTAGGGTCAAGGGGCTGTTGCATTACAACCTGAGAAACCTGAGTTTGGCATACAACAGGCAGTGCTTGAACTTGCGACACCGTCACAATAGCTGGCGTAGTTGGTATATTTGACATAGGTAAGCATTGTTGCATCGAATATACAACTCTTGGTTGTTGAGGTAGTATCGGTACCCAACTGCTTGAAGTAATTCCAACATAACCTGAATTTTGTTGTGAACTCCCGTATGGGTGTCCTCCCGGAGGGGATAATGAAAGGGCATATTGCCCCGCATACGGTGGTAATCCAGATCTCAAGGGAATAGTTTTCCCTTGAGGGCCGGACTGCCCAAAGTGACCTCCAAATGGATCAATTTTTTGAGACTCAACATAAGAGTTTCAGGATATTAATCCGGATGAACAAACATGAACAGACCATACTGTCGAAATGGCCCCTGAGTGGGCTCCTTCTAGCGATTGAGATCTAGTTCAGATAGATGGTATACCGATGAACATTTTTGGAGTGATAGCAGGGGTTCTGCTGTCGCTGTGTCAGACGACACAGTCCTAGATGTTGACGGTTGTTTAGACATTTCTAGTCTATCCAAAAGATTACCTAGCGATTCTACAGGAGCTTCCGCTGGCAGTAGACTAACTTCTGACGAAGAAGGATACAGAGTGATCCCGACTCCAAATTGCGATGGAGCACTAGCTGGAGGATCTTCCACAATCTCTTCTATGGCAATCAGACCAGGTGGGAGGGGTAGACCGTCAGGTCCGTAGAATATTTTTGGTGCCGAAGAAGGTATGGAATCGGCAACGACAGATGTTTGAGGAGCAAGACTCTCTGAACCGGTTGTAAATGGAACTGGTTCGCTAACACAAGTGTTTACTCTCAGACTAGGATCAGTACTACTGTCCTTCTATGGCTGCTAAACTTCTTCTGTAGAGGCAGGGATACCAGAAATGTTTGGAGTAACCGGAGTCTCTGATGTTGTTGGAACACTTGTTCTAACTTTAACAGGAGATTTGGAACTGGTTAAACCAGTTCGCTTTGTCCGTACTAGCTTCGATTCCGGAGACAAAGACAGTTGACTCGTAAGCCTCCGCGAATGACGGGGTTTCAATTGACTTTCTTCCACGATTGCGGATTACTCGATAAACCAAAAATAGAGGGGAAGTATGTTTATGAATTAAATGAATTTTAGACGCTTTGACAGAACTTGTTTTTTCAATTTTTAAGAGTCGAGAAAAAACGAAATATGACTCTAGTTTCCTTCGATTTTTAATGAGCTTGAAGTGACAAGTGCTCAAATGGACCTTTTCTGTTAAAGAGTCTGAAAAGGAATGAAAGGGACTGCTCTGGAAATCTAGGTAGAGGGATTACCAAACCAATCGCAAAACTGCAGAATACTTTTTATGGTACGGCAGTCAATCTTCCCGAATGATGTGTTCAGTGCATTGCGATCGATAGGGTGGCAGACACGACTTCCTATGGATAAAGGATTAAGCTTATTGTGGTCTCCCAAAATATACTCGACGGTACGTGGGAGCGCAAGTCCGTACTGGCACTTATCGTCTCAAAGTCAAGGAATCACCCAACCATCAGTGAGAACAACAGTTACTAGGATTTACGACGCCAGAATACGTCTCTAGCCTAGACTTCTAAGTGTTATACGTTAGGTTCCAAAGCGTTGTTAGATTCATTGAATTTATTTTATAGTTGATCTTGTTTATGAAGTTTTCCTTTCAGGCTCACCGCGAGATGTAGATGTAATTCCTAAAATGAAATCTAAGATGATAAACAATCTTTTTATCTTCTTTGTGCAATGAAAATCCTAGCTACTAAGGAAAGAAAGGCAGAATTCTTTCACAAAGAGCAAAGAGCACACTCTAAATGCACTTTCCTAAATCAAACCAATCAAACTGTCTAAATGCAAATTCACATGCATGTATTTGTTTTCGACTTTCTTAGTATATGAATGATAAGAAGAAAGTTGATGCACAAATCTGAATTTCTTTTCAAGCGACAAATATCAACAAGTTTCTTTTCGAAATCAAAAATGGAGACGATCACAACACCTTACGATTTTGAAATGAATACTTGTTTTTGACACTAGAAAAATTACAAATTCAGACCAAAAACAATAGTAACAGGATAATCGACTATCAACAATAATCAAACTCTTTCCTATGATTGAAATTGACACTTACGACACTTTCAAATCAAAGGATGACAGTACAATTACGTTACTTTTTCAAAGGAGAACTGCAAATGACTCAACAAACACACAAAAACATTTACAGTTCTTTTGTACAAAGGAGGCGGAATAACAACAAGGAAAAGGGGTTTCAAACAGACATATACTGATCACAGGCAGCAAAATTCATGAATAGAACTAGAAAGAATGAATCACAGAAACCAAAACTGCACAAAACCTAGCCTGATCAGCGCACCTGTAACACAGGGAATTTGAAATGCAGCACACCTTCTACACTCAGGAAGTGCGTTGAATTTCAGATTCTCAGAACAGTGCCTGCGCTGGTCCAGAAATGAGACTTTGCTTGGGTTCCGGGTCACAGTTTGTAGTTTAGTTCATGGGTTTTGGCCGAGCAAAAGGTAATCAGTAATTCAACAATCAGGGGTAGATCTAAGGAGGATCTAAGAGCTATCACGAGGGTAATCAGAGAGTTTGTGAATCAGTTTTTTAAATCATAAACAGATCCAGGAGATGGACTGAAGTGGCATTTATCTACTTTGCATTTGCTATGGCAAATGCAGTTCGAATGCTACCTGGCACAACTTCAGACTCCGTCTGTAAGTTTATGAAATAGACAACAAGGAAGATAAACAAACAAACTAATTCGTCCCCAGTGGAGTCGCCATTTTGTTACAGGGAAAAGTGTCTACTCAGAACTGCTTATCCCACTAAGGTGTGATAGCTACCTTAGAAACAAACACAGTAAAGCTACTTTCATTTTTCCTTTATAAAGTATAGATAGAGAGGAACAAAGAAGACCAACCTCTGTCTTGCGCTAATCTCCTAGTTTGATTCCTCTCTTCCTTGATAGTCTTTCGCTACTTGTTCCCTTGCACGCCCAGCTTCAAAGAGTACCTGTAAGATCACAGTAGCATAATACTATACAAAGACATGGATCTATAATCATAAACAATCTAGGATCAGATGTAAATTGACCATACAAATGCAGCAAACATAAATGACACAAGAGTATGGAGGAAAACTTGAATAGCTTTTATTGATAAACAAGAAAAAGCCAAGAGGAGTTACAACCAGTTGTTCTAACCCATCATCAACCTCTCAGCAAGGAACCCCCTCTTCACCTCATAAAAAGCTTAGATCACCCAACAATCTGATGTTTGTCTCAAGAAACCAACAACAATTCCTTACAATATGCAAAATTCCAGCCTCTGGATCTCTGGGATGAGGGGTCCATATATAGATATCTGTAATGGAGATGACTCAGCTTATGATTTGATTAGTGTCTTCTCTCTAATAGTTCTTGATTCCACTTGGAGATTGATGATCTCTTACTCATCCTTGGTTGAATTCAAAGAGGCAAGTGTCACAGGAGAAGTTTCTGGAAGCTTCCATTGCCTCTCCACCTTGTGGAATGACACTGCCATTTGTCATTTCTCGCCCATCGCACCCCATAGAAGGGATTTTTGAAATGCAACGCACCCTCACAGTGTACTTAGGTGAGATGCAACGCACTTGGCCTGTGGAGCAGCTGAAATGATCCTGTTTTGACCAATTCTGAGCAGTTTTTCATGGAGAACTTCTGGGAGAAGATGTAATCAGTTGACCTTGTTCCTTTAGGGGTTAGAACAACACTTTTAGGGACTTAGGAGCCCTTGGTTTATAGACATTTCATGCTTGGGGTTGTAGTGCCCAAAAATGTCTATAACACACATGGTAAATCAATTGCATCAATTAATCACCATCATTTGGGTTAGTACTTTAGATCTATGGTTTGTGCTCACCATAATTTGGGTTAGTACTTTAGATACATGGGATATCAGTTAGCATCATCTAGTCAACATAATTCAGTTCAATATTTAACACATGGCATCTCGACCAGTCTTGGTTCACCGTCATTCGGGTCAATGACACATGGTGAATCACCAAAGTCCAAACTCTAGCTGCACAATCCATGACTTGATACAAAATTAACATGATGCTCTAGGACCATTCTTCCTCATTCATGGCAACATAATTGAAATAGAAAGAATAACTATCCTATGTTGAAGCATTCTCCCTAATTCGGGTCAATGTACTTGACACAGAGATAATCTCCCTAATTCTGGAAAAGTACTTGACATAGGGAGAATGTCAGTCCATGATGCTATTTCATTAACACTACCTCTTAATGAGAGAAATTCTCAACAATTCCAAGCTTGTCCCTGAATTATATATATGGAATTCACCTTGGGACATAGGCTTTACCAACAAACTACTACACTGCAAAATAATATTGAAGCCACACTACTTTCGATGCTTCAACCTGTCATCATGGTCGTCACCTGCACTTAATCAAGACAATCCTACAAGTAGTCTTTGAAGCCAATGACTTCTTAACTTGTAAATCCAATTGCAGTATACTTCGCTTCCTCGATACCAAGTGCGACAAACGATTGCTTCATGCTCATCTGAGGAATTATAACATAGCTCTTTTTACTTTCAACACTCTCTGCGCAATCTGAATCTTCCACTGTACTTTACTATTTGAGACAAATCTCAAAAACATAATTGACTTTTCCATGAAAAACTGTACCATGCTGGTACTCCAACCCATGTGAGAAACATGCCTTGGCTCATAAAACATATCAACTTCCTTTCACTAGGTCCATCACCACAACTGCTTCCCTATTACCCTGACTGGGTTCTCTCTTTCACACTGGAACATATCCTACTATGGTAAATCTTGCTGCTCCCTATGCCACTGTTGTCTTCCAACATATCAACTATCTAGTATGACAATATCAATGATATTCCATCATTTTGAACTCAGAGGTCAACTCCCTCCCTCCAAAGCTAAAATAGGGCTCTCTGACTGCTCCCTCTATTATAAAAGTTATTCTTTCTGCCACAAGTGCTCCCTCTGACACATGAGTCCTTCTACTTCCGTAGAGACAAATAGTAGAGGATCCTCCTTGATCCATTATCCCAAGCCGAACATGTCTTCTTATGATTATACAAGGTCTTCTTTAATCATGAGACTTCTTCTCTTGCACTTCAAGGCTCTGTATGTACACTTTTTCTTCATTGAGAGAAACAATCTCTACATCCACCTGGTGCAAAAACAATGAGAATAATTCTAAAAGAAGTGTACCTCACAACTAGAGAAAACGTCTTGTCATGATCCTCTCCCTCTTTTTAGGAGAACCTTCTCAAATTTTGTTGCTATGCTACCATCTGCTACATGCTAGATCATTGACTTATTTTTGACACAACCAATGTATACTCCAAACTTGTTGATCTTCCTGCTCACTTTGAGCTCTAGTACAATATTTCTCAACACAAATCACAATTATGGGAAAGCATTTTTTCTTTGCTTCATCCTTCCATTTCTTCCATCTTCTTGCCAAAGCCCCGAAAACTTTTACTATGCACTGCAATCCTCACTAGGAGGGAATGGAAGAACAATTACAACTAGGCAAAGGATATACGGACAAGAGAATATTTAACAACAAGAAAAATAATAATAAAGGAAGAGATACATAAGATACTTATCTTTGAGGTTTATAGGGATTGTCAACTCCCTCTTGATCTTAGCTTCCCTACATCCAGATGTCATTCCTTCTTTGCATGAGCTAGGGTTTCTTCTTTTAGCGGAAACATTGATCTAGGTCCAATCTTAGGGTTTTGTCCTCAAACCCCACAACTTTCTTATTCAAGATCTTTTGCTTGTTGCAAACCCTAGATATCCAAATGTCTAAAAACACTCAGATTTATCTTATCTAATATTTTGTCTCTCAAACCCTAAATTTACCTCTTTCAAGTCATATTCCAGAATCATATTTCCCCATGCTCTTAGAAAACAATCAAGATCACAACATACTTGGCTACTTGATTCTTATCTTTTCAAACCCAAGTAGCTTATAGTGATCATAATAAGAGGTTCTGCAATTGAATCAACTTTCTTAAGCTATTTTCGGCCTCAATTCTTAGATAGGAGCTCAGCCTCTTCTTCACTATTCAACAACCCGTTTTCATCATCAGTAGCAAACTATATTTCCATGTTCAAGATTATAAAATCTTCATGTCTCCTTAAATCAAGTATCTCAACTTTCCTTTGAGCATGACTCAAATCAGTAAATGTATCTAGGATTCATTCTTAAATTAAAGACTTCAAGGAAGTTTCTTTAGATTTGATAGCCAATTACTTCTTGAAAATAATTTATTTAACTTCCTTTGGCCTAGAAAGGAACTCCAGAGACCAAATCACCAATCATAATGTAAGACATTTCCTGCGTACTTGATATGCTATTTCCACATATGTAACATATTCTTGTATCAAGGAAATATCTCTTTCACAGGTCTTTACAAAATCTTAATTCAACTCTACTTTAGGATACCAAATATTTTTGGCACAAGTGAATTTGATTATTGTGAAGAAGTCATTACATTTCAGACCATTTTTTGATAGAGACCTTTCCTTTACACATATTATTTTAGGTCTTCTAGAGTTTGCAGATCATAAGAGAGCAATGAATTGTGCCCTTTTGTTGACAGGTATCATGCCAATGTTTTTCCACATATATCTTGAGACAAAGCAAACAAAGTCTTTTAATGACAATACCTTGAACCTATTTCTATCTTTTGAACAAGATTTTAATATAGGTTGATCCATAAAGTTGGTCAATTGAGACAAATCAAACATAGTATTTTAATGGAAATACCTTGAACCTATTTCTATCTTTTGAACAAGATTTTAATATAGGTTGATCCATAAATTGTTGTGGATATTCCATTAGACAGTTTGTCACAACATATTTGACACTAGTATATTTAAGAAACTGAAAATTCTACACTAATACAATTTTATTAGATTTATGGATCTATAGATTTATTGTTAATAGTGGATGCATGTGAATGAAATTTGTGCGAAAATAGAGAACAACAAAATAAAACACTCACACACAAATTTGACACAAGATATGCTCTAGAAACCCTTTCAGGAGAAAAACCCAGCTAGAAGGCGAGACCGCTTCACTCTCTTTCTATAAATGTAAATATGGTTGCAAGTGCAAAGAAGTATGGCCTATGGCCAATGGATGCTACAATGCATAAATACTCTCTGCGTTCTCTACTTCCTATCCCTCTTGGCTATTTTTTCTCAGTTATGGAACAAATGCACTTGAAAGAATGAAACTCCTTTTCCTCCTAGTAGCCTAGTTTAACACAACTTGATAGCCTACTAGTGGTTAGATTTGAACACCTCAAATCTTAATCAAAGTTACAAAATAGAATCTTATAGAGTCTTCTACATCATAATCAAGTGGATAGCCCATTTTCCATGAATATGGGGGTTGACATGGAATCCTCTCAAATTATGGTGGTGAAAACAGGAAGGTCAACTTCTGAGTGGCATAACTTTCACATACAAACTCTGATTTGTTGAGAAATCTATGGAAGCTAGATTAGGGTGATTTATCTTTACTTTGATAACCGTTTGTGGTGTTCTTTGCTTCAACTTGTAGTATTTATGATTAACTTCTTATTATTTTGATTATTATAGTTGTTTTTATCATCAAACAATTACTAGACGATGAAGATCAATAATACAAATGCACATAGGATATAGGTTGCTAGCCAGGGCCAAAACCTCTTCGACAAAGGAAAACCCACAAGAATTATTCTCTTCTTATAGAACCTTCAATGACGAATTACAAGACCTTTAGACCCAAGACAAAGACGCCTCCAAGACCAAGTCAACCTTCTTTAGATGAACTTTTCTTCCACAAATCCAACACTAGTAAAATGGACCTAAATTTTCATATTTTGGCCTTCTCTTAAAAATTTAGGCTTCTGCTTCAAGTTTGAAAATTTTCGGCCTCTACTTCAATTATGTTTTCACATGTGTGAGTGGTTTTAAGGAAAAATAGAGTCCTTTTAGTGCATCGCTTGGAATGCTTCTTTCTCTTTAGATATTTTTTCCTTCAAACTTGATCTTCTAGCTTTAGACTTCAGTCCTTTTAGTGGAATGCAATTTGTGGTTTTTCTAAAACAATGGATGCCCTAATTATTTTGCACGTGGGAGAGGCTAGACACAAAAATTTCAGAATTTTTGTCTTGCCTTCTTCTTTCTAGACCTTCGCTTGTTCCTTTCTTCTTGTCTTCGCTTCCCTGAACAAGTGAGTGAATGAATGCCCAAAGTAAGTCGAATGGTATCTTATATATAAGCTTTCAAGGAGGGCGAATAACCCTAGATGGGGTTGACTTCTTCTTTTGTAGGCCGACTTGGTATTGGAGAGAGACCATGACAATTTTGACTCTAAATTAATTCTTTGACTTGATACAAAATACCCAATAATGTCTATTACATATGGCAATTACTCTTATGCCTTCTTGACTCTGACAAAACCAAAGAAGCACACAATGTGTGCTTTAACCTAAAATAACTTAACCTAGAGCATGAAACCCATGCTATAAATTAACAATACTAATTGATTCTTTCTCTTTACATCAAAATCAATAGTACATAGAATATTATGAAGACTGAGCCTAGTTACATATTTCAACATGATTGATGCGATTCTTGCGTCATTTGAAAGGTCTATGTATGTAGAATAACATGAAAAGGTGTGGTGCTAAAGCTAAAGCAACAAAGTTTTACACCCAAAAATGTTGTTTGATGCCTCAAAACACTCCCGGAGGGTTTTAGACCTTGTTTTTCCAAACTGGGTCCTGCTAGTAAAAATGGTCCCGCGAGATGATTCCTCCACGTTTTCCACTCTAAAAACATTGAGATGGATGAAAAAAAATATAATGATCCAATACAGATCACACCTCCCCATTTTGAGAGTATTTTGGTCCCCAAAAGCTTTTAGTAACTGAAGTGAGGAAATTTTCCCTTCGCCTTCTCTCTGGTGTACCATTTAGCTTTGCTTAGAAGTTATCCTTTCAACCCAATTTGCCAAAGTTCATTCTTTCCTTGTTTTGTAGTTATGAACCTCTTTTTCAAAACTATATCTTTTGTCAACTCTACCTAAGCATATGGTGCCAAATCCTCCACAAAAGGTAGGACCTTTTGCCACACAATATAACAGAGGTCCTAGGAGGTGTTACACAGTAATTTTTCATCGTCCCTGTTACCCCTTCTCCTGAACATTGGAGGACTTATTCCAGGACCTGTGAGAAGTGACATATCCTGAAAACACTTGCATTGTATCCCCTTGAGTATGTACTTCACATGCCCTGAATACACCTTCTGCAAAATACCCATAAAAATAGCCCTTTTTCCATTGGCGCGGTTCCTCTTTGTATCACTCGCGCCAATGGGGGAAATCCTCCAAAGAGGGCGCGCCAGCTGGCGCTCTGTCTCAGAGTCGCACTCGCGCCAGCCCAGTTGGGTAAAGTTTTTAACTAACAAACTTACGAAGGTTCTTCCTAACCCACTCATGGACTAAATCTATATTGAGTTGGGTCAGTTTGGCTTCGAATCTCCATATAAGGGAAGTAGTTCTCCACCTCTAATGGAAGCTTCTTAGTGATAAAGCCAATCCCATGAATCTTGTGGATGACCCTAACTCCTTCTCCTCTATCTGTAAAATCTTGTCCTTTTGCCTTTGACAAGTTAGAGTCTCCAAGTCCCAAAGTCTGAGAATTGCTAAGCTCATGCTACAAGAAGCCTTCTTCATTCCCATCAGGCTAAATCTAAAGTGAGGAGATTCTTGTCTAAGTAACCAAGGAGAGAGAGGCTTGTTCCCCATTCCCAACAAGCTTTGCAAGGCATGTGCTGCTGATCACCCAGCCAAAGGAGGATTTGACGTCAGAACTATGGTTGTATTCTTCTTCTTTTAGCAATAATAGACGACTATCATTATGGTTCCACTCTTATTGTCTTTGTAATGATGATTGAGTTATATCCTTTCTGACTGATATATAGTTGCATCTATTGGATTTCATGCTTGTATTTGTGTCGTTCTTTGCATGTGCAGGTGTCCTTTCACGAGGATCATGAGGATTGTAACCAGCCGGAGCAAAGGAACGGGAGCAACGACTCTTCTACAAGTATTAGCGTTGGAATCTAGGTAGGCCCTCATCATCAGTTTTTGATTTGCAATTAGGAACCTGCGTGTTAGCATTGTTTGATTGTTGCTAGACCCCATTTGGGCTAGTAGGGATCACCTCTGTCCGCAGAGGGGATTTACCTCCACAACGGTAGGTATCGAACAAGTTGCCACATAATTAACCCGTGGCAGGGATGATACCATTGGTACAAAAGGACCATTTAGGGAAGACAGTTTATTGGGAGCCATATTTGGACTAGGAAATGAAAGCTGGTCAACAGTGACAATTCTACCTTCATGCGAGAAACAAATCACTCGAAAGAGTGTTGAAACAATAGCTCCCATGTCATAAACATAGTTGCGCCCCAGAAGTAAGTTGTAATATAAAGGGCCTGGGACTACCATCACATTCAGATAAACGATTTTTCCTCCCAAAGTAATAGGTAACTGAGGAAGGATCCCTAATGGTCGACTGGTTCCTATGTTAAAAGCCAAAAAATTTTGGGTAATAGGCACAAGCGATGGTGAACCAAGCACTTTCCAAGCAGCTGAGGAAAGGATACTCATAGATGCACCTTCATTTATAATAGTTCTAGAGATAATCACATTACAAACTTGTACTATGATATGGAAAGGCACATAAGAAGGAAGGCAGAATCCAGCTAGATGATTCCAATGAAAGGAAGGGACCAGACTACTTTGAGGGGGTACCGTAAGAACGACAGAATTAACCCCTTGAGTTACGAGAGTGGGATGATTTTCTTCCTGTATTGATGGAACAAGAGGACTGCCCCCAAGCTCATTAGAATCTGAAGAAACAAAAATAACTTGAGTGGTATCATATTCACTGTCTTCGGGAAAGGTACGATTAGCTGAAGGTGAAATCGGGTCAATTGTTACCTCGACCTGTTGAATTGGATCGGGTATAGACTTGTAAGATTCACTTTTAGAGAGAGTGGTTTCGACCGATGGTTGATTTTGGTCAGTTAATTCACCAACTAGTGAAGGATTTAGAGAGAGTTTCCTGTAACTAGATGGAAGGCGCTGAGGTGAAGCAGGATGGTTATCCAACACTCTTTTGGCTTCATCCAGTTAGGGACAAAGGTGAATGGGGTGATTCCCTTCACATAACCTACATGGAAACTTAACTTTACCCTTCTTTCCATGAATTTTACTACCACTAGTTGATGGTGTGTCACCAACATGATCTCCAAAAGTTGATGACACAGGATGATGGAACGGGAAGACCATTCTTCTAAGATCTGAGGAATATCAGGACAATTTCGAAGAATATGGTCTCCTAGACAAAGTTTGCATGGATATCGAACTTTGTGAGGCTTGATGGATGGTTTCTCATCAGATGTTGCATTCAAAGAAATGGTTGCTTGGTTGTCCCTCTATTGAATTTGCTTCTTCTTCTTATTCTTCCCTTCTTAGCCACCTGGTTACTATTACCAATACTTTCACGAGTCGAAGAGGAAGAAGGGGAGGAAGAAACAATTGAGGAAGAAGGAAAAGGGTCAACTTTAGGATCAACTGGAGGTTGATTTTGTCCAGTTGGAGGTGTAATCGATTGTGGATAAATCACAACATTTTGAACCAAGGAGGTTGAAAACAACCATACTGGCAAGCCAATGGTAAATCCCGAAGGGACAATGTAGCCATATAAGGAGCACCAATATTTCCGAAAGAAGGAAAAGGACTAGGATTCCCATCAAAAGGAATTCCTTGACCGGTGGACTCTGGATTTGTCGCCATATGTTTCAACCTAAGATCAAATAAGAAGTGAGTGTGGAGGATGCTATCCACAGTCAATTAATTTTATTTTCATCAAAGTAACATAACAAAACAAAGAGGGATAATCTAGGCAAAAGGTTTACCAAGCAACTATGAACTACAAAATACCTCTTGACGAACCAAGAAGTACAGGCAGGTAATCTTCTTGAATGTTGTGTTCAGTGTATCACAATGTACAAGGCAGCTGACTCAATTACCTAAGGATGGATAGAAACCTAGAGTTGTCCACCCATATATACCTGAAGGTACCTGGAGGCCCAGTCCATATAAGCGCTATCTAACGCAAAACCACACAGTGAGAGCATTCCCATATACTTTACGTACTGTAACACCGCCCTATATACCCGAAGGTACGTGGAAGAGCTACAATATACTCACGTACGTGGAATGAGGTATCACACTTGGGATGTATTGCAGACAAGTTAGCAACAACTACTTTGTTTTACGACGTCAGAACACATCTCTAGCCTAGACCTATAAATGTTTTTCGTTAGGTGACAATGATCCATTAGGTAAATTCAGATAAATTTGAAGTTGATATTGCTTAGGAATTTTCCTTTCAAGGTTCACCAAGTGATGTATGTTTGCAATTCCTAAAATGCAAGTAATATGATAAGCATTCTTTCCATTCAATTTAACAATGAAAATCCTTAGCTAGTAGAGATAGAGAAATCAGATCTTTGATAAAGAGCAAAGGGCACATCTATGCAATTTCCCTACACTATTCCTATCAACACACACAAAATTTTTCAATGCAACATGCACGTATTTCTTTTTGATTTCCCTTAATGTGAATGAACAAAAAGGAAAAATAATGCACAATCGATCAATAATCTCTTTTCATAAAAATGACGATTTTGGGACAATTTCTTTTCAAGGAAAGGAAGACTTTACGACACTTTCATTTTCAAAGAAATGAGGAATTACGACACTTTCAACGAAAAGACTAATAATATGCACACATCAATCAATCGATCTTTAATGAATGAAGACTTTACGACAATTCAATTTTTGAAGGAAAAGACGATTTTACGACACTTTATTTTGGCAAAGATCAATCAACCAAAACACTAACTTTCAACTATATATTGAAAATGACAAAGTACATAAGAAACATTTATCAATATTAGTCTAATTAGGGCCATCTAAGGAGATGAAAACCTATTTTCTGAGGCATCACATCCATTTACAATTAGCAAACAGGCAATCAGAAGAATTTTGGCAAAAAATTTAATTCCAAGAGTGGGAATCTGACCCTAGGAATATCAGCGCATGCCAAAGAGGGAGTAATTGCGTTGCAGTGCACTATCGCTAACTGGAGGGTGCATTGTAGTGCATTGTCTCTAAGGCTAGCCTGCACTGATTCATGTGAGGTCACTCAAGAGTCATCTAACCTCAAATTTTGACCAAAATTCAATGCAAAAGGCTGAATTACAACAAGTAAAGTATGTCAAGGTGTCTAAGGAGGTGGATTAGCTACTGGGATTGATAATCAATCCCCAGTATGGTTGCCAATTTGTTTTGGGAATTTTTAGTGTTTACGGATAAACGCTTAAACCCCTAGACTAGTAGCTAAGTTTGGAACAATAGTGCAAAGAATTCTCTACTTTTTCTATGACCAATAGATTAAATAAGAGGTAAAGAAGCCTACCTGTAGCTTTCACTTACTCATTATCTCCCTTGACCAATTCTGTCGCTCCTTTCCATACTTAATTCGCTTGAAGAGTACTTGCACATAGACAAAAGACAAAAACTGATCAAAGCATATGATAATGATCTATTGATTAAACATAGCATGGAGTCAAGTACATGATACACATATGAAAGCATCAATGAATAACACAACCATATGGAAAAATCTTTGAACACTTTATTAGTAAAAGGAAGATTTACAACCCAATTTTCTTGATTCAGCCTCACTCCTCCAGTTCAATCCCATCCTCTCCTCATAACAACCAAGACATTTTGACATCATTACAATACTTGAAATCAACTCAAGTCTCACACTAACGACATCTCCCTATAATTCAATGATTTCCAGCCCTTGATCACTTAGATGAGTGGTCTTTTTATAGGTGAATGAAGTAAGTTATGCCATAAATGGTGATAATGAATGCCCTCCCAAACTTAGGTTTTAGTTCCATGGAGGAAGGGATAAAGGGATTGATGTTCCTTAACTCCCTACCTCATCCAAATTCGAGCTCAAAGGAGTAGATAAACTTGGGAAACTTCTAGATTCATCCAACGAATAAGAATATTCTTAAACCCCAATGCAATTTCGCTCAAATTCACCCTACACAGGCCAAAGAGGGCCCAAGTGCACTGCATAGCACCCTATCAGTGTATGGACTGCACTGCAATGCACCCTAATGAAGGCCTTCCTGCACTGATCTTCTTAGAGGCAGTTTTTGGATGATTTCAGTGATGGAACTTCTTGGGAAGCTAGGCATTCTGATGGTTGAATTATTTAGGGCATGTAACAACTGAATTAGGGTTTGATGGGTCCTAATAGTATTGATCTATAGGTTGGGGTTGATGTGCCCAAATTGATCTGTAACACCACCGACCCCACTCATCCATCTTCTAGTCAAGGAAGTAACGTTCACTCCCTCTCCCCTACTCACAACTTTGAAGTTGGTAATTCCTCACCTCCGAGGCCTGAACATGAAATCTGATACCATCAAATCCAAGCTCTTTGTCTCATCACTCATTGATTTGCAAAAGTTGTTGGACTGATTCCACAACTATTCACTCTTCCGTATTCTCAAAAGAAAAACAAGACTACCCCCATAGGAATAGTAGTTACATCTATTGAAGAAGCTATCCTTGCCACTCTTAAATAGATAACAAAAGTTGCAGAGAAGGAAGAATAACCTCCACTCTTTCAAGGAGGAGAAGGAAACCCCTTACTCTCGGGTTCAAGTTCTAGTGGAGCATGCGAAAGGGAAGGAAACTAAGGAGGAGGAGGTGAAGAAGAGGAACCAATAGAAGAGGAAGAGGAACAATCAGATTCAGATTCAGAAGAGGAAGATAACAAAGAAGACAATATTGTAGATCAAAATATTGATTGGATGACTTAGGGCCCATTGGTACTTCTGGGTGTCCTATCCAAAATTCCAAGATATGCGAAGAAGATCTTAATGAAATATGACCTTGATAAGGCTATGAAGGTCGAAGATCACTTAGAGAATTTCTACCTACATTTACAAACACTCAAGGTAAGTTATGATGACATTCCATGTATACTATGCCAATGTACCTTTAATGGTAGAGAAACTGTATGGTACCATATCTTAAACAAATTTACAAAAATAGATTAATACAAATTCAGGAATATCAACTCATAGTCGATCTGTCGCTGTTTTGGTGTTGAATTTTTGATAACTGTCCATGGAAATGCTAAATGATGCTGATGACTGTCCCTGGAAATGTTGAATGCTACTTGATCCTCCCTTTAGTCAGGTAAATCAGTTACCTATTCCCAACGTTTCTTATCTGGGATAGATAACTTAGTCACCCTTCAATAAACTTCATCCATTTTTGCATATGTTGGCATTATGACACAGGTTTGGCACTATGGCACAGGTGTTGTCCTTGATGGAAACTCACTCAAATGACATATCATAGTTCAAGCTCTCAGAATGAAGGAAAAAGAGATATATGTAGGTTCCTCTTAACCAAGTTGCGTATACACATAGGTTCGACGATCAAAAGGCGCGTATACATATGCACGCACTTTCGTGCAAGGAAAAGCGAGTACATGTGGGAAAACTTATTTTTTGGTCCATGGTATTTATTCCTTGGTATTTGGACCTATGGTTTTGGACCATGGTATCTCGTCTGAAGTGTTGAAACTAGGTATTGGGTCCATGGTATTGATTTACTATGGTTTTGGACCATGGTATTGAGTAAGGCCTAAGACTATAAAAGGAGAAGGAGATGATTAGGCAAAGGCATTCACTAAAGTATTGAATATATTATGAAGAGCAAGATCTAGAATTGGGTTATGCTACATAGCTGGATCTGAACCAAGGAGGAACCTGAGCTCTAGAAGAAGGATAAGTTCTATTGATGGGTCAAGATCTTAAGGCTTGAATAGTAGTATCTTTGTATGATTTTGATTTGTTTGGCGCATGACTTGATCTATAAATCTGATAATCTGGGTATAACTGATGTCTGAATAAGTGAAAAGGGTAAATTATATTTTATAGATATGTAAGCAGGTTTGGCACAGCAGAGGCGCATATACACACTAGTTCAGTAAGTCAAAATAGCTTATATGCTGGTTGGCCTTAATACAGAAGCGTATGCATGCAGGTTCTACATATTGAAGTAGCGTATGTCTCATGAAATATGTTTTAGCTGTTTCCGTTTATTGCTGCAGTGTTCTAGGTTTAGGATTGGTTTCTGGTTACTGTTAATGTATTCTAGTTATAGCGTTCAGAGAAGTAATTGTTTGATTCAGTTTTGATTGAAGCAAAGGAGATTGGTTGATGCATATGTATTTGATGTTTAATTATTTTTATTGATGGATCCTGTATGAAAATATATGAAACATGGTCCCTGGAAGAAAAGAGAAGGTTGTAGCCTTCTGCAGGTAGAAGCCTGCGTACTGGTATAAGACTGCACCAGTACAGAAATATTGTAAAAAGAAGTTTCTTATTACAAGAATATAGAGATGAATTGCAGCAGGTGGTTTTCACCCACATTGGGTTTCCACCTTATATCTTGTGTCCATGTGTGTGATGATCTGTTCTGTTTTACTACACCTGTTTATTGTTCTTATGGTTAATGAAGTTCTGATGCACTGATTAAAGATCAACATTTAATGAATCATAAGTTTACTGATATATGTTGGTTGCTTTAGACATAGTAACGTATATACGCAGTTTCCCATAAGTGAAGTAGCGTATACAAATCTGATTGTGAAATAAAAAATAATTGATTTGATAATACTGATTCACCCCCCTCTTAGTATTATTTCCAACAATATATTTATTAAAAGTGGGTTTCACTAAAAATATATGTCTGATTTCATTTAGGATGAAAAATGTATCTCTAAGTACATTTAGAATGTTATCACTCAGGTTGTTCCCAAAAGTTGTAAGAAAGGGAATATGACCGAGGTAACCACAAACCAATATTTCAGATACAGATTCTAGCCAATCTGCATCCAGAGAGGGCTCTCTCTTTATGATTTAGCTTTGTTTTTAAAGGTTTTAGGATAGTTATGAAGTAGGATAGTGTGGTGGCCATAGTGGGAATGCCACTTCACTTCCATCCTCATGGTCATGGTAGGTTGGCTCTTGATGAGACCCCCTATCTTGCATTTGACAACTTATAATTTATGTTTACTTTTTTCTTTTTCATAAAGTACTTTTCCTTATTTATACACAAAGGGTGGTTCAACACTCCTTAAGAGTAGGAATGGTGGAAGAAGTCTTATCATCTCAATAGGAAGATATAAACCCTTTTTTCTTATTCCTAAACAATAATCAAAGAGGATTAAAGGGATTGTCATAATAAAGATAACCAATCAAAGCAAAATTAGTAAGACCATGACAGCAAAAGATGATGAATAAGTGTGTCCTTCCTTTTGTCCTCTTACCAATACAGAGCCTTTTAAAGATAGCGATTTATGATTTGCAGATTTCGGTATGTTGTGATTTTGTGTTCATTGCATAAGTGCATAGCTGTATCTTAAAGACTTGAAAGAACAGAAGCAAGAAGCATCCTCAATTTAGATCAACAAAAGGAATGAGCTGTTTCACAAGGAGAGAAAAAGTATGCTAGTGGTGTTCCTTTTGGAAAGAGGAACAACAAAGAGTATATATATCAAAAGTGCAAATGCCGTTCCTTTGAAAAAGGAACATCAAAAATTAAAAAAATTCTATTCTCTTGGAAAAGGGCAGCAAAACACTCGAAATGTCGTTCCTTTGAGAAAGAAGGAATAGTAGCAACCAAAAATGTTGTTCCTTTGAAAAAGGAATAGCAAAAGACGCAAAAATGTTGTTCCTTTGGAAAAGGAACAACAGAAATCAAAAATATGTTGTTCCTTTGGAAAAGGGATAGCAAACACACAGCAATGCCATTCCTTTTGAAAAAGGAACAACAAAAATCGAAATGCTATTCTTTTAGAAAAGGAACAGCAGAACAAGCAAATTCCATTCCTTTTGAAAAAGGAACAACAGAAAATC
The DNA here is from genome assembly GCA_031772625.1 of Pinus tabuliformis. Classification (NCBI taxonomy): domain Eukaryota; kingdom Viridiplantae; phylum Streptophyta; class Pinopsida; order Pinales; family Pinaceae; genus Pinus; species Pinus tabuliformis. Next base: position 1,692,260,129 of record CM062820.1, on the reverse strand, counting down.
AAGATTGCTGTTCCTTTTGAAAAGGAACAACAAAAAATCAAGAATGTTGTTCCTTTTGAAAAGGAACAATAAAAAATCAAGAACGTTGTTCCTTTTGAAAAGGAACAACAGAAAATCAAGAATGTTGTTCCTTTTGAAGAGGAACAGCAAAAAATCAAGAATGCTGTTCCTTTTGAAAAGGAACAGTAAAAAATCAAGAATGCTGTTCCTTTAGGAAAGGAATAGCAGAAACACACAAATGCCATTCTTTTGGAAAAGGAACGGCAAAAATCGAAATGCTGTTCTTTTGAAAAAAATGAACAACAAAAATAACAGGGAAACATTAGTTCAAACATATGTACAAGAACGACTCAAAGAAAAGAACTTATGTACAAATTGTAAAAAGAAATGAATTCCTTAATGAATTACAAGTGAGGAAGACTTCTCTTCCTCTCCTAAAATCTCCATATCAGTGTCTCGGCGTAGCTGCTGGCAGAAGGATTCCCGAGTGAGTGGTTTGCGATAGAGACGAACTCGGTGGCCATTCACTTTGAAGGCATATCCAGAACCGTCAATGGTTATTAGAGTAAGGGTTCCATTGTCATGTACCTTCTGGATTTCGTATGGTCAAAACGAACGAATCTGGAGTTTCCCGGGGAAGTCCTGAAACCTAGAGTCGTACAATAGAGCCCAGTCTCCCTCATGGAAGACTTTGTTTTTAATGAGCGCATCATGCCATTTAGCTCGCTGCTGTTGAATCAGTGCTGTAGTTTGAAGTGCAGAGGGCCTAATTTTGTCCAACTCATTGATCTACTGTAGTCGATTAATCTGTGCCTCGCTTAGATCTAAGCCAACTTCCTGTGTTGTTCGTAATGTTTGGATTTCGAATTCTATGGGAAAAATGGGTTGTTTTCCAAAAACTAATTGATAAAGTGAGTAACCAGTGGTGCTTCTCCATGTTGTTCTGTAGGCCCAGAGTGCTTCAGGTAGTCTGGCAGCCCAATCACGCCTATGTGATGCAATGGTTTTCGTTAGGATTGATTCTATTACCTTATTGTTGCTTTCTACTTGTCCATTCGCCTGTGGGTGATATGGGGTAGTGATTTTATGCTGGACGTGATAATTGTTGAGTGTTGCAGCTAATCTATTCCCAGCAAATTGTGGTCCTCCGTCTGTAATTATTTCCCTTGGAAAACCATAATGTACAAATAGATGGAACAAGAACTGTATGACAGAGTCCTCTGTGGCTCTTGGCAATGCTTCTGCTTCAACCCATTTGGTGACATATTCTGTTGCCACCAAGATATATGTTTTCTGATTTGATGATGGGTTGATGGGTCCAACGAAATCAAGAGCCCATCGCTCGAATGGTTCAATGACTAACTGTGGTTTCAGAGGCATCTTGTCAGATTGACTAGGACGTCCTGCTCGCTGGCAGCTGTCACAGGCTTGGACAAATTTCTTTGCATCTATGAAAGTCGTGGGCCAATAATATCCTGTCTGGAGTACTTTATGTCCAGTTCTGCGCTCAGCGAAGTGTCCACCACACAGTCCATCATGACAGACTTTTAGGATGTCAAAGATTTCATCTTCTCGAACACATCTCTAATATGCATGTCTGCCCCTATGTGAAACAAATAGCCCCTAATCCACGAGAATCGAGCACTCTTCTGAACAATATGTTTGCATTCATTAGGGGTTAGGTGTTTTGGTAGTTTACCTACTACGAGGTAATTGGCAACATCAGCATACCAGGGTGTTTGAACGGCAACAACAAACAGATGTTCGTCCGAAAATTGATCTTCAACTGCTGCTGCATCGATTAGCTTTGGCATTCTTGAGAGAAAATCGGCTACAGGGTTTTCTTTGCCATGCCGATCCTTGATTGTGATATCGAATTCCTGTAATAAAATCAACCATATAGTTATTCTGGCATTTGTGACAGGCTTATTTGCTAAATATTTTATAGCAGAATGATCTGTATACAAGATAACAGGATATCCTATAATATAATGTCTAAACTTATTGACAACATGTATTACGGCTAGGAATTCGTTTTCAGTAACAATGTAATTTAATTCAGCAGGGGATAAATTTTTGCTGATGTAATAGATAGTATATGGTTTTTTATCCTCTTCCTACCCAAGGACTGCGCCAATGGTTGTATCTGAGGCATCAGATGATATCTGGAATGGTAAATCCCAGTTTGGTCCTCGAAGGACTGGGGCTGTGGATACGAGCTTCTTTAAATCCTTGAAAGCACGCTCACATTTTTCTGTCCAAAGAAAATCAACATTACCAGTTAGTGCATATAAAGGTGCAGTAATGTGTGAATAATGTTCTATAAATCGTCTATAATAACCAGAAAATCCAAGAAAGTTGCGTACCTCTATTTGAGTAGTAGGAGTGGGAATAAGTAAAAGTATTTGGATTTTGGCCAGGTCTACCTGAATGCCGGGTGCTGAAATATAGTGTCCTAGGATAAGTCCTTCAGTCATCATCATATAACATTTTTCGTTGCTTAAGCAAAGCCTGGTAGCGATGCAGCGTTGTAGGACTTTTTCTAGGGTGTCTAGTGCTGGATCAAAATCATCTCCATATGGTGTAAGGTCATCCATGTATACGTCAAGTCCATCATTTATTAAATCTGCAAAAATACTAAGGGTAGCCCTTTGGAATGTGACAGGAGCATTAAATAAGCCAAAAGGTAGAACTTGATAGGCAAATGTTCCCCAAGGACAAGTAAAAGTAGTTTTGTCCTGGTCTTCAGGGGCAATCTGAATCTGATTGTATCCACTGAAGCCATCTAGGAAAGAAAAGAATTTCTTTCCTACTAAAGTATCTAATACTTGGTCTATGAATGGGAGAGGAAAGTGGTCTTTTTGTGTTGCTTTATTTAGTTCCCTGTAATCCACACAGATTCTCCATTTCCCATTCTTTTTTGGTACCACCAGAAGCGGAGAGACCCATTTCCTATCGGAGATAGGATAGATAAAATTGACATCTAAAAGTTTCTGAAGTTCAACTTTTACCACATGTTTTAGATGAGGATTAAGTCTCCTTTGCAGTTGATGAACAGGTCTGGCATATTTTTCTATGTAAATATGGTGTGTACATAATTGGGGATCAATTCCTTTCATATCAGGGTAATCCCATGTGAATGCTTCTTGATATTTTCTTAACAAATGGATGAGCTTCGTTTCTTGTTCAGGTGTGAGGTTGGCATTAATATTTAAGGTTTTTCCTGGTTCAATTTCCACAATTTTACTATTTGCAACAGAAGTAACAGGTATTGTTTGATCATGTGTATCTTTTAGAGGATCTTATTCTAATTCATTATCAAATGCTGCTTCTATCATGTGACACTGTGTGTAGGATCCGGATTCAATTTGACTAATGAAGTTATTAATGGCATCATCTTCTGTTTGATCTTTAAAATCAAGTGCCTCTTGTATAGTTAATGGAGATCTAATGTTATCAGTAAGGTATGATACATGGTGCTTGTTAGTTTTAATTATTGTGACACTTGGCTGCGCTGGAGGATATAGAACTAAATTCTTGATATTTGGTCCTTTGGTTATGGTCATATTTCCTTGCCGACAGCCAATGTAAGCATCGGCAGTGGCAAGCCAAGGTCTACCTAGAATTAGCGGGTGTCCATCAAGTCGGGTTTTTGGATTAATTATCAGGAAATCAGTTGGATATTCCCAGGAATCTACGGAGACCATGACATCATGTAGAGTACCCTCCAGTCTAACCACAGATCGGTCAGCCAATTCTAACAAAGTAGAGGTGGGTTCTATAGATGTAATGCCGATCTTTTGGAAAGTAGTGGTTGTTAAAATATTAATTGTAGCTCCTAGATCAACTAAGGCATTAGACAGGGTCTGACCATAAATTTGAACAGTTACAATTGGATTTCCTGGGTCTTCATATTTAATGGGTGTTTCTTTCCCTGATAGTAAATCAGATAAAGTGCCGACTACTTGGACTCTTGGATTATTTGTTATATTCCTCCTTGGTTTCTTTATGCACAATTCTTTGATGGTTTTTGCATATATAGGAATGTCTTGAATGGCTTGGAGGAATGGAATTTTTATGTACAGATTTTGTAATTCTCCCAGAATGTCGAAGTCAGGATACTGTAAAGGTCGAGGTATGACTAATCGTTCTGGGAATGGAGGAGAGGATGTGGTTGCTTGATTATGAGTCTGCTGCTTATTCACATCCTCTTGTTGCAATAGATGTTCTCTTGGTAACTGATCTTCAATATGAACTGTTTTATCTCCCTCAGTTTCAATAATACGTCCAGATCGTAACTGAAGATCATTACACTCCCTCAGGTCGGGTCCTATTTCTGGTGATTCTATGATTTGGAGAGATTGGACCGGTCTGTTATTTGGATTGGGGTTGGGTTGGGCTGGGAGTTGCGGTCTCAGATTAGACTGGGGATTTTGTTGTAAGGCTGGCAGAGTAGGTTGAGGGAGCGGAATAGTTCCTACTGGCTGGTGCATCGGTCTCTGCCAGTTTGTCTGCCAGGCTGAACTTTGTGAAGTAGGGGGAGTCCATTGTGGAGGATATGGGCTATTTTGCCAATATGGTGGAGTGTAAGGAAAATTCGGCCAACCAGATTGGCTTGCCTGATTCAGCCACGGGTTTGAAGAAGGAAACGACTGTGGTGACCAGTTTGAACATGGGGCTTGGGACTGACTTTGCCACATACTATATTGTTGAGCATTATACTGTGGAGGCTGAAAAGAAGAAGTTGGGTCTGGAAACATACCAGATTGTCTTGGCTGCTACTGGTGGCGCTGGTTGATCAAGTACACTGATTCTGGTTCTTCTTCCGCTTCCTAATATACCGCTTTCACTCCAGGAAGTGAGGGGCAGCTCTCCGTAAGGTGATCTTTTGTACAGATGGTGCATGTTTGGACTGTATCCAGTGGACATTCCTTGTGACTATGATTTTTCCTGCATCGGGGACAAAAGATCGCCAAATTCTGTTCTGCCTCCATCTGCTTCTGTTTAGCCTGCATAATATCAAGTTGTGTAGTTAGTGTCCCCAGAATATCAGTTTTAAAATTTTCCAATAAATTTCCAATTTCTACACGTGTTACTCCTTCTGTTGATATTTTGTTATCTCTTACAAACCGATCATGTTCTGCCGGTTTTACTCTTGTGCTGCCTCTCGAACTCCTGATACATAAATCAATGATGTCAGCAAAATTCTCTTGATAAATATCCCTTTTTCCCATGATGTTTAATGTTTCAATCCATTGTTCTTTCATGCCCCTTATCAATGGAATTTTTAACACATTATCAGGTAAAGGTAGTGATGCATAAGGAGATCTTTGTAGATTGTACTGAAAACGTTCCACATACTCCTCTAATGTTTCATTCGGTTTGGCTGTCATTTGGAATATTTCGTCCTTTAATTCTCTAGACCTACAATAATCCTGATATTTTTTTAAGAAAGATTCTTTCATTTGATCCCAATTGTTTATGACCCCACCACCTAATCCCATAAACCATCTTAAAGCAGCCCCTTTTAATGTAGAGGGAAATAATTTCAATTTCTGGGGATCGGTGGTGTAATCATATCCCCTGCACAACACATCAAATTCGAACAAAAATGCATCCGGATCTTCTGATGTGAGACCGTGAAATGTAGGGATATGTTGAAGAGGGATTGCTTTCATGGGCACATTTGCTGCAAAATCCACTATAGGGTATTGTAATGTAGACGTTTGAGTGTTTGGCTGATTCTGAGCCATAGGATCGAATATATGCCAGTAACCTTCTGGGATATCTAACAGGGTATTCCTAGGTTGAGAGGGAATGGCTTTGACAGGGATGGTTTTAATAGCACTTCCTTTATCTGGGATAATGAAAATACCTGATGTCTGAGGAGATTGGGTTCCTTCACCAATGATTTTTGCAGTGCTCCCCTTATCTAGGCTATTTAATGGCTGATTTGTTCCAATAGGAGATCTTGGTTCCTCGGTTTCCCCTGTTTCTCCTTCTCCTTCACAAAGGTTGCTGAAATTCCCTTCCTGCAATAGTTTTGGAGTAGAATTTTCAATTTCTTGAAAGTCCTGCTCTTCAGTTTGACTATGCACCTCAGCAAAGGCTACAGATGGTGATCCTGTGGCCTGAAGGGAACTAGTAGGCTGTTTAGAAATGATTTTCCTAGGGCCTACTGATGGCTGAGATTCTGTTTTCTTATAGATTTCGTCTAAGAAGGTCGTTCGGCCAAGGGTCACCGGCCCCTTAGCTTTTTCAGTTTGGGTGGAGGTTTGATATTCTTTTCTAGTTTTTTCTGCTTAGTCATGCACTCAAATGAACTACTAAATTTTATTCAAACAAAGCAACAACAAATCTGTTAGGAAAGCAGACAGTGGAGCAGGGATTTTACATGCTCCGTACGCAGGTTCTTACCTTCCGTTTTTAAGATCTAACTCTTCCCTAGCAGGTTCATACACTACTCTGAAAAAAAAGACAAATGGTTACACTCTTTCCCCGGCAACGACGCCAAAATGTAGAGCTATAAAAAGGGTCTCTTTCACCTCTAATTACCTCACATTAATATGTCAATCCGGGAGCATTTTTTTATTTCAAAGAGTGTCTCAGTCTGAGGCTATCATTTCTCAGAGTAATGCTAGTAGTACAATGTTTAAAAATACAAGAGTAAACGGATGCTTGTCTATAACTAAATTACTTCAAAAGAATAAATTGCACACTCAGAAAACTAGGCAACTTATCAGTCAAGGGTTCGGCAGTGATAACCCATCCCTTTGGAAACTGATGGAAAGGAAATTAGAGAACAGGCCACGGGTCTGGGAGCTAGACAGCAAATGCCGAGGCTCACTACAACCACAGATCGTCTCTCACACCAAAACAACAAATGCGAGTAAATGGAACGGCAGATAGAAAAATGGAACAACAAATAAGAAATCGAACAGCAAATCTGGAATGGAACAACAATTCTGAAATGGAACAACAATTCTTAAAAGGAACAGCAGTTAAACAACTAAGTCTCGCGAGCAGTAATCAAACTTAATCTACTAACTCAAATGCACTCATCGTAATCAAACAACAATCTTTCACTCTTAAGGCAGATCAAGCAGCACACACTAATGGAACAACACTAATTACTGATAAGTTATGGAACAACGCTTGGAAATCATATACGCACACAACACGCTTGAATAGTAATCTGATCTAGCATCAATCTTAATTAAAAGGAATATGACTGCGTTTCAAAATAGAACAACATTACTTATGAATCCAACAATTGTAAAGAACACAACTTTCAGATGAATTCTGTAACATGAATGTACAGCACAAAAGCTCTGTAACAAAATAGTAACAATATTCGGTCAAAACTAATAATATTCAATCAACTCTGAAAAGAATAGTAATATAATGCAGAGTCAATACAACTGTTCTGTCTGTAAAAATCTTAATGAATTAATCTTAACAGAGCATGTGATGTAAACTTATAAAGCATATTAGATTACCAAAATAACGACGATAAGAAAATCACGCAGAAATCAAATCGTAGTAATATAGAAGCAAGTGTCCTCCGGGGCCGAGCCCTTAGCCTCCAAGGGTACACTGCTTTAGGTTAATCCAGACGCAGAGATAAAATAATCACCAAGTTTGTATTAATGCATGAAATAAAATTACAATGAACCAGTTCTTATCAAGACTCGATGATCAAAGTTTTGATCTTAACAGAAATTACATAAAAGCATAATCCCCAAAGCTAACAGTGTTGTCCCTTTACATAAGGGTGACGACGGAGATGTCTAAGTAACAAGATAGATAAAGCAACGATCCCTCAGGATCAAAGATCCTGAGGGATTCGCCAAACTGTTAATCCTTAATCATCTCTTTTCTCCTGCGTCGAGCTGGTGTCTTCTCCTCCTTTTCAGGGCCGATTTGCTTTGATCTGCTTAGCCTTGTTTGCACTCGGTCTCCCGTCAAAGGGACAACAGTTACCTTGTCCTTGTCTTTTTCTTTGGAACAACAACTCTTCATTTTCACCCTTTCCTGCATGGGAGAATGACAATTATTGGCGGTTAAGTCTTGCATATTAATCTCATAGGTTTTGTTATAATTCTTTATTGTTTTCCAAGTTCATGATGCAAAAAGGTTTACAAGTTCTACTGAAAAGCCACTAAAATGATCATCAAAAACATACCTTTTTAGTACTCCACAGTTAGCAGGGCAGTTATAATTAACCCGGGTGGTTAATTATCCCATAATTTTGTGCGAAGGTTATTAAAGGTTCTAGATGAAACTTTAATCCGCAATTATATAGTAATATGGTTTATAATTTAAACCGGGGCGGGATATGTAGTAATGCGGGGTTTTTACATATATATACATATTACGGGAAGGGGATCAATGTAAAATGGAGTTATAAAATAATAAAAGTTAGCATTAATATGAAAAATGATTTTGAAAGAAAGCGCTAAGTTACAATTCTTAAAAACTTAGGCTTAAAGGGCAAAAAGAGTTTATACAAGAAATATGGTTAATCCCTAAGTAACACAGATTCTTACTTAGGCAAACATTATGGAATGAGATGAGTGATTCAGTGATATTAAGTAGATCTCAATATCATTGGGGGAAAGTAGTAAGTGATTGGGGAAACAGTATGAGGGGAGTTCGTCACGCCTCACTTGCGCTACTCCAAAATTAATATCTGCCATGGCACTTGTGATAGAGGTAAAATTAACACTTTGAGAGACAAAATTTATCACAAGTCTCATTCTGCAACATCAAAACTGCCTACCCTGCCTATATTGCCTAACATTTTTTCTTCTTTCTTTTTGGGTGCACTTAGAGTGGCAAACCCTTATCAATATTTTCTTTTCTTTGCATGGTAAGCCTACCTAAGTCTGCACTTATTTCTTCCAAGGGCTCAGATTAAACAGTTGAGCTCCTTTGCTTCTCTACCTATCTACTTATCTGCCAAGATTAAACAGTTTGGACAGATTTTTATTCTCTATCTCTAAAACAGGAAATTCAAACATGAACTGGCCAAGATTAAGCTGTTTGGCCATTCATCAATTGTGGCAAAAAGTTTTACAAGTTGTACATGATGCTTTATTTACAGAAAATGAAATAGTAGTGGCATTTGGACTTGCACACTTTCCTGGTCTATTTTTATTTGGGGTTCATTTCTTTTCATTTTTTCTTTTGACCATTTATTTTTTTCACCCTTTGATTTTTATTTTAGGGTATACCCTCTTTACATTTTTTAATTTTTTGATTTTTTAATAATATGGAAACCTTTACAGCAAGGAAAGGATGAACATATTATAGATCTCAACCATTCAATCATGAAATATGACACCTATTTCTATAGGAGTACAACACCAGCTCCACTTGGGGATTGATTTCCCTGGTGGAAAGTCAAGAATAGTAGGTTAGATGGCCTTATGAATACCTTTTACTGTGCTCTGCAATCTTCCTTTGCTGAATGTAGAAACTATACAAAAGGATGTTGTAAAATATATACACTATTTTTAAGTCGATTCAAACAACTGTACATCTGTTTTTTGATAGTCTTCATGCCATGAAGTTTTCTTCTGCACAACTGATTTTCTAAAATGAGGCTAAACAAAAAATGATAAAGTTCCTTTATTGATTTCTGAATTTTCTGTACTTTCCTCCTCATTTTCACTACTGAAATGAAAAAACTGATTACTTTTTTCAAGCTGTTTGACCCTGAATTTTCTTATGTACATGTTAGAGTCAAAATATATCAAGCAATAGGATCAAAGTATTGTTTCAACATTCAGCCATTCACTGGTCCTTCTTCTGTTTCTGTACCATCCAGGCTCTTCAAAAAGTAAGTATTGTTCCCTTGCAATGTCTGGATGATATATGGTCCTTTCCACAAGAAGTCAAACTTTCCATGTTTTCCTTTGTCTTCTCTCCTGGAATCCCACTTGAGAACTTTGTCTCCAATGTAGAAGTGTTCAACTTTGGGTTTTTTATCAAATATGTTCTTAAGTTTTTCTTGTAACACTTGGGATCTTTGATGTACTTCTTCTCTGGTCTGCTGCAAATGGATGGTCTGATTTATTCTTCTTTGAATAGCATTGGGTTCCACTTGAGCTTCTTGTAGTAATTTCATTGCAGGCACTCCTAAAGATGAAGGAAACACAACTTCCATGCCATACAGTAGCTCATAAGTGCTAGTTCAAATGGATCTCTTTGTAGTAAGTATGTCTGCCCATAATGCATTTGTGAGTTTCTTGTGCTAGTTTTTCTTATTCTCTTCCAACAATTTCTTAATAATATTGATCAAGCTTTTATTGGAGGACTCAGCTAGACCATTACCTTGAGGGTAATGGGCTGTGGAATGAACTAAAGTGATATCGTATTTGCTGCAAAAAATTATCAATTTCTTGGATTTAAAGGCAGCAACATTGTCAGTTATGATTTTTGCAGGGCAACCAAATCTAGGCAAGATGTTGGTCTCTAGGAATCTTATAATCATTGTGTCATTGGCTTGTTTAGCAGGGACGACTTCTATCCATTTGGTAAACTACTCTGTGGAAGTAAGAATCCATTTATGTTGGGCAGATGAGGGAGGATGGATTTCTCCAATGAAGACCAAACCCCATTGTTGAAAAGGTCTTTCAGTGGAAGTTGGTTTTAATGGCAAGGGTAACAGTTTCCTTTTACCTTAAAAAATTTGGTATTTGTGGTAAGCAGTGACAAACTTCTTTACATTAGTGAACAAGGTTGGCCAGTAGAATCCAGCCTTTAGGATTTTGTCTACAGTTGATTTCTAGTACAAGTGTCCACCGCAGTCCCGTACATGAAATTCTTCGAGGATTTTTTCAGCTTCTTCTTTTAATAAACAATTCAATAGAATACATTCATGATTTTTCCAAAAAAGAGCATTATCTAGAATACATAATTTTGAAGCTTTCATCTTTAAAAATCTATTCTTTGTTCTGGATAACCCTGTAGGAGCCTATAGGTTTAATAATACATGAATTATATCAGCATACCAAGGTGATCCTAAGAAGGCCTGGCTGATTTGTGGAGTCGCCATCTCCTGTTTGTTATCCAGTTCATTAATGTCTAGGGCTTGAAGGTTTGTTTCAATCATGAGTTTAGCTAATCCCTATCCTTTTATCATCTTTGTAGGTTTTATTTCAATATCATACTCTAATATTTTAGCTATCCATTTACCTTGTTTGCCTTCAATTCCATCGTGAGTCAGAATGTCTTTTACAACAACATTTGGCACATAAGCTATTACATGTGAGTACAATATATAGATTCTGAAGTCTTGAATGGCTTTCACAAGTGCATAAGCCTGTTTTTCCATGATTTTGTATTTTAGAGGTGCATCTCTAAGTGCTTTACTAAAAAAGGTTATGGGCTTCTCACATCCTTGATCATCTTTTTGAAGTAAAACAACTGCTATGGTATGTTCTGATGCAAATGAGAAAATTATGAAGTCTCTATCAAACTTTGGACTTGTAAGGACTGGTGTTCTAGTCAAAGCCATTTTAATGTCTTCAAATGCTTGCTTGGCTTCTATTTTCCATTTAACCTTTGAATCCTTTTTTAACATGTTGTTCAACAATCTAATTAATTCAGCCAAATTGGGTATGAATCTTCTCAAAAAGTTAATCTTTCCTAGGAAAGCTTGAACTTCTTTGACATTTCTGGGGTGAGGTATTTGTTGAATAGCCTAATTCTAGCAGGGTAAATTCTGATGCCATCTTTGGAAATGATGTGGCCTAATAGTTTTCCCTCTTTTAGACCAAACAAAGATTTTTTAGGATTCAGCAAAATACCATATTCTCTGCATTTTAAAAACACTTGTCTCAAATTGTTACACAGTAATTTGTCACTGTCTCCCTGTAAGTCACCCTACTGTGTCAAGAATTCACAATAATCAAGTTCATGCCTTCTGAACTGGCCAAAAACCCACTTTTCCAAAGTTTTCCTCATCAGCGCGTCTGTTTCTAAAATATCCGCGATGACTGGCGCTTTATAACAGACAGTGTGCGCTGCCAGCGCGGAAGCACACGCCTTTCCCGCGCTGATCGAATTTCATGACCAGCGCAGCCCCTGTTTGTATCTACCCGCGCTGACATGGCCTTTTCCATTATGTCTTTGCGACGTCAGCGCGACAGACCAGTTATGCACCCGCGTTGATCCAGTTTTGGCGAATTTGTTCCAACAGCCAGCCTTCCAGATAACTCCAGACTTGGTTGTTGGCCTTGTGAGTATCGACTCCCTTCTATGGCATGTCTGTTCGACCCTTTGCAACCACTTCCCTTGAGGATAAGCTCATCCTTCCACCCTTTTAGGAGGCTCCTTCTCCTATATAAACTTCCACCATTACCATGAGCAGCTAGTTTGGAATAGCTTGGATTGTGTAGGGCTTATAGTGCTCAGATTGCTGCTACTAAAAGTATTTGGTGTGATAAGTGTGGAAGTGCATGATAGCTTAGGGAAGGTTGTGTTGTGTTGCTTGTGTGAGAGAGAGAGTTTCTTGTCTTGGGAGAATCATTTCCAAAGGTGAATGCTTGAGACACTTGCTGACTGGCCCCTCCTGAGAAGGTTACCGACGTCAGAACATTTGGTTGTACTCTTCTCTGCTTGATTAATAATAGATGACTACTATTATTGTTCCATTCTCATTTGTCTATGCAATGGTTAAATGTGAATTACATCTTTTCTGACTGATGTATGGTTGCTTTTATTAGATTTCACGCTTGTGTTTGTTTCCTCTTCGTGTGTGCAGGTGTCTATTCGTGGAGATCGCGGAGGATCGTGACTAGCCAGAGCGAAGGAGTGAAGGCGACATCTCTTCATCAAACAACAACGCTGGAATCCAAGTAGGTGCTCTTTGCCCCTTGTTTAATTGCAATTAGGAACTTGCATAGTAGCATTGACTGATTGTTGCTAGACCCGTTCTGGGCTAGTAGGGATCGCCTCTATCCGTAGAGGGGATTTACCTCTCCAACAATTTGGCGACTCCGCTGGGGATCAACCTTTTGTCTCTTGTGTCCATTCTTTGTGTTTGAATTTGATTGTTCTCTCTTTTCAAGTTTTGGGGATTGTTTCTCTGCTTGTAGCCTTCCTGGGTCCATCTGGGAAGTGTCTTAATTGTTTAAAGGGTTTCTACCTTTGGTTTGGGAGTTTTTGCTTTGATTCTACTCGTTTTTTACCCTCAGCGCGGTTTAATTCAAAACAGACGCACTGACGTCGCACGCCTGCTTCTTTGTTTTCCCTGTCATCGCTCCTGTATAATTAACAGTCGCGCTGACCTCGTTTTTGAGACAGCGCGCTTTATCCGTGTGCTTCCATGCTGACGTCACAAAGTTGCTACGGGCCTTCTCTTGTCAGCACCGAGTTGCTGAAGGCCACCCGCGCTGATCCTGTAGAATTCATTTTTGTCCAAATTTGCCTCCTGAACCTGTTGCTTTGACTTTCCCCTCTTCTCTCCACTTGGTTTGTGACTTGTTTTTCATTACCTGAACTCTGAGCTGCTTGTTTGCGAAGTCTTGTTCCACAGGGTTTCGTTTTTGCTCATTTTTCGGTTTTGCAAATACCTTCCTCTTTGCTTTCGCTGCTTGGTTTGTATTTCCGCCATCACTTTTACAATTGCTGGATTGTGTTGAATCTCTAATTGACTGGTTGTAACTCTCATCCTTCGGGTGTTTGCCTTTTTCCATTGATTTCGCATTCTAGCCCTAGGGCATCTAGTGGCCGTGTGTGTGTCAAGCCTTCCGTAGGGATCTTGTTTTCTTGTTAGACCAGCCAACTTCAGATTTGTTTTTTACACTTGTTCAGTGATTGTTGAAGTGTTTTTGGTTGTGTTTCCGAGCGGTTTTTCGCTTCCTCCTTGTTTGAATCCTTGTTGTCTTGCCGAGCTTAGATCACATAGGTCGTGCGGAACTTGTTTTTTCCTTTTGATTTGGAAATCTTTGTTGGATGTTTTGGGAACTTTGTGTGCTTTCATTAAGTGATTTGCTTGGTGTTCCTGTTCCTCAAAATTCATTTGGATGCTTTGTGCCATTGAAAGAAAATCAAACTAGTAGCTTTGTTTTCGAGAATTGAAAAGGAAAAGAACATTTCATTGATTCGCATTTTCAAAAGAAAAGTTTCCTTTCCTTGCTTTTAGCTGCATTAGGTTGTTTGATTGCTCGTGTTTGTTTTGTTTGATCAAAAATTCTTTACCTTCTCATAGCTAGAATTCATCGAACAAAATGGTATTCTTTGGCATGTAGTTTGCATCTAGGTAATTGTGAGAGAACATACGATAGGGCCTGAAATCGAAACTTAATTTCAAGATCAACCATAAAATGAACTGAATTAACCTAAAAACGCATTGGAACTAAACGCAAACATCTAGAGGTCTAGGTTAGAGATGTGTTCCGGCGTCTTTAAACATAGTCACTGTTGTTTCACATTATGGTTGGGTGATTCCTCCTTCTGTGACTCGATAGTGGTCTAACACGGACTGCGCTCCCACGTACCGTCGCGTATATAGGGAGACCCCACTAGGCTTTTATCCTTTATCCATAGGAAGCCGAGTCTGCCGCCTTGTGAACCGTAACGCACCGAACACAGCATTCGGGAAGATTGACTGCAGTACGGAAAGTCCTTGGCTCTCATACGATTGCTAAGGTGTATAAGCAGTTTTACAGGTTGCCTGGTAAACCCTATACCTAGATTCTCCAGAGCAGTCACTTTTGATCCTTTTCGGACTCCCTAAATGAAAAGGTGCCTATGAGCGTCTTGTCACTTCGTGCTCATTAAACATTCGAAGGAGACTGGAGTCATCTTTTCGTCCTTTTCTCGACTCTTGAAACATGAAAAGGTCAAGTTTGGTTCTTGTGTCTTAAAATTAATTCGGCCACGATAACATCACCTGGTTAGATCTTGTGTGCGTTAGCTTTGAGTAGGGTCTTTATCGTTAGTTTGCTTTAGGTTTTCTAAGGGGTCTTGTCATCCTGGCTGACCCGTCAACTCCCGGTCTGAGTGATCAAGGTTCTCCATCTTCTGTTGCTCCAGAGGTACCAGTTGTAAGCGGTACTCTTCCCATTGTTCCGAGTATCCAGCCTATCAACGTACGTGCCCCGGGCGACGAAGATTACATAGAATATTGGAATCCTATCTGGGAGCCTGACAGCGATTATACCCCCCGTACTCCTCTCGGTATGTCGTCTCCGATGTCCACCTCCCCCATGGATGAGACATCTTCCAGCACAGGTGAGACACCCGTGGTGACAGATATTGAAAATCCCATCCCAGCTACCTCTCCACTCCCTCCACGATATCAGTCAGTGAGAGATAGGATAGATGCTAGAACTACTTCTACGACTATATGGGATCCTAGTCTTATTGCCACCACAGGGCCCTTTATTTCGCGACCTCTTAATACACCTGTTACTTCAGGTCTTAATACGCCTGTTACCTCAGTTCCTACCAATCCAACCGTTTGTGTAGCGCACTCGACTCCGATCATCAGTGCTGTGATAGCATCCTCATCTACAAACCTTGGAGCTGGTCCCTCTTACAGTCAGGGCCAGCCAGGGGTTTCATCTGGAGTCATTGATCCTGCACAAAATGCTCAGCCCTTTCCTGGTGGTGTTCCAGGACCAGGGCCGTATGATGCCCATGGGCAGCCCATTGTGGACCCAGATTACCAAGGTCCACTCTTTTATTATGATGCGAATGGCCAGTACCTCGAGAACGTTTCATCCCTACCTCGTCGACCTTTCGAGGAAAACTCGGCACCGTTGGAGGTTACGTATGATCCCGTTACTCATACTTTTCGTGGGCTCCGGAATCCTCCCGGACAGCCCCAAGGACCACCCAGTCAAGGCCAGCCACCTTATGTGCAAACCCCTCAAGGGCAACCACTTTATGGCCTGCCTTACCCAAGACAGTCTGGGGGCCCACAGGGACAACCCTACCCGGGACAACCCTCGGCCGTTGGAGGTCCGTCGCATTCATATCAAAGTCAACCTACTGGATATCCAGGGCAACCTGGTACCCAGCAAGGTTACCCAACTGGACAACCCGGGCCGCCTTACATTCAACAAGGCCAACCCGGTTTCCAGCAAGGGTACCCACCTGGACAAACTGGGCAAGTTTATACTCCTCAAAATCAACCAGCAGTCCAGCAGGGATATCCTCTTGGGCAGGGGGGGCAACCCTACTTACAGCAGGGCCAACCTACTGCCCAGTCTGGTCATCTTTCTGGGTAGGGTGGGCATCCCTACGTTCAGCAGGGTCAACCCACTGCTCAATCCATGTATCCTTCTGGGCAAGGGGGGCAGCCTGCTATACAGCAAGGCCAACCCACTGCTCAGCCTATGCACCAAGGGGGGCAGCCCGCTATATAGCAAGGCCAACCTTCTGCTCAGTTTGTGCATCCTGGGGGGCAGACGGGCCAACCTTCTATGCAGCAAGGTCAACCCGCTGTCTGCCCTAATCGTCCATCTGGACAAGCTGGCCAACCCCAGGGTCAACCAGCTGTTCAGCTGGCTCAGTCATCCATTCCGCAAGGACAATCCTTGGTGGTCCACGGACAACCTGGCACCCAGCAAGTTCGTCCTGCTGGCCAGCCAGGTCCATCTCAAATCAAACCAAGTCAACCTTCGGGCCAGATGATCCAAGCCCCGCCAGTTCAAGGACATTACCCTGGGCCTCAAACTCAAACGGGTTATCAAATGCAAGGTGGGTCACAGCCTCAACCTTCTTACCAGTTGCAGCCTCCCTATCAGGCTCAATATGGGGCCCAGCAACCGTATGGCTACCAGCAACCCCAGGGGCAAACTCAGTTTGCTCCTTACCAAAATTATCAATAGCCACAGGTCACTCCTTACCAAAATTATCAGTATGCTGCACCTGTGGGGCAAGTTGCTAATACATGGGGAGCTGGGGGGCAGACACAGGGACAGCCGTCCGCATATGGCCAGAATCCGTATGGACAGAACCCCTACGGACAAGGTCCCTATGCGCCAGGCCCTTTTGGGCCAGGTCCATCGGGACAAAATTCTTACGCGCCAGGCCCTTTTGGGCCAGGTCCGTCTGGACAGAGTTCGTGGGGGCAACCACCATCTGGTTGGAACCCTAATGTCGCCTCGAATCCGCAACCACAAATGTCCTTTAACCCGCAGTTACCATTCTTAGCAACGTTGGAACTGCCTGATGTGTCCAAGTTAACAAATGATCCTATTTTGCATAATCCATATTGGCCACCAGTTCCGACCAAAATACCAGGTGATTGTCCAAAGTTTGACGGCAAAGCTGGTGAAGACCCTCAGGCCCATGTAATGACTTATCACCTTTGGTGTTCATCGAACTCATGGCTTGATGATTCTATCCGGCTTCGCCTCTTTCAGAGAACTCTCACTGGTTCAGCCGCTAAGTGGTACATCGAACTGAATCGCGGCATGTTTCAAGATTTCAACTCATTGGCTATGGTTTTCTTGACTCATTTTCAGTTACCCATTCGGTACGAGACTGGGACACATCTCCTCACGTCTCTCAAACAGGATACGGCTACGCACATCTCTGATCATATACATGAATGGAGAAGGTGTCGTCGCTTGATTAAATTTTGGATTCCTGATCAACTCCTGACCGACTGGTTCACAACTTCCTTTGTCCCTAAGATTGCAAAAGACATCGCAATGGGAGCGTGTGTAACTGAGGAGCAAGCAATCGCGCGAGCTCAGTACCTCGATTTAGTGTACTCTCAGTCGGGTACTTTGTATGAGTATTTGCCAGATGCCCCGAGGCCTGGACAGCCCAAAGCTCCACCAAAGCCTTCTGTTGATGGAGTCATTGGTTCTGTGAATTCGTCATCAAAGAAATCGGCCGCGAACCCTAGGAAGCAGAAACAGAATGCCTCTAACAAAAATGCTTCTCAGGGCCAATCAATTTTTGGGACTACCTTCGAGGTAAATGCAATCCAGTCCACCACGGCGAACAAATCCTCGAAAGGGAAAAAGAAAGGGAAGGCTAAAGATAAATCTGGACAGCCCAAGTAGGACCCTCCTAAGCCTCCCTCCGAGGAAGGAGCTAAACGGAAGCCTAAATATCCTTGTCTCATCTGCGATGAGGACCACTACACGAAGAATTACCCAAGGCGGTCCGAGGTTAGTCGACTTTTGAAAGGTGCTCCGGGGCCTCCTACTGTGCTAAAAGAGCCTTTCCCTTCCCAGCAGACCCAAATGGTGGCAGATCCCTCTCAATCCTCTTCCTCGTTCGGTTCTCAAGTGTTCATGGCTGGAAAGATCCCCATCCATGTTTCAACTCGAGCGAAAGATTATCCATCTCAAGCCGGGAAAGATCCGGAGGTTCCCTCCAGCGCTCCTCCCTCCAGTTCTGGTCCCCTTCACATCAAACGGCCCAGCACTGAGACGATCCCCCGACCCCCTCCCAAAGGTGTACTCAGGAAGTCATCTTATAACCCCAATGCTCGTGCTGCCCAGCACTATAGCATTGTCGAGGACTTAGCTCAGGCTCCGTCTGCTATGTCCGCGTTAGAAGTCCTCCAGAGCTGCCCCTCCCAGAGGAAGTCCTTGCTATCAGCCATTGGTGGCATCGACCCGACAGATTCGGATTTAATTTCTTTTGATCTCGAGGGTTTCACGCAGAGGCTGCCTCACCAAGTGGCTTTCCTTATACGGGTCCTCATTAATGGCAAAACGATTCATTGTACAGTCATCGATGAGGGTGCCTCCACCTGCATCATGTCTGTTGCTTGCTGGAAGGCCATTGGTTCTCCTGCTCTGAGCAAGTCTCCTACAACCCTGGAAGCTTTCGATGGAAGAGAATCTCATCCGTATGGTATCCTCCAACGATTGCCTATCTCTTTAGAAGGGAAAACCGTAGAAGTAGAGGTTGAAGTTGTTGACGCTAATCTCACTTACAACCTCCTTCTTGGACGAAGCTGGACATACGCCATGCAAGCCGTGGCTTCCTCCTTGTTCCGTGTCGTTCGTTTCCCCCATCAAGGAAGAATCGTCACGGTGGACCAGCTGTCCTTTTTTGCTTCCTCTTCTGAAGGAAATGTGCCATTCGTGGAGCATACCTCCAAGTCGTTAGTGACTGTGGGTGCTGGACTGTTCAAAGATCCCTCATTGATGGGAGTCTTTCCCCTCCCACCTCCAAATCTCGCCCCTGTCAACATGATTTCAGTACGTTCCGATCCATGGGTTCTTCCTCGCTTGAATCAGGAAGACTCTTGGGGTGATATGATGTCGTTGAGTCCTGCCGAGCTCAACTACATCGAGATTGTCGCTACATTGGCTCCCCCTCCTGAACCTGCTTTTTTAAGCGGTGTTCCTGATTCATACGATCATTTCCCTTGGCTGGGTGATGAGGCCACTTCGGATCCCCTGAAGGAAACATTTCCCTCCGACAAGGCCATCATAGAGACTATGTCTCTCGAAGAGCTCCCTTGGTTAGATCACCACCATCGTTCTTCGTTTCTCCCTCCACATTCGGAAATGGTCGCTTGTCTCGAGCGGTTTGCTTCATGTGTCCCATCTCCGCCCCTCCAAACACCTGTCCAGCTATACCAAGTGTCTTCGGAGGGCAATATGGGTAACATCACGCAAACCCAGCCTATCGACATCTCTGTCAAACCAGGGATTGTCGAGAATATTTTCATTGGAGTCACATGCACTCCTGAGGAAGTTCAACTCTATACCGCCTTATTTCATGAATTTCGTGATGTCTTCGCATGGTCTTACGAGGAAATGCCCGGCATCGACCCTAGTATTGTGGTGCACGACATACCTACTTATCCAGGCGCTAAGCCTGTTCGTCAGCGCTTACGTCCGGTGCACCCTCGAAAGGATGCAGCCATCAAGGCCGAAGTCGAAAAGCTTATTCGAGCTGGTTTCATCTATGCCATTCCCCTTACGGAGTGGGTGTCCAATATAGTCCCCGTGAACAAAAAGCAGGGTACTATCCGGGTCTGTGTTGATTACCGCGATATTAATCGTGCCTGTCCAAAAGATAACTTTCCTACGCCTTTTATTGATCAGCTTATTGATGACTGCGCAGGAAGTGAGATTTATTCGTTTATGGACGGCTTCTCTGGTTATAATAAGATCAACATAGCCCCTGCAGACCAGCATAAGATAGCTTTCATTTGTCCTTGGGGCACCTTTGCTTATAAGAAGCTTCCTTTCGGTCTCAAAAATTTCGGTGCCACTTTCCAGCGTGCGATGTCGTATGCTTTTCATGATATCCGACACATCGTACAGCCTTACCTGGATGACCTTCCAGCTCATTCAGCTAAACGTCAAGACCACCCATCTCATCTATGCGAAATGTTTCTCCGCTGTCGACACTACCGTATTCGACTCAATCCACATAAGTGTGTCTTCTGCGTAGAATCTGGCCGACTGCTTGGGTTCATCGTCTCCCGGGAAGGCATCCGTCTGGATCCCCTCAAAGTCGAGGCCATTTTGAACCTTCCTCCCCCTACCTCTTTGCAGCAATTGCAGAGCTTGCAGGGTAAAGCTAATTTTCTCAGACGATTCATTCCGAATTATGCCGAGGTGGCTAAGGGTTTCACACGGTTATTAAAGCGAGACACACCCTTTTGTTGGGATGCTATCGCCCAGGAATCTTTCGAGCGCCTTAAAGACCTTCTTGTCTCAGCTTCGCTCTTAAGACCTTTGAACTACCACCGTGATTACACTCTCTATCTTGCTTCCGCTGACACCACCATCGGCATGGTTCCAGTGCAGGATGATGATGCCGGCACCGAGCATGTTATCTATTATCTTAGTCGCAACCTTCTGGATACGGAAACTCGCTACGCATATGTCGAGAAGTTGGCATTGGCAGCTGTCTGCGCCGTCCAACGATTCCGCCATTATATCCTGTTGCGCACAACGACCGTGATCTCTGACTGCAACCCCATGACCTACATTTTGTCGCGTCAACTGCTGGGGGGCAAATACTCAAAGTGGATTGTAATCCTCCAAGAGTTCGACTTGGAATTCACTGCGGCCAAGTCTAAGAAATCTCTGGTCTTTGCTGAACTGCTCTGTTCCTTACCATCTCACTCTGCACCATCTCGTTCGGAGGAGCATATCCCGGATGAAACATTGTTTCTCATCAGCACCCTCGACCCGTGGTACGGGGACATTATCATATATTTGCAGACGTCTTCCTTCCGTCCAAATGTATCGAAAGATGCTCGACGGCGAATTCATCACCAAGCTCAACCCTATCGCATTTTGGGCGATACCCTGTACCGCCTCGGCGTGGATTCTGTCCTCCGCCGATGTTTGACTCTCGAGGAAGCTGAGCGGGTGTTAAATGACTGCCACTCTGGTGCTTGTGGCGGTCACATGTTCGGATATGCTACCGCCCAGAAGATCCTCCGTGCTGGTTATTTCTGGCCTTCCATCTTCAAGGATTGCATCCTTGCTGTACGTGCATGTCATGAATGCCAGGTTTACCACCGGAAGATGCGTGCACCTGCTGCACCACTGCACCCTGTTGTCACCGCAGGTCCATTTGCCAAATGGGGCATCGATTATACATCCTGTAACCCTCGTTCGGCAGGGGGGCATGGGTACATCATCGCTGCCGTGGATTATTTCACCAAGTGGGCCGAAGCGATGCCTACACTGAACGAAGACGGTTACACAGCGGCGCAGTTTTTATTTAACCATGTCATTACTCGTTTCGGAGTCCCTCAGGCTATTGTCACGGATCACGGAAAGCATTTCCGTAATCACATGATGACAGAACTAATGACTCAACTAGGCTTGCATCAAGATAGTTCGACACCGTACTATCCACAATCTAACGGTCAAGTCGAGGCCGTGAACAAAGTTTTGATCACTATGCTTCAACGCACCGTCAATAAGCACAAGTCTAATTGGCATCTGATGCTGTTCCCAGCCTTGTGGGCCTACCGGACTTCTGTGAAGGACGCCACCGGTTTCACTCCGTTTCAGTTGGTTTACGGACTGGAGGCCACCCTTCCTGTCGAATGTGAGATTCCTTCGTTGAAATTAGCTGTCGAGTTGCTTCCCAAGACCACTCCGGTGGAGGAACGGCTTCTTTACCTAGAACGGTTAGACAAGACTCGTCGTTTAGCCTCTCTGGCTATCGAAGCGCAAAAAAAGAGAGTCAAAGCTCACTTTGACCAGAACATTCATCCTCATTCCTTCGTTGAGGGAGATCTAGTACTGCTCTACGATCAAGCTAAAGATAAGCTGGGGGCAGGAAAACTCGAATCCATGTGGCTAGGTCCCTATATCGTGAAAAGAGTTTTACAAAAGGGCGCATATGAGTTGATTGATTACGAAGGAAATCCTCTTGACAAGCCCCGCAACGGGCTGTATTTGAAGAAATATTATGCATGACTTCGTGCACTCAGTTTGTACATACGCGTGTTTAGTGTGTTTTGTGTGCATGATTTCATGTTTTGCTTTGGTGTGAAGGCGTGTTTGCCTCTTATTGTGTTTTCTCTTTCTTGTGCAGATGTCTAGTGCACCTTATGTTGGTTTCGCTGATGGTGCCTGCCGTAGTACTTGCAATTTGTCCTCTGCGGCATGGGCGATCTATGATCCTCACGGAGAGTTGCTAGATCTTCAAGGAGTCTGCCTCGGTCATACCACTAATAATGTTGCCGAATACAGTGCCGTAATTGAGCTACTAGCCGAAGCAGTTGATCTCGGCATTCGTGCAATGATGGTAAACCTGGACTCCCAGCTTGTCGTTCATCAACTCAACGGGCGATATTCCGTCAGAGACCAACGTATTCTAAGGTTGTATCTACGTGTCAGATTGTTAGAAAGGAATTTTGACTATATCACATATCAACATATTCCGAGACGATTAAACACGTTGACTGATGCATTGGCAAATCATGTGTTAGACAGACATTTGCGAAATAGATAAACATCATACAAGAAAACATAGAAAGCATCATAGAGTAAAGCATATGTAAATAAGATATTTCTCAAGCATAGTTTGCATGTGTGGCATGTGTGCTTTTAAGCTTGCATTAAAAAAGTTAAAATATATGGGTCATGTGTTGTGCAATTCATACATAAGATTACATTTGTACTGAACATTTGCATAACATAAACAAAACATCATCACATGTAACAAGATCCATCCAAAAATCGGTATGTATATATATATATATATCGTGTGGCGCACTAAGGCGCTCAAAAATAAGTGTGTATGTCAAAAATAGAGTCATTGTCCTCAGTACATCCGAGACATATGTCTCTCAAAACATCAGTGGAAGTAAACCTAGGCGTCTAGTGTGCAGGGTTATGCTCTCTGTAGCATACAGCTGCTCGTGCCACCCGCCTCAAAAGGCAGTGCATCCTGGGTGCCACCCCCACTGTGTGGATCTGGTGCTCTATGGGGACCTCCTCGACCCCCTGGTAATCCGACACTCCCTCCAGCAAACCCTCAAGGTTGTGGGCTACAGTCTCCGACGTATCCATTCCTGGAGGAACTAAGGCCAGGGCTCCAGCTTTTGGCCCCTCTCTCCGTGCCGTTAGGGCTAGGCCAACAGGTCTCACAGGTCCCACATCTGCATACGGTGACATTTATTAAGACATGTACATGAAAAATCAAAAACATCAAAAAATGTTAACATGAGATCAAGTGACATACCTCCATCATCCCAATGCTCTCCTGTGGGCAGTGGCATGTCAGGATCATTGCGGAAGTCCATGCCGGCATATGGCCAGTCCTCCACAATGACAACTTGGCGGTCCAGCCACTCTCTGAAGTACACTCCCGAAGATACTGGGCGACCACCACCTCCACGGGGCATGACACGGGCCCATCGACTGGCCCTCGCCTCCCGAGGACCCCTAGGTGGATCCACAGCCATCGTCTGTAACTGTAAAGCTAGCACCCGCTCTAGCATGAGCGGAAGAAGGAGCGACCCATACGCGAACTGCTTCGTCTCTCCACGGCGGCAGTTGCTTAGTTGCCTCTTCATGCTGATGGTCACAGCAGTCGCCCAGTCAAAGATGGTGGGCTGTAAGCATTCCAGAGCTAACAATAGTTGGTTCTTCGAGGCCTCATGATTGGCCAAGGAGCCCGCTGCCCGTGTCACTAGGAAGAGTATCGTGCGGAGAGGCATGTCCTGCACCGTCGGGATACCAACCTTCCCGCTCCGTGTCTTTTCAGCTCCTGGGCATACTCTAGCCATCAGCTGGTCCAGAGTCTCACCGCTGGGTCGCTGCCCCTCCAGGATGGGCCTCTGGCCCCAGCGTGACAAACTAGTCAAAAAATAGATATCCGAGGCATCAAACTCGATATCTTGCCCGCGGATGGTGAATTTCCCGTCTATTGGGTTCCACGCTCTGATCAGGAACTCCAACAAGTCAGGTTGCGCCCTCAAGCGCGGAGTCAGGAAAAATTTCAAAAAACTGCATGCCCGCATTGCATTCCGGCATTCAGCGAGCGCATATGCGGCTATATCTTCATTATCATGGGCTCTCTCTTGCCATACAAAAGCCATTGTGCCCTGCAAAGCCATGAAGAAACATTCGATCGCTGTTTGTGGAAAAATTTACGTTCATTTTATAAATATTCATATTTTTCCGCGCCAGCGCGACTGTTTTTAAAACAGTCGCGCTGAAAATGGCGCCTCAGTTGTTTTTTCATTGGGTCAGCGTGGAAGAACACGAGTTTTCCCCGCTTACCCAAAAGTTGGTACGTGTAATATTAAATCAGTCAGCGCGGTCCCGAGCGGGAAACCCGCGCTGACCGAGAGCGCATCTATGCTCAAGAAATTTGCCCAATTGGGCAAATTCCACTGTTAAAATCCTACCAAATATAATCAAAATGCAAGGCAGGGAGAGGGGAACCTACCTGGAAGAAGCTGTTCGTAGAATGGTGTCCGCACGGGCTGGAAATAGCTCCGTCAACTTTCTGGCTTCTCCACGTTCTTCACGTCCCAAAATGGTAAAATGGTAAAAATGACTTTTCACCCCCCCCTACTTATAGTAAAAAACTCGTAAATAACCATATTTTGGGCTTTTGTCATCTTTTTTACCATGGATTTAGCCCTAATCTCACTGAATGCGTGTTTTAATATGTTTTTTTACACATATCGAACAAATTTATGCGGGTAGTGTTCTTGTGCAGGTTCGGATAACCAGCGTGGTCATAACGGTTCATCGTGTACTTGGTCTCCGAAAAATGTTGTCTTTGAGCTCTTTTCCGACATGAAACAAGAAAAGATGGCCAAGCTTCCTTTCAGCTCATTAAAGGGAACGAGGGGCGGTCATTTTAAGCTCTTTTTCAGACCGTGTAACTTAAAAAGATTGTCGGGTGTTTGTCGTTTCGCACTCGTTATTGGCTCTAAAACGACGTGTTTCCGACCGCTTTTTTACTTTTTCGGGTCGAAGGCACTCTTTACGAAAAGTACTCCTCGATCATAATGGTCGGGCGGTTCTTTCAAGCATTGTTTTATACTTTTTCGGGCTCGAGAGACACAACTGTACGAAAAAGGACCCCCCTGGAGTCTCCTTTTCCGCTGTCTTTTCAGACTCTCTAAACAAGAAAAGACGCCGAGTTTTTCCTTTGTCAGGCTTGTTAAACACTTGATGACATCGGGCATTGTCGAAATGACGCTCTTCAAGCATATGCTATCCCCGTCAAGCTTGTCATCCAAAAATAACTGGGGTACCTGCCAGAAATGGTGGGGAAAATGGAACTGCAATTGTTGCGTCGGCAGTATGTCGCTCTTGAACATGGCACCGGTCTGCATTCGTTTCGGGTGGGAATTTCTCATTTTGTTTCACAAACTGACCTCCGTGGGTACGGGTTATCCTATTTGACCTCTCATTTGCTCATTGCCATCGTCACCATACCTTCTGCTTATTTGATGTCAAATACTGCCAAATCCACTGTCGTGCCGCCGATATGTTCAAGAGAAGTTGACCTCTGCAATAATACAACCTCATCTGCTATCTCACGCAAATCATTTTACCTCTGTCTCGTGTTGATGATGTGGGAAACATTATGGCCCACCTTCGATCAAGGTCACTTCCTGTCGACTTCAGCTCATTATCTGGGAAGGTGACTTAGAGACTCCCTTCAGGTGCCTTAGAGTCTGCATGCCTCAATGGCAGGTTCTTCGTGTTCGATGCGAGGTTTTCATTATTGACCTCCGATCGAATGATTCTGCAGGTGTTTGACACCAGCTCATTGATTCACACGCTGCAGATTGTACCTATAGTACCTTGAGGACCATTGTCATTATTGGTGGTACCTCTCACGTCTGTTAATAGTTTTCACCATTGACTGGTAATCAGACGATGTTCATGCATGTTCGACTTCAGCTCATGTATTCACATGCTTGGACTTGTACTTTGTTCGGATCGGGATGGAGCGCAAGACCCTGGATCTCTGTCTGTTATGGTCCAGGTTGCGATTTTGTGGATGATCATTACATGACTCATTGCTGGATGGCTGCGCCCATACCTGAGTCTTCATGGATGGCTACGACCATACCTTATCATTATTCTGGTCTCTTTAGCTGGGTGGCTGCGTCCATTCCACAGACCTTTTCGCATGTCTTTCGGATGGCTGCACCCATGCCTAGACTGCATGTACTTGATTATCAGAGATATTCGGTCCTTCCTGGTGGTGTTCCAGTTCGGCAAGTTTCGTAAAGCATTTCACCCCTCCCACCCTCTCGGTCTTCATGCTTTAGGGGGCATCTGTTACACAGTAATTTGTCACTGTCTCCCTGTAAGTCACCCTACTGTGTCAAGAATTCACAATAATCAAGTTCATGCCTTCTGAACTGGCCAAAAACCCACTTTTCCAAAGTTTTCCTCATCAGCGCGTCTGTTTCTAAAATATCCGTGATGACTGGCGCTTTATAACAGACAGCGTGCGCTGCCAGCGCGGAAGCACATGCCTTTCCCGCGCTGATCAAATTTCATGACCAGCGCAGCCCCTGTTTGTATCTACCCGCGCTGACATGACCTTTTCCATTATGTCTTTGCGACGTCAGCGCGACAGACCAGTTATGCACCCGCGCTGATCCAGTTTTGGCGAATTTGTTCCAACAGCCAGCCTTCCAGATAACTCTAGACTTGGTTGTTGGCCTTGTGAGTATCGACTCCCTTCTATGGCATGTCTGTTCGACCCTTTGCAACCACTTCCCTTGAGGATAAGCTCATCCTTCCACCCTTTTAGGAGGCTCCTTCTCCTATATAAACTTCCACCATTACCATGAGCAGCTAGTTTGGAATAGCTTGGATTGTGTAGGGCTTATAGTGCTCAGATTGCTGCTACTATAGGTATTTGGTGTGATAAGTGTGGAAGTGCATGATAGCTTAGGGAAGGTTGTGTTGTGTTGCTTGTGTGAGAGAGAGAGTTTCTTGTCTTGGGAGAATCATTTCCAAAGGTGAATGCTTGAGACACTTGCTGACTGGCCCCTCCTGAGAAGGTTACCGACGTCAGAACATTTGGTTGTACTCTTCTCTGCTTGATTAATAATAGATGACTACTATTATTGTTCCATTCTCATTTGTCTATGCAATGGTTAAATGTGAATTACATCTTTTCTGACTGATGTATGGTTGCTTTTATTAGATTTCACGCTTGTGTTTGTTTCCTCTTCATGTGTGCAGGTGTCTATTCGCGGAGATCGCAGAGGATCGTGACCAACCAGAGCGAAGGAGTGAAGGCGGCATCTCTTCATCAAACAACAGCGCTGGAATCCAAGTAGGTGCTCTTTTCCCCTTGTTTAATTGCAATTAGGAACTTACATAGTAGCATTGACTGATTGTTGCTAGACCCGTTCTGGGCTAGTAGGGATCGCCTCTATCCGTAGAGGGGATTTACCTCTCCAACACAAATGATCTAAATGTTGCTGGTCTGATTTTGAAAACACAGTGAGGTCATCTAGATATACAACCAAAAAATCATGAATTTCTTTGGCAAAAGCTATGTCCATGGCTCGTTGAAAGGTTTCCCCTGCGTTCTTAAGTCCGAATGATGTTCTGACATATTTGAAGGTACCCCATGGTGTTGTAAATGCTGTCTTTTCTTAATCATTAGGATGAACTAGAATCTGATTGAAACCTGAAAACCCATACAAAAGTGAAATCCTGGAAGTTCCTACTACTCTTTGTAAAATGTGATCCATCTTGGGTAAAGGGTAGTTGTCCTTCAAAGAAACCTTGTTTAAATTTCTCAAGTCTACACATAATCTGATTTCTCACGTTTTCTTCCTTGTGGGAACTAAATTAGACACCCATTCTGAAAATCTGATTGGAGCAATTATCCCTGCATCATGCATTCGTCTGATTTCCTTTTCAATTAAGGGCAGCAGTATAGGGTTGATTCTTCTAAGCTTTTGTTTAAATGGTTTTTGATTTTCCTTGAGGGGTATTGTATGTTGAATTACAGAGGTGTCATAAGATTTCAGGTCTTCATAACTCCTGGCAAAAACATCCTGGAATTCTTTGATCAGTTCAACATACTTTAGCTTTTGATTAGGGGGTAAAGAATTGGATAGTTTTATCATTTTTGGATGTTTTGCAGTTCCTATGTTGTAGTCTCCAATGTCCGCTTTTGGAGGTTCCACCTGAGGTTTCTTTGGAATATCGTTGAAATCAAAAAGATCTTCCAAAGGGGTTAATCCTTTGGGTAAATGATTATCTTTCAAATGGATGACTTCAGATTCTTTTTCAATAATTTCAACAACATCTGTTTGTTTGAGCTCTTGTATTTCGTCTCTGGTGAATTTTGTTGGACGAAGCGACTTGTATTTTCTGCTAAAATGTGTGTTTCTATCTGAATTATTTGATCAAACTCACTAAGTGTATCTTCATCTACGTTGGTGCTGAAAAATTCCTCGTCCAAGGTTAAAAAATTGTTGATCTGTTTATCATTTTCAAATACTTGCCAGTTCTTCAAATTATCAAGTATAACTGGCCTATGTCTAATTTCTGCTATGAATTAATGATTTGGTTCAAATGATAATTTATAGGTGCTGGCAAACATTGCTAGGCTATGAGCTTGAAAATTATGTTTTCTTGGGATTTTGGCAAGCTGAGTTTCCAAAAATGTGTTAAGGATCTTTATGGCTGTTGCTATGTATTCTTTTAATCTGTGATCACTTTTCAAGAACTTCCATTTTATCTGTTGAATGATTAAATCAGAATCTCCTAAGACTGAAACTCTAGCTGCTCCCAATTTTTTCAGTAGTTTAAGACCTAGCAGTAGAGCTTCATATTCAGCCATATTATTAGTGCATCTAAAGTTTAATCTATAGGCATGACCTTCAGCATGTTTGTTCTCAAGGTTGTGCACCCAGACCCTTACCCCTGCTCCTAATTTGTTTACTAAACCATCAAACTCTAAGTACCAAAGGATTTCATGTTTATAATTTGTATTTGGAGTTGCAAGGATATTTTCAACAGGGAGATCTAGTTTTTCAGACTGTTTTGGTTTATCCAACGTTTGATGATTTTTACAGATCTCTTGGATTTGGGCAATAGACTTTTCATTTGCTGTTTCTTTCGTTTCATCTGCCAGAACCTTTATTTCATGTGGGGGATCAATTTCGACATTTTACAAGATAAAAAAATCCATGTTTGAATGTACTGAGTAGATAGGGAAATTTTGAGGTTTCTCTTGACTACTTACTACATACTTCATTAAGGTTTTTCTGTAGAGTCTCTTGGGTCGACCAAATACTGAAATAGTAGCATAAGACATGTCTAACTGTAGAGATCCTTGAAGCTTTGCACCCTAAGATCTAGACAATAACATACCATACTTTGGAGGAATATCAACTACTACGATGTCCATTAAGATGGTTTTTGCAGGATATTGGACAAGTGACACACATAAGTCTTTGATTAAACCCAAACATTTGACCTGACTTGAATAAAAAGATAAAAGATCTTTATATGGTCTGGTGATGTCAAGGTCAAGTTTCTCCATTACAGATTTAGGCATTAGGTTATGGGAAGCGCCTGAATCAAACATGGCGTTGTGGAGTATTTTATCATGTATGTTTAAAGCCACATAGAAAGGAGGAACTTGTCCCTCTGCTATTTTTCCATTTATTTCAGGGCCAAATATTAGTTCAGGCTGGTGATCAAAAACATTTACTGAATCTTCATTGATAGAAATTTTGAGTGATCTGCTGATTTGACTTCTGTAGACATCATGTTTAGCTAATTTTGATAAGGGAACAACTATCTTTAGTTTTCCTACTTGTGTCTCAATATTGAAAGTTTTATCGGTCTGAGTTTTTGTATTTTGAACAACTGAATTTTCTGCGTTTTTATCTTCTTCAGGTGTGGGATTATGTGCTGAACTATTTTCCAAATCAGGTTGTTCTTGTTTTTATTTAGAAGGAACATTAGTGGAAGGTTGTCTATTAGGTGGCTGATTGTTTGATATGTCTTCCACAGTTGGATTACTTGGGTTAGTGTCTGTTTTGGACAGAATGTGTACAGGGGGGTTGTTGGTCTTACCTTTGTTGGGCTGCTTGGTTTCTTTCTGCTTGCTGATTTCAGGGACATCTATCCTTCTACTCCTTAGATTGTACTATTTGTGGACTTCATAAATGGTTGTATCATATCCCTCCCTAAAGTCAAATGATTCACTTGACTGAGTTTGGAATTGTTTTACGATGTGAGCTTCTTGATCCTTTTGGGTCAAGAAAACTTGTTGTTCATTGTTGAGTCCCATCAGATTAATTTGAGTATCTTCTGTTGGTTCATCAGAAGTTGAGGCTTCAACATAATTTTCTTGAAATTGGGGCCTGATATTTTGGTCAGGCCTTGTCTTTGTAGTGTTAGGATTTTGGTTCTTCCTGAAATTTGGATTTCTCCCCTATTTCTTGGTTGACCATCCCAAGGGGATTTTCTCTCGATTATTTCTACTCTATCTCCAAGTCTGTGCATCCCATTAAGAATTGCATCTAATTTCTGCTCAAAGGCAGAAGGTTCTTCTTCGAAAGGTGTTCTTTCAGCTTTGGCTCTAGATCGTTTAGATATCAGGTTGGCCTCAACGCTGACAGCTATACTTTGCATTTCTTCTAAGTTTCGGGGAGCTCTTTCCCTGAGTTGGTATGCCATATCAGAGTCAAATGCATCAAGGAATTTGATCAAAGCCAAATTTGGAGGAGGTCTGAGATTCTGAGGGATAACATTGTAGATATTATTGAATCTAGTACAGTAATCTTGGACAGTTTCTTGTATACCTCTTCTTAAGTTGTCATATTCTGATAAAATGTGGAGAGGATATTTCCTTTTTTCCCATCTGTTCAAGAAGGTCTAGTAAAGAGTTTGTGGATCATTGATACTGTTTGTAGGGAGGGCTCTAAACCAAGTCCTAACATCTCCAGTTAAACTTTGAACAAATACTTTCATTCTGACATCATCATCATCAATCTCATAGTTTTCAAAATAGTCAGTCATTTTCTTGGTATGTTGTTGAGCTGTGTAAGTGTCAGTACCGTCAAAATAGGTGATTTTACTTTGATAATCTTGGGGCATAGCACCCAGATTTACAGGTAAGTTTAGGGGAGTATATCAGTTTGCCATGATTGCAGAGATAAATGTGACAGTAGGAAGAGCAGGGATAAAAGTAGGAATGTATGTTGCAGATGGATAAGTGGAAAGGGTGTTTGGAGGTGCTGATGGTGATCTTGGAGAAGCTGCAACAATGAGAGAAAGGTTTAGTGTTTTTTCAGAGGTAAGCGCAGATTGAATGGGGTTCTGCAAATTTTTGTCAAGGTGTGAATAGAATTTTATTGGCTCTCTTGGCTTCTAAGGATCCTGGGAATCAGATTAGGATTTTCAAATATAGGTGGAGGATTAGGATCAGGATTTGATCTGGTGTAATGAATCTTTTTTGAAGCCAGTTTCTAGGGATGTTTTTGGTTTTTTCTTAAAAGAGATCTGATAATACAACTTTTAACGATTTCTTCTAGGAGGTTTTGGATATGGGAATTTTGAACTTTCCTAAAGATTTATTCAAAAGAGGGACTAATCAAGTATTTGGAACTAACTGTTCAGAACATAAAATAGACTGGAGATAGACTAAAGAAGAATTTATTTACTTCTGCAATTGTAAAGAAAAAGCAGTTTCAAAGGCTACCTGGCTAACTTCAGGCTCCATCTGTAGTTTATACAGTAAACAATAGTAACAAACATTTATTCAGGTCCCTAGTGGAGTCGCCAATGATGTTATCACTCAGGTTGTTCCCAAAAGTTGTAAGAAATGGAATACGACCGAGGTAACCACAGACCAATCTTTTAGATATAGATCCTAGCCAATATACATCCAGAGAGGGCTCTCTCTTTATGATTTAGCTTTTTTTTTTTAAGTTTTTAGGCTAGTTATGAAGTACAAGGGTTTTTTGTTTTGAGTTTGGGTGGTGAAATTCAATAGAACAGTGAGGTAAAACCGAAGAGTTCAGTCCATTGGGCATGATGGAGTCAAAGAAGGATGGTTTATTGGATTTGGTTTCTAACAGAAGATGGCATCACAGAGCAAGGTAGTCAAATATGGAACAATTTAAAGGCTGGAATCAGATGGAATGGACTCAAATGGGTGAAGGGTAGTTAAGAATCCTTCATCATATTGACAGAGGAAAAATGGATGATTACTGCTAAGGAGCAATTAGGAATTCCTTAGCAAATACTCAACGTGAAAGAATAAGGGGAAACATGAGCAATTAATAATTCACTGTTTATACTAATTCTGAGGAAAACACGAAGAATAATAAAGACTGAAAACAGAGTACAGTCAAGCAAATTCTGAATTAATCTTTCTCTTTATCATTCAGATCATGAAACATAGATGATATAACAGACAGGAAGACTGTAAAACACAAAGTAGAGAATACTTATTGATCCATGGGTTGATTCAAGAATTCTGTAACAAGTCCTCAGCTTCAATTCCTCATCCAGTAGGCCAGACAACAGTTTGATTCCAACAGCTTTTTATTCCAAAGTTTCAGTATTACAACACAGTCTAAGGAAATCTACACATAGCACCCAACCTCTACAAAACTCTAATGAAGAGGGTATTTATACAACAATTATGTACAACAGGATGTCTCATCAAAGCTATGAGACAATCCCTAAGTTTAACCTAAAAATACTTTACAAGAGAAGATAGGGACGGCTCGGGAAAAATATCTGATGTTGTGCTGGATGTAGGCCCTTTAGGGTTCGGCTTGCAGGTGTCTGAAGTAGATGTGTGCCGACCATTTGTCTTAATTGCTGTATTAATTTCTGATCTACTTCGCTTAGTCGGCTGCTGATACTCTTTAATGCTGATTTGATATGCTTTTAGTTCTGCCCTGATACACTTTAACGCTCCTTTGATACTCTTTGACTTGTTTTGTACCCTGTTTAATGCTGAACCGACCTTGCCCACCACTTTCTGGTAAGAAATAAGACTCCGACATGTCTTCTTTCCTCTGGTAAATCATGTCTCGGAAGTTTCACACTGACTGCAGCATGCATCTCTGTTTATCTTTGTTTCCCTCTTCTGCGAACTTGGAAACACCTCTCCTTGCTTTGACCTGTATTAAAGAGTAAGAAAACTGTAGAATAGCGGGTTCATGGATGACGCAAGCTCATTGATAGAGCCTTTTCCTGGTCAGCGGTGGCTAAAACACTGGAACTGTGAACATTAGTCGCTTGGAACGCGCGGGCGCTGTTTTGCAGCGAAAAACATCAAAAATGACCCTTTTCCCCTTTAATGGAAAAAATGAATTTTGGTGGGAAAATTTGATTTTTCACATTGGTGACGTTAGCATGACATCAGCGGGGGTATGGTAAGGATGACGTGGCAGGTGATATTGCAGCACAGATGGTGACATGGGAAGGTGATGTCAGCAAAGGACAGCTAATGTCAGCAGATGATGTTAGCAAGGGTTGGTGGGAGGGCGGTAAGCTGTTTTTCCTGCACCGCTTTCTGGCTTGGGCGGTTTCGGGTAGAGGGGTAGTGAACAACGCGGGCAGTTGACACTTGTCCTCGGTATGGGCACAAAACCACCGGTCTCCCAGGACAAAAACATCCGTAGATGGGGGCGTTGCGATATGATTAACAGCCGTCGGATGAGGCGATGGATATTGGATGGTGGGCGCTATGCAGAGATGGAGGAGTTTTAATGCGCGGGGGCCCGATCATATTAATATTAAATTAATGATATCAGGCACAGTTTGATTGGTTAGCAGGGCGGTTATAATTAACCCGAGTGGTTAATTATCCCATAATTGCGCGCGAAGGTTATTAAAGGTTCCAAATGAACCTTTAATCCCCAATTAAATAGTAATATGGTTTATAATTTAAATCAGGGCAGGATATATAGTAATGCGGGGTTTTTACATATATATACATATTATGGGAAGGGGATCAATGTAAAAGGGAGTTATAAAATAATAAAAGTTAGCGTTAATATGAAAAATGATTTTGAAAACAAGCGCTAAGTTACAATTCTTAAAAACTTAGGCTTAAAGGGAAAAAAGAGTTTATACAAGAAATATGGTTAATCCCTAAGTAACACAGATTCTTACTTAGGCAAACATTATGGAATGAGATGAGTGATTCAGTGATATTAAGTAGATCTCAATATCATTGGGGGAAATTAGTAAGTGATTTGGGAAATAGTATGAGGGGAGTTAGTCACGCCTCGCTTGAGCTGCTCCAAAATTAATATCTACCATGGCACTTGTGATAGAGGTAAAATTAACACTTTGAGAGACAAAATTTATCACAAGTCTCATTCTGCAACATCAAAACTGCCTACCCTACCTACATTTCCTAACATTTTTTCTTCTTTCTTTTTGGGTGCACTTAGACTGGCAAACCCTTATCAATCTTTTCTTTTCTTTGCATGGCAAGCCTACCTAAGTCTGCACTTATTTCTTCCAAGGGCTCAGATTAAACAATTGAGCTCCTTTGCTTCTCTACCTATCTACTTATCTGCCAAGATTAAACAGTTTAGACAGATTTTTATTCTCTATCTCTAAAACAGGAAATTCAAACATGAATTGGCCAAGATTAAGCTGTTTTGCCATTCATTAATTGTGGAAAAAAGTTTTACAAGTTGTACATGATGCTTTATTTACAGAAAATGAAATAGTAGTGGCATTTGGACTTGCACACTTTCCTGGTCTATTTTTATTTGGGGTTCATTTCTTTTCATTTTTTCTTTTGACCATTTATTTTTTTCACCCTTTGATTTTTCTTTTAGGGTATACCCTCTTTACATTTTTTAATTTTTTGATTTTTTGATAATATGGAAACCTTTACAACAAGGAAAGGATGAACATATTAAAGAGCTCAAGCAGTCAATCATGAAATATGACACCTATTACTATAGGAGTATAACATAGCACAACCCCTAGTGTTGTTGCACCTCTTATGTTTGAAACTGTAGTTGCATTGGTGCCGACCTCTGCAAGTTTTCAGACATAGTCTTCAATGGGCATTAATTTATCATTTATCACCAGCATAGAGGGTAAAACCTTGCTAGTCAAAGGTTCCAACCTGTTGAAAAAATGTTGAACTATGACATTAACACTGTTGCATTTCCCCTCCAACTGAGGAATGATATTTTTCTTTATAATAATCTTCTTTACTTCCAGTATGGTTTCTGTCCTGTCATTAATTCCTAATTCTTGAAGCTCATAGCTATATTTAGAATTCATAAACTTGATTATTTCAGTGGCAAATTTTGGCATGTCCTCAAGTTCCTTGGAGATGGTTTCAATAACTTCCTAACATTTCTCCAACAAGTCCTTTTGATCAAAGATTATCATGATATAAGGCCAGATATCTTTGATTGATTCAGTGATCTCTTCCCATAAAATTTCCTTTACCAAACCTTGTTTTTTTCCAAGGTAACATTCTTTCATTTCTTTCTGCAGTACCTCAATTTGAATTTTTGTCCTCTGCAACTCAGTTTCATGTGAACTGTCTGCAATTGCTTTCAAGTGTTGTAGTGTCTTTAGTTGATCCTCTTAGGGCCTAGATTTACCTCAGGCTGAAAAGGCAGGATCCAGGACCAACATCAAACCACGCTCAACCTCGTAGCTAGCCCTACGAGGACAGGAGAGGGCTCTCTCCGGGTCAATCTCAGCAAAAAATAATCAGATGGGGCTTGAGATGACTGATTTAACAACTAATCTTAGGCTAGGTATGAAGTGCAAGGATTTGATTTGATTTTTTGGGAGTTTTGTTGGAATCAAGGGAAAGGCAAATTTGGGTCCGGGGATGAGGCCAAATTTTTTGCAGAGTTCCGGTTGGGGCAAGGTAGGTAGTAGTTTTGATGATTTAGATTAAATGAATGGATATAAAACACCACTGAGGAGCTGAAGAAGGCAAGAGGCTGCAAGAATCCTCTCCAAACATATGAAAACATGTAAAACTAAACAAATTTTAAGGTAGAGCACAACAAGCCAAATGAATTATACCTTTGTCACTCAATTTTTTCAATTTCAGAAGAAAAGAGAAGGGAAATGGCATACATAAAACATCAATTAACTTACAATTACATGAAGAAAAACACCATCAAAACACAGAGCCACGAGGATCCCAACAAGTGTTGCAAAACCCTGGTCTTTCCTTTGCCAAAAATGCTGAAAATGAAAGTACAATGAAGCGCCAAGCAATCCCAAGTGTCCAACCTTATACCAAAATCCAACCCCTACACTATGAAATTCATAAAATATATGCATTTTATCATCCTTGTACTAAGGGATTGAGCTCAACCATTTTCTTCAAAATAGAATTAGTTACATTAAACTTGGGCCGAATTTCTGAAAATAGGTGTTGAAGATGAACTCCTATCTCCTAAACCATAGCACCTATTACAAAAATGAAAGCATTTTTTGTAGATAAGGTCATTGTGGAGAAAAAACTCTCTCAAATTTGAGAAATTCATTTCCAGTAGCTCGCAATGTGTTCCACAAAATCATATCTAAAATAGAAAATCATTAAAAATTTAAATCTGTGAAAATGAGCTGTAAATATCTAGTCACACATCCCAATCCATGACACCTGTGACAAAACTAAAATAGGTTTTTGTTATATGGCTTGTTCTTAACAAAAACCTCCTTTGTTTTTTCAAAATTACTTTCCATGTGTTGTAAAATGGCCCTGCACTAAAATGACTAAAACAATAAAAAATATGAAAATTTTTCTTTGTTTTAATGTAGGCTCCAAATATCACTGTATATCTCCCACATAGTAGCACCTGTACATAAACTGAAAGATTTTTTTGTTATTTAGTATGTGATGAACAAAAACCTCTTTCACTTTTGAAAAATTCCTTACCATTATTTCCGAAACTGATTTTATACTAAACTTGTCATTGTGTGCAGCAACTGACCTCAAAACATGCATAACCAAGAATCACTCATTCATTTCTTCTAATCCACGAACCGGTTACGGAGTGTGATATACCGTTGGAAAGATTTTTTTGAGCTTATTCTAATGGATTGTGCTAAACATCATGTGCAAAACATCTAACAAAACCAGACATAGTAAGAGCTCATGTTGATCACTGGTGACAGGCTGCGAAGACTGGAACTAACAGATCCTACAATTTATTCATTTCCTCTATCTGAATAGACAAATTTTGAACATCGTCAATAAGTTGTTCAGCTCATATTGCTCTAGTACTACAAATGAATGGACCAACCTGAGCCTTTACATTGAATTGTGATTTCTACTTTGCAGCCACAAAATGTATTTCATGTGCATTTAACCTCTGCCTGATATATTCTAATGCAAAAATTATGATAGGGAGGTACTTAGGAAGCTTGTAGGGTGGAAGATCACAACCATAGACTCTGATCTCTCTATAATTTTGGTAAAGATATTAATCTCCTGTTGTGGCTTGATCAACCAGCCCCAACACTTACACAATTTTGTCACTTCTTCTTGGTACTGGAATGTTGCTCATAAGATTATTTTTTTGACAAGATCGGGTTTTGATTGTATTACCAAAAAAGTGAAGAGGATTAATCTCCTGATACATTCGATGGAGATTGGTATGAAGTTGTAGAGGGAAAATGGGAATGTAGTCCCTGATTCTGTGCTTGAATTCCAAAATTCTATTGATTCCTATAACTATTCTGGCATATTGCCTTACATATTGGCCTAATAGAAAGATAAATTTACAAAACATAATGCTTGGTGTCTATTGTAGTGTTTGAAGATGTTCAATATTGATTTACTGAATGTTCCTGATAGGAGTGCTGCTTCTTGCCTTGGTGTACTGAATTTTCTCCCTCCTAGCTCAGAGTGGAGGATTTGATGTAGGCCACCGCTTCTTCCAAATGCACACATTTATTTTTTAGTGCGATTAACTCCGCTTTCTGGCTTTCCATAGTCTTCTTTTGGTAGCTGAATTCCATTTTCATTTCTGATTTGAGATCTTGAAGTGCTTCTTGAAACATGCTGATCATGAACTTGTTAGCCTTACATGTGGCACAACCATCATTTCTTGTTGCTTTCTCAATTGGATTGAAGTCCATCTTTGTCAGCACCTTCTCTGTGCTTTTGAAGTGCTTGTTGTGCCTCTTGCGGATGTTGTTCCTGTGATTCCTACTGCCTGTATTGTTCACTTTGCTAACTTTGTAATGGACTGATCTGTTGATTTCAGGATTTAGATGGACTGTTGGTTTTGAAATGAGCTGCTCTTCCTTTGATTCTTTCTTATAAAGAGAGACAGAGCATTCATGGTGGGAGTCTGAAGAATAGCTGATGTGAGAAGAACTCGAGGATGCATGAGCAAAGGAACAAAAGAAGAGGTGGGACAACTTGGAAGAAGAGACAACAGTGAGCTTCTTGATGCAGACGAGAAATGGAGAGGAGAGGTCGAGATTAAGTGAGGGAGTGCGATGGAGGTGAGTGGAGGATGGGCGCTTTTTGTGGTCCTTTGCACGCAGAGGAATAAGTCGAGCGAATGTGCTATTAAGGGGAGGCTCAGAGTGAAGTCTAAAAGGGTAGGAAGTGTTGGATGAAGGACTCAGAGGGTGGATCAAGTGAGGAGAGGGCGCGGAAGGGATTTCAGGAGAACTGAGTGAAGAATGAAACAAAAAGATTTCTGAATTTTCTTTGACAATGATACAGTGAAAAGGAATGTGGGAGTGCTCACAATTTAATGAGGGAGATCTGCAGCGATGGCTGTCAAGGATAAGACAGATCACATCACCGTTCCTATGCATAAGATCATGATCCACCTTGGTCTTCGGACTAGAATCATATGTTGATACTCTCCAAATTTTTTGTTGAGAAGCCCGTGATTTCCTTCTGAGTTTAACTGCTGAAATATCTCTCAATTGATTTGCTGATGTCCTTTTGCTGATATTTTGGTGGTTTTCATTCTTTTTTTTAATGAGAGTATTTTTCCTCATGGTGACTAAATTGTTCTAAGGAACTGAATTATAATATAAATGTTGGCATTGTGAGACAAGTGTTGTCCTTGATGGCAAATCACACAGATGACAGATCATAGTGCAGCAGGTCAGCAACAAGGATTTGATGATCAGACTACAAAAATGAAGAGAAAATATATATACGCAGGTTCATCTTGACCAAGCCGCGTATACACGTGGGTTAGACGTTACAAAGGCGCGTATGCGTATACACGCACTTTCATTCAAGAGAAAGCGCGTATATGTTGGAGAACTTACTTTTGGTCCGTGGTAGTTAGTCCTTGGTATTTGAACCTATGGTTTTGGACCATAGTATCTCGTCAGATGTGTTGACCCCAAGTATTGGGTCCATGGTATTGGTTTGTTATGGCTTTGGACCATGGTATTGAGCAAGGCCTAAGACTATAAAAGGAGAAGAAGATCATTAGACAAGTGAATCGAAAAAGTCTTGAATATATGATGAAGGATGAGATCCAGTATGCAGGTTATGGGTTGATTGCTTGATCTGAGCTAAGGAGGGATCTCACTGGTTGATGGAGAACAAGATCTAAGGAGAGATCGAGATCAAATGGTTTGAAATGAACTATATTTATATGGTTGATTATGCTTATTCTAGATCTACATACTGACGCATGTAATGTTCTATAAATGTTATGAGTATGACTGATGTCTGGTACAACTGCAAAGTTATAAGAAAATATTTTTAGATCTATATGCGGGTTGGCCTTGGAAAAAGCGCGTATACATTTTGAAGTTTGATGTTTGAAGTTGCAGTTGGGTCTGATTGTTGTGGCAGAGTTCTATTGTCTGCTCTGTGTTCTGGTGACTGTGTTGATGACAGGGTTTCAGTGTTTTAGTGATTCAGAGATTGATGATGCTAGTATTGATTTTTTTGTGCTTCAATGATATTTATGGGTCCAGTATGAAAATTTGATGAAACGTGGCCTTCAGATTATAGTGTTGTGCTTCAAGAGTATCCAGTCTGAAAATGTATGAAATGTGGTCCCTGGAGGATGAAAGGAGATTGCAGGTCGACGCCTATGTACTAGTACATCAGCTAGTACAAGAGAAAAGGGGGTGGTAGCTCCCTTCCAGTAGCAGCTAGAGATTGAGTGAAGATTGGAACATTCAGTAGGCAGGCACCTACGTACTAGTAAATGGATCATCTAGTACAAGAGCTAAGGGGGTTGTAGCTCCCATCCAGGAGAGTCTGGAAAACGAGAGAGGGTTGTAGCCCTCTGCAGGTAGAAGCCTGCGTACTGGTAAAGGACTGCACCAGTACAAAATATTGTAAAATGAATTATCTTATTGAAAGAAGATAGAGACGACTTGCAGCAGGTGGTTTTCACCCACATTGGGTTTCCACCTTATATCATGGTGTTCATGTGTGCTTCTTGTGTGTGATGATCTATTCTGTTTTACTGCTCCTGCTTACTGTTCATATGGTTAATGAAGTTCTGATGCACTAACTAGAGATCAACATTTAATGTATTAATTGAATCATAAGTATTTTGGATATACGCTGGTTGCTTTAGACTCAGTTGCATATACACGCAGGTTCCCTTGAATGAAGTAGCGTATATGTATCTAAGTATGGAAATGAAAAAGTATTATTGATCTGATAATACTGATTCACCCACCCCCTCTCAGTATTATTTCCAACAATTGGTATCAGAGCGGGTCCTTTGGTAGAAGTTTGATCGCTTGAAGGAGATTCGTGGAACAATGGGAAAGAAGCCTAAGAAGAAAGCACATAAGCAGAAGAAGACATCTCAGAAGAACTATGACAGTGGGAGAATCGATTGGGGGTTAGGTGTAAGAAGCTCTTCAGATTCAGAATCAAATTCAGAATCATTTTAGAATGAAGATGAACTATCAGGTATGAATTTGCTATCCTCTGATGTTCCAGCTATCTATCCATTTGGAAAAGATGATGAAAGTGATAGCGAAACAACTGAATTTTCTCTTATGGGTGAACAAGAAAGCTATCAAATAGAGGCAGAATTTAAAAGTATTTCAGATAAAATCAGAGATCAACAAGATCTATTGGACAAAAGGGAATGTGATTTCAAAGAAGAAGCTACCAAAATAAAAGCCCAACTGGAGGAAGGAAGCAAGGTAAGGAAGTTATTCAAG
Source organism: Pinus tabuliformis (assembly GCA_031772625.1). Taxonomy (NCBI): domain Eukaryota; kingdom Viridiplantae; phylum Streptophyta; class Pinopsida; order Pinales; family Pinaceae; genus Pinus; species Pinus tabuliformis. The sequence goes on along the minus strand of CM062820.1, from coordinate 1,692,218,547 downwards.
GACAAATATCAAAAGTTGCAGGATGAAGTAACATCTCTAAGAAATGAAGTCAATGAAAAGAGCACAACAATCAAGAAACTCAGAGATAGATCTAGTTATTATGAAGGGCTTGAAGCTACGATCCTCTCACTAAAGGAAGAACTTGAAGAGTCAAAGAAGCAGAATAAAGATCTACTCCTAGCTATTGAAAAACAGGAAAATGAAGTTGTCAGCTTAAAATCTCAGCTAGAATGTGCCTTCAAAATTCGTCAAATGCAGCAGGATCTGAAGGAAGAATAAGAAAAGGAGATTCTCAAACTAAGGCAACAAATGGAAGAAGGAAGAAAATCTGAAGAAACTTTGAAGAAGCAATGTCTGGAAAAGGAATAACAACTTCAGGTTGAGGTAAATATCTTGAAAGGTAAAATAGAAGAAAAGGATAAGCTCTTACGATTTCAAGATAGTACTAAAGCCTTGGATGATATTCTTAGTAGTCAAAGGTCTCCTGCTATTAAGACCGGTCTTGGTTTTCATGAATCTGTTGAAGGTGTGAATCTAGTTCACAAGGTGAGGCAAGGAACTCTAAAGAGAAATCTAAAATGATCAACAAGGAGATACGAGAGATGAGAGGTCAACCCCATCAACAATCACGGAAAGAGATTCTTCAAAGAAAATCTTTTTCTCCTAACTATGGAAGTAATAGTCGGCAATTTACTTAGATGAGTAATATTGAATGTTATGAATGTCATAATCTTGGACATGTTGCAGCTAGATGCAGAAGAAGAATGGTTCAAGACCATCACACAGAAAGATCATCACATTCCAGGTACTTCAATGGATATTGTTTTTCTTGCAATATGTTTGGTCACAAAGCTGCTGATTGCTACAGGAGGAATATGAAACATGTAAGATGTTATGCATGTAACAAGCTTGTACATATAGCAAATGAATGCAGGAACAAAGTACAGACATCACACCAAAAGGAGAAAACATCATCACACTTGAAGATATGGAAGAAGAAGGAAGTACAGTCAGAAAGATGCGGCACAGCACAATGTACTCAGACACAGCACAACACAGACATAACAGACTCAGAGGGAGCTGAAAGTATAAAACTTCAATGTCCTGAATCTCACACGCAAGTTTCATAAAGGGAAGTCACGTATATACGCGAGTTATACACTGCAAAGTCGCGTATATGTCAGTTTGAGGAAAAGCAGTGGGGACAGGCTCAAAAAAGGGATCTGATATGATTCAGTCCATTATTTGCTATATTGGTTAATAGTTACAGTCTGCTGAGGATGTGTGAACATGTTTTGATACTTGTAAGATGTTTAGAAATGTTTCGATCCTAACTTGATGATGATGATGTCTTGATGCTTATTGTTGATATTTGCATGATCAGATCTATCAAATGGCATAGGTTGAGGGGGAGCATATGCCTTTAATAATGCATTGTTGGCATTATGAGGTTAATAGTCCTTGGTGATGATGCTTATATGGCTAATTGATATATCTTGCTATGATGTGGTTATGAGTTGTCCATCTCATATGATTCTTGGGGTTACATAGTTGATGTTCAGATCATATTTGTGGATTGATTCTTAGATGGTGCATATATGATGCTTACATGGTGATCTTCATAAGGATAAGAAAGTACAAAGCTTGAATACACATCTTCATTACTTGATGATGAGTCTCTCATATGCTGCTGCCGTCATATGCATAAAGATCATATAATACAGTTATGATGTAGGATTCCTATAAGTTTGAGGATTGTTGATGTTGATGATATAAAGAAGCCTTGACAAAAGATCTTGAAACTCAAGATACATAGTGCTGGATACATGAATGATTTCTCAAGGTGGCATTGTTGGAGACATGATGATGATGAGTTCTTACCTATATGTTGATAGGTTGATACTTACATATGATTAATGCAAATGTTCCCATGTGATGATACTTGGATCATGCAGATCTTGATGAGATGGCTATGGTGTTTTTCACATATGATATAATGTGAATGATTATGAGTTCAAATCTATATGCAAACATACCTTGTTATAGGACATTTACAGGTTGCTGATCTGGAAGTGGTTGTACGCGAGTTTCATGAGGAGGATCCGCGTATATACGCCTGTTTCTGTGGATACAATCGTGTATATGCTAATTTACAGGAAATCAGTGGGCAAAACTCAGGATGAGAAGAGTCTGATATGGGTCTAACAGAGACTATCCGGCATAGGTTCAGGGGGAGCAGATAATATTCTAATAATGCATTGTTGGCATTATCTTAGAAGCTTTTGATTCTAGGTGGAACAGAGGCAGAGGGAGAATAGAAGGATCTCTTGGTTGCTGATCTGAATGGTGATTGACAGATGCTGCCAATATCAGTTATTGGTGACTTTCATAAGTCTTGCTCTAGATATTTCATCTCTATGTCATATATCTCTTTTGTGGTATCTCTTTTATGGTGTCAAGGTCATGCAACAGCCTATATTGGTTTCCCCACTATGCCTGGGATGAAGATGTAATGTGCTTGTTTTATCATGTGTAAACTTTTGATGTATCCCCACTTGGTTGGGTGGATGAGTCAATTCTAGTATATCCCCACTTGGTTGGGTGATGGATGTATGTATTGAGTCTTTGAGTGATAGGAGGGTCTTTTATGATGTATAAGTCTTGGTTCTTCTTTTGCCTACAGTCAGGGGGAGCATTAACAACTCATTTCAGCAAGAGCAGAGCTTTCAACATGTAGCATGGACAGATTGGTACACCTTGGCATATACAAAGGGGGAGCTCATTCAGAGAATTCAGTAGGTACTCAGGGGGAGTATGGTCAGCGGGATGTTTATCATAGAAAGTGAATATCTTGGTCCGCCCTTTGCCCTTGATGTCAAAGGGGGAGAGTGATTTGGTGTTGTTGCCATCAAGTCCAAAGGGGGAGATTGTTGACATTATGATGCATGTGTTGTACTTGATGGCAACCAACTCATAGAAGAACATCTCACTTAGTTATAGCTAGATGAATCTTCAGAAGAGATATCAGATGTGATTGAATGCATGAGATGCAGGACAAGCTCAAAGGAATCAGATGATAGTTCTAAGTGCGACAAGTTAGCTTTTCCATCAAGTACAAAGGGGGAGATTGTTGGCATTGTGCGACAAGTGTTGTCCTTGATGGCAAATCACACAGATGACAGATCATAGTGCAGCAGGTCAGCAACAAGGATTTGATGATCAGACTACAAAAATGAAGAGAAAATATATATACACAGGTTCATCTTGACCAAGCCGCGTATACATGCGGGTTAGACGTTACAAAGGCGCGTATGCGTATACACGCACTTTCATGCAAGGAAAAGTGTGTATATGTTGGAGAACTTACTTTTGGTCCATGGTAGTTAGTCCTTGGTATTTGAACCTATGGTTTTGGACCATAGTATCTCGTCATATGTGTTGACCCCAAGTATTGGGTCCATGGTATTGGTTTGTTATGGTTTTGGACCATGGTATTGAGCAAGGCCTAAGACTATAAAAGGAGAAGAAGATCATTAGGCCAGTGAATCGAAAAAGTCTTGAATATTTGATGAAGGAGGAGATCCAGTATGCAGGTTATGGGTTGATTGCTTGATCTGAGCTAAGGAGGGATCTCACCGGTTGATGGAGAACAATATCTAAGGAGAGATCGGGATCAAATGGTTTGAAATGAACTATATTTATATGTTTGATTATGCTTATTCTAGATCTACATACTGACGCATGTAATGTTCTATAAATGTGATGAGTATGACTGATGTCTGGTACAGCTGCAAAGTTATAAGAAAATATTTTTAGATCTATATGCGGGTTGGCCTTGGAAAAAGCGCGTATGTACGTGGGTTAGATTCATCGTAGTAGCGTATGCATTTTGAAGTCTGATGTTTGAAGTTGCAGTTGGGTCTGATTGTTGTGGCAGAGTTCTGTTGTTTGCTCTATGTTCTGGTGACTGTGTTGTTGACAGGGTTTCAGTGTTTCAGTGATTCAGAGATTGATGATGCTAGTATTGATTGTTTTGTGCTTCCATGATATTTATGGGTCCAGTATGAAAATTTGATGAAACGTGGCCTTCAGATTATAGTGTTGTGCTTCAGGAGTATCCAGTCTAAAAATGTATGAAATGTGGTCCCTGGAGGATAAAAGGAGATTGTAGGCCGACGCCTACGTACTAGTACATCAGCTAGTACAAGAGAAAAGGGGGTGGTAGCTCCCTTCCAGTAGCAGCTGGAGATTGAGTGAAGATTGGAACATTCAGTAGGCAGGCACCTACGTACTAGTAAATGGATCAGCTAGTACAAGAGCTAAGGGGGTTGTAGCTCCCATCCAGGAGAGTCTGGAAAATGAGAGAGGGTTGTAGCCCTCTGCAGGTAGAAGCCTGCGTACTGGTAAAGGACTGCACCAGTACAAAATATTGTAAAATGAATTATCTTATTGAAAGAAGATAGAGACGACTTGCAGCCAGTGGTTTTCACCCACATTGGGTTTCCACCTTATATCATGGTGTTCATGTGTGCTTCTTGTGTGTGATGATCTATTCTGTTTTACTACTCCTGCTTACTGTTCATATGGTTAATGAAGTTCTGATGCACTAACTAGAGATCAACATTTGATGGATTAACTGAATCATAAGTATTTTGGATATACGCTAGTTGCTTTAGACTCAGTTGCGTATACACGCAGGTTCCCTTGAATGAAGTAGAGTATATGTATCTAAGTACAGAAATGAAAAAGTATTATTGATCTGATAATACTGATTCACCCCCCCCTCTCAATATTATTTCCAACAATAAATCCTCGTTTTCCCTGATGATTCCTTCACTTCTTTCAGTTGCCTTGTTTGCATAATTGTCTGCTATTTTATTATGCTCTCTCAGAATATGCTTGAATGTAACATTTCCTGCATTGTCCAGATTGGCTCTTATCCGTTTGTATATTCTATTCATGGCTGAATTGGTGGGGTTTTTATTCCTAGCCATTGCCTCTATGATGATTACTGAGTCTCCCATTATTATTGGATCTTGGATGGCTCTCTTTTTAATTATCCTTGATCCCAGTAACAAGCTATACACTTCTGCTTTATTGTTTGTTGTTTCTCCCAGTCCCCATTCATAGGAGACTATCACTTTCCCCCCTGGGTCGGTTATAATACCTCCCGCCCCTGCTTTCCCAGGGTTGTTTTTAGATGCCCCATCAAAGGAGAGGCTGTATCTTTTTTGATTTTCTTTCCAGTTTGTGAATTCTCCTTCATTTAGTCAGATTTTCCAATTCTGTGCTGTAGGTATTTTCATAAGACTTTTTTTCCCATTGTTTTTTATTGTTGCTTTACTAATCCAGTCTCTTTCTTCTTGCTGTAAGGTATTGTAATCCATTGTTGTAGTCCCTTTCGTGTTTAGGATTTCAGATGTCAGGCCCCATGTTTTTGATAAGATTTTCCCTATTCTTGGGGTCTGATATTTGAAAATGCTCTTGTTCCTTGTGAGCCATATTTGCCAACACAAAACTGCTGGTAGGCATTTCCAGAATCTATTAATTGTTGCCTTTTTCTTTGTTGAGTAGGGATATGCCTTTTCCCATGCTTGAAAGAAATCCAAAAAAGAGTTGGAAAAATTTAAATTGGTTTCCAAGGGGCTTGAGAGTTGTTTCCAACATTCTTTTGCTATCATGCAATCCAGAAAGAGGTGCTGAATAGTCTCTTCTTCCTTCAGGCACATAGAACACCTGGATGGACCATAAAAACCTTTTTTTTGAGGTTTTCAGAGGTTAGAATTTTTCCTTTTAAAAGGGTCCTGTTGATGCCTCAAAAATCACTGCATCAACATTGGGGAAAACCACTCGGTCCGGACCTTAAAAGCAGCTCTTTTTCCATTTGGTGTGGTGGCTCTGATTGGATATAATGGAACCAGTTTCCCAATGATTTATAAATGGGATGGATAAGTGATTTATTTTCTAATATCTAGTGGGAATGATGGATGATTTATTCTAAAATGCAGCAATATAAATAACTAATCTATCCTAGGAAGTCTTTCTCTTAGTGTAATTTTTGATGATTCTTATTGACAAGTAGGCATATAGATGACTCTACTTATAAACAAAAATATTTATTCATATGATAATTACTTTGTTCAAGTAGTTGAACAAAGTAATGGTTAAAACATTATCACACTAATCTTTATATGTTACTGATACACATACATATGAAAAATAACAACTCTTAAACATTCAATAGTGATAAGTGAAAGAATTGTTGTAAGAGCATATACATATATCAATAGAAAAATTAAATAAATGTTGGTTGACATAAATGCATGAAACAAAGACATAGATAGCAGTACCATATGTGTTTGAGTCTCCTCCAATATGAATTGCGTTCAGATCCCGCCTTTCAATTTGGAAATACTTTCACAAGAAGCAATAGTGCATATCACATAAAAGTATTCTTCATTAAAACTCAGAATCCAGGTTTAGTTTTTATAAAAATAAATATATCGTAAGTACAGTAGTGCAACTTCCAATCCAAGTCTTAATACAAAAATTTGAGGACCCTTTCTAAAAACATGAAAGACTCTATAAATACTATCTAAACTAACAAAATATGAAATAAAAATTCTATGTGCTAGTATAACCAAATCACAAATATGTGAAAATCTTCTCAAAATAGGCATGCTGCAGTCGGTCAAAATGATTCACTATATTGGCTGCTTATCTTGTAACTTGAGCTGACAAATGGCAAGCATCGATTGAAGTTCTAGTGGATGACTCATGCGTAAGTGTAACTGAACAGTGTATGTGGCATCAGTAATTTTGGGAATCATATGGCTGATTGCATCGATGAGGTATTTCATCACTATCCGTTGACTGTGTGGTTTAACAAGGAAAAACCAAAATGTTTCCCATGTTAAAGTTTGAATACCTACAATCAATCTTTCCCTTTACTCCAACTCCTATTTCCATGTCCGTTCCAATGCTTTTACTGATGGAAGTTTCCTTGGAGAACACACTATAATTAAATTTGACAAATAAAGAGTATCATTAATCAATTCAGCCAGATTGTTTGTTGCCGATCTGCATCTTGATGTTGCTCTTTCTACCTTCATTAGTTGAGATTGCCATTCAGTGAATAGGATTTCTTTATGTGATTCCAGAATTTGTGGTAGATTAGCAACTTTTCCTTCTTCGGTTTCTTGCCAGGAGAGAAAATCTGTTAATCTTTCATCTACTTGCTCCAAGTTTAGTCTCGCATCAACTGATTTATCAACCATGGATGAGGAAATTTCACATAGAGGAAGAGCGAGTGAGATATTATGACATAATAGGCTCAACTGTTTAGACAATGCCTTGGTAATTTGTAGAGCCTCTGATCTGAATTCTCCCACTTGGGGATATTCTTTGAATCTTTCTATTTGGAGTGATAGTTGAGCAATCTGTTCTTCCTTTGATTTTCTCAACTGTTCGTTTATTGATTGCAATTTGCTCAATGCTTGGGATAATTCCTGTTGCCTCTGAATTGCATGTTGATCAATCCTTTGTTTTTCTTTGAGCAATTGCTCGTTCAATTGGTCATTTAACTACTTCTGGACTGCTAAATGTTGTTCCAATTGCTCTATCTTTTGTTGTTTCTCTTGTACCTATGTTTCCAGCAAAATGATTGCTTGGTCTTTTGAGAAAGTTACTAACATTTGATGCTTTGTCCATTGTGGCTACTGTGTATGCTCCAACATATTGAGAAATTTTAGTGAGATCTTCAGAAGGGTTAACTTCTTCTCTCCATACCACATTTGTTATCTCCATTTGTGAAGTCAAAAGAGGAGATTGATCAATTTTCCTCTTTTTCCTTTGTCTTTTGACTACAGCCCTATGCTTAGGGCTGTAGAAGACATCTAGTGGTGGTATTTCTTCTACATGCAAAACAATTTCATCGGAGGGATTTTCAGGGATTATTTCTACATCCTTGTGAGTTATGGGTGGGCCGCTAGTTCCTTCAGTCAGAACTGTATTGATTACTGATTTTTGACCAGTTGTCACCTCAGGTGTGCTGAATCCTTGAAGGCTCTCAGTATTGCTAATAATGGAATCAAATTGCTGCCATTCCTTGATTAGTTTAGGATCAACATAAATGCTTGAATCAATGAGTTCACTACTTTTTCCTTCTCCCTGCTCCTGCTCTGGCAATTTTTCTTTCTCAGGAATCTTCTCCACTACAGGAGTCTTGTCGGCAGCTTTTTGTTCACTTTGACTTTGTGGCTGATCTGTCGGGGCTGTAGCTAATAGGTCCAAAGGCAGAGTTTGCAACCTCTGGGCTCTGAGCCTATTGAATGTTTCTAACCCCTCTTCTCCATACCTGATCCTAGCCAATCCTTTAACCTGAAAAAATATTTCGGCTGAAGCAAATAAATCATCAAAGTCATCTGCTTCATGATCAAATTTGGCAAGTTTAGCTTGAGAGGTAATGTTATAGGCAACCTTCCTTGGGTCATATTGCCTATTCGGAATGGTGGAAAGATTCAACATCTGAATCTTTTTTGCTTCTTTCTCTGCATGCTTGTAATCATGCAAGGTAAAAATGCCACATTGTAGGGGGAATATAGGCCACATTTGTTTCTTGGAATCCTTAAGGGTTCTTGATGTTCTTGAAACTATTATTTGATATGCCAATTCTCAGGCTAACAATTTATCAGGAACATATAGAGGAAGAACATGGGGTTTAGTGACACTGCCAAAAAGACTTACATAGGTAAATTTCTCCTCTCCGAATCAGCTACATACTGCTGTCAAAATAATTTCTACATCCTGGGATATCCTGGGAGTAGGCTGATTGAAAATAGAATAATATACATGTGAAACAAAACCATTGCAAATTATGTATAGGTGATTTTTATAGTGTGCCTTCTGTTAGTGTCAGTCTTTACAGCCTTCCTCCAGTGATCAAATGTGCTCTTACATAGTGATTTTGAAGTGTCAAGGTCAAATTTTGTCATTTCAGTGAGTCTTCAAGCAAAATTTGGTCACTAGGCATTAGGTCTAGGGTTTGCCTAAATGTCAGTCCATGTCACTATTCAACTGAGTCTTTCATCATTCAGAGGGTTGTCATTATCATGTCAATGTCTAATGAGTCATTTGACACCTTGTTCATGCTTCATGTTGTGCCCAGGCAAGGTCATTTCCCTCTCCTAGGGTTTTGAAGGCAATTTTTCTTGGATGGTCAAATCACCGGAAAAACTTGTTTCCTGATGTTCATACACCTTCCCCTATCCTTAAAGTACCTTATCAAACACTTCCCATCCCTTAGATCCGCCAAATTCCTCATTTTTGCACAAACCCTAGTTTCTAGCTACAATCTGGCAATTTTCTAGGTTTGGCCTGTGTTTTGCCCTTTTCGACCCCTTCCCCTCACTCAATCACTGAGATTCCACTTTCCCCTGTTTCCTAACATCCTTCCCCACTCCCAAAAATTTCCCCAAGAATTTAGAAGCCCCCTATCCCCTTCATCTCGCTCCATTTCGACAAAATTCCTTGCTTCACACATCGGGACAAGTCGCACGCAAATGATTTTCCAGAGCAATCAAAGATGAATTTTGCAAAACTGAGAGAGGTTTTTGTCCACAACATGCCAAGGAAGAAAAGCCTCTTTCACTTTTTACACAGGTGTCATGGTTTGAGAGAAATGTCAAAAATACCGGCGAGAACAAAGGTGCTCCAAGGACGGTTGGCCAAAGCACAAAAACGAAGGAAAACGCCCGATCCACTCCAAACTTTGGCCAAAGCCTCTTTGACTCAGCATGGTACTTGATTGGGGACTCCCAGCCCAAATTTCAAGAAATTTGGAGAAAATTTTGTCATTTGTGAATTTTTTGTGCAATTTACAAGTTTTTCCCAAGAACTGGTCTCACCCCGGGTGAGACCAGTTTGAAGGGCTGCTCGGAATTTTGAAAACTTGGCATTTTTGGAAAGGGAATTCAAAAATAAAAATTACCAATACTTGGGAGAAGCCTGATTTTGAGTTTTGAGCCTCCAAAAGCTCAAAATACACCTAAAAAATGACTTTCTGCCCACTTTTTGAGTTGCAGAAAGTGACCTTGGGAGAAATGGTTTTTGAGGGGTCAAATCAACACCAAATTCAAAAATTCCACTTGGGATGGAAAGTAGATAGGCCAAGCTTTCCAATGAGCCATCTTGCACCTGATTTGGACCAGTGGAACCCACTCAAAAACAGCTGTGAAGGGGTGCGACCAGAACTTCCAGATTTGCTAGAATTCACATTTTTGGTCAAAAAACACTGTTTTGACTATGGTTGACTATTTTTACTTGTAGATGAAGGATAAATGTAATATTTTCATGGCACTTTGGTAGTTTTTATCTTTCTTTACCCTTCTAGAAGCTTCCATGATGTAAAAAGTGAAAAATTAATGCATGGATGAGTTAGCTAAGTAATAGAGGCAAGTTGTTGGGCTGCCTATTTTCTAGTTCTTAGTTTAGAATTAGTTCAAACTGCTCCTAGGAAGCTGAGCTCGACCCCTAGAGGTGGGGAAAGGAGTTAGATGGTCTATATTATGCTCTCTCCTTCTCATTTTCATGGTTGGACTCTTGTGGAAGAAAGCTTTCATTGTATATTGTACATCTATCTCTGCAATTTAAGGAAAAGGAAGGCCAGGGTTTTGCAGACATCATTGTGGATTCTTGTGGATTGTTGTGTTGATGATGTGTTCTCTACATGTTCTTGTAAGTTTGTTTATGTATTCCACATCTCTCTTTTGCTTCTAAATTGGACAGATGAAGTGGTAAAGTTTGAACTCATGTTTTGACATGCTCAGCTTTTTAGTTTGTTCAATTTTAATGTTTTCTACTGTCTAGAGAGGATTCGAATTGTGTGTTTGCCCTCTTTAGCTTCTCCTCTATCATCTCTGATCATCCATCTCAGATTAAGGCATCAGCACTCATTCCTACCTTGCCCCTTAGATCCCCCTGTGAAAACTGTGCTCAATCCCCGCACCTTGAATTGCACTTCCACCAATTGCCACCAAAAACCCCAAAAAATCATTAAATCAACCCCCTTATCAATTTACTAGCCTAAAATATTTATTATTAATTGGTCAGCCTAATCATATTGAAAGATCTATCGAATCTGACCCGAGAGAGCCTTCTCATACCTCGTAGGGCTAGCTACGAGGTGAAATGGTTTGATGTAGCCTTGAGAGTTTGTCTATCTCAGCCTAGGTGAATTCCAAGCGCTAACACCTTCCACAATTTATTGTGATATCTATGAATAGGGTTTGGGTCTTGGGAAGTCCACTTCCATCCGAGTATCGAGAATTCAGAATTAAAACGAATAATGTCCAGAATATATGCACTATAGTAGAAAGGGGGAATGATCTGGGAAGTTGTATATGCTTTCCTTCTGTATTCTAATATCTCAGTGGCTTGTCTATCAGAAAAAATATTTACCCAATCCATAACATAACCATTAATTGCATCTTCCATTAACGAGACCATATCTATAGAAAATTTTGTAGAATCATGTTGTCCCCACAGTCTACACATCATAGCTCTAGCATAGCAATAAGGAGGAGCTAATGAGTCGACATAATACATAACCATTAATTTGCAAATGCTTCCAAGAATGCCTTGTTATAGAACTTCTCGGGTTGAGGTAGATGGTACATTTGCCTGAGATCTTCAGGTTTAAATGACTTGAATATCCTTCCATCGGCCATGGAAAATGTTTTGTCTAAAGTTGGGATTTTCTCGACAACCCATCTAACCACATCAGTGTATGGCAAAATTTTGGCCCGCATTGCTATTTTGTGAAGGTATGAACAGGCCAATTCTTTGAGAGTCCCCTTCAACTTGTTGGTTGAATTGGTTATGGCTTCCTCTGATAATTCTTCAGGTTCCTCTGCTTCTATCAAATTATGGATGCTTTCCTAGCTCATATTTCCCAGATCGAGACATGTTGTATCTAGAATTAATCACTTCTTGCTCGGTCCTGGTCCTTTGGCTACAGAGGTTGCTTTGGCTATAGGGGTTGCTTTGGCCTTCTTAGATTTCTTCCCCATCTTCTCTGGATTCATGAGTTCTGAGAAACTCTGCACAGACAATTTCAAATCGTAATACAAGGATATGCCACTGAAAGCTACTATGAAAATGAACAGAATTAGGGTGATTGTCGTATGATAAATCGGATGTACAAAATTACCACAAATGAAATATTTTGAAGGACACACTCTTAACTGTAAAATTTAATAGTTGTTCGAGCCACCAATCGTGATGAATAAATATAATAAATACCCATCTCATCAATGATTATCTCAAGCATGTCTTCAGATTTTCTCGATCAGTGATTGGCAATAAATCGCAAATCGCAATCGGGAGTTTCAAAGGGACATGCTTTATCACTTGCAACGAATATCTCCGATTACCGATAAAGTAATATTATAATAAAGCGGAGTATCATGCATGCAAACCGTTTAAGTGTATGTTTTCCTCTTGAGATGCACGCCCTATTAATTGATCGCAATCGGGGGTTTGGTTTGCGCTTTTATCTCTTGGGCATGTAATATCTCTGATTGCTAATTGTGATTACCTTTATCGGATCGGGGGATTTGGTGAAGTGCTGTTTGTGTGTGTCCCTTTGTCCTTTGATATCTCCAATTGCCGATTGAAATTTTACCTTTATCGAGTTGGAGGATTTGTTGAGGCCTTGTTTGTGTATGTCCCTTTGTCATTGTGATATGCGATCTCCAATCTCTTTATCGCAATGTAGAATTATTTAAAATGTTTTTTAAAGGAACACTTTGTGCTTTTCAAAAGGACTTTACAAAATGAAACATTTACATCGGGGCTTTCGATAAAGATTTTTCTTGTAAAGAGGTCAATACCATTTTTATTTATCAACTCACAAATCTTAAGTAAGTTTATTTAAAAAGGGACCCATTTCTTATTAAATTTTTTATGTAAAAGTCTTTTAGAAATGGGGGTTGTTGTACAGCACAATAGGTCCATATGAAAGGGGCCCAATCCTGTTGGTTCTGTTGATCTTGGAGAGCTTTGTATCCTGTCTTGACAGTGTAGCATCCTCCGCTTGGATCCCAAGCAAAGGTATCTTCTTCCTCAATGCTTGTGGGAGCTGCTCCTTTGAGGTGCTTCCTTAGACTGTCCCATTGACCTTTCAGATTTGGGGGAATTCTTATAGTGTGCCATTCTTGCCAATTTCGCTTTTCCCATTTGGAGATTGAATGTAGTGTTTTTAGGCCTCTTTCATTCATCTAGATTTGGATGTCTTCAAGTCTCGGCTGGAGGTTTAGGGGCTCCTTCCCCATAATTCTGTCCTCCCATATTGAGATTGTTTTCCCATTGCCTGGAATTTTGGAAATATGATTTCTGATTAGAGGAGTTATCTTCTTCACAAGCTTCCAAACTTGTGTGCACGGCCTTATGGGAATATTTTCAATCAGTAGCTTTGTTCTCAGTTGGTTCATGTATTTTATGGCTAGAGTTTTTTTCCACCACCTCTCCTTGCATGTTATCATTCTCCATATGATTTTCATTCCTAATGCAGCATTCATTAGGCCATGAAGTCTTATGGATAAGCCTCCTTGTTCATATGGTAATGTGACTTGCTCCCACTTAACCAGACTAAACTTTTTGTTCTCTTGTTTCCCTCCCTACCATAGGAAACCTCTTATTATTAGTTCCATTTGCTTATGAGCACTTGCCGGTGCCAGAATTATAGAATACTGATAAATTGGGAGCGCCATGAGTAAGGCCTTAATCAAGATTACCCTGCCTGCCATGTTGAGCCACATCATACCCCCTTTTTGGATTTTATATTTCATTTTTTCAACCTGCTTGATCCATAGTTTTGCTTTCAGATTCTTTTTTGAGATGGGAAGTCCTAGATAGAAGAAGTGGGTCCATCTTTCTTGAATAGGGATCTCAATAATTTGTGAGATCTTTTGCATGATTCTGGGAGAGGTGTTCCAACCATATATTCTACACTTTGTATTATTTAAGAGCCCCCCAAGAGGCCTGTAGAAAATCTTCCAAGACTTTTTTAAATCTTCTAGCAATTATACTTGAAGCACCTCCCAACAAGAGAGTGTCATCCGCAAAAAGAGAGTGATTAATGCTTTTAACACCTCTTGCGATTTGTAGACCTGTGATGTTTCTTTCTCTCCTTTGTTTTTCTAGGGCTCTGCTTAGAGTTTCTGCCATAATGATATAGAGAAAAGGGGAGAGAGGGCACCCTTGTCTCAAACCTCTCGTGCTCTGGAAGAAGTCACTTGGTCTTCTGTTTATAAGAGGTGCTATCCATGGGTCCGAGATGCAGACTCTATTATATCTTTGGAGAACCCAATTTTTTTTTAGTGCAACCATTAGATATGGTAGACTGACCCTGTCAAAGGCGTTAGCCATATCTAATTTTATGATGATTCCTTTTTCTTTTATTTTCATGCTTGAGTGGATGGCTTCCTGAACAACAATTACATTGTCAATAATCTTCCTGTTAGGAACAAAGCCTCCCTGATTTTCAGATATTATTTCCAGGAGCACTTTCTTGATTCTGTTAGCTATGATTTTTGTTACAATCTTGTAGGAGGAGTTGCAAAGGGAGATTGGTCAGAATCTATTGAAAGTGGAGGGATTGGATTCCTTTGGGATTAATGCCATATAAGAAGATTTTGTATTGCCTCCCATTTTGGAAAACATTTCTTACCATCCTTAAGAAATCCTTTTTTTATGGTTTTCCAATGTTGCTTGTAAAAGGCTATTGTGAATCCATTTGGCCCTGGAGCCTTATCTGGGTGGAGGCTCCAAATTGCTGCCACTACTTCCTCTTCTGAGATTTCTTTATTCATTTCTACATTCTGTTCTTCTCTTATTTTTTTTTGAGTGTGCTGAAGGAAGTTCTCATATTCTATTGTTTCTTCATTAGCTGTCAGGAGGTTTTTAAAATGATTATGTGCTGCTTTTTTCAGCTCCTCTGCTCCCTTTATTTCTTGTCCATCCACTTGGATTTTATCTATCTGGTTTTTTTCTCTTCTTATTTGCATAGTATTGTGAAAATTGTTGTGTTTTTGTCCCCTGCATTCAGCCAAAGACTTCTAGACTTCAGTCTCATCTCTTCTTCATCTTTTCTATTCTCTTTATAAATTTCCCAAAAAAACTCATTTTCTTTTAGGTAGTCTTGTTTATCCTCCTCTTTATTTTCCTTTGCCTCTTGCATGCTGTCCATTTTTATTTGCAGCTCTGTTTTCCTTTTTTTATTTTGTATTTCATTCTCTCTTGCCCAATCTTTAACTTAATTCTCAAATTTTTTAATTTTGTTTCCCACACATAATGAGGTGAGCCTATGATCTTTTATGCCCATGCATCTGAAATTAGATTTCTGAAGTCTTCATTGTTGTCCCATATTAGGTTGTACTTAAATGGTAGAGGCCCTTGGTTATCCATTTTGCCCAAAATGATTGCTACTGGCTTGTGGTCAGATGTCATGGTGTGGATTATTTTGGATCCTTCTGAATTGAAGCTTGGTGCAATATTTTCTTGGACCAATATATGATCTAGCCTCTCCTTTATATTTCTCTTCCCCACTCTCTTATTACTCCATGTATATTTCCCATTACTTGGCGATATGTCAATTAACTTATTCTGTTCCATTATTATTTCCAGAGCCTCCCTGGATGGGTTGGCATGGTAGGACCCTCCAAATTTCTCCTCGATATTTCGTACCAGGTTTAGGTCCCCTCCAGGATCACTTTCCTATTTTGGACTTCAGTTAGAGTTTCTTTTATTGTACTCCAACATTGCTATTTTTCCCTGTAATTATTTGGGGCATAAGTGTTGATGAAGCTGTAGTGCTCCTTGGTGTTTATTTCCTTGAGGTCTGTTTTGATCCAATGTTGCATGTTTCTCCTTTTTTTGTTGCATCAATTCCCATTTTCCTTTTCTCCAAAGTGTGCAAATTCCTCCTGAGGACCCTATAGCCTGTACTGTTGTTCCTTCATAATTTTTTAATTTTTTTTATCATTTTTTCAGATTCTTGACTGTTTGTTTTGGTCTCCTGAATCATAAATATATCTGGGGATTCTTTTGCTAGAATGTCTCTTGCTGCATTCACTTTGAAGGTCGTTCCCAGACCACGACAATTCCAGGAGACCACTATCATTACTTATTTGTTTGGTGGGATGCAGGACCTTTCCCTCTATGTTGATTTTTGTCATTGTTTCCAAAACCTTTCCCAAAGAAAGAGTCCATTGGTTGCTACGTGCCTAGAGCCATCTCCTTAGCTGTTGCTTCATCTCTCAACTCCTTATTTGATTTCCTTCCTGCTTTTTTTTTTATGTTCAAAGGTTTGAAGGGACTCCTTGGACTGGTTTCTGGTTAATATTCGATCCACTGATGGGGGTGGGGGAGAGCGGGGGTTTATAGGAAGAGAAGACAAGATGGGGGAGCTTTGGGGGTGTGGAGGGGATCGAGGTGAGGGAGGAGCAGAAGGCTCTTCCAAGGGTCCGAAGGGATTTGAATTTATGAGAGTTGAAGGGATTTCTGCGTTGGGTGAGGGAGGGGAGGGTTAAGTGGAAGTTTGGGGCTGCGATGAGGAAGGGAGGGGCTATTTACTGGATGATTTCTTTCATTTTACTTGTTCCCATTTGTTTTCTAGTTCTTCTACATTTTCATTTTCTTTCTTTTTTGAGAACCTATTTGCGAAATGACCACATTCATGACATACCTTGCACTTGAAGGGGATTTATTCATAATCCAGCAGCTGTATATGTGTTTATTGATCCACTTTAATATTTATTACTTCCGAAAGACCTTTCCCTAAGTCCACTTCTACACAGATCCTCGCGCATGCATGCATGTTCTCCTTTGGTTCACATCTGTCTATGTATTTCCCTATTGCGTTCCCAATGGATTTTATTGATTCGTCTCCCCAATAGTGGAGAGAGAGATGTGGCAACCTGACCCACACTGGCACAATGTTGGGTACATCCATTTCAGGGTCAAAGTTAGGAGTCCATCGATTTAGATACAATCCTCTCATATCCATGAAGTATGGGTCGTTCCTGAAGATTAAGTCTCGATAACCTTATGGAAAATTTTCCTTTGATTGACGAGGTCCAATTTCTTTCAACCCATTTCTAAATAGACTTGGGTGATGGCCATAGTCCAGTAAACTGCCCAACCAGGCTGCGTTCTGCAAGGGAAAGCGCTGCTCTACGAGGAAGGGCTAATGGAAGGGAGATTTCAGGAATGTCATCCAATCTTTTGACGAACTTAGTTACCGATGGCCTATTTTTTGGAGGTCCCATTGCAGAGATGAGAGAAGCAAACACATTTGCAGAATCTTCAGGTTCCTGATGGTGATCTGGTGGAGGCTCTCCATCTTCTGGAGAGTCCATTTGCTCCAAGGGCGTAGCAATAGGAGGCCGATGGGAGGCTGCTACGAGCAGTGTGAACCTAGGCTAGGTCACGCTAATCTCACAACGCAACAATAGAGGCACAATAATTGTATTAAAGTTTGATTTTATTACTTTTGAGTGTTTCTCATAAGATTAATGGTTGGATGAAAAAACAATTCTATGAACTGTTTATATGTAAATTCTTGCTCCTCCTTCATTCCCATAGAAGTCCAAAATATCACTAATTGTTGGTTTCCTTATTCATCCAGCTTCTGCAAGGTGAATGGAAACTTGTCTCCCTAAAAATATATAAAAAGATACACAAGTACTGAAGCATACTTGAATACCTCTTTAGTATTGAACGGGACAAATTGTTCATGAATGGCCTCAGCTAGAAATTGGCTAAAGCTATAATGAACAGTGGGTTTGGAACCAATAGAAAAGATAGATAAGAAACCAATGATGGCTTCATTGACATATTGATCAGAATTTTAACCAAGAAGATAAGAAAAAATAGTGGTAATTTTCTTGGTTCTATCTAGGAATATAGATGAATCATAGGGAGGGTTTCTTTTATGTAGAGGGTTATCTATAGCTAGGAAAAGTTCTAGAGTTTGAACTCTTTTAGTGAAATATAGATTTTTATAAGCCTCTGTTAGGTTTTCATGAGAAAAAGGATGGGTTGTGGCAATAGTTGGGGCTTGCAACATATGTTCAATGGACCGAGAATCGATGGAGCACATAATTTCTCTTGTAGGTGAGATAATAGCTCTTTGAATGGGTTCATAGGATTCATGGCATTTCCTGACAAATTCAGGTGTTCTGTGTATCTAAGGGAATATGTAATGAGGAAGGTGAGAGTCCCAAAGTCCTATTTCATCTGTTTTATCAACTAATTGATCCTCCATCCAACAGTAGATTTCAAACAAATCGAATTCAAACAAAGACTCATTGATTTTACAGTCTCTATTGACTAGGGGAGTATGATGGAAGTCAATTTGTGGATGAATGAGAGGGTTTGGGGTTTCTACAACTTATTTTCCTTTAGGAGGTATTCTGTTAATTGAATTCAAAGCTGAAAGTGACAAAAATAGGAAGAATTGGGTTGAAACATAGTGATGATAGAATAACATTGTAAGTGAAAATGGATTAGGTCGACATGGATGTCATCTTGGCACTGAATATAATTGAAAATTAGATTGAAAGATGAATTTGTTGTTTTGGCTACAAACAAAAAGAATCCAGTGAATTATGGGAATGCATTGTGTAACGGTTTTTATGAAAATCAGGGCTTATAATGAATAAGATGGAGTGGGTCTGTTAATCAACGGTTAAATCCTCATTAACTCTCTAACGAGGCTGATAAACTATTTAGTGGAATATTAATGTGTGAGGGGTGGTGAATTAATGGATAACGGGCAAGAGAGGATAGTTGATTGGACAAAGGAAGTGACATGGGAGTAAATGTGGACGATGACGTAGGTGCGACGGTAAACGGTTGAATGAAAACCACATTTGGGAGTAAGTCGGAGTGGTAAGCTGTTTCAGGATTTTAAGTCCTGAATAACTAGGATGGGGGAAAAGTAGTTTTGGAGGGTGGTTTCCAAAACCGCCAACTTCGGACCCCCCCGCTGATAATATTTGAACGACAAGGGAGGGCCAAGGAGTAATGTAGGCCATCAGATATTAGGGGAATGTGCGGGATGAAGAAGAAGATGAGTGAGTTTTAATATCATGGCGGAAAGAGATGGTGGGGTCAAGAGTTATGACAGATGTGACATGCGTGGGGTATTGGCGAATG
Source organism: Pinus tabuliformis (assembly GCA_031772625.1). Lineage (NCBI taxonomy): Eukaryota > Viridiplantae > Streptophyta > Pinopsida > Pinales > Pinaceae > Pinus > Pinus tabuliformis. Next base: position 1,692,199,329 of record CM062820.1, on the reverse strand, counting down.
AATGGATAACACATAGATATTACACCATAACATTGATTTTTGTAAATAATGTTTAATTTAAACCATTCATTATATGCACATGTATGCAATGCGACTCTACGATAAAAATCCTTTCATGCTCCAATGGTAATTCATTTGTCTACCTACCCTTATCTTTCCTAACATTTTTTCACAATCTTAGTCACTTTAGTGCATTTAGACTAGCAACTCAACATTTTTTCCTTTTAATGATTAATCTACTTCTATCCATTTTTTCTTCCATTGGATTAAATTAAAATGTTGAGCCAATTTTATTTGCTACCTATTGACAAAAATTTAAATCAAATCCAATCATGATTAAACTGCATAATTGGATTGTATGAATTAGTGTGGCATTTAAACAATCTGTACACAACTTTTTATTTGCAGAAACAAACTTGACTAGGAGTAGTGGCATTTGGATTTGAAACACTTTCACAATTTATTATTTTTTCTTTTATTTCTAATCTAACATTTTATTTTTTCCTTTCCTTTTTAGGGCATCCATTCTAACATTTTATTTGATATGGACTTTCTCATCAAGATATGCCTAATATTTTTTGATTCATTATTCTTTTTGTCCATATCCTAATTTAAATTTTTTTTGAAATATATTTTCTTTTTTGTCTAATTGATGCTAACTTACCAAAACCAAAAATGCTACAACATCGGCTCCAATTAGGGACTAATTTAACCTTTAGAATGCAGAGAACCTGCAGATCCATGTTCCTTCTCCTCACGCTATGGAGTCTTTTTTGTGAAAAACTCACACTCACATTTTGAAAAGTAAAATAAACCGGACTTTTTCCATTGATAGTAATGAAATCTAATTCAACTTCTTAGTATTGAATGTAATGTTTGAGAAACCTTCCATTAATAGGATAAGTGGAATACTATCCCTCAATATTTTGTAGCACAAAAGTGTTGTTTCCATTTACTTCAACAATAGCTAGAGGTCCAAACCATAGGTTGTCAAACTTGCCATGTTTTCCCTTGTCTTCTCTTCTAGAATCCCATCTTAGAACTAGATCACCCTCCTTGAAGTCCCTTTCCCTGGCTCTTCTACCAAACAGGCTCTTCATATTTGATCTAAAATCACCCCCTGAATGATCTCAGTTAATTAATGAAGGTATTACAGACTTATGTGTTAGGGTGTGCCTATGTTATTTTATGCAACGGATCGATAATATTGCGAAATACACAAACACTAAAACAGTAAGAGAACACAATAAGCAAACACATAAAACACAACAAATTTAATCAGGAGTTCACCCAATCCTCTTGGGCTACGTCTCCTGGTCCAACCTTCAGTGGTGGCCTTTCTATTGTGTTTAAAGCAAAGTTTTTACAATAAGGAGCTCAATTTGAGTCTCACTTAATAGAGAATGATCATTAGGATTGTACTTGGATTCCCCAAGTCTCTAGAGTACACAGACTCCTTTTACTGAATCTTGACCTCACTGCTCTCAGTGGTATGAGTCCAATTTGGTACTCAATACCCGATAGGTATACATAGAGGAGTTGCTTGAACCTCTCAAGCCTTCTGGAGTTCACAGACTCTCAGACTTTCTCTGTCGCTATCTGCTCGATGCTACCTTTTCTCTGCAGGTTAGCTCAGCTTCTCTGTTCTATGTAATTCACTTCTTTCTTGCCTTTCGACTTTTTGATCATCTTTCTTTGCCTCCCTGCTTTCTCTATATGTTTGTGGCTTAAAGCCAATTTGCTCCTTGACTGTTCATTTCCGCTTCCTGGCTCTTTAGATCTCCTGCCTTTGTCCACTGGAATTCCCCTACTCTACGTCATCATCACTGTAATGCTTCATAGAGAGGTGGCCACCTATTTCCTGACAAACTGAGTGTTAGTTTTCTTTGAACGGTCGTTATTTCCGTTGCTCCAAGATTGCCATGAAACTGATTCCTCTGCCAACTCATCGGTCATGCCGGATCTCAAATCTTATCTGCCTCAACCTATTTCCCTATCAAATCTGTTCACCCATCAGGTTGCTTCTCCACTGTTGATCTAGGGCCTCTAGATCCTATGGTCTCTATCCATATCATGCGAGTAAGTAGCATGACTGTTAACTGTGCAATGGGAGAGGTTTTCTCTCTCATCCACTGGAAACATGTCCCACAGTGTATGGCATCGCTCGGGACTTGGTCAAACCCACTTACTACTTGAAGTCCTCCTGATATCCCACCAGTTTTAGCATGGGACCAACCTTCTGACGGAATTGGTGATTTCCATATGGTTTCATGCTTTTCCTCATGACTGAGCGCTAGGGGCTTTCCTTCACTTAGAGGAACACCCTGCGATATGCGATTTAGAGCTAATCGCGTATCAGAAACTGCCTCAGTTTTTGGATCTAACCTCCCGTTTGCCAATTTGTGCCAGTGTACAGTCACCATGGGCCAACGGTCTGCGCGCTTTGACCGAGGGTACTCATTGTTCCATTCTAGCCGCAAATTGCCATTGTTTAAAGGTAATTTCTAATAAGCTTTGACATCCATAGTGATTTGAAACTTCGGTATGAGTTTTACAGAGTTCAGGAAACTGTAAGAGTGTTTGAGGATCCAATTTGGATCACAGCCTTCCCACTGAAAAAGCTTTTGGACCACCAAAAGTTGGTTTTCAAGAATCAACTAAGTGAGGGTATAGCTGTCTCACTTGTACAATCTCTATCCATTTTGCACTACTTGGCTTTGAACACTTGAGTCCAATCCTGAGGTACTCAACATCTCCCCTGTGCGTCATCCTCACCTTCCTGTCCAAAATTGTGTCTTTCTACAATTTATTGAGATATTCAGGTAACAGATCATCAATAGAAGGCAATTGACTCTGCTCTTCGTGAACTTCAATTAATGAAGTTTCAAATAGCCTCAAGTTGTCTGCATTAACGACTAAGTCGATGTGCATGTAAGATGGTAAATCAAGGCGAAAATCATTCTCACCAATTTTCTCAAGTATATTGAAAGGTCCATACCTTATTGGCTTTAGCTTTTTACCTTCACCTTGCATTCCTTCCTTGTTGATATACTACCAGACTTGATCACCAACTTGGAAACTATGCTCCATCTGATGCTTGTCATGCCTTGCCTTGTATTTGGCTTGGATCTTTTCTAGTTGTTCCTATACTGCCTGGTGAATCTCTTGGATTTGTTCAATGAATCTGGTTGCCTTGTCCACATCACTGTGTCCATCAACTGCTATGTCTTTACCAAAGACAAAATCCAAGGGAGACCTTAGTGTGAAACCAAAACAAATCTCAAAATGAAATCTCTGTGTAGAAGAATGTTTTGCTCGTTGTAAGCATACTACACATAACACAAATGTTCATCCCAAAGTTTGGAATGCTTGCTGCAATAGCCTTTGAGCGACTGGATCACTGTCTTGTTGACTACTTCTCTCTAGCCATCTGTCTGTGGATGAAAGGCTATGCTTTTCTTTAGTTTGGTGTCCATTAGCTCCCACAGACTCGACCAAAACTTCCCAACAAATTGGGTTTCTCGATCAGATACAATGGAAGTGGGTAATCCAAAATGAACCCATACATGCTAAAAGAACAAATTTGCAGTTTGTTCAGCTGTAATCTATTTGATACAAGGTATCAAAATACACATTTTGCTGAACCTATCCACAACAACATAAAAATAGTCATGACCTTTCCTAGATTTAGGTAGTCCTCCAACAAAGTCCATGGAAACACTTTCCTAAGGATGAGAAGGAACTGGTAGTGGAGTATACAAGCCTAGTTTTCTATTGCTAGGTTACTTTTAGCACACATGGTACATCCTATTACATATCTAGAAACTGTCTCATTCATTTTTGGCCAATAACAAAATCTTTGCAGATGTGCAACCTTTTTGCTTACCCCAATGTGACCTGATATTAGAGAAGTGTGTGCTTCTCGAATTATCTTTACTCTTTCAGTTTGTGGAATGCATAGCTTCCCACAATGATACAAGAGTTGGTCCTTAATGTGATAATCCAATTCTTCTACTTGTTTGCCTTGACTTAAAGTTGCATATACATCTTTAAAATCTATATCTTGAACATATTGTTCAATGTAGCTCTCATGCAATATTGAGTTATGCTTAAGTATAGTAGATGCATTTATAATTGGTCTAGATAACATATCTACAACTTTATTGTGTATGCCCTTTTTGTATCTGATGACTAAATGAAACTGTTGTAGAAAACCCATCCATCTATAGTGTCTTGATTGCTGCAACTTAGTTTGGGAGTGTAGATATTGAAGTGGTTGATGATCAATATGTATAACTGTCTCTTTGTCCATTAAGTAATGCTTCCAGTTTTTTCACACTCTCTACTAATGCATACAATTCTTTATCATATGTGGGATAGTTAACTACTACATAATTAAATGTCTCAATATGATAACATATGGGTTTACCATGTTGTATCAACACTGCTCCCATGGCATAGTCACTGGCATCCGTTTGGATCACAAATGATCTTTGAAGATTAGGCAGTGCTACTATTGGTGCTGTACTAATCTTTTCCTTCAATGTGTCGAAGGCTTTCTACTGTTTGCCTCCCCACTGAAACACCTTGTTCAATCCTATTAAAGCATGTAAGGGAGCTACAATTAAGGAAAAGTTAGAAATGAAATTTCTCCAATATTGTGTTGCTCCTAAGAAGCTTCTAACTTCTGTAGCATATTTGGGTTTAGACCAGTTTACAATGACTGCAACCTTAGAGGGATCTATCTTCAATTCACTACCCCCTACTATATGTCCCAAATAATTCAAAGATGTTTTGCCAAATTCACATTTTGATAGTTTAACATAAAGTCTTTCTCTTTTCAAAACATCTAGTGTCTCCTTAACATGCTTTAAGTGTTCTTCCCACGTTTTGATAAATATAAGAATGTCATCCAGATATACAATAACAAAGTCATCAAGAAAATAACTCAATACATCATTCATTATTCTCATGAAAGTAGCACGAACATTAGTTGAGCCAAAAGGCATAACCAGCCACTCATACAATCCTTGTTTTGTCTCGAAAGCAGTCTTCTTGTTCTGCAACTCTGACCTGATGATATCCACTATGCAAGTCTAACTTGGAAAAATAAACAACTTCCTTTAACTGATCTAACAGATCATCTATGCGAGGAAGGGGATAACAATTTTTGATTGTTACCTTATTCAATGCTAGGGAATCAATGCACATTCTCCAAGATCCATCTTTCTTTTTCACCAAAATGATTACATAACCACATGGTGCTGTGCTAGGTCTGATGAACCCCTTCTCGAGCAACTCCTGCACCTACTTCTTGATTTCTGCATTCTCTAAAGCGGACAAACTTTAATACCTATGGCTGCAATGGTTGTTTCATCTCCTGAGTCCGACCCAAATCTCTCTGAATAACTGCAACAATCTTCTTCTTCTTGCCCTTGAACTTCTTAGGTCTTAGATCTGGATGCAGAATCCAACAGTGCTCATCCTCATGCCCATCCTTCTTGTAGTGAGTGCATAAGGACTTGTTTTTCTGTGTAGTGTTGGCCTTCATCTATTTCCATTTCTGCTCTATTTTCTCCTTATTCTTGCTTGCAATGGGTTTGGATGATCCCCCAATTTCTGGGTTCACATTCTTTCCTCTAACTTCTAGATTCATAGCTTGAACACATACCTCATCTATACTAGTGGGATTAAACATGAGGATAGTGTGCCTCATGTAGCTGTGTAGACCACCTATGTACTTCAACAGAGTCTCAGGTGAGTCTAGTGAAATTCCTAGAATCAAAGCTCTTTTCCTAAATTCTTGGGTGTAACCTTGTACACTTTTCCATTTCAATTGGAGAAGATTTTTCCATCTCATCATGGCTTGCTGCATGTAAGCTAGTGGATAGAACTAATTTTTTATTGCAGAAAAAAATTCACTCTAGATAGAAAGAATCTTACCATGTTTCTTCATGTCATCTTATGTCCTGCCTTCCCACCATACCAAGGCAGTGCCTCCAGTCATATGCTATCCAACTGAATCTTACTCTTGTTTGAGTTGATACTCTACACTATGTAATAAACATCAATTTGTCTAATCCAATTATCCAGCTTCTCTACATTCAAATCTCCATCATATATTGGTAAACCAAATTTAACATCTAATTTAATCAAAGTTGTCTTCCTTTTATGTTCAGAGCTATTAGGAGGTGTGAGAAAGTTTTTTTTTTTCCCTTTGCCTTTTGAGTGGTCATAGAGGAGAGACTCTTCTTATCCTTTATCTTGTTTGGAGCCTCATGAATCTTCATCTTTATGTTTCCTAAAGTCCCTATACATTTCCTCTACCATGGACCTCATGTCCAGGAAACTATCTATAAATTGAGGGTCTGGCCCCAAGGGACTTTCCTCTGACAGTTTCTTCTGAGGATAGGCTCTTCTAATCTCCAGGTTAGTCTCAACAAACTTTCCTTCTCCTAATTTAAGCTTTGATCTAGTTAGCATTCAACAACAAAATCCACCAAAAGTTTGTCTAACCCTAACAACCTAGAGCTCTAATACGCCCTGACATCACCCCCTGAATGATCTCAGTTAATTAATGAAGGTATTATAGACTTATGTGCTAGGGTGTGCCTATGTTATTTTATGCAACGGATCGGTAAGATTGCGAAATACAGAGACACTAAAATAGTAAGAGAACACAGTAAGCAAACACATAAACACAACAAATTTAATGAGGAGTTCACCCAATCCTCCTGGGCTACGTCTCCTGGTCCAGCCTTTAGTGGTGGCCTTTCTATTGTGTTTAAAGTAGAGTTTTTACAATAAGGAGCTCAATTTGAGTCTCACTTAATAGAGAATGATCAGTAGGATTGTACTTGGATTCCCAAGTCTCCAGAGTACACATACTCCCTTTACTGAATCTCTACCTCATTGGTCTCAGTGGTATGAGTCCAATTTGGTGCTCAATACTTGACAGGTATACACAGAGGAGTTGCTTGAACCTCTTAAGCCTTCTGGAGTTCACAGACTCTCGGACTCTTTTTCTCACTATTTGCTCGATGTTGCCTTTGCTCTGCAGGTCAGCTCGGCTTCTCTGTTCTCTGCAATTCACTTCTTTCTCGCCTTTCAACTTTCTGCTTCTCTTTCTCTGCCTCCCCACTTTCTCTGTCTAGTTGTGGCTTAAAGCCAATTTTCTCCCTCACTGTTTGTTTCCACTTCTCGGCTCTCTATATCTCTTGCCTCTGTCTGCTGGAATTCCCTCGCTCTACGTCATCATCACTGTAACGCTTCATAAAGAGGTGGCCACCTGTTTCCTCACGAACTGAGTGCTAGTTTTCTTTGAATGGTCGTTATTTCCGTTGCTCCAAGATTTCCTGTGAAACCGATTCCTCTGCCAACTCATCAGTTATGCTAGATCTCAAATCTTATCTACGTCAACTTATTTCCTTGTCTAACCTGGTCACCCATCGGGTTGCTTCTTCATCGTTGATCTAGGGCCTCCAAATCCTACGGTCTCCGTACATATCGTGCAGGTAAGTAGCATGACTGTTAACCGTGCATGGGAGCGATTTTCTCTCTCATCCGCTGGACACGTGTCCCCCAGTGTATGGCATTTTGTGGGACTTGGTCGAACCCGCTTACTGCTTGAAGTCCTCTGGATATCCCATTGGTTTTAGCATGGGACCCGCATTCTAATGGAATCGGAGATTTCCATATGGTTCATGCTTTTCCTCATGACCGAGCACTCAAGGCTTTCCTTCATTGATAGGGACGCCCTGCGATACGCGATTAGCGCTTTAGTGCTAATCGCGTATCAAACACTTCCTCTGTTTTTGGATCTGACCTCCCGTTTGCCAATTTGTGCTAGTGTGCGGTCACCATGGGCCAACGATCTACGTGATTTGACCGAGGGTCCTCATTGTTCCATGCTAGCCACAAATTACCATTGTTCAGAGGTAATTTCTGATAAGCTTTGACATCCATAGTGCTTTGAAACTTTGGTATGAGTTTTACAGAGTTCAAGAAATTGTAAGAGTGTTTGAGGATCCAATTCGGATCAATATTATTATGATGCTTTTTCAATTGTGTTTAACTTCATCTCTATTTTCATTTAGTTCAATAATTTGATTTATTCTCCTTGAAAAATCATCAAGTTCATTAGTTGAATCCTGTAGAAACTTCAAAACAGGGAAGGCCAAGTTGGTAGGGAAAATTGCATCTTTCCCATAGACTAACTAAAAAGGAGATTTTCTAGTAGATCTCTTTGGAGTAATCCTCTTTGCTAGATTGCATAAATTAGATGAGAATCCCAACTCGTTTTATGATATGCCAAAGTATTATTGATCACCTTTACCAGACTTTTATTGGATGATTCTGCAAGACCATTACCTTGAGGATAATATGGAGTAGAATGATGTAGCAGAATCTGATATTTCTGGAAAAACTCAATCATTTTAACACTAGAAAATGTTGTGGCATTGTTACTAACAATTTGGGTTGGGCAACTGAACCTAGATAAGATTTTTTCTTCAATGAATTTGATTACTATTGAATCAATAGAATTTCTTACTGGAATTTCTTCCACCCATTTAGTAAAGTAATCTGTTGTAGTGAGATCCATATATATTGATTACTTGAAGTAGGATGAGTCTATCTAATAAAATCTAATCCCCGTTGGAGAAAAGGTGTTGAGACTATTGTAGGGATCAATGGAAGAGCTGCTAGTTTTTTCTTACCAACAAACATCTTACAAGGAACACAACTCCTGAATTTTTCTCCTACTTGTAAGAACAATGTTGGCTAATAAAATCCTGCCATTAATATATTATATGCTGTTGCTCTCCAAGCATAATGTCCTCCACAAAATCCTATATGAAACTGATCAATGATCCCTTCAGTCTATGATCCTGTTAAATATAATAATAAGATATTGAGTGGGTCTTTCCATTATAAATTTGCATTTATGGTACAGTATTTGACTGCTTTCAATTTGAGAATTTTACGTTGATTTTTAGAGAATGAAGCTGGACATTCAAAATGTATTAAGAAATTTACAATATCTTGATACCAAATTTATAAAAGATATTTCTCATCAATGTGTAAAGACATGGTCTGATCTGAAGATAAAGGTTCTTTTGGATTCTTTTCTTCAGGATGATGGGAAGGTTCTTGAGGATTCTCCTCATTCATATTTTGGGAAGGTTCTTGTGGATTCTTCCTTGTATTTCCAAAACATAGTTGATTCCCAACACTTTACAGTTGGATTCACCTAGAAGCTTAGCTAATCCTTGACCCTTTACTAGCTTTTTGGTCTTGATAGTTATATCAAACTCCAATGTCTGAGTATCCATCTACCCCTCTTACCATCAGTGTCTGGTTGGGTTAAAAAAGTTTTTACATCACTGTTAGGAACATAAGCAGTAATGGGTGAATGTAAGACATACATCCTAAATGATTTGAGGTCTTTTATAAGGGCATAGGCTTGTTTCTCAATTATGTGATACGTAAGCTCGACATCTCTCATAACCTTACTAAAAAAGGCTATAGGTTGGTCACGCGAATCTTCATTCTTTTGTAATAAAATAGCAGCAAGGGTTGTTTCAGAGGCAAAGGAAAAGATACCAAATGGTTTGGTATAATCAAGGCTCGCCAAGGTTGGAGCTTCAAAGATAGCTTTCTTGATTTGATCAAATGCATATCTGGAAGAGATAGTCCATTTAACTTCATGATTCTTTTAGAGCATATCAGTTATGTCTTTTACAATTTCAACATAATTTGGGATGAACCTTCTTAAAAAATTAATCTTGCCTAGAAAAGGTTGAATATCTTTCTTATTTCTAGGTAATGATAATGTTTTTATAGCAGAAAGACATTTGGGATCAATCACCACCCATTCTTTTGAGATTATATGGCCTAGCAACTTTCCTTATTTTATAGAAAACAAAGACTTTTTAGAATTCAGGGAAATTCTGAATTTCCTACACCTATCAAAAACCTTCATCAAGTGCTTTAGATGTTTCTGATTAGAATTATAAAAAATGGTTATGTCATCAAGATAAATGACTGCAAATTTGTTTACCTGACCCACAAATGCTATGTCCATATCTCTCTGAAAATTTTCTCTAGTGTTGGACAACGAAAGGGCATTCTAGAATACATAAACTTAACCCAGGGTGTAGTAAAAGCTGTCTTTTCTTTGTCTGCTGGATTAACATTTATTTGATTGTAACCTGAAAATCCATCAAGCATGGAAAGTCTTTGTGCTTCTGAAACCATCTGAAGTAACTGATCCATTTTCGGTAAAGGGTAGTTATCTTTTAATGATGCTTTATTCAAATTACTAAAGTCCACACAAAGTCTAATTTCTCCATCCTTCTTTCTAACATGAATTAAATTGGAACCGAATTAGAATATCTAAGAGGCACAGTTATATGGGCATCTAGAATTTTATTGATTTCCTTTTCTATAGTTGGTACAAGAAATGGATTAACCTTCCTAAGTTTATGTTGATAAGGCTTAGCTTCTGGTTTTAAAGGAATCTTATGATGTATTAGTGATGTATCATAAGTTTTTAGATCAGCATAGGTCCAGGCAAAAACATCCTTATATTTTTCAAGTAACTTAAGGTATTGAGTTTTGATTTGAGGATCTAAGGACGCACAAATTTTGATGTTCTTAACCTCATCATTTGTTCCAATATTTACTTCCTCTATGTCATCTTGTGGAGAAATTGATTGTGGGTTTCTGAGGACATCATTTTGATCAAATAATTTCTCTAAAGGAATGAGACCTTTGGGAATAAAATTGTTAGACAATTGTATGATGTCATGATTGCCAATTTTTGAATTGAAATTTGAACTATCATTTTCATTTGTGTTTTCATTTGTTTCTATTCTATCTTCATCAATTTGTAGAACTGAAAATTCATCTATAACCTGCAGAAAATATTTTAGCTGTTGATCATCTTCAAATATCTACCAGTATTTTAGATTGTCTGGGATGGATGGCCTGTATTTGACTTGTATTTGATAGAATACATCTCTTTGATCAGGAATTTTAAATGAACTAGCAGAGACAGCGAGGGAATCTACATGAATATTCTCATCTCTTGGGATATAAGTCAAATTAAAAGCATTAAAGAAATTTCAACTGAGCCCCCTCATTTCGATATGATCTAAGCTTAGGATGTATTGTTTGGCAAAGGTTCCTAATTTTTTTAACAATGAGCTCTAAGTCAGTGAAAACACTAAGGTTTTTTACCTTTAATTTTGGCTAACTGCAGTCCTATAAGGAAAGCCTCATATTCTGCTACATTATTGATAACCTCAAAATCACGTTTACATGATTGTGAAATGTTTTCCTTTTCTAGTGAGATTAATACTACCCCATCTCCTGCTCCATCTTTTGTACAATAACCACCAAAGAATAACTTCCATACATCATATTGTTTTGGTAAAGGGCTTTCAATTATATCTTCAATTTTTACTTGAGAGTCATGTGTTTGGTCTGAAGAGAGTTGAAAATAGCCAAAATCTTGATCAATTACATAAATAGGATGGTTATTTGGTTGATCTATCTTACAGACAGTGTGCACAAATATTACCTCTCTATACAACCTAATTTGTTCTCTCCCGTAGACTGGAATAGTGGCATAAGACATGTCCATTGGAAGAGTTCCCCCTAATTTGGCACATCAAGAACATGAAAGGAGAATTCCAAATTTGGGAGGGATATCTGTGACAACTATGCCTAACACTACACTTTTTACTAGGATTTGAGCAAGAGTGACTGCTAAATCCTTAATCCCTCCTAGAAAAGTCACCCTTTTTGAATCAAAGGTGTACTAATCATGATAGGATCTAGTTATGTCAAGATTTAAATGATCCATGATAGCTTTTGGCATGAGATTATGTGATGCTCCAGAATCAAGCATACAATTGTATAACATTGAATCATTTGTCTTTAGAGTCACATAGAAAGGGGGCACTATTTCATCTATCATATCTGAGCTAGGACCAAAAACCATTGTTGATTTTTCATCTTGAAGACTAATAACATCACTTTCAACATCAACCGAGGTGTTCTGTATCCATTTGGAGACTTGATTTTTGTTTCCAGGGTTTTTAGACAGTTTTGAAAGTGGTATAGGAATTTTAACTCTTTCTAACTCCTTTTCTAACATTAAATGCAGTTAAGACAATTTTTTCAACTGGAGCTGTATTAGTTGTCTTATTTAATAGTAAAATAATAGTTGTCCGAGTTTCAACAGATTTGGTATGAGGTTCAACTGTTGGAGTTTCCTTGGGAGGTCTTCTAGGGCAAGGTCTAGGTCTAAGATCATATCTTTTGTTTAGCTCTGCAATTAGGAATTCAGAGAAGGCATGGTATTTGGAAGCCCGTGAGGAATCTTGGTGTTCTCGAACTTGGTTTTGTTGAGAGAGAGGAATAATATCGGTCTGACAAGAAGAGGTATCCATATTGTTAATGCCTTCAGTGATAGTCATAGTATTGTCATCAGGTTGTTGATCATTACTAGGCCTTTGAAGAATTTGTAATGGTGGATTTCTTTTGTATTGACCCTGATTTTGATTTTGAGGTCGAGTGACTGTTTGTTGAACTATTCTAGGTCGAGTCTCAATCTTGGAAATTCTATTAGATAGATTTCTAATAAGTGATGTTATCTCATTTGTTTTAGAATCTTTAGTTTTAGTCTTAGAGGAAGTGGAGGCCTCTTGACTAGATTTAAGTTTTATTTTGGCCTTTTCCTCTTTAGCTTTTAAAGTGGTTGAGGCAGCCTTATTTTCTTCCACCTCTATAGAATTAGTTTGCATGTCTACAAGTCTAGTTCTTGAAGTCCTTTCTCTTAACATTACAAAAAAATCATAATCAAAGGCTTTTGAGAACCTAGATTTGGCTACTGCTACATGGGTTTTACTATCAGGGAGCATCTTATGATAAAGTTTGTTGAACCTTTTGATAAAATCAGAGAAAATTTCACCAAAGTTTCTTTTAAGTTCTTCAAACTCAGTAAAAAAGTAAAGATCATCTTTCTTCACTCCCCATTGATTTTTTAATATATTTGTTTACACTTCACAATTTCTAGTGGAATTTGCAGGTAATTGCCTAAATCAAATTCTCACATTTCCCTCAAGAGACTGAACAAACAACCTCATGTAAACATTTTCTTGTTCTATGTTCATGTTATCTGCAAAGTCTAGAGATTCTTGAAGATGGTCTTCAATCGAGGGACCCGTTTCTCCATTATACCTAGGAAGGTTCTTTAAATATCCAGGAGGGAAAGCATCAAGGTTTTGAGGTAGAACTAAAGCTGCATACGTTACTTCTACAATGAGTTGGAATGCCATAGTAGAAGGTGGTGTATGAGGTGTTTTTATAGAAGAAGAAGAAAAAGATGATGGCGATAGAGAGGGTGAATGACTATGTAGAGGTGAAGGAGGGGATAAAGAAGGAGGAGATGTCCTAAAAGATCTTAAAGGAGTCTTAATAACTAACTGGTGGACCTGAGGATGAATATCCTCTTTTGTTTCAAAGAGTGGATTTGAATATATAGCAAAGGTCCCTTCAGGTTGTTTATAAGGAGAATATTGAGGGTTTTTATAAGTGGAAGAGAATGAATAAGTAGTGGGGGATATGAAATCTATAGGTTTGTATTTAGGTAAATGAACACCTAGGTCAGACTTAGATTTAGGTGATCCTGGTGGATGTAAGGATTCTAGATGTGATTCAAGTGAATGAATAAGGAAAACTGATTTAAAATCAACTCCTGTGTCTAAAAGTTCAGCAACCCTAGGTGATAAATGAGTCCAATTTGGATTTGATGGAATGTTACTATAGGGATCCAATTGTAATATATCTTCAGAATGCAAGGCTGAAGTGGAAGAAGATGGTTAATGTCTCCTTCTAGAACTGGCCTTTCCCATAATTCTTTTGGATATGACAAAGGACTAACCATGTCAGATTCAGAATGGGATCTAGTGTGCTTAAAAGGTGCTAGTTTGATACAGTGGAGTCGCCAGGTTAAGGATTTTTACCTATCTAGACCTTTAGTCACCTTAAAGGAATAGGATTTATGTCATTGACCCAGGAAAACTAATCAAGTTTGAGTCCCTGGCAATGACGCCAAATTGATGTTGTATCTTTGAGATGATAATGGTCAGCTATCATGCCAGGACATCTACGATATTTGTTTTGGGGGCTTATGCTTTAATTTTTGGAGGAACAATATATGAAACAGATTCAAAACAGTGATGACTAACCTTCTTAAATAATACTAATATTAAACAAAGGGTTGCTATTACAATCCACACAATGATTTAGCTTATCTGGTGATGAGTTAAAAGAGAAAGATAATATGACTATTACAGTTTTCAAAAAGAAAACTAAATAACCATAAGTAAGAAAGCCTTCAAACAATGTTTAGAAAGGTTGACAAAATATGCCTAAGATTACAAAGATATTGATGATTTTATGATTTAGAGGGAATTACTTAAACAAATAGTTTTTATAATTCATTCTCTTTAAATATGATCACTTCAGGAAGCTTATAAGAGTGAATTGAAACTCAACTACTCCTATATGATTATCTTTGTAAAACTTAAGAATATGAAGAAAACATGGTGAATGAAAACTGGAAAACTTACAAGGAATACAAAACTGTATGAATCAAAATTCAGAATCCTTTGCTTTAGTATTAATGATTCAGAATAAGCTGAGTACATTTAGTGCTTACAAATGTTTCTTCAAGGGTGCAACCCTTAATAACTCGTTAAAGAGAGTTATTTATACAATCTTAGAGCTAAGAAAATATATTAAACAAATTTACAAAAATAGATTAATACAAAATTAGGAATATCAACTGATAGTTGATATGTCACTATTTTGGTGTTGAACTATTGATGACTGTCCCTGGAAATGTTGAATGTTGCTAACTACTATCACTAGAAATGTTGAATGCTACTTGATCCTCCCTTTAGTCAAGTAAATCAATTAACTGTTCCCAGCATTTCTTATCTAGGATAGATAAATTAGTCACCCTTCGATAAAATTCATCCATTTCTGTATATTTAGTAAAAGTGGTTTTCACTAAAAATATATGTTTGATTTCATTTAGGATGAAAAAGGGATCTCTAAGTGCATTTAGCACAACCCTTGGTGTTGTTGCACCTCTTATGTTTGAAACTATAGCTGCATTGGTGCTAACCTATGCAAGTTTTCAGACATAGTCTTCAATGGGCATTAATTTATCATTTATCACTAGCATAGAGGGAAAACCCTTGTTGGTCAAGGGTTCCAACAGATTAAAAAAAAGGTTGAACTATGACATTAACACTACTGCATTTCTCCTCCAACTGAAGAATGATATTTTCTTTGTGATAATCTTCTTTACTTCCAATAGGGTTTCTGTCCTGTCATTAATTCCTAATTCTTGAATCTCATAGCTATCTTTAGAATTCAAAAACTTGATTATTTCAGTGGAACCTTCTGGCATTTTCTCAAGTTCCTTGGAGATGGTTTCAATAGCTTCCCGAGCTTTCTCCAACAAGTCCTTTTGATCAAATATTATCTCAATATAAGGCCAGATATCTTTGATTGATTCAATGATCTCTTCCTGTAACATTTCCTTTACCAAATCCAGTTTATTTCCAAGGTACGATTCTTTGATTTCTTTCTCCAATACCTCAATTTGAATTTTTGTCCTCTGCAACTAAGCTGCATGTGAACTATCTACAACTAATTTCAAGTGTTGTAGTGTCTTCAGTTGATCCTGCAATTTCTTCATTTCCTCAGTTTGAATAGACAGATTCTAAACAAATTCAGCAAGCTATTCAACTCCTATTGCTCTAGTATTACTAATGAATGGACCAACCCGAGCCTTTAGCTTGAATTGTGATTTCTTCTTTGTAGCCACAAAATGTATTTCATCTGCATTTAACCTCTTCCTAATATATTCTAATGCAAAAATTCTGATAGGGAGGTACTTAGGAAGCTTGTAGGGTGGAAGCTCACAACCATAGACTCTAATCTCTGTATAATTTTGGTAAAGATACCAATCTCCTATTGTGGCTTGATCAACTAGCTGTAACACTTTCACAATTTCATCACTTATTCTTGGTACTGGAGTGCTGCTCATAAGATTAATGGCATGATGAACAAAAAATTATATGAATTATTTATATGTAAATTCTTTCTTCTCCTTCATTCCCATAGAAGTCCAAAATATCACTAATTGTTGGTTGCCTTCTTCATCTAGCTTCTGCAAAGTGAATGGAAACTTGTCTCCCTGAAAATATATATAAAAAAAATATACAAGTACTGAAGCATACTTGAATACCTCTTCAATATTGAATTGGACAATTTTTTTCATGAATGGCCTCAACTAGAAATTGGCTAAGGTTTTAACGAACAGTGGATTTGGAACCAACATAAAAGATAGATAAGAAACCATTTATGGCTTCATTTACATATTGATCAGAATTGTAACCAAGAAGATAAGAAATAATGGTGGTAATTTTCTTGGTTCTATTTGGGAATATAGATGAATCATAGGGAGGGTTTCTTTTAGGCAGAGGGTTATCTACAACTAGGCAAAGTTCTAGAGTTTGAGCTCTTTTAGTGAAATCTAGCTTTTGATAGGCCTCTATTAGGCTTTCATGAGAAAAAGGATGGGTTGGCGCAATAGTTGGAGCCTGCAACATCTATTCAATGGAGTGAGCATTGATGGAGCACAAAATTTCTCCTGTAGGTGAGATAATATCTCTTTGAACGGGGTCATAGGATTCATGGCATTTCTTGACAAATTAAGGTGCTATATGTTTCTGAGGGAAGATGTAATGAGGAAGGTGGGAGTCCCAAAGTCTTATTTCATCTGTTTTATCAACTAATTGATCCTCCATTGAGCAGTAGATTTCAAACAAATTGAATACAGACAAAGACTCATTGATTTTACAGTCTCTATCGACCAAGGGAGTATTATGGAAGTCAATTTGTGGATGAATGAGAGGGTTTGGGGTTTCTGAAACTTATTTTCCTTTAGGAGGAATTCTGTTAATTGAATTCAAAGCTGAAAGTGATAGAAATTGGAAGAATTGGGCCAAAACATAGTGATGATAGAATAACAGTGTAAGTGAAAATGGATTAGGTGGACTTGGATGTCGGCTTGACACTGAATAGTATTGAAAATTCAGTTGAATGATGAATCTATCATTTTGGCTGCAAACAACAAGTATCCAATGAATTATGGGAATGCACTATGTAACAGATTTTATGAAAATTAGAGCTTATAATGAATAATATGGAGCGGGTTTGTTAATCAATGGTTAAATCCTCATTAATTCTCCAATAGGGTTGATAAATGGTTAAGTGGAATATTAATGTGTGAGGGGTGGTGAATTAATGGATAACGGGCAAGAGACGACAATTGATTGGATAGAGGAAGTGACATGGGAGCGGACATGGACGATGACAGAGGAGCAGTGGTAAATGGTTGAATGAAAACCGCGTTCGGGAGTAAGTCGGATTGGTAAACTATTTCAAGATTTTAAGTCCCGAATAAAGAGGATGGGGGAAAATCAGTTTTGGAGGGGAGTTTCCAAAACTACTGACTTTGAGCCCCCCCGCTGATAATGTTCAAACAGACAAGGAGGGCCGAGGAGTAATGTAGGCCATCAAATCTTAGGGGAATGTGCGGGATGAAGAAGAACATGAGTGAGATTTAATATAGTGGCGGAAAGTGATGGTGGGGTCGAGAGTTATGACGGATGTGACATGCATGGGGTATTGGCAAATGAATGGATAACATGCAAATATTACACCATAACATTGATTTTTGTAAATAATTTTTAATTTAAACCATTCATTATATGAACATGTATGCAATGTTCTGACTTTAGGATAAAAATCCTTTCATGCTCCAATGGTAATTCATTTGTCTACCTACCCTTATCTTTCCTAACATTTTTTCACAATCTTAGTCATGTGAGTGCATTTAGACTAGCAACTCAACATTTTCCTTTTAATGATTAATCTACTTCTATCCCTTATTGCTTCCATTGGATCAAATTAAACTATTGAGCCAATTTTATTTGCTACCTATTGACAAAAATTTAAATCAAGTCCAATCATGATTAAAATTTATAATTGGATTGTATGAACTAGCATGACATTTAAACAATCTGCACACAACTTTTTATTTGCAAAAATAAACTTGACTAAGAGTAGTGGCATTTGGATTTGCAACACTTTCAGAATTTATTATATTTTCTTTTATTTCTAATCTAACATTTTATTTTTGCCTTCCCTTTTTAGGGCATCCATTATAACATTTTATTTGATATGGAATTTTTCATCAAGATATGCCTAACATTTTTTTATTCAATATTCTTTTTGTCTATATCCTAACTTAACATTTTTTGAATAATTGATGCTAACTTACCAAAACCAAAAAAATGCTACAACAGAGGTCTCAGACCTCCATGAGCAAGGCCAAGGAAAAGGAAATGAATGACATTGAAATCCTTACTCATCTTGTCAAGTCCCTGACCACTGAAATGGATGAACTTAAATAGAGGACAAGTGGGACCACCATAAGTAGAAAGCCCACTAGTTACCCACAAAAGAAGAATGTAGCTTCCATTAGCAGTAGCAGTCAACTGACCAAATTTTCGAAAAGCTCCAACAGGGTTCTAAAAATTGAAAAATTCATCATGAATACATACTATAGGCTCCTTCACGCACATCATTCAGAAAAAACATGCAGCCCAGAAAAAGTATTTTCTTGCAGCTCAGAAAAGTATTGCCGCATAGGAGCCTCCGAGTGATGGTCTATCTAAGAAGCAAAATAGTTGATACAACTTGAGAAGTCAAGGGGCCACCACTATGAATGAGGTACCAAAACAGAAATTCAAAGAAAAATTGTTAAGGAAAATGATTCCTCTTGCTAACTCAATACATAACACTCAGTGCAAGTCTGAGAATACAACTTCAACGAAAGTGTTTCCACAAGAAGCAAAGACAGAACCATCCCACCAGAAACCGTAAATTTAGTTCCACCCCCGTACACCTCAATGAGTGTTCCCACAATAGAGTACAACATTGTAGAATACATGAAAAAGGCTTGTGCAAATATTTCTCTGTTTGAACTTACAAAAATCACAAACCAACTAGACATTCCTATACAAACACTTATGTAAACTCTACTGGTGATGCCACCTCTTTAGAGGGGGGATCTAGTAAGTCTCATGATTCTCTCACATCTATGCTTAACGTGTGCTTACTAGAGGCAAACTGATTATGCCCACCATTCTTGTTCTCATTTGAAATCTTTAACTTCAATGTTCACAACTACTTGGTTGATTCCAATGCATCGATTAATGCCATGCCACTCTCTGTGTAGAGGAATATTAATGCTCAATGGAGTAAGACAGATGCATAGATCATCTAACTGGACAAAAATTGTGTTCCATCAATTGGTGAGCTCAAGGATGTGATCATTCAACTATCATATGATGAACGAGTTCATCAACATTGTAATTCTAGACATCCCGGAAGCATATGAAGTATTGCTGAGTAGACACTGGTCAAGCAAGCTGCAAGGATACTTTTCCAATGACTGGTCACACTTATGGATTTCGTATAAGGGTAGGAACAACTAGATCCAAGTATTGTCAGAGAGATACATGAAGCAGAACATATATACCTTGAATGGACATAACGAGCCATTTTCTTTTGTACAACTTGTTTTCCCCAATTATTTTCTAGAGACACATTTGGGGTGCTACCTTGCAGAGCCATCCCTAGTCCCACCAGCTACGTAGTTGGACCTCCTTCCATGTTCAACTGGAAAAAATGAACCTTGTATAGTATGTAGTCGTTGTTAGTGTCGGTCTTGAGCCCTCCATCGATGATCAATAGCTCTTTGCATATGCATAGGTAGGTGTCTCATTAGTGTCAGTTTTGCATCCCGCTAGGCATGCCATAAAACTGAATGGAGGGCTGGTCTTTGTTCCCTTCTTGGCTTTGCTGGAATCAGGTCATACCATTTGAAAAAACCTTGTGTCACACTTGTTTCATTTTTGTCTTGAAATTCCAAGTCTAGGTATAGGGTTTCGGTCAAAATCATTGCCAGGTCATGAGTCAAAAGTCTGATGGTCTTCAGCAAGCCAGAAGGAGGTTTGTAATTACGTTTTATTGATAGTTTTCATCTGCTACAGCTTATTTTTACCTTGGTTTTAAAAACTCTGTTTTTAAACCCAAGGTCATGTGAAAATGGCAACAATAAAGGAAATTTTCAAAAATCTTCAGAATGCCGGCAACAACCCTGGTTTCTTCCTCAGAATCCATCAGAGAATCAACCTGCAAAAAGAACCAAGTGAAAACACTCAAAAAATCAATTTCAGGCAAAGTGCAACTTAAAAAACAGTGTTAAATTAAATGCCAAAACATGCAACATTTGAAAGTGGGTTTGATGTTTTAATTTTTTTTTAAATGTGGACCTATAAAGACCAAAAAGCCCTCTTCATGGCCTCATTATGCATTGACAAACTTGCAAGACACAAAGAGAAGCAAAGAAAGGCGATTTGGCTGCGATTTTAGTCATTTCTGGAGGAGCGACTAGTTGAGTTGGAGGTGCGACTAGTTGGGCAGGTGCGACGAGTCAGAGCTGCTCTCACAGTGTAATTTTTGAACTGGAGCGACGAGTCAGAGGGGTGTGACTAGTCGAGCTGGGTTTGCCAAGAAACGTGCCAAATCACCCAAATCGCCCTCCCAAATTGCTAAATCGACCAGGTAAGCTCCAAATTCATCTGTGATAACAAGGAATAAGTGAATGATGACATGTCTCATGGTTTTCTTCTTCAAAAATTTGCAAGATAAATGGTGAATTTAAATGTTGTCAATGTAGGCAAATCTGCTAGGGTTTTGTTTGTTTTTCAAGGTAAAAATCCCTCTTATCCCATCCTTGTTCCCTTGGAAATTAAATTCACAAATGTTGCTGCATGTTTATCTTATTATTTCATTTATATCGTTTGCCAGAAATACAAGGTTTCCATCCCATATTCCTTCAAAATCTTTCCCTTCCCAAATTTCTTCGCTAAACCCTAATATCCTTCATGTTCCCACAAACCCTAAATTGCCCTTCTCCTTCCCCACAGCAAGCAAATTACATGGACCTGCAGCAAGAAAATAAAACAAAAAGAATATAAAATATATATATATATATATATATATATATAAATTGATATGAAAAGAAAAATAAAAATAAAATGCCAAAATGACCCAAATATGAAAAACAAAGATATTATTGGGTATAAAAAAGAGGCAAGTTGCTGTTATGAAATTTATAAAAAGAAAAATCAAAGATTGCAGCTGTGTATATATTCATAATGGACATATTGTTGTGTTTTTGGTCTATAAAATCGTGTTGCTGTGCTGCCCAAAATAAACTCTGTTTTCCCTTTTTTATCATTCCCTTGAAGTTGTCAAATCTCCTTTTGATAAAAATACAAGTGAAGCTCTCTTTCCCTTATCACTAAATGCATATGAATCCCATCCAGATAGCAGAGTTTGCTTCATTAAAGGATAAAAATCAAATGGATAATGCTGCCCCATACCCCCTGTCATATATGTTCTTTCCCTTGGTCCCTATCATACATGGTTTCGTTGCAAATGATTTCTTAAAAATGATAAGATGGTATGTGTTACATTTTGTGAATTTTCCCTAAAAATCCCTGTTTTTATTTCCCATTCCTTATTAAAAATCCCTCCCCTAACAGTTCCCTTATGATTTTTCCCCTTGAAAACAGCATACTTCTCAGCATTTTGCAGGCAGAGGCAGCAGTTCTATTTACCTTCCTCAGCCTAGGGTGAAATCTCAAGCGCTAACATATTGGCGACCATACTGGGGAGAACAAATTTGTTATTTGCTCATTGTTGTGTAATTTCTTAAGTCTTAGACGGAGTCTGAAGATATGCCAGGTAGCCTTCGAACACGCTCTTGTTTTACATCAGCATTAGTAGATAAACGCTGCTTCAGTCGATCTCCGTGAGCTTCTGAAATCTGCACTTCATTGACATCTTTATCCCAGTATCATTATGGAACTCTAAGCCTTGGATGATAGGCTAAGAGTTTTCATACGGCTGAGCGGTTTTTTCTTTCCTAGTTTATTCGTAAAAGCAAGCTGGCTTCTGTTTCAAGACCAATTGTTAGATCTAATTCATCACCTGTTGTTATTGAATATTTCGAAGATCTTGAATTCGACGAAAGTTTTGAGTTATCTTTGTTTAAAGCTAAATCTGAAAGTGCTCTCGATTCTTTAGTCCTTGACCCTGATTTTGCAGCTTCTCTTGCTTACGAAAGACACAACAAGCTGATTGACAATTTCATTTTGAGACATCTCCAAAACGACTTGCATACCACTACTCTTGCTGATCTACTTGAGAATATCTCTGAGAATATTGCAGCTACTATCACGGCTCACGAAGCATCGTCCCCTCCCTTTGTTTCCATTTCACCGATAATCACTTACCCCGAATCTTCGGCTGGTTCTCCTTCCACACCTCGCACTCCTTCTACCCCTCCATCTCCACAAATTTCTCTTCCCCTTGTTACAGCTCCTGTTATCATACTTCCACCTCCCCCTCCTCAAACTCATCCTACTCCCCCGCCTCCTCCACCTAGAGCCATGGCTGCCCGCTTTGCCCCTCTTGCTTTACCACAAAACCTTCATGATATGCCCGCTGATTACCAAAGCAAGATTCCCATGTTTGACGGCACTCCTCAAAGTGTCACGGCGCAGCAACACGTTGATAAAATGACCACTTTCTTTGATCTCTATGAATTGGATGAAGAAGATGTTACGATGCGACTGTTTGTTCAGAAATTTGGAGGGGAAGTTCATAAATGGTTCAGAGGGTTGGCAGCTCGTAGCATTGTTTCCTTGGAAGCACTTCAAACTCAGTTCTTGGACCGATGGGAAATAAGAAAAGATCCGCTGCAAATCAACGCTGAATACAACAACCTCAAGCGAAATCCGGGTGAGTCGGTTCAAGATTATATAATCAGATTTAATTCAGTGTATAACGCTATACCCGATGATTTGAAACCATCAAGAAAGTCTACATTGCTTAAGTTCCCGGATGGTTTTGATCCGGAGATGGCCTACTCACTGCGGGACCGAGATCCTCCTACCTTGGAGGAAATGCAGAAAATTGCAGTCAGTGTGGAGGCTAATTTGAATGATAAAAGGGCAAGAATGAAAGCGAAAAAGAAGGTCACAATCAAAGAGGAGGTGCCATCCACTTCTCAAGTTATTCGGAAAATGGAAGAGGTGTCAAAGGCACTCCAAAATCTCAGTCTTGGCAAATCGGAACCACAAGTTCGAAATCCAAACTTCAGAGGCCAACAACAGCAGCCCCAATATAGGATCAAACAGCGGGAAACACGAGCACAAGAAGCGGCCGTGCAGCAGCCAATCCAACCTCCATTTTAGCAAAATTATGTCACTCAAGAATCTGAAGATGAGGGTGAAGGTCCTGGTGAAGAAAATCATTTTTTCACTCCCGATGATATGCCCACTTACATCACGGAAGAAGAAGAGCTGGTAAGTAATGCTTATACACCTCAAGATGAGCATTACATTCTATCTAATGATGTTGTACTTCAAGAAGAGTCAGAAGAGTATCAAAGAGGTTACTTACATGCTTTATCAGCTCAACAAGGCCAGCAGAGACAGTTGAGAAACCGGACAGTTCCCATACATCCAATTCAAAAGAGGGCAGAAAATTTGGCAAAGAATGGTGCTGCTGTTCCACAGAAAAAGGGTAAAGAAGTCATGGATCCCCCATCAACTCAAACAGTTCCAGCAAACAAGATGGATCAGCCATTAAATGTACCCAAAGATAGAGCAGAAAAACGAGATAACCCGGCAAAAGAAAGTGAGAAAAGTCAAGCATTCAGCATTGAGAACGAAGTTTCGAAATTGAAATTGTCCATTCCACTAACAGAAGTCATGAAGAACACTACCTACAGAGCACAAATTTATAAGATGTTCAATACTGATCCATGTTAGATGCGGTAAATGTGGAGGATGATCAGCCGGAATTAATCTTTGGGCCAGCTCTAAACGGTGAGTCTCCGGAAAGCGATGTCCCGCCATTCTATATCAGCTTAAGAATTCATGATTATGTGCTTCATAATGCTATGTTCGATTCGGGAGCATCACACAATTTAATGCCCAAGGCAATAATGGAGAAGTTGGGACTTGATATAACTCGTAACTACCATGATCTATATTCATTTGATTCCAGCCGAGTTAGATGCATCGGTTTGATTAAAGATTTGGTTGTTAGCTTGGATCAAATTCCCGCAAAGAATCTCTTGATGGATGTGGTAGTGGCGGACATTCCTCCAAGGTTTGGTATGCTCCTTTCAAGGTCATGGGGATCAAAACTTAAAGGTACTTTACAGCTGGACTTTTCATATGCCACTATTCCGGTGTTTGGCCAAATGAGAAAGGTGTACCGAGAGCAAAAGATGAAGTATATGATTACTAGCAAGGAAAAGCCAGTAAATCATCCTGTAAATTATGTACAAACAGATTTAGAATCCTTTGTTTTATTTGCTGATAATTTTAATGAGGTAGATAGTCAATTAGTTCAGATAGAAGACATCCCAGGCATGGCAGAAAATTTCAGGGAAGTATTGAGAATGGACAGTGAAGAAAGGACTGTTGTCATAAAGTCAATTGCCGAAACAAATGAGCAGCAAGTCATGACTGCAACAACATCACAAGTGCAACCCTTGGACGATGATGAAGATGGTCTTTGGACCATGGATTTTGATGGTGCAGTGGGCAGCGATGGAGCTGGCATAGGTGTATGGATTCGTAGCCCGTTTTCAGTCCCTAACCAAGTCCCAAGCAAAGTACAAGTGTGCTCTTATAAATTGGCTTTTGATTGTTTGAATAATGAAGCAGAATATGAGGCCCTTATAGCTGGTTTGAAAATCCTCCGGAAATTAAAAGCAAAGAAGATAGCAGTTTATGGCGACTCCGAGTTAGTGATCAAACAAGTAAAGGGGGAATTTCAAGCTAAACATCCTCGTATGCGGGCTTATCGCAATGCTGTTCTAGACATTTTGAAGCGGTTTTCAGAGCATACTTTAACATGCATACCCCGGATACAAAATGGAGTTGCGGATGCATTGGCCAGGGTAGCAAGCAATTTGAAAATACAATGAATTCGAGCAACAAGTTTGAAATCTATGTAAAGCATCACCCTACAATCCCGGACAACCAAAGGAGCTGGCAAGTCTTTCAGGATGATGAGGAAATCAAAGATTTCTTGCATGGAGAAGGTAAATTTGAAGAAATTTCAATAGACATGGAGCCTGAAGGAGTTAATCAAATGGATGTTTTGCAGCTGAAAGATAATCATATTCCTAAAGGGCTGATTCCTTTAGAAGAACTTTTTGATCAAGATGATGTGGCTCGCAAGCCAACTTTGATGCCAACAGAAGAAGGTGTGGAAGATGTGAACCTTGGGACAGCAGAACATCCAAAGATGGTGAAATTATCAAAGGCTCTGCCACTCAAGGTAAAGAATCAATACATTAGATTGCTGTCATCATTTTCTAATGTATTCGCTTGGGATTATTCAGATTTAAAGACATATGATACAAGCATCATCCAGCACACTATTCCTATAAAGCCAAATCAAAAGCCTTTTCGGCAAAAGTTGCGGAGGATCAATCCCAAGTTGCTGCCTTTGATTGAGAAAGAGGTCAATAGGCTCTACAAGTCCAGAATCATAGTTCCCATTCGCTTTTCAGATTGGATCTCCAACCTAGTGCCTGTGAGAAAGAAGACCGGTGAGATTCGCTTGTGCATAGACTTCAGAAATTTAAACAAAGTGTCGCTAAAGGACAACTATCCGCTGCCTAAAATGGACCACATATTGCAGCGGGTAGTGGGTGCCTCAAAGATGTCATTGCTAGATGGATACTCCGGCTATAATCAGATCTTAGTCCATGAGGATGACCGTGATAAGACAGCTTTCACTACGCCTTGGGGAACATTCCATTATGCTAAAATGCCATTCGGTTTGAAGAATGCAGGTGATACATTTCAGCGAGCTATGGATATGGCTTTTGCCAATGAAAATGACATATTCTTAGTTGTATATATTGATGACTTAACGGTCTTTTCCAAATCCGATGAGGAGCATCTATTTCACTTAACTAAAGTGTTCCAAAAATGCAGAAAATATGGCATTTATTTAAATCCAAAAAAGAGTCTTTTTGCCATGAGTGAAGGTAAATTGCTGGGACATATCATTTCCAAGGACGGTATACGAATTGATCCCGCACGGGTGGAGGCAATTCAGCAGCTAGAGCAGCCCCGAAATAAGAAGGAGATACAATCTTTTAATGGTAAATTAAATTTTCTGCGTCGCTTCATTCCTAATCTTGCAGAGCACCTTAGAGAAATGACCAACATGCTTCGGAAGGACAGCGAGATCAAATGGACCGAGGAGGCAGTCAAATCCTTCAATTTAATCAAGGTAATCTTGTCTTCAGCCCCGACCTTAATCAACCCTGATTATACTCAGGATTTCATTGTGTTTTCTTTTGCTTCCGAGCATACATTAGCAGCCGTATTAATGCAAAAAAGAGAGGGTGTTGAAAGGCCAATTGCATTTTTCAGCCGGATCATTAGAGATGGGGCATTAAACTATAATATCATTGAGAAACAAGCGTTGGCCCTGATTAAGGCATTAAAAGATTTCCGGGTTTATATTCTTCACTCTCATGTATTAGCTTATGTTCCTAGTGTAGCGGTAAAGGATGTCTTGGTACAAACAGAGCCGGAAGGTAGGAGAGGTAAATGGATTGCTGCTCTCTTGGAATATGATGTTGAAATCAAGCCCACCAAGCTGATTAAAGGACAAGGACTTGCTAAACTAATGGCTGAAACAAACCTTCATGCCCTTGATATCAACTTGATCGCTGCCTTATCCGATGGTGAAAGAGAAAATTCAGCGGTTCAGGTATCAGATATTTTTATTAATTCTCCTTGGTATGCTGATATAGTGTATGTACTTCAGAATGTGTCCGCGCCTCCTGGAATGTCGAAAAACAAAGCTAGGACTTTGAAATTAAAGGCTGCTAAATTTTGCATTATGAAATCAGCATTGTATTGGAAAGATCCCGGGGGCATCTTGCTTAATTGTTTGGTTGAAAAGGAAGCAAAAGCGACGGTAGAAGACTTCCATAAAGGTGACTGTGGAGGTCATTTATTTTGGAAAACTACAGCCAACAAGATTTTGCGAGCTGGTTTTTATTGGCCTTCTCTTTTTTCTGATGTGTACAAAGCAGTAAAGAACTACCATGAGTGCCAAATATTTCAAGGAAAACAAAAGTTGCAGCCATTGCCTCTCAAACCGGTGGAGATTAGTGCGCCATTTCAGCAGTGGGGCCTTGATTTCATTGGCGAAATCCACCCAGCTTCGTCCGGGCAGCATAGATGGATCTTGACTGCCACTGATTACTTCACAAAGTGGATAGAGGCAATTCCTACTCGGCAGGCCACAGATTCGGTAATTATCGCTTTTCTTGAAACTAATATCTTGTCACGTTTCGGCTGTCCATTCAAAATAATCACAGATAATGCAGCTGCCTTTAAGTCCAATAAGATGGTTGATTTCTGCTATAAGTACAACATCAGCTTGGGTCACTCCACCGCTTATCATCCGCAAGGTAATGGGCTGGCCGAATCATCAAATAAGTCACTAGTGAACATTATCAAGAAGATGCTGGAAATTAACAAGAAAAGTTGGCACAAGAAGTTGGTCAATGCATTATGGGCTGATCGGGTGAGCCAAAAGAAGTCCATTGGAATGTCGCCATTTGAGATTGTATACGGAGTTGATGCAGTCTTTCCAACATCACTTAGTGTACTGGTCGCGAAATTACTTCAAGAAACGGGAGAAGATATGGATCCAATGCAACGGAGAATCAATCAAATGGTCCACTTACAGCAAACAAGGGAAGAAGTTCTCCAAAACTCTTTAAAGCTGCAAGAACGTATCAAGAAAATCTATGATAAGAAGGAAAAGTTGGAAAATTTTCAGCTAGAGGATGTTGTTTTGAGATGGGATGCTTGAAACGAGGACAAAGGTAAGCACAGTAAATTTGATAATTTATGGAAAGCTCCTTATAAGATTGCTGCATATCGTGGTCCTAATGCTTTCATTCTCAAAGAGTTGAATGGTGATGAATGTCCCGGTGGGTCGGTGAATGGCCGGCTTCTCAAGAGATATCATGCTTGAACAATGCTGCTCTAAGTCATCTTCATTGTATATATCATTTTAATTTACTACAACAAGTGTGAACTAATCTCTCAGCCTTGGTTTGGGGCCCGCAGTGAAGGCTATAATTCCGAGGATGAAGATTGGTTGGTGTGAGGTTTTCAGTTTGTTTATTTTATGCAAGAATCAGTTTGTTTGAGTCATAGTCCTTTGAAAGTTTTTAGTTTATAATCCAAGTCAAATAAAGTCTGTTCGAGTATGGTTATATTTGTACTAGTTGACTCCATTGCCCAATAAGGCACTGGTCTGCTCTCCCAAGAGGTCTGAGGTTCTTGGCACCTCCAAGGAGCTGCCATCCCCATTGGAGCCAATGTTAGTGTCGGTCTTGAGCCCTCCATCGGTGATCAATAGCTCTTTGCATATGCATAGGTAGGTGTCTCATTAGTGTCAGTTTTGCATCCCGCTAGGCATGCCATAAAACTGAATGGAGGGCTGGTCTTTGTTCCCTTCTTGGCTTTGCTGGAATCAGGTCATACCATTTGAAAAAACCTTGTGTCACACTTGTTTCATTTTTGTCTTGAAATTCCAAGTCTAAGTATAGGGTTTCGGTCAAAATCATTGCCAGGTCATGAGTCAAAAGTCTGATGGTCTTCAGCAAGCCAGAAGGAGGTTTGTAATTACGTTTTATTGATAGTTTTCATCTGCTACAGCTTATTTTTACCTTGGTTTTAAAAACTCTGTTTTTAAACCCAAGGTCATGTGAAAATGGCAACAATAAAGGAAATTTTCAAAAATCTTCAGAATGCCGGCAACAACCCTGGTTTCTTCCTCAGAATCCATCAGAGAATCAACCTGCAAAAAGAACCAAGTGAAAACACTCAAAAAATCAATTTCAGGCAAAGTGCAACTTAAAAAACAGTGTTAAATTAAATGCCAAAACATGCAACATTTGAAAGTGGGTTTGATGTTTTATTTTTTTTTAAAATGTGGACCTATAAAGACCAAAAAGCCCTCTTCATGGCCTCATTATGCATTGACAAACTTGCAAGACACAAAGAGAAGCAAAGAAAGGCAATTTGGCTGCGATTTTAGTCATTTCTGGAGGAGCGACTAGTTGAGTTGGAGGTGCGACTAGTTGGGCAGGTGCGACGAGTCAGAGCTGCTCTCACAATGTAATTTTTGAACTGGAGCGACGAGTTAGAGGGGTGCGACTAGTCGAGCTGGGTTTGCCAAGAAACGTGCCAAATCACCCAAATCGCCCTCCCAAATTGCTAAATCGACCAGGTAAGCTCCAAATTCATCTGTGATAACAAGGAATAAGTGAATGATGACATGTCTCATGGTTTTCTTCTTCAAAAATTTGCAAGATAAATGGTGAATTTAAATGTTGTCAATGTAGGCAAATCTGCTAGCGTTTTGTTTGTTTTTCAAGGTAAAAATCCCTCTTATCCCATCCTTGTTCCCTTGGCAATTAAATTCACAAATGTTGCTGCATGTTTATCTTATTATTTCATTTATATCGTTTGCCAGAAATACAAGGTTTCCATCCCATATTCCTTCAAAATCTTTCCCTTCCCAAATTTCTTCGCTAAACCCTAATATCCTTCATGTTCCCACAAACCCTAAATTGCCCTTCTCCTTCCCCACAGCAAGCAAATTACATGGACCTGCAGCAAGAAAATAAAACAAAAAGAATATAAAATATATATATATATATATATATATATATATATATATATATATATATATATATATATATATATATATATATATATATATATATATATATAAATTGATATGAAAAGAAAAATAAAAATAAAATGCCAAAATGACCCAAATATGAAAAACAAAGATATTATTGGGTATAAAAAAGAGGCAAGCTGCTGTTATGAAATTTATAAAAAGAAAAATCAAAGATTGCAGCTGTGTATATATTCATAATGGACATATTGCTGTGTTTTTGGTCTATAAAATCGTGTTGTTGTGCTGCCCAAAATAAACTCTGTTTTCCCTTTTTTATCATTCCCTTGAAGTTGTCAAATCTCCTTTTGATAAAAATACAAGTGAAGCTCTCTTTCCCTTATCACTAAATGCATATGAATCCCGTCCAGATAGCAGAGTTTGCTTCATTAAAGGATAAAAATCAAATGGATAATGCTGCCCCATACCCCCTGTCATATATGTTCTTTCCCTTGGTCCCTATCATACATGGTTTCGTTGCAAATGATTTCTTAAAAATGATAAGATGGTATGTGTTACATTTTGTGAATTTTCCCTAAAAATCCCTGTTTTTATTTCCCATTCCTTATTAAAAATCCCTCCCCTAACAGTTCCCTTATGATTTTTCCCTTGAAAACAGCATACTTCTCAGCATTTTGCAGGCGGAGGCAGCAGTTCTATTTACCTTCCTCAGCCTAGGGTGAAATCTCAAGCGCTAACAGTCGTAATAGTAGTCATAGTACTACTAGTGTGGTAAGCGGTCCCTATACAGATGAGATGTGGACCACGTACTTCGACGGATCCAAAAAATAGGAGGGTTATGGAACTGGTTGTGTTTTAATAGTCCCACTGCAGAGAAAAAACATAATCTCTAGTTGCTTGGAATTCAAGTGCACAAACAACACTGTAGAGTATGAAGCACTCATCTTGGTCTTATAGAAATCCATTGACCTCAATGTTGTTGTCTTGAATGTGGTAGGTGACTCTGAAATCGTGGTGGGACAGGTACGTAACACGATACATTGGGTGTCACCTCGTCTTAAGAGTTATCAACAAGAGGTATGGAGACTCATTTCTAATTTCCAAGCTTTCAATATTATTTCAGAACCAAGAATGCTTAATGCAGCTATGGAGGCCTTGGAAAACATAGCTGCTAGGATGTTACCATTAAGGGACAATTTTACTATTGAAATTTTGTATAAACCATCCATCCCAGACAACATCACTAATTTACGCATTTTTGATGATGACTAATAGATACTGCATTTATGGACAACACTGATGTATTCAAAGACATAGAGATAAATGAGGACACACATGAGTAGACTCTATAGGACAAAGCTAGTACAAGCAAAGGAAAACTCATCCCCAAGGGTTTGGTATCATTGGAAAATTTGTATAACTTGCATAACCATTTCTAGGGATCTATGAATTTTAAGACCCATAGCTCTAAATTTTCGCCTGAGCAAATCAATCTGGGAACAGAAAAAGATTCGAAGTATGTGAATCTTGGTACTTCTTGTACACCATAAGAGAGGTAAGCTTTCATCCACCTATTCAAGTTGTAACATGATGTATTCACGTGGACATACAATGATCTCAATACATATGACACGTGAATAATCGAGCATGTGATACCAATCGAGGAAGGGGCCAAGCCTTTTCAAAAAAAATTAAGGAAATTTCATCCAACACTTATGGAATTCATATAGAAGGAATTAAGAAAATTGTTGGATGCTCAGATCATTTACAAGGTGAGGCATTTGACGTGGGTGTCTAACTTATTCCCTGTAAGGAATAAGTATGGGAAAATACGCTTGTGTGTAGATTTTCACAATCTCAACTATGCGTCAGACAAGGAAAATTAACTAGTGCCATCCATGGAACACATATTGAAAACAATATCTAGGGCATAAATTTTTTCTTTGTTAGATGGCTTCTCAGGCTACAACCAGGTTCTACTAGCAAAGCCTGACAAGCTAAAGACTACATTTCGTACCAAGTGGGGTATATTCATGTTTCACTGAATGTCATTTGGGCTAGTTAATGCAAGTGCAATGTTTCAATGTGAAATGGACATTTCCTTTCATACGCTTATAGGACATAGCATAGTGGTCTACCTCAATGATGTAACAATGTTTTCAAGGCAGTGGTCAAACTTCCTGTGCCACCTCAAGAAAATTTTTGAGTGATACCAAAAATCTGGGATATCCTTGAATCCCAAGAAGAGTATATTCACAGTGTCCAAGGGTAACCTGCTTGGACACATTATTGTTAGAAGTGGGATCAGAGTAGATCTAGACCAGGTTCATACCATCACGTAGGTTCCCCACCCAGTGAACAAGAAATCTATGAAGTCTTTATTGGGGAAGATCAACTTCCTCATAAAGTTCATGTCCGACTATGATCATATCTTCAAATCCATACAAGAGATGATAAAGAAGGACACAATCTATAAATGGGATAAAAGGGGGAAATATGCATTCGCCCGTATTAAGAAAGAAATAGCAGAAGCACCAATGTTCTATATCCAAGACTTTAGAAAAGACTTCCTTCTCTACACTTTTGCTGCCGACACTTCTCTTGCTAATGTGCTCACTCAAAAGGAGGAGTTGAACAATGAATGACCTATCTCCTTCATGAGCGCGAGCTTGCAAGGACCAAAGCTCAACTACCCCACTGTGGAAAAGCAAGATTATGTGGTAGACAAGGCGGTGAAGCACTTTAGACCCTAATTGTTAAAAAATCATTGTATTATCTTTGTCCCACACCCAAAAGTTATATCACTGCTTGTTTAGCAAGAGCTGGGTGAGAGAAGGGCAAACTAGATGATCGAATTACAAGAATACAATATTGACATCAAACTAGTTCACACCATCAAGGGTCATGGTATTTGTAAGTTAGAAACAAAATTAGTCAATGCACAAGAGGAAGAAGAAGACGTCACAAGTTAGGAGCAAGAAATTAAAATGTACATTGTTGAGCGAGCCTCTCCCACTTTAGATGGAAAATCTTGGTACACAGATGTGTGCTGGTACCTTGAGCATGGCACCGTGCCCTCTAATTTTTATATGCAGTAGAAGAGGGAACTCTGACTCAAAGCATTTTCATATCATCTAGTGCATCGGGTGCTATATAGAAAGTACCACAATGGTGTATTTCTCAGGTTCCTGGAGGCATAGGATTCAGATAAGGTTCTATGTGATCTCCACAACAGACTAGCCAGGGGACACTTCAAGGGAAACACCACAACACAGAAGGTCATGTGGGCCAGTTTCTACTAGCCTAAATTATTCAAGGATTCTCATGTTTATGCCTGCAAGTGTCCGGTCTATCAAAGGTGCACCTACAGAAATAGAATTCAACAGCCCCATTGTAAACCATTGTAGTGGAAGAACCTTTTCAACGGTGGGAATTGGATATCATTGGGGAAATGTTCCCTCATTCATCGAAGAAACACCACTGTATTTTGACTGCTACACATTATTTTACGTGGTGGACAAAGGTAGTTCTACTAAAATAAGTGAATGATGAGGAGGTCATCATTTTTTTGCAGTAGAAAATCATTTATAGGTTCAATGTTCATACGCCACTTGTTTTTGATAATGAAACATACTTTTTTTCATTAAATCTTTATGATTTTTCATTAGAAAATGGTATTGTCTTGAAAATTTTGCTAACTATTATCCATAGGGGAATAGTCTTGCTGAATCCACTAATAAGAACCTCATTTGTATCATCAAAAAGACAATATTCTTTGAATAGTGAAGCTGTAACTTTTCTTTAGTGAATGTTTTATGGGCTAACCAAGTCACACCTAAACCTTCCCTGAATACCTCTTGTTAATTCCTGGTGTATGGAAAGGAAGCCATCCTCCCACCCAACATATACTTTCTTGCTCTCCAATTGTCCCAAGAATCCCATAGAAAGTAATGTCTCTTAGTTCAGTGTAGGATAGACACGTTGTAGAAGCTACAAGAAGAAAGGCTGAAAACAAAAGAAAATTGTTGACTTCATTAGAACCGTATTAAGAGATGGTTTGACATAAAATTTTCTTGGAAGGCTAGCTTCAGTGTGGGTGACTTAGTCTTGAAGTGGGACAAAGCCCATGAGGACAAAGGCAAGCACACTAAGTTTCAATCCCTGTGGATTGGTCCTTACAAAGTCCATGAAAAGCTTGGTCAATACACGTATCATCTTCAATCACATGACGGGAAGATTGAATCTCTCCCTATCAATGGACAAGACTTAAAATATTATTTTCAATGAAAATTTGGGGTTGTGCCGCACACGATGTACATAGGCTTTTGATGTTTGTTGTTATGTTTTCTTTGGTTTTCTATTTTTTTTCTCATGTAAATAAGTGTTTTTACTTACTTCATTGCAGCTTCCAAGTGTGTGTATGGCTGAAGTTCAAAGAGTCTTGTGACGCTGCAACCCTTGGCCAATCCTATGTCTGTCTTCCTTGTATTGGTTGTACCTTTTGGTCAATGAATTTTTGACCGAAAATATGATCTCTCTGTAAGGAGAGTTTTGGTCCAACCATGAACTTGTGTCCAGACTGGGGACCTCATGCCTATACTCAGTTTTATGCTTTGTTGTTTTCAAGATTATCCAACTAGTAGAAATGGAGAAGGGGAAAATATAAATGAGGAAACCTAAATCAGAGGTCTTTATATGCTTCTTTGAAGGAACAACCTATCCTTCTCTCAATAAGTCTGGATCCCTCTTCCACCCCAAAATAAATAAGTTTCAATGCAAAATTCTCTTTAAATAAGTAGATAAAGGTGGAAGAAGAGAAAGGCTTCCTGCGCGGAGAGGTCAAGCAGGAAACTCCACTAGGGTATTGTCTAGGCTCACTAGAAGTGGAGAAATGCTTGTGTTCCTTCATGACTCTACCAGGGTACCTTCCAGGTCTATTGGTAGCGGAGCAACACCAAAGATGAAAACTATACTTTGAAAAATCTAAAGCTCATGAGCTAAACTACCCTTCCAAATTCTAAACACTATGATATGGTTGAATCTTGTGTTGTGTTCAATAGAGAAGGTACAAAGGAGACCATGTCTACCTGTGGGGTAATCGGTGAAGCCAAAGTAATCTACATGATGAATCAATACTCCCTGAAGGACAAAGGCCATGCACTAAAGAATGAATGAAGACAGAGAAGCTAGAATTCAACCAGTATGCCGCCAAGTGTTGTAGTGGCTATGACACCCTCCAAAATTTTGGCTTGCACTCAAATTTTGGACCCTTCCTTGGTCTTTCCCTTTATTGTTTCAAACACTTGAGCTCATTTCATGAGATTTCATAGAGTATTTTTACCCCTTTTACTTGTTTTATCAACTATCGTCTTTTGGCATGTTTGATTATTTTTCCATGCTCGTGGACCTTTTTTGGTGGTTTCAAATGTTGGTATTTGTGTATTCAAGTGGTCCTAGCCATGTAAAAATCCGTTGCACTCATACAAAAATTTTTAAGCATTCTCGCACAAGTGTCATCATGGTTGTCCTAAAGTCTATCTCAAGTGTTGCACTTGTCACTTGTTGTTCTATGATAGTCACAGAGAGGGTAATGCTTTCTCTTGTTTTCTGAAGGTTAATGTTTTCATGTCATCAAAGTATGCTAAGTGTGCTATCACAAGTTAAATTTCTTCACAAGTTAACCTTTTCCCACACTTAGCCATTTCTCCGAAAAATCCTCCAGACTGGGCAACTCAGTTTCACCGGACCCCGAATGAACTGTGCACTGCATAGTCTTATCCCTTAGTGATGCAACCTTACTTCCTGGAACTACATAGTGCATGGTCACTGTTCCCCCACGGAAGTTGCACTACACAATTCCAGAGCTAAGTAGCCTCCCTTCATCCCTAGAATTGCATAGTAACTCCTACCAACCTGACCTAAACTTCACATTTTGCAAGATCAATCCTCAAGCTTCCCCCCTTGCCTACTAGAACCCTGTAATGCATAGATAACCTAACCTGCCTTTCCTCCCAAAACTGCACAGTAGTGTCCCACAGTGGCCTCCCTCAACAGGAGCTCACTGACCTCATGAACTATGCATATCTATCTTCCAGGTCCCTTTATTGCCCAGTCCTACCTGGCCCATGAAAACTACATAGACCTATCTCCAAGGGTCCCATTGTGCATCAACCACTGACTATCTCAATTTTATAATCCTGTCTCTAATGTCCCCTACGCAATTTTTCCCCTCAGTGAGTATTGTGCTCAGAAATTCCTTAGCCAAGCCTGAGTTACGCTCTAGGTAGTTTTAGTGACCAAACTCTCTTCCTATCACCTAGAAATGCACAATGTTCAGTTATTGGGCCCTCTTTCCTAGCCTGTCACATGTCTCAGGCCCAACCGATGGATAAAAATATATCATCTTAGACTAGGGATTTTTTCGATTGGTGTCATCCTATCACGAGTGAATTGTAGGAATAGGTACAATGTTAGATAATGGCGAGATGATAAAGAAGGAGAAGAAGGAGAGAACATGTTAGAAGACTCACTTGCAACTAGATGGGCAAAGGATCTTATCAAGAACAAGCAAATGGAACACATACATGCAACCACCTCTCAGGACCAAAGCTCATTGAACAACCCACATCATCAAGCTATGCGGAGGAGAAGAGAAAGCACATCCAAGAACACATCCATCACTCAGCAACAACAATGGCTTGACATTTCCACCTCAGAAAGTGAGTCCATGTCGACAATGTCAAGTGAAGTCATGTCATGAGCTGTCAAAGGCCACATCACTATTATGAGACATGTGTATTGTAAATCAAATGTAATGTAAAGTGTAAGCCCAATGGACACACATGAATATGAAGAGTAATGTTAGTTGAAAAGTCATAGGAAGTTGAATAGTCATGAGGGAAGTCAAAGAGTCACAAGGGTCAAGCATCACCCCTTGGGTTTATATACCCCCTCATTGTATGAGCAAAGGACTTTTCACATTGGCTCCTCCCGAAAAGAATAGAGAGTTTCAGTCAGTTCTTTGAGGAGCAAGGAGTGGATCCAATTTCCCACTACTGGGGCTAGTGATATATGATGTAAATATGTGCCTTGGAACTTTTTCTTAATAAAGAATCCTCTTCAGGCCAGCAAATTTCTGTGCATGACTTATGGATGTTTGTAATAATATTTTGTGAGCAATTTTATTTCATGTTTGCTTCCACATGTACTAATATAGTTGAAATATTTCGGTTATTTTAGTTCTTATCTTGTTGGGAATGTGTTGTAATGATTTCTATTGTTGTCTCATCCTTGTGGAATATTCTGCAGTATACTAGACAAATCTTTCCTTACTCATTGATTGTAATGATCATCACGTCCGCTGTGGACTACTCCATTGGATGGTAGACAAATTGATCTGAATATGGAACTACTTGTAAATGCTTTGCAAGGTATTCAATTCATTAAACATACATGTTTACGTGATGTACATGTCTTGCAGTTAAAAACAAATGAGTTTAACAGTTGTTTTTGACCCTTTAATGTGTAGTAGAATTAATTCATTTCTCTGTTTAACCTACTAAAACAGATTTTTTCAGAAGAATAACTCAACCAAGGATGCAAAAGAAGTTGATGAAGCAGTTCATCCCTCCTGGGCTACATTTACTAGTTCGAAGGCTCCCAAATGGGCATGTCCTTGATTTGATTAAAAAATAGAAATGATTGTACAACTGAATACAAGCCTTAACAGGCGAAATGGAATGTAAAAATGGATTCAGAACGCTCAAATCAGTTAGTAATGACTATTGGTTCTCATCCAATGGGTACCTGCAACCCTATACAACTCCCACAATGATGGGCCCTAGTGGCTCTTAGAACTTCCATGGAGCAAAAACACTTGCAAACAATCTCTGATTTCTCTCTAGCCTGTGCCAATGGCTTCAGAATCATCTGGTTAGTCAAAATAAAAGTAAAAAATCCATCTCAAAAGACCTTCCCTAGCCAAATTTATGGCTCATTTACTAAACTGCATGTTTTCCCCTGAAAAGACTCCAGTTAGCTAAAGTTAGAGGACTAGATAGGCCTGCCAAACATGGTGGGACAGCCAAAATTGGTGCCTTTGCCATAAACTCTGCCAAGTGTAACCATCAAGGTTGAGCTAACTGTGAGTGGTTCAATGCGCATGGGAATGTTAATGTAACTGGAAGTTACCCCTTGGATTCTGTGCTAGAACATTTGGTTAACAATTCATTAACTGTGTGTTAGCCCCGCACTTACGGAAATGTGACAATGTTGATTTTATAAAGTGGTGACCATTACAAAAAGCTGCGCGGTTTTAGAGTTAAGCCCCACGGTTTTGGGCATGTGGTTATATGAATAGGGGCCTGGCCCCCCTTTCGGCCCCACCCAAAACACGCTTAAGCTTCAAATAATTATTCTGTCGTAGCACTTTCAAGTTCCGTTGGTGTTATAGACATTTTTGGGCACTGCAACCCCAATCATACATGTCCATAAAACAAGGGCTCCTAAGTCCCTAAAAGTGTTGCTTCACACCCTAAAGGAACAAGGTCAGCTGATTACATCATCTCCCAGAAGTTCTCCATAGAAAACTGCTCAGAACTGGTCAAATCTAGACCATACAGACTGCCTAGTGCAGAGGGTGCGATGCATCTCACCTGCTCAGTGTAAAGGGTGCGATGCATACTGGAAAGCCCTTCTGTAGGGTGCGATGGGCGAGAGTAGACAAATGGCAGAGACAGTTTGCAAGGTGGATCGTCATGGAATCTTCCGGAAACTTCTCCTATGACACTTGCCTCTCTAAATTCGCCCAGGGATGAGTAAGAGATTATCAATCTCCAAGTGGAATCAAGAACTATCAGAGAGAGGACACTAATCCAAATCCCAGAAGATGACTCACCCCCCTACAATCATCTATATATGGATCCCTCATCCCAGAGATCCAGAGGTTGGAATTTTGTATCTTGTAAGGAAGTGATGTTGGTTTCTTGGTGGAATATCATAGTGTTGGGTGATCTAATCTTTTCATGAGGTGAAGAAGGGCTTTCATGCTGGGAGGATGACGTTGGGTCAGAACAATTGGTTGTAATCCTCTTTTCTATTCTTGATATTAATAAAGCTATTCACGTTTTCCTCCACATTCTTGTATGTTTGATGATATATGCATTTGTGTGGTCAATATATATCTGGTCCTATATTGTTTATGATTGTAGATCTCTGTTCCTCAATAGTATTATGCTGCTTTGATTCCACAGGCACTCTTTGAAGCTGGGTAGATGAAAGAAAAGCGGCAAGGATCTGTCAGAAGGGAGAGGAACCAAGCAAGGAACCAAGCACAACACTGAGGTTGGTGTTCCTTGTTCCCCTCTTATCTACTTCTCATAAAGGAAAGAAAAAGTAGTTTTTAGTTTGTTTGTTTCTAAGATAGCTACCAGTCTTAGTGGGACTAGCAGCTCCGAGTGGACACTAGATTTCCCGATAAAAAAATGGTGACCACAGTGGGAGCGAATAGATTTTTTGCTTATCTATATTTGTTTACTTTATAAACTTACAAATGGAGCCTGAAGTTAAGCCAGCCAGCCTTCGAACTGCATTTGCGATGCAAGTGCAAAGTAGATCAATGTTGCTTCAGTCTATCTCTGGGTTTTGTTTATAAACTGAACAATTCATTTGAAAACATCCTAATTTCCCTAGTGGTGGCTCTAGTAACCTCATTAGATCAACCCTTATGATTTCTATTTACTGACTATCATTAGCTCGGCCTAAATCCCTGAACTAAGCTACAAACTATGACCAAGAACCAAGTTGAAGTCTCATCCCTGGATCATCGCACTTTCTCCTCTTGGGAATCTGGATGCATCGGACCTCCCATGTGTAGTAGGTGCGCTGCATCGCACTTTCCTTGTGTTGTAGGTGCGCTGATCAGATAAGACCTCTTCTACTCTCAAATTTTGGTTTCTGTGTTCACTCTCTTCAGCTTTATTCAGGGGTTTTGCTGTCTGTGATCTGAATACCACTGTGGAAACTCCCTTCCTTTGCATGATTCTGTCTCCATAGTACAAAGAATTGTGAATTTTTTTATGTATTGTGCGCCACTTACAATTCTCTTTTACAAAAATTAGCATAATCAAACCATCGTCTTTTGATTTGGAAGTGTCGCAAGTGTCGTTTTCAGTCAAAGAAAAGAATTATATTGTTCTTGATGGTCGATTATACAGTTAATCTTGTATTTGATTTGAATTAGTAGTTTTTCAAGTGTCGAAAGCAATTTTCAATTCAAAGTCGCAAAGTGTCGTCATTATATTCCTTTCATTTTTGAAGAGAAATTTGTTAGTACTGTCGCTTTGAAAAGATAATTTAGATTTGTACTTAGCATTCTTCTTGTCATTCACACATTAAGAAAGTTGAAAACAAATACATGCATGTGCATTTTCATTTAAACTACTTGTTGGTTTGATTTAGGACAGTGCATCTAGTGTGTGCTCTCTGCTCTATGTTGAAAGAATATCATCTCTCTTTCTT
Organism: Pinus tabuliformis; assembly: GCA_031772625.1. Classification (NCBI taxonomy): domain Eukaryota; kingdom Viridiplantae; phylum Streptophyta; class Pinopsida; order Pinales; family Pinaceae; genus Pinus; species Pinus tabuliformis. The sequence continues at coordinate 1,692,158,808 of CM062820.1, read as the reverse complement.
TAGTAGCTAGGATTTTCATTGCAAAAAGAATATTAAACAATTGTTTATCATCTTAGATTGCATTTTAGGAATTGTATATCTACATCACGCGGTGAACCTCAAAGGAAAATTTCTTAAGAAAGATCAACTGTAAAATAAATTCAATGAACATAAAAACGCTTTGGAATCTAACGCACAACATCTAGAAGTCTAGGCTAGAGATGTATTCCGGTGTCGTAAAGCCTGGTAACTATCGCTTTCATTGTTGGTTGGGTGATTCCTCCTCTTTGAGACGACAAGTGCCAGTACAGACTTGTGCTCCCACGTACCATCGAGTATATATTGGGAGACCACAATAGGCTATATCCTTTATCCATAGGAAGTTGTGTCTACAGCCCCATCGATCGCAATGCACTGAACACAACATTCGAGAAGATTGACTGCCGTATCGTAAAAAGTATTCTGCAGTTTTGCGATTGGTCTGGTAATCCCTCTGTCTATATTTCTAGAGTAGTCTCTTTCGTTCCTTTTTAGACTCCTTAAATGAAAATGTCCATCTGAGCACTTGTCACTTCAGGCTCATTAAAAATCGAAGGCGACTAGAGTCATATTTTGTTTTTTCTCGACTCTTAAAAATTGAAAAAACAAGTTGTGTCAAAGCGTCTAAAATTCATTTAATTAGGAATCATTTTCCCCCTCTATTTTTAGTTGATCGAGTAATCCGAAATCGTGGAAGAAAGTCAATAAAAACCCCATCGTTCATAGATACTTACGAGTCAACCATATTTGTCTCCAGAAACAAAACTATTCCGGACAAAGCGAACTCATTTAACCGGTTCAAAGTCCCCTGGTCTGGTTGGAACAAGTGTTCTGACACCCTCAGAGACTCCGGTTACTCCAAACATTTCTGGTATCCCTGCCTCTACAGAAGAAGTTCCGCAGCCACTAGAGGATAGTAGAACTGATCCTAGTGTGAAGGTAAACACTTCTATTCCTGAACCAGCTCCATCTGTAGCTGATTCGGAAGGTGTTATTCCCCAAACATCTGTCGCTGTAGAATCTATACCTTCTTCGGCACCAGAAATATTTTACGGACCTGACGGTCTACCTCTTCCACCTGGATTGATTGCTATAGAAGAGATTGTGGAGGATCCCCCATCTAGTACTCCATCACATTTTGGAGTTGGGATCACCCTATATCCTTCTTCGTCAGAAATTAGTCTACCGTTATCGGAAGTTCCTGTAGAATCGCTAGGAAATCTTTTGGATAGACTAGATATGTCTGAACAACCGTTGACATCTAGGGCTGTGTCATCTGACGCAGTAGCGGCAGAACTTCCTGCTGTCACTCCAACAATGTTCACCAGCATACCGTCTGTCGCAACTAGCTCTCAAGCACTATGTGGGATTCATCCAGGGACTGTTTCGACAGTATGGTCTATTCCCGTTTGTTCATCCAGAATAATATCTGGAATCTCTTATGTTGAGATTCAGCAAATTGATCCTTTTCAATGTCAATTTGGGTAGTCTAGTCCTCAAAGGCAGATCATTCCTTTAAGCACTGGATTACTGTCGTATGGGGGGCAATATACCCTTTCATTGTCTCCTACGGTAGAACAAATATACGAGAGTTCACAACAGAATTCAGGTTATGCTGGAATTACATCTAGCGGTTGGGTGCCAATACTGCCTCAACAACCAAGAGTTGTATACTCAATGCAACAAATTCTGCCTATGTCAAATATCCCCACTACACCGGCTATTGTGACGGTGTCACAAGTACAAGAGTTGCCTGTTTTATGCCAACCTCAAGTCTCTCAGGTCACAAGTCAACAGCCTCTTGTCTCTATGACGCCACCACAATCATTGATTAGTGGCTCCTTAACTAGAGTGACCCAGGCTCAAATGAGTAACATTACCGCTCATCTTGGTCAAACAACTAGTATTGGACAACAGCAAATGGTTTCACAACCATGGTTGGTGCAATATCAACAACCGTAATTCCAACAATTTACCAAGGATCTGAGCACCAAATCTTTGCAAGTAATGGGCAACCGTATATTCAAAATGGTCAACATCAACCATTTCATAATGGTTATGCCCATCAAGCTTACCAATGTTATCAGCATCAAATGCACTATGCTGGTATGCAAAGACCCACTGCTCAGTGTTGTGGGGGAAAGTATCCAACTCGGAATGACCCTAACCCACTCTAAGGGTGACAGTTCCTTAGCAACAGCTGAAAGCAAAGCTATCTAAAGTTTCTTCTTTATGACATGCAAGAGATAGAAGGAAGAGATCAACTTACCGATGTCTTGCGCAAATGGTCGATCCAATCTCCTTCGTTTGCCGCTTGCTCCCAGATCCAAGTCTTTTCACGGGCCCAGCTACACGAGATCCTGCAAATAAGACAAGAAAAGGAAACTACAAGAGGCATGCATTCATAATCGATTCAAGGATTAGCATAAATCAAAGACGCAAGTAAGACAATACACCATTGAAACACATGCGAATAGAAGAACCTCAAATGCTTTATTAATATATGGAAGTAAGGTTCAGGCGGTGATACAACCATGAGAGGTCCAATCCAGCATCACCTTCCCGACGGAGAGAAATCTCTTCTTCACCTCCCTCAAGCAATCACCCAATGCTCACAACTGTAAACCAACAGCAATTCTTTGCACAAAATTCCGGCTTTTAGATCCCATGGGATGAGATCCTTATATAGAGTTTTGGAGTGAAGATAAGTCAGCTTGATGTGTGACTTGTTGTCCTCTTCAACTCCAGTTGTTCTTCAGTTCTTCATTCGGAGTTTCTGTCTTCCACTTGGAGTCTCAGAAGCTCTTAACTCATCATTAGGCGAATCTTATCATCAAGTGTCTTTTTAGAAGCTTCCTGGGCACTGGCACTTTGAGAAAAAGATTCCTCCACATGTCCAAGTACGCCCAACGCAGGTAGCCTTTGTTCTACTTGCTATGCAACGCAGGTAGCCTTTGTTGTACCTGCTATGCAGCGCAGATGCCTAGTGGAGCAGCTGTAATGATCCAAAACTGACCTGTTTTTGAGTGTTTTTCAGTGGAGAACTGATTTGCAGTGCTGTGGTTTGCTGACCTTGTTCCTCTAAGGGTAAGAACAACATGTTTAGGGACTTTGGATCCCTTAGATTATTGACATTTCATGCTCTATGCTGTAAGGCACAAAAATGTCTATAACAGTTGCCCCCTAAAGTATGAGGTCGTTTATCGGGTCAAATGCTTTATTAGGAGGATCCGAAGTTCATTCAATCGTCGGGAGGTGACCTGTAACAAAATACAATACAATACATTATCTTTTCATACTTTCTTTTCATGATCTAGCTGAGGCGGGCATTTCCCATGCTCAGCTTTATAAATACATTTGCTGTACATAAACAGACGATCGTCTGATAATAGACTGATAATTCTCTGCTTTCAATTATCATCCTTTCAGTAGGATGATCATCTGCTGCACATGTCTATGTTTTTATCTCCTGAATATATATCGCAGCCCGGATGGATGAAACTAGATCCGGGGTCTTCAAACTTGTCCGATCTTCACTCTAGTACAAGTCGATCCATGTGAGAATTTCTTGAAGTCGAACATGGAAAGACATCGCTTGATTACCAGTCAATAACGTAAACTGTTAACAAGCGCGAGAGGAATCACCGATAATGATGATGACCCTCAAGGTACTGCAGCACAATTCACGTGGTGTGAATATAGGATCTGACGTCGAACACCACGCAAAGTCTCCTGGTCGAAGGTCATTAATGTATACCTATCGTCGGGAGTGAGAAACTTGCCATTGAGGCATGCAAGCTTCAAAGTACTGAGGGGGTGTTCCTAGATCAACTTCTTGGATAGTGAGCTGATGTCGACAAGAAGTGATCCGTCAAAGGAGGGCCTTAATGAATCCCACATCAGTGACACGGAACGGAGCTAGTGATGATGGTGAAAACGATCTGTGAAATATGATTCAGGGTGGCGGTCATGGAAGGATGAAAGATGATGTACGGTAGTGGATGGGACCCGGTTGACACTTTCTGAATGACATCTCTTGAACATATAACGACACTGATGTGATGGATCGGTAGCATTACCCCATGTATGGATGGTATGGCGAGACCATGGTGAAGGGACCGGTGAATGATAATAACCCAACCCGATATTTACGGAGGCAAAAGTGTCATGTTCAAGAGCGACTTGCTACCATTAAGCTTTGAGGTTCTTCCCAATTTTTCCCCAGTCATTTCTAACCAGTACCTCTTTATTTTTGTCAAGCTTGAGGAGGATAACATATGCTTGTTCTATAACCTACCCTTCGGGCAAGCCCATCGCTATGTTTTAACGAGCCTAGCGATAGGGAAACTCGTTCTCGTTTATAGACAAGTTTGTCGCTATCTAATATTTTTAACGAGCCCAGCGACAAAGACAACTCGGTCCTTTTCATTTTTAGAGAGTCTGAAAAATGGTACATAAATTGGACTCCAGGGGTCCTTTTTCGTCATCTAATCCCTTAAGTCCGAAAAAGTATAAAACAATATAGAAGGGATGAATGTTCGATATCTTTATCGAGCCGAACTAGACAAGCGCTCGATCCTTTTGTGCAATAATCCCTCAGGTCCAAAAAGATTAAAATCTAGAGGAGGGATAGCTCTTCTGGTCCTTTTAACGAGCTGGAAGGCCAAAAGTCGGCAAACTTTTCATTTTTTTACGAGTCAGTGAAAAGAGCTCAAAGGAGACTCGTCTTTTGAGGAACGAGTGATAAACAGGGATAGCAGCAGATTCCAGGTACAGGTTGGAATTTTCCAATAACGGCAATATTACAAGGATGGCTAGGTGGGATCACTCTTCGCAGCTGTTCCTCAAAATAGGTAAACAATCAAGTGGATGTGAATGATCGGCCAAATGAAAAGTGGAGGTGACGGTGTACAAACACGACCAAGGCTTTTACGGCTGATGAATTTACGGTCTCAAATGGTTATTTACCGGTTCATTTTTTCTGAATGAGCTTGAACTCTGGGGGAAAGCCTGCTCACAAGCTTATGTTTATTTTTTTAACGAGCATGAATTTCCGCATTAAAACTGCTCGGTTCTTGCGTTTATTTTTTAACGAGCATGAACTTTTCCAAAACTGCTCGTTCTTTTGCATGCCCCTAGCATCATAATAACGCATGTCAAAGGAGGGTGCCCCCCAAGCTTCATTGCATTCAACTTGGTGGTTGGAATGAAGGTTTACCTTTGAATTTTGAAAAGGGGATTTGTTTCATTTTTTAATGAGGTTGACATAGTAAAAGAACTATCCTCGTGACTCCTTGTTTCATTTTTTAACGAGGTTGACATGAGATAAGAACCGTCCTCGGGGCCCACTATATTTACAGTATTTCCATTAGGGCGATGATCCATGCTGACAAAATATTCAGGAATCTTCCGAATCCGTTGGATATAGAAGATTTCATATTGTAGGTTTCCACTGTGGCTACTTCCGCCAGATTACCCGCCGACGGTAGGGCAAAAGTACCCATTAAGGCAGGGTCTTTTAGGAGACCTACTCCAATATTTTGGAGCGATTGATTACTTTCATGGATCATTGTGCTGCTTCCCGTAACTTGAGAACTGTTGGGGAGAAATGTTTGTTGGTCGACGATTGTAATTTTTCCTTGAAAAGGAAATACAATCCTCCTGAGGTAGGTCGACACAACTGCAGCCATGGCATATATCCAAGGCCTTCCCAGTAGGATGTTGTAATCAAGGTTTCCGTCGATTACTTCAACATCAATTCCTACTATTTTGCCCCCCAGTTCAACTTGCAAGTTACTTAAAATCCCGTATGGAGTGTATGATCGTCCATCAAATGCTTTTAACGTAGTTGATGATTTCGACAAGGGTGGTGAGCCTAAATTTTTCCAGCAACTCATCGACATAAGACATGTAGATGCCCCCTCATCAATAATTGTTCGATGAATAGTTTTGTTGAGGGCTTTCACTTGAATAAGGAAAGCTAGTTGAGCTGGTATCTGAGGGTCATATCCTTTATGATCAAAGGCCAGAAGATTGGAATCCATTGGGCCAATCCCACCTATGGCTGATAATAAAGCTTGCTCTTGGGAGGTGCAATTTTGCGCTACCTCAAGTGTCGACATAGCGGACGACGATTGGGCCAGGTCCTCTATTATATTATAATCCTGTGTTATTCTTTCATGAGGATTAAATGTCGATTTGTGTACTACTCCCTTTGGCGACTTTATCATTGGTTTAGGAATGACGGGTGGCACAACTTTGGTCGAAGTTGTTGTTGAACTACTAGGTTGTTTATTTGCCTTGTTGTTCAACTGCTTTGGATTCCTGTAATCTTTATTCCTTGTCAAAGCATTATTTTGCTGTTTCGAGGTGGACAACATAAGCACTTGGGATCGGGAAGCATTTTGATTAGCAACCAGATTTTGTCTTGGATTAGGAAACAGATCAGTCAATACTGCTGGGGTTTTTGAACTCTTGAAGAGTTTCTTAACTTCAGCTATATGTGGACAATCTTTCGTCCAATGATCCTCATCGCATATATGACACCCTGTCGGGGGTTTCCCTTTCCTTTTCTTTTTCTTCTTGCCCCCTGGTTGCTTCAGTTGTTTGCCCTTGTCGGTCGACATGGCATTTACTTCTGAGGCAAGAAGTTCCTCATTTGCATTTTGACTAGAAATTTTGCGTTTGCTAGTCACGCCATTACTGGCGTGAGAGTCAGTATTCGATTTAGGAGGGGGAGGAATTGAAAATTCAGGTCTAGGGGCATCAGGTATTTTGTCGTAGAGCGTGCCAGACTGAGTATATACTAAGTCTAAATATTGAGCGCGAGCAATGACTTGCTCCTCTGTTACGACTCCTCCCTTGGCCACATCTTCCGTTATAGCCGGAAGTAACGACTTTATAAACCATTCAGCTAACAGCTGATCGGGAACGTAAGTTTTCACCATCCTACGACGACGTCGCCACTCATGTATATGATCAGATATGTGAGTGGCCGTTGTCTGTTTGAAGTTGGTAAGGAGTTCTGTTCCCGTTTCATACCTTATCAGTAATTGAAAATGGGTTAAGAAAGTCGTGGCTAAGGAGCTGAAATTGTCGAAAGAAGCTCTTGGCAATTCAATGTACCATTTAGCCGCTGGACCTGTCAATCTCCTCTGGAAGAGGCGAAGTCTTATCGAATCATCGTTTAGAGTGTTCGATGAACACCACAGATGAAAAGTCATGACGTGATTCGACGGGTCTTCACCTGGATTTCCATTGAATTTAGGAATGTCCGATGGAAGTTTATGCGGAATCGCTGGCCACCAAGGGGCATAAGCAATTGGATCATTTGTCAGCCGGTTTAGATCAGGAAATTCTAGAGTTGCTACAAAGGGCAACTGTTGGTTCAGGTTAGGCGAAGCATATCCAGGATAAGATGGTATCGCCTGAGCAATGGGTCTTTGCAGACCAGCATAGTGCTGACAACTTTGACAAAGTTGATGGGCATAACCATTATAGCATGGTTGCCCATTACTTACAAAGACTTGTTGCTCAGGTCCTTGATATGATTGCTGGAATGGCGGTTGTTGAGATTGAACCAGCTTTGGTTGTTGGACCATTTGCTGTTGACCAATACTGGATGATTGACCAAGATGAGGAGTCACAGTACTTGTTCGAGCCTGAGTCGCTCCAGATAAGGAGGCACTACCCTGAGATTGTGATTGAGCCGCCGAGACAAGAGGTTGTTGTATTACAACAGGTAGCGCTTGTACTTGCGACGCATTCGCCGTAGCAGGTGTGGTGGGAATATTCGACACAGGGTGTACTAGTTGCATTGAATATGCAACTCCTGATTGTTGAGGCAGTATTGGTACCCAACCGCTAGATGTGATTCCAGTTTGACCTGAACCTTGTTGTAAACTCCCATATGGTTGTTCTCCGGGAGGGAACAGTGAAAGAGCATACTTCCCTCCATATGGTGGAAATCCAGTACTTAAAGGGTAAATTGGCCTTTGAAGACACATTGGATCAATTTGTTGAGTTTCAACATTAGAAATACCAGATGATAATCCGGATGAAGAAATAGGAACTAACCACATCGTTGTCCCTGATGGGACTCCGGCTTGTTGTTGACAATTTGCCGGGACAGATGGTATACCAGCGAACATCGTTGGAGTAGCAGCAGGAGGTTCTGCTGCTGCTGTGTCAGACGACACAGTCCTAGATGTCGACGGTTGTTCAGACATATCTAGTCTATCCAAAAGATTTCTTAGCGATTCTACAAGAACTTACGATGCCAAAAGACTAACTTCGAAGATCAACGCAGGAATAGGAGGTGATTATGTTCCGTTTAAAAATGAATTTTATATGACGACGCTTTTAGACACAACTTGCTTTTTCACTTTTTAAGAGTCGAGAAAAAGCTAAAGATGACTCTAGTCTCCTTCGATGTATTAACGAGCCCGAAGTGACAAATGCTCGGATGGACTTTTTCAGTTATAGAGTTTGAAAAAGGCCAAAAGAAACTACTCTGGAGTTCTAGGCAGAGGGTGTGCCAAACCTTTCGCGAAACCACAGAATACGTTTTACGGTACGAGTGGTCGATCTTCGTGAATGCTGTGTTCACTGCATCGCGATCAGTAGGGCGGCCGACACGGCTTCCTATGGATAAAGGCTTTGTTCCTATAGGGGTCCCCCAATATACGCGACGGTACGCGGGGGCACAAGTCCGTATTAGTGCTATCGTCCCTCAGGAGGAATCACCCACCTTCGTAGAGATCAACAGTCACTATGTTTAACGACGTCGGTTCACGTCTCTACCTAGACCTCTACTGTGTTTCGTTATGTTTCAAAGCGTTGTTAGATAAATTCAGTTCTTTTTAGGTTGATCTTGCTTAGCAGTTTGCCTTTACGGATTACCACGTGATGTATGATACAACTCCTAAATGCAGTCTAAGAATGATAAGCAAGCTTTTTCAATTCTTTCAACTTATGAAAACCTTAACTACTGAAGGAAAAGAAAGACATCATCTTTTCAAACAGATCTTAGAGCACACACTGATGCACTTTCCCTAAATCGACATGCAAACTGTCAAAATGCACATGCACAATGCAAGTATTTCTTTTCTTCTTCCTTAATGTTGATGTATTACAAAACGAAAGCTGTTGTATAATTTCGAATTCAATTTCAAGTGAAAGAAAACAAGTTTTTGTCCAACAATCAAAAGAACACCTTAAGATTCACTCGTTTCAACACAAGAAATACTGAAATTCGAACCATATAACGAAAGAAAATGCTCAAGTAGCTATGAACAACAATAAACTAACTCTTAGAATCACAACGACACTTTCTCACAGATCTAGATTCAAGAGGTCATAGCAAGACTAGTTCACTTTCGCTATGGGAAACTGTGAATGACAGCAAGAAATACAATAAGAACAATCACAGTTTCTTCATACAACTGAGGCAGAATGAAGGCAAAGAGAAGTGGTTTCAGCTGGGTATACAGGTTGACAACAGGCTGCAAAAACAATACTGAAAACTGGGCAACAGACAGTGGGGAATCCCAGTTGCACAAGGAAAAACTGGATCAGCGCAGGTGCTGCGCTGTCAATCTGAGATGCAGCGCAGGTAGCCCCTTCGGGACCTGCGTTGCAGTGCAGGTAGCCTTTGTGGCAGCTGCACTGATGAGACAAGTCACGTCTCTCTCAGATTCCGGGTCACAGTTTGCTCAAAAATGAGCGGTTTTTGGCCAAATCAGAGGCTGTCAGTCAAGTATACACTAGAGGATGATTAAAGGAAGATGAACACTATCACAAAGAGCTAAAAAGAGTCCTTGTGGATCTGCTCTTCAAATCATAAACAGGCCCAACACTGGGCTAGAGTAGCTGCCCTCTACTTTGCATTCGAAGGACTCGCATGCAGTTCGATTCGGTACTCTTTTGTTTAAGAAATGAATAGCAAGAAACACAAGCTACCAACAAGACACGCTCCCCAGCGGAGTCGCCAGTCTGTTGTGGGGGAAAGTATCCAACTCGGAATGACCCTAACCCACTCTAAGGGTGACAGTTCCTTAGCAACAGCTGAAAGCAAAGCTATCTAAAGTTTCTTCTTTATGACATGCAAGAGATAGAAGGAAGAGATCCACTTACCGATGTCTTGCGCAAATGGTCGATCCAATCTCCTTCGTTTGCCGCTTGCTCCCAGATCCAAGTCTTTTCACGGGCCCAGCTACACGAGATCCTGCAAATAAGACAAGAAAAGGAAACTACAAGATGCATGCATTCATAATCGATTCAAGGATTAGCATAAATCAAAGACGCAAGTAAGACAATACACCATTGAAACACATGCGAATAGAAGAACCTCAAATGCTTTATTAATATATGGAAGTAAGGTTCAGGCGGTGATACAACCATGAGAGTTCCAATCCAGCATCACCTTCCCGACGGAGAGAAATCTCTTCTTCACCTCCCTCAAGCAATCACCCAATGCTCACAACTGTAAACCAACAGCAATTCTTTGCACAAAATTCCAGCTTTTAGATCCCATGGGATGAGATCCTTATATAGAGTTTTGGAGTGAAGATAAGTCAGCTTGATGTGTGACTTGTTGTCCTCTTCAACTCCAGTTGTTCTTCAGTTCTTCATTCGGAGTTTCTGTCTTCCACTTGGAGTCTCAGAAGCTCTTAACTCATCATTAGGCGAATCTTATCATCAAGTGTCTTTTTAGAAGCTTCCTGGGCACTGGCACTTTGAGAAAAAGATTCCTCCACATGTCCAAGTACGCCCAACGTAGGTAGCCTTTGTTCTACTTGCTATGCAACGCAGGTAGCCTTTGTTGTACCTGCTATGCAGCGCAGATGCCTAGTGGAGCAGCTGCAATGATCCAAAACTGACCTGTTTTTGAGTGTTTTTCAGTGGAGAACTGATTTGCAGTGCTGTGGTTTGCTGACCTTGTTCCTCTAAGGGTAAGAAAAACATGTTTAGGGACTTTGGATCCCTTAGATTATTGACATTTCATGCTCTATGCTGTAAGGCACAAAAATGTCTATAACACTCAGGCAATCCCATCTTATCCTGGGTATGCTTCGCCGAACCTGAATCAAAAGTTGCCCTTCATGGAAACTTTAGAGTTACTAGATCTAAATCAGCTGAAAAATGATCCAATCACTTACGCCCCTTGGTGGCCAGCGATCCCTCATAATATTCCGTCATATATTCCTAAATTTAATGGAAATCTAGGTGAAGACCCCTCGAATCATGTGATGACCTTTCATCTGTGGTGTTCATCTAACACTCTAAATGCTGATTCGATTAGACTTCGCCTTTTTCAACGAACATTAACTGGTCCAGCAGCAAAATGGTATATCGAATTGCCTAGAGCTTCGTTTGATAACTTCAGTACCCTAGACACAACCTTTTTAACCCATTTTCAGTTACCCATAAGGTATGAAACGAGAACAGATCTTCTTACCAATTTCAAGCAAACGACGGCCACTCACACATCTGATCATATTCATGAGTGGCGACGTCGTCGTAGAATGGTAAAAACATATGTTCCTAATCAGTTGTTGGCTGAATGGTTTATTAAGTCATTTTTACCTTCTATTACAGAAGATGTGGCAAAGGGAGGAGTCGTCACTGAATAGCAAGTCATTGCTCGTGCGCAATATTTAGATTTGATCTATACTCAGTCTGGCATGCTCTACGATAAAATCCCTGATGCTCCTAGACCAGCATTTTCTGTTCCTCCCTCTCCTAAATCAAACAAAGACTCTCATGCTGGGGACGGCGTGATAGGAATGACTAGCATGAAAACTGTAAAGGCTAAGTCAAAGAAGGCCCGTACGGTTTTAGGTCAAAATGCAAATGAGGAACTTCTCGCCTCGGAATTAAATGCCGTATCGACTAACAAAGGAAAGGAAACCAAAAAACCAGGAGGCAAGAAGAAAAAGAAAGGGAGGAAGAAGAAACAGGAGGAGTCGTCCCCTGAAAAATCTTCTGCAAACCCTTCTAGAGATAGGAAACCAAATCGTCCATGCATTATAAGTGATGAGGATCATTGGACAAGAGAGTGTCCATATAAAGCTGGGCTTAGAAAATTCTTCAAGAATTCAAAAACCTCGGCGGTATTGACTGATTCGTTTCCAAATCCAGGAACAAATCTAGTTGCTAGCGACAATGCTTCCCTGTCCCAAGTGCTAAAGTTGTCGGTTTTGAAGCAGCAAAATGATGCTTTGATATCGACAAGGAATAAAGATTATAGGAATCCACAGCTGTCAGACAACAAGGCTAATGATCAACCTAGTAGTTCGACAACAACTTCAACCGAAGTTGTGCCACCCATCATTCCTGAACTAATGATAAAGCCACCAAAGGGAGTAGTAGACAAATCGACATTTAATCCTCGGGCCAGAGCAGCACAGCATTATAATATAGTGGAGGATCTGGCCCAATTTCCATCCGCTATGTCGACACTTGAGGCACTACAAAATTGCCCCTCCAAAAAGCAGGCTTTATTATCAGTGATAGGTGGGATTGACCCAACGGATTCCAATCTTGTGTCCTTTAATCACAAAGGATATGACCCTCAGTTACCAGCTCAACTAGCTTTCCTTATTCAAGTGAAAGCCCTCAACAAAACTGTTCATCGAAAAATTATTGATGAGGGGGCATCTACATGTATTATGTCGATGAATTGCTAGAAAACTTTAGGATCTCCACCCTTGTCGCGATCTTCGATGACATTAAAAGCATTTGATGGACGAACATACACCCCATATGGGATTTCAAGTAACTTTCAAGTCAAACTGGGGGGAAAAATAGTAGAAATTGATGTTGAAGTGATCGGCAGAAACCTTGATTACAACATCCTACTCGGAAGGCCCTAGATATATGCTATGGTTGCCGTTGTGTCGACTTACTTCAGGAAGATTGCATTTCCCTTCCAAGGAAATATTACTATCGTCAACCAACAAAAATTTCTCCCCAACAGTTCACAAGTTACGGGAAGCATTCCAATGATCCATGGAAGCCCTCATTCACTTCAAAATATCAAAGTAGGCCTACTAAAAGACCCTATATTAATGGGGACTTTTGCCCTACCACCTCCAATCAATCTGGCGGAAGTGGCAATGGTGGGAACCTGCAATATGATATCTTCTATTCAAAAGATGTCCGAAAATGATATTAACATGGATCATATGCAGGTATTGCCTCCAAGCCCAATAGAAATATTGTAGCAATCAATGTTTTCGGCATGGGAGGCAAACCCAAATCAATGCTCATCGAGCATTTGGATAGATAGGTCTAAGGAATATGGCACCCCTTCAGATCCTTGGTCACAAGTACATTCTACAGACAAAGGAATTGTTTAGTCAATGATGATTGATGGGGCACCATGGGAAGATTACCACCATCGTTCCCATCTTACGGATTACAAGGAAGACACTCCTAGTGACCTTCATCATCCCTCAGTTTTTTACTTTCTATCAAATACTGTAAACATGGTGGATTTCGAATGAAACTTGTCCAATATTGAGGAGACTATCACCATAAATATCTCGACCAAAACAGATGTTGTAGAGAATATTCATGTCAGAAAATCTTGTTCTCCTTCAGAACTGGAAATATATCACGCTCTTTTTCGTGAGTTCAGAGATGTATTTGCTTGGTTGTATGAATAAATGCCAGGCATTGACTCGAGCATAGTTTAACATGAAATTAAGATGTATCCAGATGTCAAACCGGTACAACAACAGCTACGATAGGTGCACCCCAAGAAAGCTGCTGCCATCAAGGCAGAAGTTGAAAAACTTCTCCATGCTGGTTTTATTTACCCGGTTCCTCTAACCGAGTGGGTATCGAATATTGTTCCTGTAATGAAAAAACAAGGAACGATTAGAGTGTGCATCAATTATAGGGATGTAAATCAAGCTTGTCCGAAAGAAAACTACCCTACACCCTTCATTGAATAGATAATTGATGAATGCGCCAGATGTCAAAACTTTTCATTCATGGATGGATTTTCTGGGTATAATCAGATAACTATCTTCCCACAGGACCAGTCAAAGGCCGCATTTTATTTGTCCGTGGGGCACATTTTCATATCGCAAGCTACCCTTTGGTTTAAAGAACGCAGGGGCAACATTTCAGAGGGCAATGAATTATGCCTTCCATGACATCAAAAACATCGTTCAACCATATCTCGATGATCTTCCGACTCATTTGTGAAAGCGGGCCGATCATCTGCAGCATTTGAGAGCGATATTTCTACGTTGTCGACACTACAAGATACGACTCAATCCACACAAATGTGTGTTCTATTTCTGTTATGGTTGTTTACTTGGCTTTGTGGTCTCAAAGTACGGGATTCATCTCGACCCATGTAAGGTTCAGGCAATCATTAATTTGCCTCCACCTTCAAATTTGCTTTAGATTTAGAAACTCCAAGGGAAAGAAAACTTTCTAACGAGGTTCATTCCAAATTACGCCGAACTTGCTAAAGGTTATACTCGTCTATTGAAAAAATAAGTACCCTTCATTTGGGATCAGGTCGCACAAGATTCCTTTGATGCTTTAAAGGAATCCCTAATAAAAGCATCATTAATGTACACTCCTGATTATCAGAAAGACTTTAACCTGTATCTAGCTACAACGGATACGACCATCACAATGGTTTTAGTTCAAGAAGACAATTGAATTAAACATCCTATACATTATTTGAGTAGAAACTTAAATGATACAAAAGTCAAGTACTCCTACATTGAAAATCTAGCTCTCGCAGCTGTTCAAGCGATACAAATATTTTGACATTATGTCCTCTTTCAAAAAACTACCATTTTATGAAATTGCAACCCGATGACTTATATATTTTCACGACAGTTACTGGGGGGAAAATATTCAAAATGGATAGAAATTTTGCAAGAGTTTGATCTGGAATTCAAAAAGTCCAAATCAAAGGAAGCACTGGTTTTCGTGGAGTTACTATGTGATCTCCCATCGTCGTCCAACGATGCAACATCAGAAGAAGCGATTGTGGACGAATCTTTGTTTTTGATATCTTCAAGCAATTTGTGGTATGGAGACATAATAATCTATCTCCAAACCCAAACATATAGGTCTAATACCTCGTGGGCAGAACAAGGACGAATTTGATACCAAGCAAAAGACTACATGATCGTCGATGACACGCTTTACCGTCGTGGTGTCGATACAGTTCTGCGGAGGTTCCTCACCCACGAGGAGGCCGAAAAAGTCCTGAATCACTGCCATTCAGGCGCGTGTGGGGGGCATCACTTTGGTTATGCTACGGCGAAAAATATTTTACGAGCAGGATACTTCTGGCCAACAATGTTCAAAGATTGCATAACCACAGTAATAAGTTGCCATGCCTGTCAAATCTTCGATCGAAAAACCAGAATACCACCTGCACCTCTGCAACCAGTAGTTGCTATTGGGCCATTTTCCAAATGGGGCATAGATTTCATGACACGTAACCCCACCTCGGCCGGGGGGCATGGGTATATCATAGTCGCAGTAGACTATGTTACCAAATGGGCCGAGGCGATGCCTACATTAAACAATATCGGCGAAACGACTGCCCTCTTCTTTTTCAATCATGTAGTCTCCAGATTCGGCATTCCACAGGCCATAGTCATAGATCATGGATCGTATTTTCGCAATCACATGATGGTTGAGTTGGCTGCCAAATTAGGGTTGTCCCACTACAGCTCTACTCCGTATTATCCGCAGGATAACGGACAAGTTGAGGCAATCAACAAGGTCCTAAAGCGGATGCTACAAAGGATGATTGGAGTCAATAAAAGGAGTTGGCACCTGATCCTGTACTCAGCCTTGTGGGCATACCATATATTTGTGAGGAATGCAACTGAATTTACACCCTTTCAGTTGGTGTATGGCCTAGAAGCAATCTTACCAATTCAGTGTGAAATCTCGTCTCTCAAACTCGCGATCGACCTTCTCCCTGGAACTTCAGAAGAGGAGGCTCATTTCTTGGAACTAATCCAATTGGATGAAACCCGTCGTGATGCCGCTTTGGCTAACGAAGCCCATAAGAAATGATTCAAGGCGTCGTTCGACAAGAATGTCAAACCCCGTGTCTTCTCAGAAGGTGACCTGGTCTTACTTTACGACCAAGAGCCCGGTAAATTGGGATCAGGCAAGTTCAAGTCTTTATGGATGGGCCCTTATATTGTTAAGCATGTATTAGCAAAAGGAGCCTACGAGTTAATGGATTATGATGGGATTCCACTAGCGCAACCCCGCAACAGGTTGTACCTTAAGCGTTACTATGCTTGACTCAAGATAGTAACCCCTATGCTTTTGTTACATTTTTGTTTTCGCTAAGGGTAATTGTTTTGGTTAAGTGATCCACTTTCAAATTTGTTGCAGATGTTGGACCTATTGGAATCATTTGTTGGATATGCCGACGGAGTGAGTCGTAGTTCGTGGAACCTATCTTCTGCGGCCTGGGCCATCTTCGATCCAAGCGACGAGTTAGTGAGTTTCAGAGGGGTATGTATTGGTCGGTCAACGAACAATATTGCTAAATACAACGCGTTGATAGAGCTCCTCTCTAATGCCATCACACGTGGCATATACCAACTCTTCGTTAGGCTAGACTCACAACTCGTCATCCTACAGCTCACTGGTATCTACTCCGTACAGAATCCAGCTATCTATCGCATGTTCCTAAGGGTCAAGATTTTGGAAAGGCAGTTTGATTCTATTCAATATTAGCATATTTCTAGAAACTTAAACACATTAACGGACTCATTGGCAAATTATGTGTTAGATAGACATTTGCAACATTTATAAAAGAAGCATTTCATCAATATTTGCATCAAGATCACGTAACTTAACCAAAATAAAGCTCCGAAAATCAAAAAAATATATATAATTGTTTATGGTTTATACATAATGTTTTGTAACCAAGAAAAAATCGGTCAAATGACCCAAAACTCAAAATTCTAGGGGGCACCCTAGTCTAATGATGCTGGTGATAACAAGTCACCGCCTGTGCAATCATGCGTAAAAGCCTAGTCCATCGACTCGGCATGCCAGTAGTATGTCGTTGTAACCTCAGAGGTAGCTCATCGGTCCTCACATCTGGAATACCAAGAGTGAGACCCTCGACCTGATCCTACAATGCTGAAAGAGTCTCGGCCACATCAAGGTCGTGAAGGATAGCCCTCCCCACAGCCTCTCCTGCTGGAACATTAGTTGGTGCTCTCAGACGTACTGCTGGCTGAACTGGTCCAATATCTGCATGAGCACATGAGTTTTGATTAGTCTTGATAGAAGAAAGCACGAGAACATTATAAAAAAAAATAAACAGAGATATGGTTAGGGAATTTACCGATAGGACCCCACTACTCACCAGCCGATAGCACCAAATCCAGGTCACCCTGGAAATCCATACCAGCATATGGACACTCGAAAAAAACCATCTCCTGACAGTTGAACCACTCGAAGAAGGTATCAGAGAAGGAAACCTAGGACTGACCAGCATGTCGGGCCATGAGGTCGACCCATCTCTGCATCCGTGGCTTAGTCGGTGGAGGTAAACTAAGTGAAATGTATTGCGCCTGCATCAGTGGGATCTTTTCCAAGGCGAAAGCAGTCAAAATAGAACCATAGCTAAAATTCTTAGATTTTCTGCTTTTTACCTTGTTCAGCGGTTCCTTCATCACAGGGAGTACTACGTCACACCAGTTGAACACCTTTGGTTTAAGGCATTCCAAGGCGTACTGCATATAGGACCTATTAGCCACGTGAAGAGCCGCACTACCAACCAGTCTAGCAAAAGTGAACAAAATGGTCCTCAAGGAATGGTCAGTGAAATCTTGGATGTTGATCTTGTTGTCCCTACTTGGCTGAGATCCCTCTCTGCAATACCGGCGAATATAATCTCTCACGGATTCGCCCCCATGGGGGGAACCTGATTATGAAAAAGGGGCACCATGCCTCGATAAACCGGTCAAAAAATAGATGTCCATGACAGTCAAGGGGATGGATTTGCCTCTGATCTGAAACACCTGGTTGGTAGGATCCCATGCATCGAGAAAATATTGCAACAAGTTGATTTGTTGCCTCATGCTAGATATGCGGAAAAAGTTGAGCAGGCCACAGTTCCGCACTGCAGTTACCGTACCCAGATCATGTAAAGCAACCATGTCATCTTCTTCATGCTCACGTTCTCGCCATGTAACAACCATTTTGCTCTGATGAATCTCTGCAAAAAAAGCAAGAGAAGATTCAAGGTCCTAATTTGGCAAAAAACAGGCAAAATTTCCATGAGAAAACAGTTTAAAAGTTTCCCTTCTCGCGCCCATCGTACCCTAGCAGTGTATTGAGTGGGATGCATACTGACTGGCCAATGTCCAGGCCAATATGCATCACACCTTTCGATATAGGAAGGGTGCGATGGAGCCAGGGCGAATTTTTCAAACCCCAGGGGCTCAGAAAAACAGGGAAACATGCTCAGAATTCAAAAAGGAAGGAATGCAACTGAAGAGCTCAGGTTTAGCTCCTACCTGGTCCAGACGATGCCAAGAATCGTCCACAGAATCTCCCAGAATCAGCTAGTGAAAATCAAGGGGGAAAGGCACCTCCAGAGCTCCAACAAACCAAAGTTCAAATGAAATGGTAAAATGAGGGGTAAAAACCACTTTTAAATTACTTTTCACGTAATTCGAGTAAAGTATTAGTGTTTTAACTCATTTTTCAAGCATGTATTGTTCATTTCTAATCAGTTTGATGAAGCAATTGAACAGGCAGTACAACCATCGAAGGAACAAAGTGGTTAGCGGTGAAATCAAATAATCAATGACCATTATCACAAGCAGTTTTTATGTGAAGTTCAAGCTCGTTAAAAATTAAACCTAAACAATGAGCAAATGTTTCCCCAGAGTTTAAGCTCATTAAAAAAGGAACCAATCTTTGGTAAATAACCATTATGAATGCATTATCATCAGCTCCTGAGCCTTGGTCATGTTCTCGTCATCACCTCCACTCTGTTTTAGCTGATCATACGCCTCCATTTGATTGTTTACCCTTTTGAGGAACAACAGCGAAGAGTGATCCTATTAGTCATCCTTGTGACACTATCGTGATTGGAAAATTCCAAACATTACCTGGAATCAGTTGCTACCTAAAATTATCACTCGTTCCTCAAAAGACGAGTCTCCTTTAAGCTCTTTTCTTCTGACTCATAAAATATGAAAAGATTGCCGAGCAGTTGGCCTCTCCAGCTCGTTAAAGCTACTGGGAGTGTTATCCCTCCTCTAGATTTTAATCTTTTTGGACCTGAGGGATTATTACACAAAAAGATTGTAGAAATTTTAAATAATATGACACTTATTCATAGAGATTATCCTGATTATACACTATTTTCGGAATGCTTGCATGATACATAACCTCCTCTACGTTGATCATCAATTTGCATAATCAAAACATTCGCATGCGCACATTGAAACACATCAATAACACAAATCAACACAGTATGTAACCGAGGAAAGCATACAACTGAAAACCCCCAACTAT
Source organism: Pinus tabuliformis (assembly GCA_031772625.1). Taxonomy (NCBI): domain Eukaryota; kingdom Viridiplantae; phylum Streptophyta; class Pinopsida; order Pinales; family Pinaceae; genus Pinus; species Pinus tabuliformis. Next base: position 1,692,139,239 of record CM062820.1, on the reverse strand, counting down.
CTGTATATTATAATGATAGAGAACATGTAACAATACATAGTACAATACTCCTCACAAGTACTCAGTACTATCTCCACCTGCTACACACAAACTAGCTCAGATCTGAATCAAGTCACAGGTTCAAATCTCCTCCGCTATCTGCCTGCCTCTACTGTGCAATCCAATGCAAGAATGGGAATCATCCAAGCTCATTTTCCTTGGCTTGTACCGTGCAATCCTCATTGGCAATCTCAATCACTGATTGTGCAAATCTCATGCATAGCTATAGTCAAAACTGATAGTAGTCTCCACCTCTAACACCTGTCTCCACTGAACTGTCCATGCACTGAGTTAACTGATGTATTCTTTAGTTGCTTTATGAGTTAATAATTAGTGAACTAATTAATAATTAATTCACATCACTCATCACTAGTGTATTCTGTAGTTAGACTAAATACAACTAGTTCAACCAAGTCAAACTGAACACAACTCCATCAACTCCTCAATCAACTCCACCAAACTCAATCACTTGAGTTCTAACCGAATTCCATCATGCAATAGCTCAACTGACCCATAAGAAAAGCGTATTTCCTTATGGCAGTTGCATGTGCCACATCCGTAGCTCGAACTGAAGTGCTCCAAGAGGATAAGATAATGTTTATAGTCCAAATATTATTAAGAGCTAATAATATTCGACTGTTCTATTTTTAGCCTGGCAGTCTAAAAATAGAATCCGCCCATATGTCTAAAAATAGAAGTCAATCTATTTTTACCAACATGACCAATCATCCACAAATAGCATCCTGCAACTCATAGATCATGATCCATATGTCTAAAAATAGACATAGTCTAAAAATAGACATAGTCTAAAAATAGACTTTGCGCCAAAAATAGCCTGCGGGCCCACTTAGTGAAGGCGACTCCTTTCGACTAAGCTCCATCATATTGTTGCATTTTCAACAAAGATCGAGCGCTTTTTTTGTTTGGCTCGTTAAAATTATCAAAAAATTCATCCCTTTCGTATTATTTTATACTTTTTCAGACTTAAGGGATTATATTACGAAAAAGGATTATTGGAGTTTCCTTTACGTCCCTTTCAGACTCTCTAAAATTGAAAAGGACCGAGTTACCTTTGTCGTTAAACTCGTTAAAACCAATAGTGACAAACTCGTCCATATAGACAAGAACGCGTTTCACTGTCACTAGGCTCGTTAAAATATAGCGACGGGTTTGCCCAAAGGGAAAATTATAGAACAAGCATATGTTGTCCTCCTCAAGCTTGATAAAAATAAAGAGGTACTGGTCAGCAATGACTGGGGAAAAATTGGGAAGAAAACTTGAAGAAACTTTATTGGTAGCAAGTCGCTCTTGAACATGAAACTTTCACTCCACGTCCGAGTCGGGTTAGGTTATTTTGTTCACCGGTCATATCATCATTGGTCCATCGCACCATCTATATTTGGGGTTAACGCTACCAATCCATGTCAGTGTCACCGGTATGTTCAAGAGAAGTCGCTCAGAGAATTCACGTGTGTCTCATCCGCTGCAATACATTCACGCTCCACTCTTTCATGACCACCACCCTGAACCCTGTATCATCAAATCGTTTTCACCTCCAAAATCATTTACTCTGTTCCGTGTCATAGATGTGGGATTCATTAAGGCCCTCCTACATTGGGTCGCTTCTTGTCGACATCAGCTCATTATCCAAGAAGTCGACTTAGGAACAACCCTTTTAGTACTTTGAAGCTTGCATGCCTCAATGGAAAGTTTCTCACTTCCGGCGACAGGTTTACATCAATGGCCTTCGACCGAAAGATTTTGTGTGGTGTTCGACGCCAAGTCCCTTTTTCACACCACGCGAATTGTATTGTAGTACCTTGAGGGTCATCATCATTATCGGTGATTCCTCTCGCGCTTGTTAACAACTTACATCATTGGCTGGTAATCAGGCGATGTCTTTCCATGTTCGACTCCAGAACATCTTTCACATGGATCGACTTGTACTTTGAGTGAAGATTGGACGATTTTGAAGACCCCGGATCTAGTTTCATCCATCTGGGCTGCGATATATTCAGGAAAATAAAGACATCAAATGTACATCATTGCTGCACAGATGATCATCTGAATCAAAGGATGATGGCTCTATAAGAATCAGTAGTCTACCACACAGACGGTTGTCTGTCTTATGTACATGAAAATGAATTTATAAAGCTGAGCATGGGAATCCCCGCCTTAGCTAGATCATGAAAAATATTATGAAGACAATGTATTGTATTGTATCTTATTACAAGTCGCCTTCCAGCTCAAAAAAACTTCGGATCCTCATGATAAAGCATTTCACCCGACATCAAAAGATTAACGACCTCATGCTTTAGGGGGAAACTGTTATAGAAATTTTTGGGCACTACAACCCCAATCATACATGTCCATAAACCAAGGGCTCCTAAGTCCCTAAAAGTGTTGCTTCACACCCTAAAGGAACAAGGTCAGCTGATTACATCATCTCCCATAAGTTCTCCACAGAAAACTGCTCAGAACTGGTCAAAGCTGGACCATATAGACTGCCCAGTGCAGAGGGTGCGATGCATCTCACCTGCTCAGTGTAAAGGGTGCGATGCATACTAGAAAGCCCTTCTGTAGGGTGCGATGGGTGAGAGTAGACAAATGGCAGAGACAGTTTGCAAGGTGGATCATCATGGAATCTTCCAGAAACTTCTCCTGTGACACTTGCCTCTCTGAATTCGCCCAGGGATGAGTAAGAGATCATCAATCTCCAAGTGGAATCAGAACTATTAGAGAGAGGAAACTAATCAAAATCCCAGAAACTGACCCACCCCCCTACAATCATCTATATATGGATCCCTCATCCCAGAGATCCAGAGGCTGGAAGTTTGTATCTTGTAAGGAAGTGCTATTGGTTTCTTGGTGGAATATCATAGTGTTAGGTGATCTAAGATTTTCATGAGGTGAAGAAGGGCTTTCATGCTGGGAGGATGACGCTGGGTTAGAAAAATTGGTTGTAATCCTCTTTTATATTCTTGATATTAATAAAGCTATTGAAGTTTTCCTCGACATTCTTGTATGTTTGATGATATATGCATTTGTGTGGTCAATATATATCTGGTCCTATATTGTTTATGATTGTAGATCTCTGTTCTTCGATAGTATTATGCTGCTTTGAAGCTGGGTAGACGAAGGAAAAGCAGCAAGGATCTGCCAGAAGGGAGAGGAACCAAGCACCAAGCGCAAGACTGAGGTTGGTGTTCTTTGTTCCCCTCTTATCTACTTCTCATAAAGGAAAGCGAAAGTAGTTTTTAGTTTGTTTGTTTCTAAGATAGCTACCAGTCTTAGTGGGACTAGCAGCTCCGAGTGGACACTAGATTTCCCGATAACAGCTGGTATGGTTCAATGGTAAGTCATTGCATTTGGAAATGGCAAGTCACAGGTTCGATCACCTGAATGCCAAAATGTTTTTTGAAATATGCCATATTGTTGCCATCACCCTGAGCCACGCAGAGGCCTCTGGGTCTACCACGTGGTAGCATACTATTGGCTGCCCAAAACAGAATATTTCTGGAATATTCTAGGAATATTCTCGGGAATTAAATATTCCTTGGAATATTCCCTAGAATATTCTATGGAATATTCTATTTTAAATTTTTTGAACAAAAATTGAAAATTTCAGTGTTATTGGGAAATTTTCTTTTTGGCATAACTTCTGCATATGGAGACCGTTTTTCGAACCGTTTATAGGACGAGCTCTATCTAGTCATTCAGGTTTGAACCAGTTCTGAGCACTTTCATTTTTGAGAATTTTACGACACTTGGGACATGAGCCCCTGATCATGCCTCCCCATTGGGAAGCTTTTGGATCCCAAAAGCCTTCAATTACCTATTAAAGTGGTGAGGGTACAACTCCATCACTCTGTCCACCTCCATCCACTTTTCCTTGTTTAGTTTGTTGCCTTTGAGACCAACCCGAACATAATCAAGATTTCCCCTCCTTGAAGTGTGTGTCCTTCTATCAAGGATTTCATCTTCTTTCAGCTCATCCAAAAATTCTGGTGAGAAATCCTCTATAGATGGCAATTGAATATCACTTTCATGATAAAAAATCAAAGGAAGCTCATACAAACATAAATTCTCCACATTAACAACAGAATACATTTGCATGTATGAAGGCAAATCCAATTGAAAAGCATTATTTCCAACTTTCATGAGGATTTTGAATGGACCATAATGAATAGGCTTCAACTTTTTACCTTCTCCTTGCATTCTTTCCTTGCTAATGTACAACCATACCTCATCCCCTTCTTGAAACTTGTGATCAACTCTATGCTTGTCATGTGTCTCCTTGTACTTTCCTTGCCTGTTTTCAAGATGTTCTTGAATTTACTGATGTATTTGCTGAATTATTTCAATAAATGAACGAGCTTTGTCAATGTCACTATTTCCCTCAATGGCAACATCCTTCTCAAGAATGAAATCAAGAGGTGACTTTGGCAAGTAACCAAAACAAGCTTCAAATGGTGAGGTGTTTGTGGAAGAGTGCTTGGCACGGTTGTAGGCATGCTGTAGAAGAACTGCACCGATGGCATAATCACTAGAATCGATTTGAATCTCAAATGGCTGTCTCAAATCTAGTAATGCAAGGACTGGAGCTGAACTAATCTTCTCTTTCAAAGATTCGAAATCTTTTTGCTACTTACCTCCCCATTGGAAAGCACGCTTCACACTTGTCACTGCATGCATAGGAGCTGCTATAGAAGAGAAGTTAAAGATGAACTTCCACCAATATTGAGCTGCACCTAAAAAATTTCTTACCTCTGTAATGGATTTGGGAGTAGGCCAATTCACAATAGTCTCAATTTTAGTAGGATCAATTCTCAAAGCGCCTCCTCCTACTATGTGTCCCAAATAAACCAAAGAAGTCTTTCCAAATTCACACTTTGACATTTTAAGAAATAACTTATTCTTCTTCAAAACATCAAGTACTTTCCTAACATGCATGACATGATCTTCTCTAGACTTGCTGAAAATTAAGATGTCATCTAAGTAGACAATAATGAAATCATCAAGAAAAGGACACAAGACATCATCCATTACCCACATGAAAGTTGCAGGTGCATTGCATAAACCAAACAACATCACAAGCCACTCAAATAATCCTTGTTTGGTTTTAAAAGTTGTCTTACAAATTTCACTTTCTTCAATTCTTACTTGATGATATCCACTGTGCAAGTCTAACTTAGTGAAATATCGAGCATCTTTTAGCTAGTGTAGCAAATCATCTATCCTTGGAAGTGGGTAACGATTCTTTACTGTTATCTTGTTCAAGGCCCTGAAATCAACACACATGTTCCAAGTGCCATCTTTCTTTGGAATCAATACAATTAGTGACCCACATGGCGAAGTACTTGTCCTGATGAATCCTTTGTCCAACAAGTCCTTGATTTGCTTCTTCATTTCAACATTCTCCATGATAGACATGCAGTACATGCCTATGTTTGGAAGAGGAAAATCTGGATGCAAATGGATTTCATGTTGAATCTCCCTCTTAGGAGGCAAACCTGTTGGTTCCTGAAACATCTCATGTACATCAACTACATCATATAAATCTGATTTAAGTTTGGAATCAAAATTGTCAAATGACTCATGATTCACATCAACCTTGGGCTTAATCATAAGAAGAAGAAAATTCTTACTTGAATTGACTAGCCTTTTTCCCTGTCTTGCATTCGCCATCTCTATATTTGTCTTCTTGCGATGAGATCTAACAATGAACTCCTTTCCATCTTTGAAAGATGATATTTGTTTTCATGGCGATGGAAGATAGATTTCCTGTCAAATAAGTAAGGACTTCCCAAAACAATTCCTGCTATATCAAAAGATACTACATTAAGTTCAACTGTGTCAATAAAATGTGAAGTAATTGCAAAGCACAATATACACTTTCTTGAGACTTGTAAATTTGAATCCTTGCATATCCATCCAAGTGGATAAGGCTTTGGATGTGGAATGGTCTCAAGTTTGAGCTACTTGACCAAGTCTTCTGATATAAGGTTTGTTTGTGACCCACTATCAAAAAGTGTGTCAATTTTAGTATGTTTTGAAATTACCCTCACATGAAACAATTCAATTCTTTCTTCCTCATTAGGAGCTTGTACATGACAGTTTGAGGTACTAGTGCTGGCTTGAGTTTCAATTTCTTTTCCCTTCAAGTTTTTCACACCCATGGCTGCAATTTTGATTTCATCACTGGAATCATCCCCTAAATCTTGTGGTGTAGATGTAGTAGCTACAGTTTTCTGTTTCCCTTTGGATTTGTTAGATTGGGGTCTTTTTTCAGGATGCAGTTTCCAACAATTTTTCTCTTCATGGCCTGCTTTAGAATAGTGTTTACAGATCACTTTCTCACTCTCCTGTTTGACAGATTCATTCTTTTTTACCTTTCCCTTGGAGGTTTTCTCTTTATTTTTCCCCTTGGGGGGATTGTTTCTACCCTCTTCGAATGTATTTTCCCCCCTAGCCTCCAAATGGGTAGCTTGAACACAAACCTCGTCGAGGCTAGTAGGATTAAACATCAAGATGGTATGTCTAAGGTAGCTATGCAATACACCAATGTATTTCAGCAAGGTTTCTTGGGTCTGTAAATCTACCCCTAATAAGAGAGCTCTCCTCCTAAATTCTTGGGTGTAGTCTTGGACATTATGACCCTTAAGCTGCCTAAAATTTTGCCAGTTCATGATGTATTTCTGCATGTGGGCAAGAGGATAAAATTGTTTTTTAATGGCTAAAAGAAATTCAGTCCATGTTAAGGTAACCTTACCAAATTTCTTGATTTCCTCTTTGGTCTTGGCCTCCCACCAAACCAATGTTGCTCCATCCATTCTCAAATAAGCCAATTGAATCTTTGTGGCATCATCATGCATATTCTGGATCCTCAAGTAAACTTCCAACTACCTAATCCAGTTTTCAAGCTTTTCTGCATTCACTTCACCATTATACATAGGTAATTCAAATTTTACATCAAACTTCAAAAAAGGACTTTTTCCAGAGGAACTATGCTTATGAACTGAAGAAGAAGATGAGGATGAAGAGGAAAAGGGTGATGATGGGGGTGGTGGATCACCATTTCCACCATGCCCTTTCTTTGAATGATCATCATCCTTCTTACCTCCTGAAGAGCCCTCTCCTTCATTTGGATGTTTAGACCCTTCTTTAGCCAGTTTCTCATTTCTTTCCTGGTACAATACCCTCACCATTTCAATGAGGTCCAAGAAAGCCTTTCTAAAGAATCTTTCTTCTTCTTTTGGATCCATGTCTGTAGGAACTTCTCCTTCTTGTTCAGACATTCTTGAAGCTTCTGCCGAGGCTCTTGAGGGCGAATCTGAAGGTGGATATAATGGCACCCTGGCCCTCCTTGACTGAGGATTCTCTTGTTCTCTAGTCAAATGTCCTTCCCCTCTCTAAAGTTTCAGCCTGGTAAGCATCAAAACTTGCAAGACAGTCAAAATATTCTTGTACAAAAACAATCAAAAGACAATTACAGTAGAGATTGATTGAAAGAGAGTTTATCTACTTTGCAATTGTATAACAAGAGCATTCCAAAGGCTACTTAGCTCATTACTGCTTTTAATACAAGGAAACAAAAACTCAACTCTGATACCAACTTGATCTGAATATGAAACTACTTGTAAATGCTTTGCAAGTATTCAATTCAGTAAACATACATGTTTAAGTGATGTACATGTCTTGCAGTTAAAAACAAATGAGTTTTACTGCTGTTTTTGACCCTTTTATGTGTAGTAGAATTAATTCATTTCTCTGTTTAACATACTAAAACAAATTTTTTCATAATAATAACTCAACCACAAATGCAAAAGAAGTTGATGAAACAGTTCACCCCTCCTGGGATACATCTGCTGGGTCTAAGGCTCCAAAATGGGCATGTCCTTGATTTTATTAAAAGCTCAAAATGATGTACAGCTGAATACAAGCATTAACAGGTGAAATGGACTGTAAAAATGTATTTAGAATGCTCAAATCAATCAGGAATGACTACTGATTCTCATCCAATGGGTACCTGCAACCCTATACAACTCCCACAATGTTGGGCCTTCGTGGCTCCTAGAACTTCCATGGAGCAAAAACACCTGCAAAATGACCTCTGATTGCTCTCTAACCTATGTCAGTGGCTTCAGCATCATCTAATTAGTCAAAAAAAAAAAAAAAAAAATCTCAAAAGGCCTTCCCTAGCCAATGTTATGGCTCATTTAGTGAACTCCCTGTTTGCCCGTGAAAATAATCCAATTAACTAAAGTTAGAGGGCCAGATAGGCCTGCCGAAATTGAACGGTTAATGTAACTGGCAGTTACCCCTTGGATTCAATGCTAACTGAATTCGGGCTAACTGTGAGTGGTTCAATGTGCATGTGAACGGTTAATGTAATTGGCAGTTACCCCTTGGATTCCATGCCAGAAAATTTGGTTAACAACTTGTTAACTGTGTGTTAGCCCCGCGCTTATGGAAATGTGACCACGTTCATTTTATAAAGTGGTGACCATTACAAAAATCTGTGTGGTTTTAGAGTTAAGCCCCACAGTTTTGGGCATGTGGTTATATGAATAGGGGGTTGGCCCCCTTCGGGCCCTGCTCAAAATAGGCTCAAGCTTCAAATGATTATTCTGCCATGACCCTTTCAAGTTCCACCAATATGGTTTAATGGTAAGTCGTTGCGTTTGGAAGAGGCAGGCCACATGTTCAATCCGCCGGTAGGCCAAAAGAATTTTGAAATACGCCATATTGCTGATGTCGCCCTGAGCCACGTGGAGGCCTTCGGGTCTGCCACATGGAGGCATACTATTGGATTCATTCTAACTGTGAGTGGTTCAATGCGCATGTGAACAGTTAATGTAACTGGCAGTTACCCCTTGGATTCCGCACCAGAACATTTTTTTAACAACTCGTTAACTGTGTGTTAGCCCCGCACTTACGGAAATGTGACCACGTTCATTTTATAAAGCGGTGACCGTTACAAAAAGCCGCGTGGTTTTAGAGTTAAGCCCCATGGTTTTGGGCATGTGTTTATATGAAGAGGCGGTTGGCCCCATTTGGCCCCCCCCAAAAACATGCTTAAGCTTCAAATGACTATTCTGTCCCAACCCTTCCAAGTTTCGTCAGTATGGTTCAATGGTAAGTCGTTGCATTTGGAAGTGGTAGGTCGCAGGCTCAATCCGCCAAAATGCCCAAAAAAAAATTGAAATATGTTGTATTGCTGACGTCACCCTGAGCCACGTGGAGGCCTCTGGGTCTGCCACGTGGTGGCATACTATTGGATTCGAGCAAACTGTGAGCGGTTCAATGTGCAGGTGAATAGTTAATGTAACTGGCAGTTATCCCTTGGATTCCATGCCAGAACATTTGGTTAACAACTCATTAACTGTGTGTTAGCCCCGCACTTACGGAAGTGTGACCACGTTCATCTTATAAAGCGATGAATGTTACAAAAAGCCACACGGTTTTAGAGTTAAGCCCCACAGTTTTGGGCGTGTGGTTATATGAATAGGGGCCTGGCCCCCTTCGGGTCCTGCCCAAAACTCGCTTAAGATTCAAATGATTATTCTGCTGCGACCCTATCAAGTTCTGCCGGTAGGGTTCAATGGTAAGTCGTTGCGTTTGGAAGTGGCAGGTCGCAGGTTCATTCTGCCAGAATGCCAAAAAAAAAAAATGAAATACGCCATATTGCTTACGTCATCCTAAGCCACGTGGAGGCCTCCGGGTCTACCATGTGGCGGAATACTATTGGCTACCCAAAATAAAATATTCTGGGAATATTCTCAAGAATATTATAAAGAATATTTCATTTTAAGTTTTTTGAAAAAAGTTCAAAATTTCAGTGTTATTGGGCAATTTTCTTTTTGGCATAACTTCTGCATACGGAGACCGTTTTTCAAATCGTTTATGGCACCAGAATCAAAAGGGTGAACTCTATCCGGTCGTTTTGGTTCCAACTAGTTCTGAGCACTTTCATTTTTGAGCATTTTATGACACTTGGGACATGAGCCCCTGATCACAAATATTTCCCTCTTCTTTGGTTGTGATGACTGTCACATCCACTGGGTATTGGACAAGCCTTTCTGGTTCATGTGTGTCTCTTCCTAGGTGGAAATATTACCTCCCACTTAGAGGCTCACATTCCCCTTCACCTTTTTTTTTAAGAGAACCTAGACACAATTACATTGCACACTCACCTTCCTTTTTGAAGATACCATTGCAACACTCTCATGTGCTAGCAGTTAGAGCCAAAGAAAATATCTAAGTATTTGGTCCATTATACCAGATGTGACTCTTACACCAAATGGTGTGAGATCTAATTAGGACCTCATATCAGGGAGATACAGTGAATGTTAGTGGATCAAGCAACGTCAACAGATTCTTAGTTTGTTGAACTTGAAGACCAAGAAAGTATGTTAGTTCACCAAGTACAAAAATTTCAAATTCTTGTTGCATAACGGAAGAAAATCCTTGACTCATAGATTCTACATTGCTTCCAAATATGATGTCATCTACGTAAACAACAACTATCAAAAGTTAGTTTGTATCACATTTTATATATAAGTTTCTATCTGCATACCCTTTTGTGAAGCATTGTTGTTGAAGATACCTGTCAAGACAATGATACCATGCATGGGGAGCTTGTTTCAACCCATACAACACCTTCTTAAGTTTTCAAATAATATTTTTATCATTTACAAGAATGAAGCATTTAGGTTGTTCAATATAAATTTCTTCTTCTAGATCCCCATTTAAAAATGCATATTTAACATCCATTTGATATACTTTAAAGTTATGAAATCTTCAAAATGCTAAAAACATTCTTATGGGTTCAAGTCTAGCTACAAAAGAAAATGTTTCTTCAAAGTCTATCCTTTCCTATTGAGGATAACCTTTGCATATGAGTCTTTCTTTGTTTCTAATTACTTCTCCAGTTTCATTTAGTTTGTTCTTGAATACCGATTTTGTCCCAATAACATTTTTATTATGAGGCCTTGATACTAATTCCCATGTATGGTTCTTTTCTATTTTATAAAGTTCTTCGTTCATTGCCTTAACCTAACATTCATCTTAGCTTGCTTGATTCACATTTTGAGGTTCACTTGTGGATAGTAAAGTTAAGTAACTAGAAGTTCCAACAAGAGTTCATCTAGTTTGCACTCATGCTTCCTTTTCACCTAGAATTTGAGATTCATGATGACCAATCTGAACATACCTTGAAGGAGTATTTTCTGATGTCATGGTATCTCCATTTCCTTCTTCAGATGCTTCACTAATTCCTTCTCCTACAAACTTTTGAATTATAGTAGGAACAAGTTCATCATCTGTTGGTGCTTCCTTTTTGGTACATGTGGATGCTTCATGAATCGTAACATCAATGCATTCAACAATATTTTGAAGCCTTTTATTATAACATTTATATCCATTTCTTCTAGAAGAGTATCTAAGGAGGATTCCTTCATCAACTCTAGATTCAAAATTTCTAAGCTTTTCATGATTTTTCTTTATGTAACATTTTCTTCCGAAAATTCTAAAATGTTTTATAGTTGGAGGCTTACCAAACCATAGTTCATGAGGAGTTTTATCACTATTTACTCAAACATGAACTTTGTTAAGTATATAATGTATGTGTTGCTTCCCCCGAGAAGGTACGAGGTGTTCCAAACTCATTAAGCATGGCACGTGCCATTTGTTGGGTTGTTCTATTCATTCTTTCTGCCACTCCATTTTGTTGAGGATTCTTAGCTATAGAAAATTGTCTTTTGATGCCATGTTGTTAACAAAAATTGAAAAGTTCATCTAATATAAACTCTCATCTTCTATCAGATCTAAGACATTTGATTTTCAAATCTAACTCATTTTCCACCAGAGCCTTGAATACTTTAAATTTATCAAATGCATCATCTTTATGCTTAAGTAAGCTAATCCAACACATTCTTGTAAAATCATTAATGAATAATATGAAGTATTGTTCACCCCGAGGAGACTTCTTTCTCATAGGACTACACAAATTAGTATTAATAAGTTCAATTAGATTAATTGAAGTACCTTATTTAGCATTAAGATAAACTCTAGTTTTCTTACCAAATTGGCATGATTTGCAAATGTTATTTCTTGATGGAGAGATGTTGGGAAAGTCACTTACTACTCCCATTCTGCTTGATTTGTATAATTGAGAAAGGATAAGGTGTCCCAATCCTTTGTGCCAAATCCATCTTTCTTTATATTTTCTTAAGTAACAATGTTCTTGGCTAGCTTCCAAGACATAGACATTTCCTGGAGTTTTTGTTCCCTTTATTATGATATTACCTATGTTTAGGGAAAATTTTAAGGATGAAAAATTATCTTGAAGTTTAAAAACATTGGTGAATGTCATTAGTCCCAAATATGCAAACTATAAAATGTTTATTGATGCATTTCTAAAATTATTCAAATTTACAGTGATTTTATATACTCTCTATATAATGTTGGTGATTTTTAAGGTAAAATAATTTTATATTGTAAAATTTGGGCAAATCATTTAAAAAAAAATGGAAATTGGAAAATCTTTTTTTTGGAAAAATCATGGAAAATTAGCCCACCTGCGAATATTAGCCCCTAAAATTTTCCATGCCTATGTCCAGATTTCCTACCACACAATTCTTTGATATGGAAACAACTTCATGCCCTTGGTCACACATTTGACTAACACTCAACAAGTTATGTCTTAATCCATAAAAAATTAAAACATTTCTAGCCTTGAACTTTTCTTTAATAGTTGGTTCCTTTCCCTTTGATAACAACAGGTGAATTACTTCCAAAAGTTACATTCTTTTCTTTATTTATTTCATTAAAATACATAAACTTATCTTTGTCACCTTTCATATGCTTTGAACATCTACTGTCAATTTACCAGATATTTTCTTGATCTCCCGCATATAAAGCTAGATCACAATTTTCAGAGTATATGGTTTTATTTTTCCATACCTTGCATGTTATTGCCTTTTTCTCATGCTAATAGGATGGTCCTATTATGATTTTGCATTAAGTTCCCTTATGACTAAAGTTCTTGAAACAATAAAATTCAATTTCATCTTGAATAGGTGAGAAGACATTGTAAGAATATTTCTTTGCCCCAATCTCATTCTTTTGTTTTCTTTCTTCTCTGGTCATACAAGTTTTATAAGAGACACACTAAACAACTTTATTACCAAAGTGAAGCGTTGACCATTGAATTAGGAATACCTGGGAGTATAATACCTTCTTGTGTAACTCCTCATTTGGTAACATTGTTTTAATTGAGATATATTTTATCCTTCATTCCATTACTGAGAGTTGGAATTCTAATGAATGCTTCCTTTGGCTACATTGAGATAGCTTCATGTACCTATTTCAAAAGATTTTATAGTTTTTGATGATTCACCATTGTATTCAAGACTTGTCTTATTTAGAGGAGAACATTGTACTTTGATGATTTCTTCTAAAGTCTCAGATCCTTTAGAAAAGTTAAGATTTAGAGCCTTTATTTTTTCAAGTTCCTTTCTTAGACCCACTATTTCAAGTTCTGGCCTTTCACTATGCCTTTCCTTTTCTAGAAGTTGTTTATTTAATACTTCTTAAGCTAATTTAGCTTCTTCTAGATGGATTTTTAGCTAAGTTATTTCTTCAATAAGAGTATCCTTTTCTTCAAGAGCATCCATAAAAACATCATCAAGTTCATCTACACATTTTAATTCAAATGCCATAAGTAATTGATATTATTGATCAGATTCAACATCCCCATTGTTAGCCACCTATACCAATAGGTTTCATATTTCATGATTGGCAAAGAAAGTTCCAAATATGCTCTGCTTTGGTGATACAAAGATCCCATATTTCCAAAAGGAGACAATGTATGTATATAGCTTCATGTTGATTAAGTTTTGATGGGTGGTCCAACAGCCTAATCTGGATCATGCCATGTTTCAATTTTTTTTGGTTGTTGTAGAATAGAGAAAGAAGTCTGTCCAAACTGTTTAATCTTGGCAGACCAGTAGCTTAGGTAGAGAAGTAAGGTTCCCAACTGCTTAATCTGGGACCTTGGAAGCAATAAGGGTAGCTCTAGATAGAAAATCAAAAGAAAAAGCCAAGAGAAACGAAAAGGCAAATAAGGGTCTGCAAGTCTAAGTGCACCCTCCAAGAAGAAACAAAAAATGCTAGGCAAGTAGATGGGTAGGCAGATGGGGTTGCAGAAATGGCATTTCTTTCAAATGAATCTTGCTGGTCTAATACACAGCAAAGCAAAGAAGCATGACTAACTTCCTTTTCCCCCTTTTCACCTTTATTACTAACATCCCTTCATCAATTGTGTTCATGAAAGAATTTGAGGTTTTATGTTGGTTCCTATTCCTTTGAAAGCCACATTTCTTGTCTAAAATTCTTTTTATTTTGATCTACTCCCTAAGCTAAGTTGTTCTCATATAAACTTAGTGATTTTATCCCTCATTCACTTCTTCCATTCATATTAACCTCTAATTCTTATTATCTAAATCCCCTATATTACCCTTTCCCTATTATTATAAACACTATGGTGTATAAACCCCAAGCATTCTATAAATATCCCTTCCCCTTGGCATTATAGCCATATGTTCACCGTCAGGGATTAAATTGACATCTGGTTAGTTTAAGAACCCAAACCTTACCCCTTTTCCCCCTTCAGAAGTTATCTAAACCCCTTCATTGGCTAAAAGAACCTTGTGAAAAACCCCCATTTGCACCCCTAACCCGCTTAATTTGAAAAAACATATGAAAAAACCCACTTTTTCCTTTTTTCCTAAGTTCTGGGCGCTATGCGCGTTTTTACAAAATACATTGAAAAATCATCCAAATCCGCCAAAGTTCTAAAGTCCCCGCCAGGCGCATATACCAAAGAAAATATTATTTTATTCCCCGCCAATATCCGTATCGACCTGGCAGCTTAACGATCTGTCGACCGTCGGATCGGGCCCTTTTCATCCGATGACCCACATGAATATCGGAGCGGCTTCGACGTCCGAAGAATAGCTTCCGATATTTGTCAGAGGGTGACGTCAGGCCTCTGCCACGCATCACCCCCACATCGTATCGGAGCCCCCTCTGACAATTCAGCTTCCGTATAGAGGGCGGTGCGATATCAAACCGCTTACCGCTTCCGGTTTCCGTTAACCCGCTAGGCCAGCGTCACTGCTACGTCATCGCCGCGCCAGCGCCCCCGTTCACCATTTGCTCCACCTGTCCGCCACCTCATCGTCCCCGTGGACCACTCTTAAGCCGCCACGTCACCTGATGACGTCATGCTGACATCATCTGACCTTGACCCCACCTGATGATGTCATGCTGACGTCATCCAAAAAAGGCGCCAATGTTCCAAAAAATCCATATTTTGGCCAAAAAACCGTGTTCTTTGCACTTTTTGCAAAAACGATTGTTGTTTCTTCTGCATGCATTTTACGTCCAAGCTTTCACCAACCTGCTGAATTCGACCTGGAGACCGTTGGCGCGCCAAACCCACCTGAATTTGTCACCATTGCCGCAGTGTACCAGGTATTTATCCGAATTATCCTCCCTGCGCCTAAGTTTGTCCATAATTCTCCAAGGATAACGTAAAACACTGATAAAACACATAATTTACCGGCAAATCCTCTGTGCCTAGTCTCCATTTACAACTGTAAGGACGAAATTCAACTGCTAAGCCTTGTTTACCCGAGTTTTCACAAACCTGCATTCTGTTCGCGCAATCGTGAACGGGGAACCCAAACTGCACCAATTTGCTGTGAAAAAGAGTTTTTTTAAGGCCAAGCATTCGCCCTACCAGCGCTTGTGCAGTATTTCAATTACTGCCATTACCGTTTTATCCTCTGTTCCTCAGTAAATCACCTCTCTTTTCAAGAATTACTCTTTTGTGTTGCTCCGCACAGTAACACTAGTTTACATACCAACAGAGATTTAAAGTAACCATGGATGCTCCAGTGGCTCCTGTAGCCTTGAACATTGCTCCTTTAAATTCTCCTCAGAGACAATTGGATTGGCAGCCATTAGCAGACCTGGATTATCAGATATCAGAAGAAATGCTAATGCACAGCAAGTACCACATTCACTTGCTGAATGAGTTGAAAATTAAACATGAGGCTGGAACATATGTATTGGGCATTTGGGATTCTTTCCTCCCTCTCTTCAAACTCCCTCAGGTCAACTAATTTCCTGACCTAATCCACCTATGTGCTGAATCCTACGACGCCACTCAGAGGGTTGTGATTGACCCTTCAGGCTCAGTTGTTTTCTATGTCACCCCTGAAGCCATCAGAGAGATGCTGCATTTCAAAACTGAGAAGAAATTAGTCCCTTTATCACTGGCTGATCTGATAAAGCAAGGAGCCAAATTGACAGATGCCCAGATCACCAAACTAAATCAGTTGTACATAGGGTCTGACACCGTGAAGTACCCTCCCATTTCTCATGTTTACCTCAACCAATTGGGTAGGGACCTTGTAGATATGATCAGTCCCATTCTGGGCTATAATTCTATTGAGTTTGTTGATGAAACTGTGCTGGTGATGATGCTCATGTTTGCCCCTGGCAAATCTCCAATCTGCTATGACTATGCCACCTACATATCTGACAAAATACATGAGCAACTAATGAACTTGGCAAGAGAAAGGGTGTTCAGATACACCTCTTACATCTATCACTTAATCTTGTATTATCAACATGAGAAGTTTCACTTTGCTATGAAGAGAGTGGATGCACAAGGCAATCCAAGGTCAGTGGTTTATTGGTCCTCTGCCTTCCACTGCAGATCTAGCTCTCCATATACTTATTGTGAGTTTATAGACCTCTTCATTCACCCAGCCATGTCTCTGCTCATGAGCTCACCTCCTCCTAGACTAACTGATGAGATGCAGAGGATTCTTCAGCTGTCCAAGGCATACAGCATTGGGGATTGGTACTATTACCAACACCACACAGTCATTAGAATCTATGGGTGTGAGTTACCCCCATACAGATTGCCCAGATATGTGCCCATGAGATTGTTTGCCCTTGAATACTTCAGGCAGTTTGGGAACGCTGATGTGCTACATTTCTCAGGCAAGGGCAAGAAGGCACAGCTCAAGGTAAGAAACCAATTAGGCCACTTCATCTACAACAAAAGGGAGGAAGGTTGGCAAGAAGCAGACAGAATGCTAGAATCCCTTGGCCTACAGACCAATTTCCTTTGGAAACCTTATGACCCCAATCACTTCATAACTTTAAGAAGGGTCAAATATAGGTTGTCCGGTTATGACCATGTAAGGTTGCCTCACATAGAAAAGTATGCAAATCAAATTAAGTGGAGGAGGGGAACCTTAGAGGAGGCTACCACACAAGAAGAATTAAATAAAAGGGCAGTTAAAAATATCCAAAAGATGGCTGACTTGGAGCTTTGTGCACAGGTATTTGCTCTTCCAGGCACTCAAGTGGGAGCAGCTGCCTCATCCTCCACAGCACAGCAGCAAACAACCAAAGCTACTAATCAAACCTCTAGCAAAGGCAAAGAGAAAGAAATGGAGTCAGAGCAGCCACCTCGTGGAGAGGTGCAGCATGAAGAGGTGCACCATGAGGAAATGCAGCAACAACAACAGGTACAACAGCAACAAGAGGAGCAACAAGAAAAGGAGAAATCAGGGCAGCAAGAAAATATATCACAGGCCCCAATTTCCACTGAGCAGCAGCCCCAACAAATTGTGCCTCCTAGGCAGGAGACAACAGTGGAGGCCTCAGTCCTCCAAACCCCACAAAAAGAAGACATAAGCAGAAAGAGGGACAGAGAGACTCCCCTCACAACATCAACAACTCATGGGGAGAAAAGACATAGAATGAATCCCTTCTCAGAGGAAGAAATGCCTATAGGGCAATCTTTGGGCATGGGCCCACCTAGCATGGAGGCATCTGCAAGTTCCTTCCAGCAGGAACAAGAGAGGACAGTGGGAGGAGAAGTCAGCTCCTCAAGCCAGCAAAGAGGAGCTGAGGTGGGCATCAAGCAGCAATTCATTGACATAAAGAAGAGGAATGATCCCATATGAGTTCAACTATATAATCATCTGTTGAAAATGGCCCCGACTAACCAGCAAAGACTAATGTCTGCATTTGATGTCCAGGAGGGCAAGATGATCATGAGCCATTTTATGCCAGCAGTGTTGCAGCCGCAGTCAGCGGCAGATTACATAAGGACCAACCTTGAGGTCCTTGCCAAGGACATCCACCCAATGGACAAAATCGAATTGCATAAGCAAACGGGTGAGATGGTGTATGCCTCCTTGGCAGATAAGACATTGGATAACTACAGGCTAGAAAATAGCCTAAATAATACAGCTGCCCAACTGGAGTTGGAGAGAGCATCCTCTCAAGCAAAGGACAACAGAATTAAAGCCTTGGAGGAGATAATCATAGAACTTGGGCATGATCCCAAGGACATCAAGGCTGTGCAGGCATTGTTGAAATTGAGAGATGCAGATATGGCAGCATTAAGAAAGATGGTGAAAGTCCCAGCAACCATTCACCCACAAACTGAAGAAGTTGCCCAGCTGAGACATGACCAAGATGCATCAGCTATGCTGGTGTCCCTATACAAACAACTGATCCAAAAACAAGAAAAATTGGGAGAATCAGAGGCTGCATAGGCTGCACTGCAGACAACATTACAAGAAAAAGAAGGAGGACAAACATCTCAGCCTCCTCCAGAAATAATAAACCTGGAGGAACCTCCTCAGACTACAGCTCCTCCTACTGAACAGACAGCACCATCTACATCAGCAACTGCACCAACAACAGAGCAGGCTCCAAGCCTGGATATGCAGAAGCTCAAGAATGAAATACAAGCCCTGGAAGCCCAAATGGCAGAGCTAAATGAGGCCAGGGAGAGTCTAGCCAAGCTCAATGAAAGATATGATAAATCCAAGCAGACTGTAGCAGAAAAGGGCAGGGAAATAAAGGCCCTTAAGGATAAGATAAAGGAGCTGGAGAAGGAGCTCACACTTGACAAAGTGACAGCTGAGCTCAAGACAGTCTTATGGGCCAACATTGGCCAATCCATAACTGATCAATGGCAATACATTGAGACAATTCATGAGCAAATAGAGCTCATAGGGAAAGCACAGAGGGAAATCCAGAGATCAAGGGCATCTCTAGGCAATATGCCTGAGGTTGCCAATAGAATGATTAATGTGCTTAATAACAGAACAAGTGCTCAGCTGGCGACAATGGGAATCACAAGCAGAACTGAGACCATCCAGCTGATAAAGAGGGTCCTTACACTGAGAAGCCTGGTACAAACGCTAGAAAGAAGAAGCCAGGACATGCAGACAGAGGTAAATAAGTTCATGGACAAGTTCACAGCACTACAGGGCAAAGGTCTTCCTAGCTTACTGAACAGTGCAGGGAGACTACTTTCACATGAGCATTATGCCAAGAGGGTCAATACATTCGCTACTAATCAGATCACTGAAAGGCCCAGTACCTCAGAAGAAACAGGACCAGCAACAGGACAAAGTCTCTTCAACAGGGTAGAGAACTTATTCTTTATAATGAATGAAATTAAACATCTGTTTGAAGTGCCTCCAAACTTCTACAAATACACAGAGGCAGATGAGACTTTAGAGGCAATTCTGAGACATCAATTGCCCACACAGGAATGGTGGACTAAGGCAATACAGATGATCTTATAGACAAGAAGCCATTCACTAAGTTTTTTCATCAAAAAATACAAGTTATCATGCACAGGAAAATTTTGATAAAATCAGCATGCATGGAGAAGAATGGGCTGAGCCAACTCAGCAAAACTATTTCGGCCACCAAAGCAGCAGTGACAGTCACAGGTGACAGGGCCGAAAAGCTACAGGAGGACAGAGCTACAAAGACACGTCATTCATCATTTATAACAGAGCGTTCAACCGACTCAGTGACCTCCAAAGGTCAAAAAGTCTTCTGACAGAATTAAAGAAGCATTTATGTTATATTCAAAGCTGTAATAACTTCTTATCTGCTTTCTGTACAAGTTGGTGAATGTATTTATTTCTCAGATGACTCAACGCCTCAGATATTTTGTATGACCGCTTGTATATATTCCCCCCTCGCATAAGTTTGCGGGGGTTGTTGTTGATTTCTCTTCCAGATTTCTCATGCTGTAAACTTCCAGATTATTAATACAAAAGTGATGGAATTTCCAAAGCTCTGCGTTATGTGATGCATTGTGGTGTTTAGCTGAATGTTACAGGATTCCTGCGTATTTCATGAATCAATAAGTTTTCTTCAAACTCTTCGTTATGTGTTTTGTCATCTTCTCATAGCTCATTCATGTTCTGTGTTTTACAGTTAATGGCAAGGAAAAAGAATAGTTCTAGGATTTAATCACAGATTACCCTGGACTCAATCTATGCTATTATAAATGTTTTCTTCAGTTACAGTTATAAAGGTGTAATTCTTAATTGCTGCACCTCTACACTATATCTTTCACAGTGATTATTGTTTCAGGAAATTCAAGTCTGCTTCCTGTGCAGTATATCTCTTTCTCACACTCCGAGCTTAGTGGGAAATTCTTAATTGCTTTCCACTGGTTAATACACACTTCACCATCACAATTTCAAATTTGTTTCATGAAGTATTTAAATGGCCCTGTAATTTCAGCAACTCAACTCAATATTTCAAACAACCTGTAGTCACAGACTCCATAGCCCAATGGATTAGAACTATCTGAAGGTTTCACATTAGGTACAGAAAGATATCCCTCAACCCAAACATAAAAACAAAACAAACCCTGAACTCATAACTAGCCTAAAATCCTCACAAAGACACAGAGAAACCTTAAAGAGAGAGCCCTCTGATTATAGTTTGGCTAGAAGCTGTAATCCAAAGATTGGTTAGTGGTTACCCCGGCCATATTCCCTTGGGAGTCAAAGGGAACAACCTGGGTGTTAACATAATTGGCGACTCCACTGGGGAGCTCCTCAGGATTTTCTAATTTCTGCATATTTCTTGAAGCTGCTTCAGTCACTTTTTGTGCTAGCTTTAAGATATACACAGTAACTCCAAAATCTTGTCTGGCCCTTGTAGACACAGAAAATATTCCAAAAACATACTCAAAAACAAGTTCAGAAGCTGGCTCCCAAGAAGAATCCACGATATACAAGGTCAAATCCTGACCCAAATCCACCAGCTGTTTTTGAAAATCCTAATACAATCCCTAAGATCATTAGGAAGCAGCAGGGACAGGAAACTCTTGCTGATTCAAGTCCTGAGACAGCTCATCCAAACCCTGTTCCAACTCCAATCAAGGTTCTATTTCGGTCTACCCTTGATTCCCCCAGTTCACCATCCACATCTCAAAGCCCTCCTTTCACACCTCCATCCACTGCACATATTCCCTTGACCAACACCCTAGTTTCTACCATTCCCAGTACCCCTGTTGTACCAGTTGTTCATGCTATCCCTGTCAATCCTATAAATCCTGCAACTATGGCTAATAGATATGCACCCCTGCAGTTGCCTGCCAACGCTGCAGCTCTACCCCAGGACTACCAATCCAAGATCTCATATTTTGACTCCACTGGCCCTTTCACAGCAATTCAGCATGCCAGAAGGATGCAAGACCACTTTGAGAACTATGAAATAGATGATGACAGTGTGAGAATGAGAATCTTTGTTCAGAGCCTCACAGGGGATGTAAGAACTTGGTTTAGATCACTGGCTGCAAATACCATTACAACCCCTGATGAGCTTTATCAAGCCTTTACTAACAGATGGGAGAAAAAGAAAGATCCCCTGCACATACTTGGTGAATATGATACAATCAAACGAGGTCCTCAAGAGACCATTTTGGAGTATTGTGCAAGATTCAACAACGTATATAACGCAATACCACATAATTTAAGACATCCTCCTGATTTAGCCTTGTACAAATTTCCGGATGGTTTTGACCCTGATATGGCATATCAGTTGAAGGAAAGAGCTCCTGAAACCCTTGAAGATGCCCAAAAGGTTGTTGTCACAGTAGAGGCTAACCTGATTGCCAAAAGAAACAGGGCAAGATTTGGAAAGAGAACCACCTTTAAAGAATAACCCTCAGCCTTTGATCAAAAATTGGATGCAATACTCACTGGTATGAAGAGATTGGGTGATAGAGTAGAATCAGTTGAGAGAAAGTCATCATGGGAAGCACCACAAAGTAACCCTATCAGGAATCCAAATTTTAGGAGAAATCAAAACCCAAACACTGGCAAAACCGGTTCTGATCCAGACATAAGGCCTCCTTTCCAGGAAAACTATACTGAGGCATCCACTTCAAATGAGCAAACAGATGACACCCACATTAACCTAATGGGTCTGAATGATGAGCAACAAGTTTTCTTGAGTCAAGAGGATCATAAAGATGATGACATTCAGCAATTCCAAACCAGGTCAGGTGAGTCATTTGACTTTAAACAAGGATATGACACAGCTGTTTATGAAGTTCATAAGCAATACAAGCTAAGAAGCAGAACTATAAATGTAACACAGCCCGAAAAAACAAAGGATAGCCAGCAGCCTAAGGAAGCTATTATCACAGAACCAAGTGACAAAACTGGTCCAATTACAGATGAGGTAACAGTTGAAGAAGTAACTCAAACATTCCCCTCAAAACAGCAGCCAGCAGATACAACACCCTTCCAACACAACTCAAGTAAAACTCCTCAAGAAATGAGGAACAAGGACAAGCTTCCAGATCAAGAAAAGAAACAAGAAGAAGACCTAGTGAATAAGGAAAAGGCTGTCACCCACAACACTAAGATATCATCTGAAAAGCCCTTTGACTTAGAAGCTGAAATTGGCAAATTGAAGGTAGCTATTCCTCTTTCAGAACTAGCCAAGCATGACATTTATAGACAACAAATCAAGAAGTCCCTTCAACTTACTCGTAATAAAGACAATGTCAATGTGTTGGATGACACCCCTGAACTTCTTTTCGGTCCAGAGGTTGATGGAAAGACAGCTGTTACAGGTATCCTACCTTTCTATGTCAGCCTGCATGTTCATGATAAGATACTACACAATGCAATGTTTGACTCAGGTGCCTCTCACAACTTGATGCCTAAATCAGTCATGGAAAGATTGAATCTAGATATTACAAGACCATACAAGGACCTATTCTCATTTGACTCCAGCCAAGTTAAGTGTTTAGGTTTGATAAAAGATCTTTGTGTGTCCCTAGTTCAGTACCCAAATAAAACAATTCTAATGGATGTTGTAGTTGCTGATATCCCACCCAAATATGGGATGTTGTTATCAAGATCATGGGGGGCTAAACTCCAAGGTTCCCTACAATTAGACATGTCATATGCAACCATCTCAGTCTTTGGTCAACCCAAGAGGTTATATAGAGAGTCACTTATGAAATACATGGTCAGCAGTGAAGAAAAACCTCAAAACTTTCCCATATATGCTGTCCATTCTGATATAGACTCATATATCCTCTTCAATGATAATTCAGGTCTTACAAATGATGAAGAAACCAAGACACATAAACAAGATCAGGACATTAATGAACAAGCTGCTGCTCTAGAAATAAAGCTGATCCAATCAAGTGATAACACTGTCCTAAAAGACAAAATAAATGAAGAACCAGAACTTCAACTCACAAACCCAGATCACAGAGAAGTTATTAAGTCTCCCCTAGAACAAGAAGTCCTATGGTTCCTTGAATTTGATGGGTCAGTCAACAAATTAGGGGCAGGAGCTGGAGTTTGGATACATAATAAACAAAACAGTCATGCAGAAGGCCGAGCCTATAGGTTAAACTTCAGATGCACCAACAATATGGCAGAATATGAAGCTCTCTTGCTAGGCCTTAAGCTAGTAAAATCCTTACAAGCCATAAAAATTTCAATACTAGGAGATTCAGACCTAGTTATCCAACAAGTAAAGGGTAATTTTGTCACCAATGATAAAAGACTGAGATCTTATCGATCTGCTGCTTCTGAAATACTAAACTCTTTCACTGAATTCCAAATCACCAAAATCTCTAGAGATCACAATCTTCATGCTCACAGTTTGGCCACATTTGCAAGTACCTGCAAGCTACCTTTTGAGCCCCACCATTGCTTTACAGCTGAGGTAAAACACAGACCTTCTGTCCCAAACAATGTCAAGGACTGGCAAGTATTCGAAGATGATAACCAAATAAACAATTTCTTGACCTTACAAGAGGAATTTGCAGGACTAAATATTGACACTGAGGGAGCAAGTCAATCACAAATACTTGAGAGAGCAAGTCAATAACAAATACTTGAGGGAGCAAGTCAATCAAAAATACTTGAGGGAGCAAGTCAATCACAAATACAGAATGAACAGAATAGCAAGCCAATATCACCTAAGACAGCTCACCAAATCCTACATCCAACAATTTTCAACAACACCAACATACAAGAAATTCAACAAATCAGTTGTGAAGAAGTGGCTGATGCTGAGGCTGAAGTGATACAATTGAAAGACAATTTTCTTCCAACAGGCCTAACTCCACTAGAGGATATTTTTGATTCAAATGATGTCCCTAGAAAACCAAAAATGCAGCCCCTTAACTCTGCCATTGAAGAATGCAACATTGGAACCATTGAGAAACCCAAGATAATAAAATTATCTGCATCCCTACCTCCTGATCAGAAGCCCAAATACATTGACCTTTTCAAAGAGTTTCAAGATGTTTTTGCATGGAGTTATGAGGACTTAAAATCCTATGACACCTCTGTTATCCAACATTCCATCCCTATCAAGCCAAATCAAAAGCCATTTAAGCAAAAATTGAGAAGAATAAACCCTATGCTTCTCCCTGCAATTGAGAAAGAGGTACAAAAAATGTTTAAAGCTGGTATCATAGCACCAATCAGGTTTTCTGATTGGATTTCAAATCTGGTGCCCACACGAAAGAAAACTGGTGAAATAAGACTTTTTGTTGATCTTAGAAATCTAAACCAAGTATCCCTCAAAGACAACTATCCCTTACCTAAGATGGATCACATTCTCCAAAGAGTGGTAGGGGCCTCAAGGATTTCATTACTTGATGGATTCTCAGGCTTTAATCAGATCCTAGTACACCCTGATGATCAAGACAAAACTGCATTTACAACCCCCTGGGGAACTTTCAAATATGTAAAAATGCCTTTTGGGTTGAAAAATGCAGGGGCAACATTTCAAAGAGCCATGGATATTGCTTTTTCCAAAGAGATTCATGACTTCCTTGTCATTTATTTGGATTACCTCACACCTTTCTCAAAATCAGATCAAGAACATTTGAGGCATTTGAGACAAATCTTCTTGACATGTAGGAAATATGGAATTTCCTTGAATCCAAAGAAGTCTCTGTTCGGTTTGGAAGAAGGTAAGCTGTTAGGACATATCATTTCAAAGAATGGCATCAGAATCGACCCAGACAGGATACAAGCTATCTTGCAAATGCCTCACCCAAGAAACATCAAAGAATTG
Organism: Pinus tabuliformis; assembly: GCA_031772625.1. Lineage (NCBI taxonomy): Eukaryota > Viridiplantae > Streptophyta > Pinopsida > Pinales > Pinaceae > Pinus > Pinus tabuliformis. Next base: position 1,692,113,718 of record CM062820.1, on the reverse strand, counting down.
CAAGCCTTCTTGGGTAAGATCAACTTCTTAAGAAGGTTTATCCCAAACTTAGCAGAATTGATCAGATTACTAAATAACATGCTAAAGAAGGATTCAAAAGTGAAATGGACAGTTGAAGCAAATCAAGCCTTTGAAGGTATAAAATTGGCCCTTACCCAAACCCCAGTCTTAACAAATCCTCAATTTGACAGAGAATTTATCATTTTCTCTTTTGCCTCCCAGCATACCATTGCTGTTGTTTTATTACAGAAAGATGACCAAGGAAATGAGAAACCCATTGCTTTCTTTAGTAGAGCTCTTAGAGATGCACCTCTGAAATATCAAATCATGGAGAAACAAGCTTATGCTTTGGTCAAGGCCATTAAAGACTTTAGGATTTACATCCTTTATTCCCATGTTATAGCTTATGTGCCAAGTCCCATTGTAAAAGACATTCTCACTCAAGAAAACTTAGAGGGTAGAAGAGGAAAATGGATTGCCAACATCTTGGAATTTGATATTGAGATAAAACCAACAAAACTAATAAAAGGGCAAGGCTTGGCCAAATTAATGACAGAAGCAAACTTCCAAGCCTTAGACATAAACCAGCTAGACAATGAACCGGAGCTGGCGACTCCAAAGATCAATGTAGCCTTTGAACAATCCCCTTGGTATTCTGATATCTGTTATGTACTAAAAAACCTATGTGCTCCCCCAGGATTGTCCAGAACTAAATGTAGGTTCCTAAAAATGAAAGCTTCAGGATTTTGTGTTATGGATGGCAATTTGCTTTGGAAAAACCATGAGGGTATACTGTTAAACTGCCTGATTGAGAATGAGACTAACAATGTCACCAAAGAATTTCATGCAGGTGACTGTGGTGGACATTTGTATTGGAAGTCCACTGTGGATAAAATACTGAGGGCTAGTTACTATTGGCCCACTGTTTTCTCTGATGTCAAGAAATTTACCACCTCATGTCATAAATGTCAAGTGTTTGAGGGAAAGAGAAAGTTACTGCCACTTCCTTTGAGGCCTATTGCAACAGAGAGGCCTTTTCAACAATGGGGCTTGGATTTCATTGGGGAAATTCATCCCTCATCTTCAGGCCAACATAGATGGATTCTAACAACTACAGACTACTTTACTAAGTGGATAGAAGCTGTTTCATGCAGACAAGCAAATGATTCCACCATCATTGAGGTCCTTGAGACCAATATTCTCTCCAGATTTGGTTGTCCTGATAAGATAATAACAGACAATGCTGCTGCTTTCAGATCTAAGAAGATGGTGAATTTCTGCCACAAATTTCACATTACCTTGGGCCATTCTACTGCATATTATCCCCAAGGAAATGGCCTTGCTGAATCATCAAATAAAAGCCTTGTAAACATCATAAAGAAGGTGTTGGAAGAAAATAAAAAGAATTGGCATAAGAAGCTTGTCAATGCCCTATGGGCAGATAGACTAACAACCAAAAGATCAATTGGGATCAGCCCATATGAGTTAGTTTATGGATTAGAAGCCAAATTTCCTTCATCACTAGGGATCCCTGTTATGAAACTACTTCAAGAAAGTCAAGCCGAGCCAAATGATATGCAAAGAAGGATAAATCAAATAATATGTTTGCAGCAAACTAGAGACCAAGTTTACAGCAGAGTTCAAGTTTTACAAGAAAAGTTAAATAAAGCTTTTGATAGAAGGACCAAGGCAGAAGATTTCAATGTTGGTGACAAAGTTCTCAAGTGGGATTCAAGAAGAGAAGATAAGGGAAAACATGGAAAATTTGATTCCCTTTGGAAAGGACCATTTATTGTACAAGCAGTACAAGGAAACAATACATACTTCCTTAAAAATCTTGACGAAGCTAATTTGGATGAAGGTCATGTGAATGGCAGGATGTTGAAGCACTATTTTGACTACTATCCATAAGTGCAGCCTGAGTTTCCCTTGTACATATTCAGGTGTATATATTACTTTCTGTTAAAATGTAAAAATGCAGTTTCTCAAGTTTTATTAGTTATCAGCAAAAGGCAAATGAGTTCAGAGATCTACCAAGATGGGAAGAGTACAATTTGGCATTTCAAAGCAGCACACTTCAAGTTTTGGTAAAAGCAGTCAAGGGCCAAGGCATTCTGACCTGCTGTTCTTGGCCTTTCAAATGGAAAATCCATCCCCATGTGGAGCCACTGTTAGCCACCTATACCAATAGGTTTCATATTTCATGATTCGAAAAGAAAGTTCCAAATATGCTCTGCTTTGGTGATACAAAGATCCCATATTTCCAAAAGGAGATAATGTATGTATATAGCTTCATGTTGATTAAGTTTTGATGGGTGGTCCAACAGCCTAATCTGGATCATTCCATGTTTCAATTTTTTTTGGTTGTTGTAGAATAGAGAAAGAAGTCTGTCCAAACTGTTTAATCTTGGCAGACCAGTAGCTTAGGTAGAGAAGTAAGGTTCCCAACTGCTTAATCTGGGACCTTGGAAGCAATAAGGGTAGTTCTAGATAGAAAATCAAAAGAAAAAGCCAAGAGAAAAGAAAAGGCAAATAAGAGTCTGCAAGTCTAAGTGCACCCTCCAAGAAGAAACAAAAAATGCTAGGCAAGTAGATGGGTAGGCAGATGGGGTTGCAGAAATGGCATTTCTTTCAAATGAATCTTGCTGGTCTAATACACAGCAAAGCAAAGAAGCATGACTAACTTCCTTTTCCCCCTTTTCACCTTTATTACTAACATCCCTTCATCAGTTGTGTTCATGAAAGAATTTGAGGTTTTATGTTGGTTCCTATTCCTTTGAAAGCCACATTTCTTGTCTAAAATTCTTTTTATTTTGATCTACTCCCTAAGCTAAGTTGTTCTCATATAAACTTAGTGATTTTATCCCTCATTCACTTCTTCCATTCATATTAACCCCTAATTCTTATTATCTAAATCCCCTATATTACCCTTTCCCTATTATTATAAACACTATGGTGTATAAACCCCAAGCATTCTATAAATATCCCTTCCCCTTGGCATTATAGCCATATGTTCACCGTCAGGGATTAAATTGACATCTGGTCAGTTTAAGAACCCAAACCTTACCCCTTTTCCCCCTTCAGAAGTTATCTAAACCCCTTCATTGGCTAAAATAACCTTGTGAAAAACCCCCATTTGCACCCCTAACCCGCTTCATTTGAAAAAACATATGAAAAAACCCACTTTTTCCTTTTTTCCTAAGTTTTGGGCGCTATGTGCGTTTTTACAAAATACATTGAAAAATCATGCAAATCCGCCAAAGTTTTAAAGTCCCCGCCAGGAGCATATACCAAAGAAAATATTATTTTATTCCCCGCCAATATCCGTATCAACCTGGCAGCTTAACGATCCGTCGACCGTCGGATTGGGCCCTTTTCATCCGACAGCCCACATGAATATCGGAGCGGCTCCGACGTCCGAAGAATAGCTTCCGATATTTGTCAGAGGGTGATGTGAGGCCTCTGCCACGCGTCACCCCCACATCGTATCGGAGTCCCCTCTGACAATTCAGCTTCCGTATAGAGGGCGGTGCGATATCAAATCGCTTACCGCTTCCGGTTTCCGTTAACCCGCTAGGCCAGCGTCACTGCTACGTCATCGCCGCGCCGGCGCCCCCGTTCACCATTTGCTCCACTTGTCCGCCACCTCATATCCCCGTGGACCACTCTTGAGCTGCCACGTCACCTGATGACGTCATGCTGACGTCATCCGACCTTGACCCCACCTGATGACGTCATGCTGACGTCATCCAAAAAAGGCGCCAATGTTCCAAAAAATCCATATTTTGGCCAAAAAACCGTGTTCTTTGCACTTTTTGAAAAAACGATTGTTGTTTCTTCTACATGCATTTTATGTCCAAGCTTTCACCAACCTGTTGAATTCGACCTGGAGACTGTTGGCGCGCCAAACCCACCTGAATTTGTCACCATTGCCGCAGTGTACCAGGTATTTATCCGAATTATCTTCCCTGTGCCTAAGTTTGTCCATAATTCTCCAAGGATAACGTAAAACATTGATAAAACAAATAATTTACCGGCAAATCCTCTGTGCCTAGTCTCCATTTACAACTGTAAGGACGAAATTCAACTGCTAAGCCTTGTTTACCCGAGTTTTCACAAACCTGCATTCTGTTCGCGCAATCGTGAACGGGGAACCCAAACTGCACCAATTTGCTGTGAAAAAGAGTTTTTTTAAGGCCAAGCATTCACCCTACCAGCGCTTGTGCAGTATTTCAATTACTGCCATTACCGTTTTATCCTCTGTTCCTCAGTAAATCACCTCTCTTTTCAAGAATTACTCTTTTGTGTTGCTCTGCACAGTAACACTAGTTTACATACCAACAGAGCTTTAAAGTAACCATGGATGCTCCAGTGGCTCCTGTAGCCTTGAACATTGCTCCTTTAAATGCTCCTCAGAGACAATTGGATTGGCAGCCATTAGCAGACCTGGATTATCAGATATCAGAAGAAATGCTAATGCACAGCAAGTACCACATTCACTTGCTGAATGAGTTGAAAATTAAACATGAGGCTGGAACAAATGTATTGGGCATTTGGGATTCTTTCCTCCCTCTCTTCAAACTCCCTCAGGTCAACCAGTTTCCTGACCTAATCCACCTATGTGCTAAATCCTACGACGCCATTCAGAGGGCTGTGATTGACCCTTCAGGCTCAGTTGTTTTCTATGTCACCCCTGAAGCCATCAGAGAGATGTTGCATTTCAAAACTGAGAAGAAATTAGTCCCTTTATCATTGGCTGATCTGATAAAGCAAGGAGCCAAATTGACAGATGCCCAGATCACCAAACTAAATCAGTTGTACATAGGGTCTGACACCGTGAAGTACCCTCCCATTTCTCATGTTTACCTCAACCAATTGGGTAGGGACCTTGTAGATATGATCAGTCCCATTCTGGGCTATAATTCTATTGAGTTTGTTGATGAAACTGTACTGGTGATGATGCTCATGTTTACCCCTGGCAAATCTCCAATCTGCTATGACTATGCCACCTACATATCTGACAAAATACATGAGCAACTAATGAACTTGGAAAGAGAAAGGGTGTTCAGATACACCTCTTACATCTATCACTTAATCTTGTATTATCAACATGAGAAGTTTCACTTTTCTATGAAGAGTGGATGCACAAGGCAATCCAAGGTCAGTGGTTTATTGGTCCTCTGCCTTCCACTGCAGATCTAGCTCTCCATATACTTATTGTGAGTTTATAGACCTCTTCATTCACCCAGCCATGTCTCTGCTCATGAGTTCACCTCCTCCTACACTAACTGATGAGATGCAGAGGATTCTTCAGCTATCCAAGGCATACAACATTGGGTATTGGTACTATTACCAACACCACACAGTCATTTAAATCTATGGGTGTGAGTTACCCTCATACAGATTGCCCAGATATGTGCCCATGAGATTGTTTGCCCTTGAATACTTCAAGCAGTTTGGGAACGCTGATGTGCTACATTTCTCAGGCAAGGGCAAGAAGGCACAACTCAAGGTAAGAAACCAATTAGGCCACTTCATCTACAACAAAAGGGAGGAAGGTTGGAAAGAAGCAGACAGAATGCTAGAATCCCTTGGCCTATAGACCAGTTTCCTTTGGAAACCTTATGACCCCAATCACTTCATAACTTTAAGAAGGGTCAAATATAGGCTGTCCGGTTATGACCATGTAAGGTTGCCTCACATAGAAAAGTATGCAAATCAAATTAAGTGGAGGAGGGGAACCTTAGAGGAGGCTGCCATAAAAGAATATTTAAATCAAAGGGCAGTTAAAAATATCCAAAAGATGGCTGACTTGGAGCTTTATACACAGGTATTTGCTCTTCCAGGCACTCAAGTGGGAGCAGCTGCCTCATCCTCCACAGCACAGCAGCAAACAGCCAAATCTACTGATCAAACCTCTAGCAAAGGCAAAGAGAAAGAAATGGAGCCAGAGCAGCCACCTCATGGAGAGGTGCAGCATGAAGAGGTGCACCATGAGGAAATGCAGCAACAACAACAGGTACAGCAGCAACAAGAGGAGTAGCAAGAAAAGGAGAAATCAGGGCAGCAAGAAAATATATCACAGGCCCCAATTTCCACTGAGCAGCAGCCCCAAGAAATTGTGCCTCCTAGGTAGGAGACAACAGTGGAGGCCTCAGTCCTCCAAAACCCACAAAAAGAAGACATAAGCAGAAAGAGGGACAGAGAGACTCCCCTCACAAAATCAACAACTCATGGGGAGAAAAGACATAGAATGAATCCCTTCTCAGAGGAAGAAATGCCTATAGGGCAATCTTTGGGCATGGGCCCACCTAGCATGGAGGCATCTGCAAGTTCCTTCCAGCAGGAACAAGAGAGGACAGTGGGAGGAGAAGTCAGTTCCTCAAGCGAGCAAAGAGGAGCTAAGGTGGGCATCAAGCAGCAATTCATTGACATAAAGAAGAGGAATGAGCCCATAAGAGTACAGCTATATAATCATCTGTTGAAAATGGCCCCCACTAACTAGCAAAGACTAATGTCTCCATTTGATGTCCAGGAGGGCAAGATGATCATGAGCCATTTTGATGCCAGCAGTGTTGCAGCCGCAGTCAGCGGTAGATTACATAAGTACCAACCTTGAGGTCCTTGCCAAGGACATCCACCCAATGGACAAAATCGAATTGCATAAGCAAACGGGTGAGATGGTGTATGCCTCCTTGGCAGATAAGACATTGGATAACTACAAGCTAGAAAATAGCCTAAATAATACAGCTGCCCAACTAGAGTTGGAGAGAGAATCCTCTCAAGCAAAGGACAACATAATTAAAGCCTTGGAGGAGATAATCATAGAACTTGGGCATGATCCCAAGGACATCAAGGTTGTGCAGGCATTGTTAAAATTGAGAGATGCAGATATGGAAACATTAAGAAAGATGGTGAAAGTCCCAGCAACCATTCACCCACAAACTGAAGAAGTTGCCCAGCTGAGACATGACCAAGATGCATCAGCTATGCTGGTGTCCCTATACAAACAGCTGATCCAAACACAAGAAAAATTGGGAGAATCAGAGGCTGCACAGGCTGCACTGCAGGCAGCATTACAAGAAAAAGAAGGAGGACAAACATCTCGGCCTCCTCCAGAAATAATAAACCTGGAGGAACCTCCTCAGACTACAACTCCTCCTACTGAACAGATAGCACCATCTACATCAGCAACTGCACCAACAACAGAGTAGGCTCCAAGCCTGGATATGCAGAAGCTCAAGAATGAAATACAAGCCCTAGAAGCCCAAATGGAAGAGCTAAATGAGGCCAGGGAGAGTCTAGCCAAGCTCAATGAAAGATATGATAAATCCAAGCAGACTGTAGCAGAAAAGGGCAGGGAAATAAAGGCCCTTAAGGATAAGATAAAGGAGCTGGAGAAGGAGCTCACACTTGACAAAGTGACAGCTGAGCTCAAGACACTCTTATGGGCCAACATTGGCCAATCCATAATTGATCAATGGCAATACATTGAGACAATTCATGAGCAAATAGAGCTCATAGGGAAAGCACAGAGGGAAATCAAGAGATCAAGGGCATCTCTAGGCAATATGCCTGAGGTTGCCAATAGAATGATTAATGTGCTTAATAACAGAACAAGTGCTCAGCTGGCGACAATGGGAATCACAAGCAGAACTGAGACCATCCAGCTGATAAAGAGGGTCCTTACACTGAGAAGCCTGGTACAAACGCTGGAAAGAAGAAGCCAGGACATGCAGACATAGGTAAATAAGTTCATGGACAAGTTCACAGCACTACAGGGAAAAGGTCTTCCTAGCTTACTGAACAGCGCAGGGAGACTACTTTCACACGAGCATTATGCCAAGAGGGTCAATAAATTCGCTACTAATCATATCACTGAAAGGCCCAGTACCTCAGAAGAAACAGGACCAGCAACAGGACAAAGTCTCTTCAACAGGGTAGAGAACTTATTCTTTATAATGAATGAAATTAAACATCTGTTTGAAGTACCTCCAAACTTTTACAAATACACAGAGGCAGATGAGACTTTAGAGGCAATTCTGATACATCAATTGCCCACACAGGAATGGTGGACTAAGGCAATACAGATGATCTTATAGACAAGAAGCCATTCACTAAGTTTTTTCATCAAAAAATACAAGTTATCATGCACAGGAAAATTTTGATAAAATCAGCATGCATGGAGAAGAATGGGCTGAGCCAACTCAGCAAAACTATTTCGGCCACCAAAGCAGCAGTGACAGTCACAGGTGATAGGGCCGAAAAGCTACAGGAGGACAGAGCTACAAAGACACGTCATTCATCATTTATAACAGAGCGTTCAACTGACTCAGTGACCTCCAAAGGTCAAAAAGTCTTCTGACAGAATTAAAGAAGCATTTATGTTATATTCAAAGCTGTAATAACTTCTTATCTGCTTTCTGTACAAGTTGGTGAATGTATTTATTTCTCAGATGACTCAACGCCTCAGATATTTTGTATGACCGCTTGTATATATTCCCCCCTCGCATAAGTTTGCGGGGGTTGTTGTTGATTTCTCTTCCAGATTTCTCATGCTGTAAACTTCCAGATTATTAATACAAAAGTGATGGAATTTCCAAAGCTCTGGGTTATGGGATGCATTGTGGTGTTTAGCTGAATGTTACAGGATTCCTGCGTATTTCATGAATCAATAAGTTTTCTTCAAACTCTTCGTTATGTGTCTTGTCATCTTCTCATAGCTCATTCATGTTCTGTGTTTTACAATTAAAGGCAAGGAAAAAGAATAGTTCTAGGATTTAATCACAGATTACCCTGGACTCAATCTATGCTATTATAAATGTTTTCTTCAGTTACAGTTATAAAGGTGTAATTCTTAATTGCTGCACCTCTACACTATATCTTTCACAGTGATTATTGTTTTAGGAAATTCAAGCCTGCTTCCTGTGCAGTATATCTCTTTCTCACACTCCGAGCTTAGTGGGAAATTCTTAATTGCTTTCCACTGGTTAAACACACTTCACCATCACAATTTCAAATTTGTTTCATAAATTATTTAAATGGCCCTGTAATTTTAGCAACTCAACTCAATATTTCAAATAACTTGTAGCCACAGACTCCATAGCCCAATGGATTAGAACTATCTGAAGGTTTCACATTAGGTACAGAAAGATATCCCTCAACCAAAACATAAAAACAAAACAAACCCTGAACTCATAACTAGCCTAAAATCCTCACAAAGACACAGAGAAACCTTAAAGAGAGAGCCCTCTCTGATTACAGTTTGGCTAGAAGCTGTAATCCAAAGATTGGTTAGTGGTTACCCCGGCCGTATTCCCTTGGGAGTCAAAGGGAACAACCTGGGTGTTAACACCCATTATTGGAAGAACATTCACTATCTTCGTGTGTATAAAAATTTTTCTTGTTATCAAACCTTCCTCTAAAATTTACTTTTGAAGAATTCTCCCCTTTCTCATGATTTCATTTATAAGGACATTTAGCAGTGTAGTGACCAACTCTTCCATAGGCAGAACATTTAAAAGGAAGCTTACCTCTAAACTTGACAGTTCCTACTTGGAGTTTCTTTATGAAATTTTCTTCTTCTTCATCTAATATGTAACCTGTTTCATTAAGCTCATCCTTTTCCTTTCCTTTATATGTATATTTTAATACTGCTTCTCTGATATCTGATGGACCCCCTTTTCTCATTTTACAAGCTTGTAAGATCCCATGGAGCTGTTCAATAGTTTGGTTCTTTAAATCATGCATTTTTCAATGGCAGAGACTTTTTGAATCGAACTTTCAGGTTAGAGATCTTAGAATTTTCTGAACAACTATTGAATCTTTCACCTCATCACCAAGATTTTTCATTGAGTTAATAATATTATCTATCTTAAGGAAAAAACTTGAAATACTTTCATCATTATGCACTATGAGGGTCTCGTATTGAATTCTAAATGTTTGAAGTTTAGTGATATTTACCTTAGTGTCACCTTCATAGCTCTAGATAATATTGTCCCATATAGCTTTTGCGGTATTCAGTTGCGTAACCTTTACAAATTCTAATTCTACCAATCTTCCTAAGAGAGTTTTGACTGCCTTTGCATTGGTCTCATATCATTTCTTCCATGCATCATCTTTGGGATGGAGGATGGATATTGATAACCTCCTTCAATTATTTCCCAAACATCATCTCCAAGGGACTGCAAATATTCTCTCATTCCGACTTTCTAGAAAGCCAAGTTAGTTCCATTAAACAAAGGTGTCTGGATAGAAGATACTCCCTCTTAATTGCTCATCTTAATGGATCTCCCTTTAAGTGATAACGATTCTTTTGAGGGACCTTCTCTAATACCAATTGTTGGGAAAAATACTGAGAGTGGGGGGGTGAATCAATATTTTAAACTCAAACTTCCAATTTTTATATTCTAATAAATATGAGCTACTATTATTAAGACAAAATCCATATCTATTCTACTTTAGAGAAGAAAACATGTGTATATCTAGTTTACTGATTTTTATGTATTTTATCAGATAATTATTCTTATTAGTGGATCAGTATATTAATTAATTTTCAATATGCAGTAAAGAACATAAAGATATCATGCACATAGAACACCAGGATTTTTATGTGGAAACCCAATGTGGGAGAAAACCACTGTTGTTGTTTTCTTTGTCTTCTTTCTTATGATATAAAGAAAAGTATTACATTTGTACTAATGCAGTCTCTTGTCAGTATGAAAACACCCACCGGCATAAAGGTACAAACTTCTCTCATTCTCTAGCACCCACTGGAAGGGAGCTGCAACCCCCCGATATCGTTTATTAGATCCTATCAAAAGGGATCTCCTACCCCCTTTCTGAAGGCTACAACCCTTAGCTCCTTGTGGATCACATTTTAGAATATTTCAGACTAGATCCGTCAAACAAACATCACACGACCTGTAGGCCACATTTCATAAAAAAATTCAAACTGGACCCATATCAATCATAAACCAAAACAAACTAAAGTACTAAATTTGATATATTGTCGCACTAAAAATCAACTGAAATTATGAAGTATCAAATCACTAAATGCATAACCCAACCAGAAATAACAAATATCAAATTTTGTATGTGACTGTACTAAACAAGACTCACATATATAAGAGTTTCCTCTATATAATAATTGTGTACAAATCACAGAATACTAAATACTGAATCATCCATTACTTAATCATATATGGAGCATTTATCAATCACAAATCATTTGAACCAATAATAGATTACTAAATCAAATAATGATCACCATATTGCAGGATCATCACTAATCAACATTCATAGCCAACTCAACCTAACCAATACTTTCAAACACAGATTATCATGATAGAGACATCATCAATAGACAGTATAAAATAGAACAAAAATGATCAAATATTATCAACAAGTCATGCTACAAAACCCTAGAATCTATACACAACGTCCCAACAACTTATCTGCATATGTACGCACTTGTAATTCACAACACTCGCGTACAAATCTGCACAAAATTTCACGGGAAATATAAGCAACTCTACAGAGACATATTTTCATATGTACAAAACTATTCCCAAACACACTTACATACTGATTTGTAAAATTTTCGCTGCAAACACAATTTCACTTTACACAACCATTACTGTGAATACTACAAACTTATGAATAAATCATTTAAATCACAATATCACAGTTTCATCAATATTAGCTACTTAGACATTAAAAATTAAATCAATCAAGCATATATGTCAACATATTTCAGATCTTTCAGATCTGAGTCTTCTCCTTACTCACTGGTGCACACCTATTTTAGATCAAATCATTCATAGAAAACCCAATACTTGCACACCCAGCACCTTGATCTCCATCTATTTATATAGTAATTTCCTTAGCTAATACGTTAGGTAAATACCTTGGTTATGTCGTAAGTATTATTTGACGGGATCAAATAACCATTGACACACCCCTTACTATGGGCCAATACCATGGTAAAGATCCCTGGTATTCAAATTACCATGTTGCAGCTTATGTGCGTGATTTTACTTCTCAATACATGTGTATGTATGCGAACATTCTTCATTGGACCCTCGTATACTTACTCAAACTTGTCTTTACTATCCATCTATCACTGAAATATCCTTTCTCTTTTTCATAGTAGCGATGGCATATGTATCACTCTGTATTGACATCCTGTTGTCATAATGTTGACATATTTATAAAATAGGTTTCCATCAAGGACAACACATTAACCACAATACCAATAGTTGATAGACTTTCCAAATACGCTCATTTTTTCCCTCTACCACACAAATTTATCCCAAAATTGGTGGCTCAAATTTTCATAGACCAAATATTCAAATTGCATGGCATGCTAACTTCCATTGTGTCTAATATAGACCCCACTTTCGCCGACAATTTTTGGCAGGAACTTTTCAAGCTACATTGCATGCAAATCCAATTAAGTACAACTTATCATCCGTAATCGATGGTGAAACCAAAGTAGTCAACAAATGTTTGGAGACATTTCTGTAGTGCTTCACTTCAGATAATAAGAATTAATGAGTACAATGGTTTCCTTTAATGGTATGGTGGTATAATACTAACTATCACAAAGCCACCAAGATGAAGCCATATGAGGTAGTGTATGGCTAAATCCACCTTCACTAGCTTCTTATATCCCTAGATATTCCAAAGTATAAGAAATTTATCAGCTCCTGCAAAACCTCACTTCCATGATCGCACATCTCAAAGATAATCTACATCAATATCAAAATAAAATGAGCCAACAGTCCGACCAACACCATTCAGAGAGGTCATTTCAACTAGGTGACCAAGTGTTTCTGCGAATCCATCCTTATAAGCAGACCTCTCGTAGCGAAAATGGCTGCCAAAAGTTAGCCCTAAAATTCTATGGGACTTATTAGGTGCTTCAGCATATATGAGCAGTCACTTACAAAGTAGCCCTTTTGACAACTTCAAAAATCCACCTAGTCTTCCATGTATCCTACCTCAAGAAAGTTGTCAGGAACAATTTCAGGGTTCAAAAATATATACCATAATTGAATGAGGAAGGTTCACTTTGGATATGACCTAAACAAGTCCTTGATACTTAGAAAATACATCTTCGCGTGGCCACATGATCAAGGAAGTCCTCATCAAGTGGAAAGACACGCCCCTAGAAGATGTGATAGGGGAACCAACCACCATTATTCAACAGTTTCCATAGCTTCAGCCTTGAGGAAAAGACTACTTTTAATGGGGGAGGACATGTTAGGGTCCAACCCTAACCCCTTATTTATGTAATAGGCTAAGGGGCCTCGTCAGAGTCATCGTTATTTAGTTGAATCAATAAAGCCTGTAAGCAATTATCTGCATTAATGATAATTGTAAGTGGTTGACCAACATTATAAAAAAGGGACCACAATTAGTTATAAATGGGCCATAATTAATAAATAAATTGGTTAACGCCTGTTATGAAAGGGACCAATAGTAGTTAGGGTTTTGATGTCATAAAGCTATAAATAGTCTTATATAGTAAGGGAAGAAGCATCAAGTTTTTTTGTAATTGAGCTCTTCTCTGTTGGAGGTTTCTCCTTTGAAGAGGAAAGTGAATGTTGTATTTTGCTTCTGAATATTAAAATATCTTGCAACTTGTCTCAATTCATGTGATATTGCTATGCTTCTAGCAATATTGATTTATATTTCTGGCATTTTGTTATTCTCACAGGTCAAGTGCATAACATCATACCTCACCATCGCTACGAATGAAGATAAACAACAAAAGTTGTTCACATTTCCCATTAAAGAAATAGATGGAGAATCTAGAATGAAAAGCATTAATTCATCTGTCCTCCCACACTTCTATGGTTTGATTACGAGGTATCCTAACACTTTCATGTTTGATTTTATTATGGTATAGAACACTTATGATTATAAAAGTACTGATAAAAATCCCAAATTGTTCCCTTCCACCCTTACGGATGCAACCCTTCAATGCTTCATGAGCTTAAAAGGAAATAACATCACTATATTAGAACAAATGTAATGAGTCTTCAATAACAAATATCTATATTATTACAAAGCAAGGGATATCATAGTTGAAATATTCAGAATGGTCCAAGGAGAGAATGTATCTCTTGAAGAAAAAGTTATAAAATGGGGCATAATTACACCTTGGATTCAGACTCCTTGAAGCTAGTTTTACTACAAGGAATCAGGGAAGATCTAATGGAAAAACTCAACTTGCTGGCTAATGGAGACATATACTAGCTCACTTATGATGACATTAAAAAAGTATTCAAAAACCATTCAAGGGATGTTAGAAAAAGAGGTAGATTAAGAAAAAGATGAGTAAGTCCCTCTTCCTCCTCCCTGATTACTAAAAATGAGATAGGAGGTATGGTATGGGTCATGAATATTGAAATATTACATGCATTCGTTGTGTATATGGACACCTTACATATCGAAAGAAATAAAGAGTAAGGATAAAAGAAATAAGCCATATTTTTCCCACAATGCATTAAAAGACATTAGGAATGAATGTCCTTTAAATATCATAAATGTATTCTATGTATGTGAGGAGAACCATTCCACTAATAAATGTCCATATTTTCCAAGTTTGAAGGCTATGTACCAGGGGGAGAAGGGAGCATCGAGTAGTTGTGCTTTGCCAACCAAAAGAGGCCACAAGCTTTAAGGTAATCCCAATAAAGTATGAAATTCCCCTATCCTTTAAATTCTAATGATAATGTTCATTAACAACCATAGTTATCTCCTAGCCCTTCACCCTAGCCTATTCACACTCCTTGGCCATATCCTCATCAAATTATTATTCCTCCCTCCTAGACATATCCTAATCAACCTCCTCAATGGGCTAATCCATCACAAGGATGGAGGAATTAGAGGAATTTTGAGGTAAAAACTCCACCTCAAAACAAAAAATGTACTAAAATTTTTTACTTCAAAAGAACCGATAGGATTCAAGATGGTGATGTCATGCCGAGGGAAAATATTTTGGATGAAAAAGAAGAAACTATTTTTTTTTAATTGTATTTTTGAGTTATCTCCTTGTATGTTCACTCAAATGTAAAGATTATACACCGATTGGATGCAAAATTAAATTTCACATCCCAAAAGGTACCCACTTTTCATGCTTCTTGGTAGATCCATCGAAAATAATTGAGAATACATGAAAAACGTGTGTTCAATATGCATTTTTCATGTATTTTCAATTTTTTTCAATGTGGATCTACTCAAAAGTATGCAAAGTGGGTACTAATTAAATGTGGAATTTAATTCCACATCAACCATGTGTCTACTGTTGAAATTTGAGTGAACCTACAAGGAGACAAGTAAAAGTAAAATAAAATTAAAATTAAAAATATTTTTTATTGTTTGAAGATCTCTGTGGTAGATATCTTGAGTATTTTTAGTGTTTGGAATTAATTCCACAGTAGCCAGTTTTGTTTTGAAGTTTCGAGTCTATATCAAGACTCCTTAGTCTATAAAATGGCTTTCTTTATTTTTCTTTAGAAACACATGTCTTAATTTATTGTTTTTAACTATTATTTTATTAGTTTCCTTAGGAAGCCCATTTTTTACGTCAAAATTCCCCTAATTCTTTAGGTGGCCCAACCTCTTGAGTTGATGCCTCCTCCTCAACAACCATAAGTACGCTATAAGGTTCCTCCAAATCAATCAATAATTCTTGCCCAACCAAATCCAAAACCCAAAAATAAGTTGGCTCAACCAATCAAGAACAAAGAAATTTCCCACCAAACTTATGTTATAGAAATCTAGGAAATCATCCTTAGGTCTAGGAAGGTCATTCTAAACGTTCATCCAACTCATCCTATGGAAAAACTCAAGGAAAAGAGGGATGGTTATGTACCTCAAGTCATTAAACCAAAACCTCCCTATCCTCAAAGGTTAACAATAAAAAAAGAACAGCCCTGAGAAAAAGTTAAACTTTTGGAGGAATTGAAGAATAAGTGTGTCAAAATCCCTTTCCTTCAATCCATCAAGGATGTTCTTATATATAAAAACTTCATTGAATAGGAATTTCCTAGAAGGCATAGGAAAAATAAAAGGGATTCCCTTACTGTTAATTTCATAGGGAATCTTTCCGATCTAATTCTTGGTAGGGTAATCATTACCAAGTACCTAGTTCCTAAAAGCCCAATAGTAGATGTGCACATCAATGAAATTATAGTTCCAAACACTCTCATTAACTTGGGAGCTAAAATAAATGTCATGAACAAGGAAACCATGTTAAAACTTAAACTCCAAGGATCTATAAGAAAGACCACTATTGTGCTTCAACTCTTTAATATGTCCACAATACCACTAGAGGGTAGCATAGAGGATGTAGTGGTATATATTGATTCCTTGGAGTATACCATAAACATCACTATCCTCTAGCCCAAGACTAAGAGATGTAGCTCCTAGAGACAATTCTTAGTGTTGCATCTAAATCTACAAGGAGCTATAGCTCCGTGATCTCATGCTCGATTGAGATCACCAAACAAAAAAATATAATGGCTAATGCGATCTAATACTATCCCCAATCCAAATGGTCATGCATGAAACAAGTAGTCGATCTATGCTATAAAGATAAGGGATCACACTTAGAATCCTCGCAAGTCAAAGAAGGGTTTTGAGCTCAATTTAGATCTTGTGCTCCACTCGATAAATCCAACATGTTTGCACCATATCTCTATCCCTACACACAAACACAACTAAACAAGGACAACAACTGATCTTCCTTAGAATATCGCCAGATCAAAAGCAATAGATACGATCATATAACATACTGAACACAAATTCATGTAAGGAAGGGAAGATATGTTTTATTAACCAATAAATGAAAGTACACCAAATGCAAACCTTCAACAAGTAAGATCGTCTCCTCCAACTTGTAGTATAGCCTCCTCTCCCAAGGAAGCAGAGCTCTCGTGCTATAGTTTGGATCCTCTCCCTTATTCCCTCTTGGTGAGATTATAAAGGCTCATTCCATCCTCCAAGAGAATGTATCTAGACACCTAGGGGATTGAGAAGTTAGGAAACTTCTACAATAATGCACCCCTAGCCAACTCATACATAGGTGAGTCAATTTGATCTCCTCACGAATGAGAAACTCTAGAAATCTTTTTCACAATTATGAGATTATTCTCAATTGTTTTAATAACAATGTAAACTTTGAAACGGGAACTGTAAACTCAAAACGGGAACTCTAGCAAAAAAACCCTGAAAAAACATCAAAAACAGTGCTAAAAACGAAAAGTGTGTATACTGGAACGATGATTTTATTTTTTAGGGGTCAATTTTGAACATTTTTTAAAAATGGTAGTGACTACGAAATTTACTACTAAATTTTTGTGCAAAATATAGCTTCAAAACAAAAGTGATGATACTGGAACAATGATTTTTTTTTAGGGTCAATTTTCAAACTTTTTAAAACATGCTAGTAAAACCAAATCTTTCTGTGCCAAACAAAGTTGTTTATGAGGAAAAAAAACACATTAATGTTTTTGGTAGAATATCATTTTTCTTTCCTAAGTATAAATTCAACATGTTTTCAACCATAACATGCTAGATACAAAAGAAATTGAAATCTTTTCAACTATAAAATTAAAAAACCATGAAATTATGAACAAATTACATCACTAAATGAATTCAAAAGTCATTATTTGTATATTGAATAAAACATACATTATATCTCTAATTTAATATTGAATTGTAGATATTTTAAACAATAAAAATTATCATAATTAAGACATATAATCCAACAACATAAAAATTCCTCATAACTTCTCATTTAACACCATATGGAAATCATTAATTTTATTTCAAGATACGATGCATACATCAGTTATATAAACTGTCTTAAACAATTATTCAAAATCACTCATATTTTCTTGCACACCATCAGAATTCACATCTTCAAATGAGTGACTGGATGCTGACGAAGATGTTCCATATTCTTCTCTTTCATCAACTAGTGCCCCATCTGAGTCCACATGCATTCCCAAAATTTCAGGTTTCAAAATTCTTCTAGATCTACGATTGGTTTCAGCAGACTCCCATCTCAATACTGTTCCTTCTGGTAACAACATTTTTAGAATCTCTATTGTCTTGAAGCGAAGAGTTCCTCTCTTTGTTAAATTGAAGTCATAAACAAGTATGTCAACATCCTCCAATTTTAATATGTCTGTGCGGAGATGATTTATATTTCTACCCTTTATTTTTCTCTTTCTGCCATTTTTTTTGTCAACTACCATCTCTAGCTTATACACACCATTGAATGGGTGTGTATTTGTGGCATACAGATGTACTTCAACACATGTAACATCCTCATTTTCTATAAACACCTTTATAACTTTAGCAACCTAGAATGGATAACCATTGGGATCTCCATATGCTAGCACTGCAATCATGCAACCCTCCTTAATATCCTGTACAGAACCCCTGTAAAGGTATTCCATGGCTTTACGTTATGCATGAGATCTTCTGGAACCAATATACATCTCTCTTTCCTCTGCCTGTGAAGAATTAATAATACCTTGAGATTGTGTTGTTCAACAATGTTTATTTCCTCATGTTCATTCGACAAATTTTGTGGCCAAATAAATGGATTTTTCAAAGGTATATCTTCATTTGTTGTTGTTGAAATGATATCACTTTGATTATTGAAAAATGACTCCCACCAAACTGAATCAGCTATGTTAAAGTACTCATATGTATATCTAATACATTTTTTAATTTCTTCCGGGAAATCAGAATAATTTATATCTCTATTTTGTCTACATGCATTCTGAACTTCACCAAATGATTGTAATAACAATATTTTTGATGAAAATATTGGATGATCTGGAATGAACTTCAAAATTGCAAACCTGATGATGGTGCCCATTCTATAGTAGTTGAATACTTCTTGCCCCATATTAGTGTTTTCCCATCAATTTTTTTGATACGAAATTGATGTTGGAAGCTAATTTCATTAAGTTGTTCAATGCACTTCCCCTCACCATATGATCCCAGAATAAACCTTTGCATGTCAATAGTTTCTTCCAACACATCAAAAATAGGCTCTGGCATGTATGATTTCTTAATACATTCAATTAGTGATGGCAAGCTCCCAAATTCCTTCCTCTTCAATGTGACTGAAAAAACGACTGAACATCTGATCAATATGGTCATGAGTGTGCCAAACAAGAAGGAAATCATCCTTTACCTTTTGAAAAATTCTCAATTCAACAAGCATGTTTAGATATCCAAAAGCAACTTGATTTTTGTTTTCACGGTAAGTGTTGTCCAATTGTAGATACAAAACTTCAGGAAGATTACCAGACCAGTGAGAAATCACATCATGAATTATGGTTATGGTCATATTTGCATCATTATGAATATTTGGAGCTGTGAAGTACATGTCACACGGAATGAGTCGATCTTGCAGGCAAGATATACCTTCCTAGAATCTAACGATATCTAATGACAAGCAAGCCAATCAAAAACTATCTTTCTCTAAATATGCATTTATAAAAAAAGTCAAACAAGTGCTTTAGGCCTACCTTAGGTCCAATGCATGTTTGTGGAAGCCTCGCTCCTTTGATCCAAATGAGCTCCCTTGTTGCGGATCTGAAAACACAAACAAGCAAACAAATTAAATAGCACCTGAAAAGCCAATATCATAAAGCATACTTAACATGATGATCAAGGAATTCATGAAACAAATGACATAAGACAATTTTTTGAGAAAAATGAATCTGATTGTATTAATTCAAATCAAAGAAGAACTTTAAAACCTGTGCCTTGATGTTGTACAAGCTCCTCCCAGGGTCCAGCAAGAAGTCTCCTCTACTTTGATAAGTTTCACTCTCTTCCCAATGAAGCCAAAAAGGTATGTGATCTCTCCTCTCAAGCTTAACTAGGAAGTCTCAATTCCACCAACATTTACCCTCAAAAATGTTCAGCTTTTAACCTCTCTAGCAACCAGCCCAATGCCTTAATTTATAGTGCAATGGAGGGAAGTTACTAGGTCCTCCTTCAAAGGGATAAAGCCCTCCTTCAAAGGGATAGCTCCTCTCATTAAGGGATTAGCTCCTTCTCTTTTGGGATGCATGAACCACCTAAGAGCAACCAATCCACGTCAAAATTCCTTCTAGAATCATCTAGAATTAACCCAAAGTGAGTTTTTTAGAATAAACTTGCGCCTTTTTGACTTTCACAGGGGTCGGCACCCACTCCTTTAGGGACAGAGCAAGCAGGTTCGCAGTTTTTGTAAACAGGGGGTGCGGGACCGCATGCAATAGTGAGAGAAAGTGCGGAACCAGAGCTTTGTTGATTTTCAATGTCTTTCTCTCATTTTCAAAGCTTGACTTGAAGAGCTGAGGTCTGATACTTGCTTAGGAGGTCAGTACAAGTGATGATAGACCCATACTAACTGCAAATAATCATGGTGACGATATTTTTGTGTAACAAATTGCCCCCTAAAGTGTGAAGTCTGTAGTAGATGAGGATTTTATTTATCATTTAGGAAGAGTGAAGTACTTTATCATTTCGAGGATCATCTTGTGGAGAGCCCAGTTGGAACCTGTAAAAAACATTCAATGCAAGATATATATATGAGATCATATCATCGCTGAGGTAGGCATTCCCATACTCAGATCAAAACTAACCTAGAGAACTAACTACTGCTCTGATATAGGAATGATCTTGTAATACATCACAAGTATAGACTCATGTGGACATAGTATGGACACAGCCATCTGTTTATGAATAGTCCATCATATCATGAATACAAAATTCCTCGCAGCCTGGATTGCGGAAACTAGATCCAGGGTCTTCATTTCTACTTCCCGAAACAGTACGATTCTATCCATGCGAATGAATTTGTTGATGTCGAACATGGTAGAAACCACTTGATTACCAGTCAATGATGTAAACTATTAACAAGTGTGAGAGAAACCACCAGTGATGTCAATGGCTCTCAAAGTACCCAATACAATCCATGAGATGTGAATAAATGTGTTGATGTCGAACATGTCACGAAATCCTTTGATTGAAGGTCAATGATGCAACCTGTCGTCAAAGGCGAGGAACTTGCCATTGAGGCATGCAGATCCCAAGGTACTGACGATTTCTTGATCATCTTTCTAGATAATGAGCTGAAGTCGATAGAAAGCGATCCGTCGCAGGCAAGCCCACAGCACGAAATCATAGATCAGGTTGAAGAAATTTAGTTGCAGGGACTGAATCAGGGATGGTCAAGATGGATGACCGATATCTTGCAGATGAATGGCTTATTGGCACTGACCTCTTGAACACATAACGACACAACAGATGGTTTGGTGACAATTGACCCAAAGTTAATACCCAGAAACTGGCTGAAGACTTTCAAATGTGGTTTGATCAACTGTTAGGAAAAGGATTTCCCAACCCAGGTGAATAAAAGTGTCGTGTTCAAGAGTGGTTACAAAGTATGACAAACAGGCTCGTTTTTCTCTCTTTTCCCCCACCATTTCTGGGAAGTACCTCTTTATTTTTGACAAGCTTGAGGAGGATAACATTTGCTTGATTATAAGCTCATCCTTCGGATGAGTCCAACTTAGTTTAAATTCGAACCCTAAGAAGGAGTGGTCTGTTCCTGTTTGTAATTGAACAGGTCCTTTACTGTGAAATTTTAACGAGTCCAGTATAGGAGAAACTCGGCGTTTTTCAATTTTAGAGAGTCTGAAAAAACTTAAGAAGACTCCAAGGTCGACCTTTTTCGTAAATTTGTGTCTCCCAAGCCCGAAAAAGTATAAAATAATACTTGAGAGAACCGCTTGATCTTTACGACCAAGGAGTACTTTTCGTAACTAGTGCCCCTAATCCGAAAAAGTGAAAAAGCGATCAACGACACGTCGTTTTATAACCAATATCGAATTTGAAACGACAAAAATCTGGCAATCTTTTCATGTTTTTACGGTCAGAAAAGAGTTGTAAGTGGACCGTCTTTTTAGTTCTGTTTTAATGAGTTTAAAAAGAAAAACTCGACGATCTTTTCATGTTTTAGGAGTCAGAAAAGAGCTTAAAGGTGACTCTAAATGTTTTTTCGTTGAAAATGATAGATTTCGCCTGAATAATCCGTTATCCTGAACAAAAATGCAAACATTACTCATACCTATTTGGAAAGGATAAAAATGCTGCAAAAATTACCTTTCTAAAGTGAAACATAAACAAATTTGCAATTCATTTATTCAAAAAACATATAAAAAGGGCTTTCATCAATTCATTTTTACCGTTTGAGATTTGGGTGAGAAAATAGTGCTTTTGTTCAAAAACTTCCCATGAAGATTGCGGAAAATCCAACCGTCGGAATCGAACACCGTCTTCTCCAAGTAATCCACATCATCCTACTCTTCAATTTCAATCGTTTCAATTTGTGTTTTATGGTTTTATTTCATTTCTTATAGGGTTTTTAGGCTAAAAACCCGCGCGCGGGTGCCCGCAGGCATAACACTGGCAGCCCACGGACCCCGACTTTTTCTCAATGGGGAAAAAGTCAGGGGTCCGCACCTTCCATGAAGGCAAGGTGCGGACCCACACACTGTCTCTAACACAGAGGGTGCGGTCCCCGCAACAAGGGTTTTTAACCCAAAAATTCTCAAATTTGACCCAAACAATTTAATTCCTTGCATTCTAAATTACCTTTTTGTTGGATGTAGAGTGTACATCATGCTAGATTGGCATGAACGGGAGCATGAGGACGTGGATCTTGCCGCATTGAATCACCAACCTTCGATTGATGCATTGAAGGCATGCGGCTTGTACAAATTCTGGGCCATACCTGGCATGAGGGCCCAGGTGGATTTCTTACAGTGGCTGGTAGACAGGTGGAGCATACAGGACCAGTGCTTCTTCATTGGTGGCCACCAGCTCGAAATTGAGCCAGCAGACATATACTTTTTGACCGGTTTGCCTAAGAGAGGCGAAGACTTGACTCTATTCGGGACTAGGCCAGGTGGCCAGTCTGTCGATAGCCTCTGGCTAGAGTTCTGCAACAGCCAGGCTAGAGACAAAGGGATAGACATTAAAACCATATCCCATCCTGAGCTCATGGTGATCGCGTTTACTGTCACCAGACTTTGCGGGAGTGTCGCACTACATATTTCCACCGGATCCCAGATGCGGATGGCAGTTGACTGCTTTCGAGGCACCATCTTCAACTGGTGCAATGCTGTGTTGGCTAATGTAAAAGGCCAACTGACCAGAGCCAAGAACGGACAACTGAAGACCTTTGGTTATGGGGCTTTGGTTGTGAGCTTTGGTCTGGAGAGGGTCCCAATGCTGGTCCCGCAGCACCTTACTATTGGAGCTGGGCTTCCTCGAGAGCCCAAACTGATGCGATGGGTTGCAGTTATGGCCCGTCATCCGGACGAGGGGACAGAGGTTGTTCGATTCAAACCTGAGTATTTCCAATGGTTTGAAAACCAGGTTTTTTCTATTCAGGACTTCCCTTATGCTGGGGTAGATTTTCATGGTGACCCAGACATGGCTCTTCCACCAGGAGAGCAATGGGATGACTCAGGTAAAATAATTTTCAACATTTTCCTATTTAATTTTTTTGTTTTTTATCTCGTCCCAAAACTGATAGTAAAAGTTTCAAATGCAGATGTGGGTCCACAGTGACTAGCCGCTCTCCGGCCTTACGAGAGGAAACAACCAGCTGCAGCCGCGCCAGCCCCACAGGACGAATTAGTAGAGACCTTGGCCGAGTTGGAGAGTCATCTAGAGCGCTTGACAGGAGACATTCTGGGGACCAGCATAGATGAAATTCCTCTTCGACTTCAGCGCTATGTGATTGGGGTCCCAAGACCTTTTAGGAGGTTCCGTTTCAAAGTGGCCCATGCAGTGGTTTCTTATCGAGATCATCACTAGTGATAGGATGATCGCCTATTGTAGGCACATATGACATTTTTGCTTTTTGTACTTATCATTTTTTCCGATCATAAGGTGTTTTTCAACCTATGATCGAGGACGATGTATTTTTTGACACACTTATATATATATATATATATATATATCACTATTACCGGCTTATCTTGTAAATCACGTTATGGAATGTTTTTAAATTTACATGTATGATTATTGCAAATGTCTACTTAACATTCGAGAAGAAATTGCATCTGCTAATATATTTAAAGATCTTGGAATATGCTGATATTCAATATAATCAAATTCACTTTCCAAGAGACACACTCTCAAAAATAATCTCAATAACACTAGATTTCTAAAGGCATACACTCTATTAAGATGTAATATAATGAGTTCAGAATCTAACCTCACTATCAAACTCCGAATCCCAAATGAAATAGATTCAGATAATAACACAATCACTGCACTATACTCGGCAATGTTGTTCGTTGTTTGACCGAGGCTTACCCCATGCATAGATACCAACTCGTCAGAGGGCGAATAGATAACCCAAGCTGCGGAAGAAATGTTTCGTGTATTACGACAAGCACCATCAGCGAAACCAATGTATGTTTGGAGAGGCATCGACATTTGCAATATCAAGCGTAAAACCAAGATAAGTAGGAATAATGATGAAAAACACTCTCTAAGTTAAGCACACCTTTTAAAGTAAACACACCAGCTAGAAAGAAAACTATCCTAACTAAAAAAAAAATCTCCATACCCATTCTTTAAGCATAATACCTCTTCAGGTAAAGACCATTTTTGGGTTTACCTAAAGAGTCCCCGTCAAAGTCTACCAATTCATAGGCCCCTTTTGCTAGCTTTCGCTTGACAACATAGGGACCATGCCACATAGGAACGAATTTTCTAGCACCTAATTTATCATTAGCTTGATCGTACGATAAGACTAGATCTCCTTCTGAAAATTTTTGAGGGGTCACATTTCGATCATATTGAGCTTTCATACGTTTTGCGTGAGTTTCGATTGCCAATGCAGCATCACGTCCATTCTCATCTAATTGAGCCAAGTATAACAAACGTTTTTCCTCTTCGGAAGTGGCTGGAAGTAACTCGATGGCCATTTGCAATGACGGGATTTCGCATTCAATGGGTAACACAACTTCCAGACCATAAACTAGTTGGAAAGGAGTGAACCATGTTGATGTTTTTACTGAGGTTCGATACGCCCAAAGCGCTGAAAGTAGCACGTTATGCCAATTAGACTGATGAATCCCAATGATTCATCGAATCATGATGACTAAAACTTTGTTGATGGATTCAACTAGACCATTAGCTTGTGGATAATAAGGAGTTGAACTATCGTGACGCAAGCCAAGCTGGCCTGTAAGTTCGGTCATCATAACGTTTCGAAAATGACGCCCATGATCAGTGATGATCGCTTGTGGAACACCAAACCTAGCAATTATATGATTGAACATGAAAATTTCAGTTGTTTTGCCGTTTGCCTCAAATGTAGGCATCGCCTCGGGCCACTTGGTAAAATAATCTACCACAAGGATGATATATGCATGCCCCCCAGCCGAGTGAGGGTTACATGTAATAAAATCGATACCCCATTTGGCAAAAGGACCAACGGAAATTATAGGGTGGAGAGGAGCAGGTGGAGTGTGCATCTTTCGATAAAAATTTTGGTAGTTGTGGCATTTTCGGACTGCGTTAATACAATCTTTAAACAAAGACAGCCAGAAGTAGCCAGCGCGCAATATCTTTTGGGCTGTGGCATACCCAGACATATGACCACCACATGATCCAGAGTGACAATCATTTAGAACCCTTTTAGCTTCCTCGTGAGTTAAACAATGTCGAAAAACAGAGTCCGCCCCACATCGATAAAGAGTATCTCCAATAATCCTGAATTGTTGGGAGTGGAATCGTATTTTCCGACGTTCTGACCTTGAAATTTCTGGCCGAAAGGATTGGGTCTGGAGATAAATGATGATATCCCCATACCACGGATCTAAAGTGCTGATGAGAAACAAGGATTCATCCGCAATGGGCTCCTCCGCCACAGTTTCCGTGTTAGCACACGGGAAGTCACACATTAACTCCGCAAAAACTAAAGATTTCTTATACTTAGATTTTTCAAATTCCAACTCGAACTCCTGCAGGATGACAATCCATTTAGAGTACTTGCCCCCTAGCAATTTATTGGTCAAAATATAGATCATAGGGTTGCAATCAGAAATTACTGTAGTTTTACGTAGTAAAATGTAGTGACGAAAACGTTGGACAACTTGAACAACTGCCAATGCCAATTTCTCCACATGTGAGTACTTTAGCTCAGTTGGATTTAAAGTTCAACTAAGGCAATATATCACATGTTCAATACCGAATTCATCTTCCTAAACTAAGACCATTCCAATGGTGGAATGAGAGGCGGCGAGATACAAGAAGTAGTCCTGGTTGTAGTTGGGAGGATGCAATAACGATGCATGGGTCAACGCGTGTTTTAGTGCATCAAAAGATTTCTGAGCTATCTCATCCCAATAGAATGAAGTATTCTGTTTCAACAACTGGGTAAAAAACTTTGTAACCTTGGCGTAGTTAGGAATGAATCGTCATAAAAAGTTTTCTTTCCCTTGCAAACTTTGGAGTTGGCGAAGACTCGAAGGAGGAGGCAATTTGACAATAGCTTCAACCTTCGAGGGATCGACGCGAATGCCGGCTTTCGAAACAAAAAATCCCAGCAATCGACCCGTTTCTATACAGAAAACACACTTGTGTGGATTCAACCTAATTCGATAATGCCTACACCTCATAAAGATTGCTCATAAATGGATGAGTTGATCAGCGCAATGTAATGAATGAGCAGGCAAATCATCGAGATAGGGTTGCACAATGTGCTTGATGTCATGAAACGCATAAGAAATGGCCCTTTGAAAAGTTGCCTCGGCATTCTTGAGCCCAAAAGGAAATTTGCAATAAGCAAATGTCCCCCATGGACAAATGAAAGCCGTTTTTTGTTGATCGGCAGGTAGAATATTGATTTGATTGTATCCGGAAAAACCATCCATGAAGGAGAATATTTCGCTACAAGCACAATCATCAATGATTTGATAGATATAGGGAGTTGGGTAATTGTCCTTTGGACAAGCTCGATTAATGTCCCTATAATCGATACATATTCTTATTGTCCCTTGCTTTTTGTTAACCGGAACAATATTCGATACCTAATCCGTTAACGGGATCGGATAAATGAAACCTGCTTTGAGTAATTTTTCAACTTCTGCTTTAATAGCAGCAACTTTTCTTGGGTGAATCTGACGCAAACGTTGCCAGACGGGTTTAGCATCCGGGTAAGTCTTGATTTCATGAACAACAATTATGGGATCAATTCCTGGCATTTCCTCATAGGACCAGGCAAACACGTTGAGAAATTCTTGAAATAGGACCTTATATATTTGAATTTCATGTTCTGTACATGAGGCACCTATATGAATATTCTCAACAATTCCAGGCTTAACCGAAATGTCAATAGGAATAGTTCGAGAGATTTTTCGCAAATTTAACTCCGAATCAGGATTTTTCATCAGATTCTGAGGTTCCTTGACATATTCAGTCGTAAAAATTGATGAAAAATCATTTTCAAAACGATCATTCTTGGGTAAGAACGAAGATCTATGATGGAGATCTTCCCATGGTAAATCATCTACACATATGATTTCACGAATTTGCTCATTAGAGTGAACAAGTTTGGAAAACGTTGTTGAATCCAAGCTTGATGTGAAAAGTGATTCCTCATGGACCACATTCATTAAGTCAATTTTGGTTGAAGATGGGTCGATAAACGATTGCACGGCCTCATACGCAATTTCATATGGACTCAAAGGCATAACATCACCAAGTGAGTATATCTCAGATTCAGAAGGAACGATCCAAGGATCATCATAAAGAATGGTGTCTGACGAAATCATATGAATGGTTGCAAAAGAAGATGATGCATTGATCGGAGGAAAAGGAAAAGTTCCCATTAAACCGGCATCTTTAACTAGTCCTACTCCAACATCCTTATACGGGATAGTCGTTTTACCGACATGCTGAATGCTTTCAAAAGAGGCTGGGTTAGATGAAAAGTAAGCCAGCTGGTCTATTGTTACGATCTTTCCATTATGAGGAAAATTTATAACCCGAAAGACCGATGAAATGACAGCTGTCATAGCATAAGACCAACTACGACCCAAGAGAAGGTTGTAACCTAGAGGGGCATCAACCACCTCCACGTCTAGATGAACAGTTTTTCCTTCAACCCATATAGGTAGATCCTCTAGAATGCCAAAAGGATGAAACCCACGGCCATCAAAGGCCTTTGGAATTGTTGGGGATTGATTTAGTGAAGGATAACAAAGCGATCTCCAACACTGTATTGACATAATACACGTTGAGGCTCCCTCATCAATCACAGTCCTGTGAATAGGCCTGTTTTTTACTATCACTGGGATTGGAAAGCCATTTGATGAGGTAAGCGCGGTGTACTATTTTCTAGATCGAAAATTATTAGGTTTGAGTCTTGAACGTCAACAGCTCCTATAGCCGAAAAAATTAATTTACGCTGTGCTGGACATGATTGCAGCACTTCCAAAGCCGACATTGCTGAGGGTGAAACAGCTAAATCCTCAACAATGTTATAGTTCTGAGCCGCTCTCGCATGTGGATTGAAAGCTAACTTTTGAAGTATACCCTTGGCGAGCGGTTTGATTACTAATTCCGGATTAGGTTTCTCGATCTGTAGTGGATTGGAACCGGGAGCTGAGGTTGATGGGTTAGAATGAGAAGATTCTTCTTCTTTACCATCAACAGGACTTTTACTACCATAATCATGCGATCGAGTAGCAATCCTAACATGGGACATCATCAGTATGGGTTCTTCATTGGCATTCGAGGAAGAACCTATCATCTTACTGTCTTGACTTGGAAAAGGATCCTTCAAAACAATAGGTGTTTGGGAACCTTTGACAATCTTCGCAACCTCTGCATGATGAGGGCAGTCTCTTGTAAAATGCTCTTCGTCACAAATGAGACAAGGATAACGAGGTTTGCGTTTCTCATCATTGGATTTTGCTTTTTAGGTTTCTCTTTTGAATTTTTATCCGTTTTATTTTTCTTCTTCCCTTTCTTCTTACCACCAGATTTTGATTTGGCTGTAGATGACTCTACAACGTGAATATCGGTGGAAATCTCCGCGAAAGAATCTCCTGTCGGGGAATCTAGTAAGGTTGATAGGAGAAGAATTCTTGGAAGACTTCTTCTTACTTTTGGTGTTAACCGTACCAATCATATCATCAGCAACATGAGACCCTGAAGGAGCTGCAGCGATTTGATTTTGCTTAGGAAGATCAGTGATTTTCTCGTGTAACATACCTGACTGAGTATAAACCAAGTCAAGGTACTGTGCTTGAGCAATTACTTGCTCCTTAATAATGACTCTGGCCTTAGCTACATCCTCAGTGATCTTTGGCAACAAAGATTTTACAAACCATTTAGCTAAGATCTAATCCGGAATAAAAACCTTCACTAAACGTCGTCAACGTCTCCATTCATGAATGTGATCTGAAATGTAAGTGGACGTCGACTGTTTTAATGAAGTTAGTAATTCTGTGTCATTGTCATATCTGACTGGCAACTGAAAATGAGTTAAAAACGAGGTAGCTAACTGACTAAAGTTATAAAAAGTGCCAATTAGAGTGTGCTGGAAAAGCCTTAGATGGATTGAATCATCTGAAATGGAGTTAGACGCACACCAGAGGTGATAAGTCATCACATGGTTCGACGTGTCCTCTCCTGATTTTCCTTCAAACTTAGGAATATCACTAGGCAACTTATTCGGCATTGGCAGCCAAAACAGAAGATAATTAATGGGATCGTTTGTTAGGCATGACAAGCCAGGCAAGTCCAAAGTTGCGATAAATGGTAACTGACGATTAGGGTCCCTAAAACTCTGGGTCATGAGACCAACCCCAGGAGGAGGATATCCAAGATAACTAGGAATAGGGATTGCATTTGGGATATTGTATCCTCCCGGAAAACCAGGATTGACTGGACCGTACTGGGGTTGTTGAGGTTGTTGATATGTGTACCCAGGGTACGGTTGATACTAATAGACTGGTTGCTACACAGCAGGACCGAATTAGTATTGTCCCTGGTATGGTTGATAAGTAAATTGTGGCTGACTTGTGACAACCGTACTTGAACCAGGTTGTCCTATAGGCATCTGACTGAAGTTTGAATCGTAGATCCAGACGGAGGTAAAGATGTCTGAGGAGTAGATACAGGAACAGTAGAAACTGGAGCTGTCGATACTCCAGAAGTAGGTGGAGTAGATTGAACAGATGTTGCAGCAGTTGCAATAGCTATTTGAGGCGGAGTACGAGGCGTACTAGGCCCAGGCTGAGAAACTACCGAAGGTACAGAAGTTTGAATAGTAGACTGGACAGGTTGTTGGGATGAACCAGAAACTAAGGGTTGTCCAGTTTGAGATGACAACTGTACATTCGGTTGCAAGACCTATTGAGTTTGCGATGGATCCCACACTAAATTCATTCCGGGGTACGGACCCATAACAGGTTGAGGATTTTGAGGACCATAACCAGGTTGAGGGTAGGGTTGATAATTCAAAGGTACATTTCCCGTTCCTTGAACATATGATTGACCGAAGGATGGTTGGAAACCTTGGTTCAAGTACTAACGTTGGGGTTGATACCCTTGAGGCATGTACTGATACTGGGGTTGACCTTGAGGTACATATTGATACTGGGGTTGACCTTGAGGTACATATTGAGTCTGGGGTTGACCTTGAGGAACGTACTGTCCCGTAGGTATGTACTGTCCTTGAGGTTGCCCCCCAGGTGCAAATTGGGTACCTTGAGGTTGCCCCCCAGGCGATAATTGAGGATTTTGAGGCTGCCCCCCAGGCGGTAACTGACCACCTTGAGGTTGAGGATTAGGAATAGTACCTGACATCATGAGAATATATTCTACACTCAACGGCTTAGTACCATTGCTTCTAGTTAATAACCCTTGTTCAATGAGTTGAGGAGATGCTCCCACAAAAATACCAGAAAGTGACTGATACCCAGAGGGAACAAAAGGACCACCGTACAAAAAAGATTCTAGTGATTGAGTAAACATGGACCACTGTCTTGACATATTTAATAGAGGATAGTAACCTCTAGGTGTTGGGTGATAAGGAACACGAGGTGGTGAAAAACTTAGCCCTAGGTTTTCCAAGAAATTAGTCAAAGAAAGATACCAAGCACTGCTCCTAGGTGGACTGTAAAAAATTGATTCACGCTCCCTTAGTTCAGTAGCAGATTGATTTTCAGGGATAGGGATGCCTACTTCTTCTTTCGAGGTAGCAAGTTCTTTGATAGCTATAAGTCTAGAAGGAATATTTTGGGTAATTATTGTTTCTACCCTAGGTGAACCAGGACCACTAGAAGTTGGAGAGGTAAACCCCGATGTTGGAGTAGCAGTAAATTCACTTTCAGGCTCGGATATTTTAGGTTCCTCACCTATATCACTAGTAGATGAAAAGCTACCAGTAACTTCAGAAACTGACACTGATTGTGGATTATAATCTGCTACTAAGCTTGAAAATCAGGGTGTACCACCAAAGAAGACTCTCCTTCTTCAGGTGACCCAACTCTAATGTCTCTAGGAGTTACGAGGGCTCTTAACCCTTCAGGCTGGCTTGGTGAAAACTCAGGAGGTTGGCCCCGAAGTCTACGGGACTTCCTTGGTAATTCAACCACGATTAAAAAAATTTAACTACTTCACACACAAACAAAGTAAAATCTCAATGAAAACCACCTAAATCCTATAAAGAACCAAACAAATTTGAATCACACGATTAAAGAATATAGGAGATCAAACGCACACAAACAGTAACTTTCCATACTGAAAACACTACTTGGTGATGAAGCCCAACGTCGCAGAGTTCAATACAGAAATGGCGGTTAGAACAGTTACCCTGGCAACCTACTTAATGAATAGATTGGCACAAGTTCCTCCACTAAACCATATCGAGTGAAGAGAACCCCCCAGAAAATCCAAGTGAGTCTAGCCGACGTCTGGTCCAGGTACAGTGGGATCTTCCCACCACTGTCACCTTAGGAAGAATCCTATAGAATATGGTCACTAAGGTTACCAACAAAAACAAATATACCTAGGGGAACAGTCTACGATCCGATACGCACGCAAGGGCAGAGTAACAAGCTCAATCCCCTTGAAGGCTCCTTGACATAATCCAAGGTTTACCAACAAGTGACCCCAGGCTCCTCGACAATGGTTAATCCGAGGTTTAACATTTTTAATACGTGAATATCTGGCGTCTTTCCCAATGAGGAAGGATTGATTCCCACACTGGTTCGGACATGATCTCGTGCTTCTTCTTTAAGAGAAGCTTTCCCAGAGCATAAATGCAACAATTGGATTTCTCTCCTATCGCAAGATACAACTACTTTGTTTGTTTTACTATCTTGGAGAGTTCATTACTCCCTACTCCAAGACACTAGCCTAAGCTATATTGGTGTATCAGAGCCCTAGAAATAAAAATATTACTAGATAGATTTTACTTTAAGCGTAATTTTTATTGTTTTTTGTTTAAGTCAAGAGGTGCGGAGATGAAACTCGTGGTATGAAGACTCGACTCGAAATCACTAAAAAATGCACTTAAGATGATTAAACAATCTTTTCCCTTCAATGAACTTCTAGCTAGGAAAGAGTTTGAGAATGCAAATACTTGTAAACACAAATATTTCTTGACAAAAAAATTAAAATAAGAGCTTTTTGTCTTTTCTAATGCGCTCAAAACAAGACAACTAGTTATTTTCACAAAAATTTCCCTTTTCTTTCAAAACACTCAACCACTACAAAAACAAACTTTTTCCAAAAGAGATTTTTTATTTTTTATTTTTTATAAAACACTCAAAACTATGGAAATGACTAACCTGGAGATCTATAAACTATAAAAACCTATTTGAATTCAAATCTTACAAGATGTCTTTTTCAAGGATGTTTTACTTAGCTAGATGTAAACTAAGGACCAATTTATGCAGAATCACAAATCAGTCAAAAAACAACCAATTTTTGTTTTCTTTTCTAAAAATTAAATCCAAACTTTTAAACACAAGCTTTTTGGAAGTTTTGTAAAGAGAAAACACAAGGTGGATTCCTCAACAAAGGTAGATTTTGCAAATGGTCAGACTCATAAGAAGGCTGGTAAAAACCAAGGTGATTTGAGGTTTCTACAGCTTCTAAGTTCAGAGCTACTACAAGACCAAACTGAAAACCAAACCCAATATGCAAAACTTCTAGGAATTTCACCTAAAACCCTAACACCAATGAAATTAACCTAAGGAAAGCTTCTGACAGGTTATATGCAGGTATGGGCAGGGGATAATAACATCTAAACAAAACTAAGCTAACTAACAGAGAAAATCTTAGGTTTTCCAAAATTTTGACAGGGTCTGCAGGCCTACAGTTAACACAGGTGCGGTACCGCTCTGTGCTAAAAGAAAAAGTGCGGATAGGTCCGCACTGTGTCAAAAGCCTAGGGTGCGGTCCTCTCCCAAAGTTATGAAAAACAAAAAATAATCCTAGATCTACTAAATCTACCCAATTCCACACACAACAAGCCAAAAACAGAAATAATAACACAGTTTCTCAGGTCAAAGTAAAAACAAGGAAAAAATCAATTCCCCAGTATGGTCGCCATTTTGTCACACGGAATGAGTCGATCTTTCGGACAAGATAGACCTTCCTAGAACCTAATGATATCTAGTGACAAGCAAGCCAATCAAAAACTATCTTTCTCTAAATATGCATTTATAAACAAAGGCAAACAAGTTTTTTAGGCCTACCTTAGGTCCAATGCAAGTTTGTGGAAGCCTCGCTCCTTTGATCCAAATGAGCTCCCTTGTTGCGAATCTGCAAACACAAACAAGCAAACAAATTAAATAGCACCTGAAAGCCAATATCATAAAGCATACTTAACATGATGATCAAGGAATTCATGAAACAAAATGACAAAGACAATTTTTTGAGAAAAATGAATCTGATTGTATTAATTCAAATCAAAGAAGAACTTTACAACCTATGCCTTGATGCTGTACAAGCTCCTCCCAGGGTCCAACAAGAAGTCTCCTCTACTTTGACAAGTTTCACTCTCTTCCAATGAAGCCAAAAAGGTATGTGATCTCTCCTCTCAAGATTAACTACGAAGTCTCAATTCCACCAACATTTACCCTAAAAAATGTTCAGCATTTAACCTCTCTAGCAACCAGCCCAATGCCTTAATTTATAGTGCAATGGAGGGAAGTTACTAGGTCCTCCTTCAAAGGGATAAAGCCCTCCTTCAAAGGGATAGCTCCTCTCATCAAGGGATTAGCTCCTTCTCTTTTGGGATGCATGAACCACCTAAGAGCGACCAATCCACGTCAAAATTCGTTCTAGAATCATCTAGAATTAACCCAAAGTGAGTTTTTTAGAAAAAACTTGCGCCTTTTTTACTTTCACAGGGGTCCGCACCCACTCCTTTAGGGACAAAGCGGTCAGGTCCGCATTTTTTGTAAACAGGGGGTGCGGGACCGCAGGCAACAGTGAGAGAAAGTGCGGAACCAGAGCTTTGTTGATTTTCAATGTCTTTCTCTCATTTTCAAAGCTTGACTTGAAGAGCTGAGGTCAAAGACTTGATTAGGAGGTCAGTACAAGTGATGATAGACCCATACTGACTGCAAATAATCATGGTGACGATATTTTTGTGTAACAGTACACCCTTGGAAACATTTTCCCATTGAAGACCATACAACCGACCAAGTGAAATTGAATAAAATTTTCCTCCTATAAATTTTTGGGTGTGCGAACAAAATGTGGTAAAAGTGTTTTCTTTTGGTCCATACCATCAATTATCAAACCCAAATATTTATTCAGATTATCATAACACTTCTTTCGATGCTTGTACAAATTCTTCCTTTCGTTTGTTTGATGTTTGCGATGCTCTTGAAGTTCTTTGACAATTAAATCTACACAACATAAAAGAAATTCATTAAGAAATATGTTTTCATAGTTGATGACTATACAATTTTAAAATTTAAAGTTATGAATGCTTACCTCTTTCTGACCCTTCACATTTGTCCCTTTTTGATTTAAGAGAAGCACATGTACTGCAAATCCCCATCCTTGTCTTCTTAGAAATATGGACATTGTTGAATTCTTTCTTCCATACCTTCACAAAATAGTGATATGTAATAAACTGACCATGTCCCTCAACACCTTTTGCATATTCTTTGAATAAGTTGTAGATTTCTCGTCTTGAAAAATTATCTAGAATATGTATTTTCTCTCTATTTGGCATACACTCTCCATGCTTTTTAAAGAAATCTTTCATCCATGACATTGCAATATTTGATAATGGCCCAAACTTTCTTTAATGATGTACTTCTGAATAAAATGTGGGATCCTTTTCCAAACGTTCTTGAATTCTCGAGAGACGAAAATTCCCAATCGAATGAAACATTTTGAAAGCTTTTCTATAGATAAATAAATTCCTAATATGATAATCATAACCTGACAATGTAGATTGCATGCACCCAACTAAATATGAATTTTGCATGCTTTTATTCATTAACAGATATGTCTTCCTGCTTTCTAATGCAAATTTTAAATCCATATGTTTCAAGCAATCTTTTTGGCAACATTCACTTGAAATGAGAGCACTGATAGAACTTATTCTCGTCAGATATTCTGTTCTACCCCTTGTATAACTAGAACAACTTGCATTGATACGAAAAGTCTGCTCCTACTCCTCGATACAATATTTCTTGGCAACATCTCCATCATTGGATCATCATTTGTATAAGGATTATCATCATCATTAAGAGGAATGTTATCCACACTATGTTCAGCTCTGCTTTCAAATATTGACTTGGAGGATATTCTTCATCTTCCCCTTCTTCAGTGCTACTGTCATAGTCCTTAGAATTCGGACTGAATGGAAAATTTGACTCGATATTTAATGGATATTCTTCCTTATGTGCATTGTCAGTGCTACTCTCACAGTCCATAGAATTAGGACTGCGTCGAAAATGTGACTGTTTACTTATTGAAGATGCTACATCCTATCCTTTGTCACTGCTACCTTTATACTCATTAGAATTAGGACTAAGTGCATCATCCTGTCCTTCATCACTACTACTCTCATAGTCCTTAGAATTAGGACTAAGAGGTCACTGTGACACTCCATTCTTTTGAAATTCATTATCACGCTCTTCATGAATGTTGCTCTCATAGTCCTTATAATTATGACTAGGTGGACACCGTGACACTCCAATCTTTTGAAATTCATCATCCCACTCTTCATCACTACTTCTATCATAGTCCTTAGAATTAGGACTAACTTGACACCGTGACACTCCATACTTTTGAAATTCATCATCATGCTCTTCATCACTACTGCTCTCATAGTCCTTAGAATTAGGACTAAGTGGACACTTTGACATTCCATACTTTTGAAATTCGTTATCACGCTCTTCATCACTGCTGCTCTCATAGTCCTTAGAATTAGGACTAAGTGGACACCGTGACACTCCATTCTTTTGAAATTCACCATCATGATCTTCAAAATTGTTGCTCTCATAGTCCTTAGAATTAATACTAAGTGGACACCGTGACACTCCATTCTTTTGAACTTCACCATCATGCTCTTCATCACTGTTTCTCTCATAGTCCTTAGAATTAGGACTAAGTGGACACTGTGACAATCCATTCTTTTGAAATTTGTCAGCAAGCTCATCATCGCTGCAGCTTTCATAGTCCTTAGAATTAGGACTAAGTGGAATCTGTGACTCTTTATTTATTTGAAATTCCCCATCCCCTCTTTCTTCAGTGCTACTCTCATAGTCCTTAGAATCAGGACTAAGTGGAAGAATTGACTTTCTATTCATAGTGGAAGAATTCTCACTATATTCATTAATATGAATAGAGTTGTTACGCGATGAAGATGTTGATGGTGTATAAATCGAAACTTCACTATCAGAACAATCCATCCCTTTCAAATAGAAGATGCTGAATGATACAAATAGAGAGTCTCCTAAAGATATTATATAGCTTAGAGAATGAAATTTTCCTTCCAAAAATTTTCCCTCCAAAAAGTTTGTTAGATTTATTTACCTTCATTATTTTATTCTACAATTTATTGAAAAATGTAAACTAATTTTTTTTATGAAATAAATCACTAAAATTAAAATTGTAAACTACAACTTCTACATTAATTATTTTAATAGTTAAAGTATATAATATTTACTAAACAATTGAATATTTTTTATTTTTATTTTTATAATATATTCTAACACAAACTAATCCAACATTCAACCCGTTGTAAAATAATTCTACAATATTCGCTTTATAATACTTTAAAACAAATTATACCACATTAACCGTACAGTAAAACATCTCCGTAATTTCACTTATATACTAAACTTCATTATCACTATTACTCACATCACATCCAGGTTTTCTGAAGTTCATTGAAAGACTTGTGAATTTGTGGAGCAACTACATTGATATCAACAACATATTCAACGAAGAATTCTCACAATTGAAAGGTAAGTTAAATTTTTTTCCTTGAAAATTTTCATATTAAATTAGTTTAATGAAGAAGATTTTTTTATTTTTTTTTATTTTTATTTTTTTAAATTAATAATTTTTCAAAGCCAAAATAACAATTACGTCCGTCACGAGCATGGTGGGCCCGACCAAACTCAATCGTCCAACAGCCATGGGCGGGCCATCATGTGTCATGGAGAGGGCGAGTGGGTGGGGTGTGAGGGCGCGGGTGGGGTGGTAGGGGGTGTGGGGGCGGGTGGGGCTGCGACGCCCACCTCAGCTGCCCGCCCGCATCATGAGGGTTGGGAGATTCTAAAAATCGACC
The DNA here is from genome assembly GCA_031772625.1 of Pinus tabuliformis. Taxonomy (NCBI): domain Eukaryota; kingdom Viridiplantae; phylum Streptophyta; class Pinopsida; order Pinales; family Pinaceae; genus Pinus; species Pinus tabuliformis. The sequence goes on along the minus strand of CM062820.1, from coordinate 1,692,075,818 downwards.
AACCCCTGTGGTGGGCAGGCGGGCCACAGGGTGGGCGCTATAGCCCCACCCTCCCCCACACCACCTACCCCCACCCGCCCACACCCTCACCCCCTCCACCCACACCTTGCCCCCGTGCCCCCTTACCCCCTCCCCTCACATCTCGTCCCCTCAATGCCACCCTCAACCCCTAATCCCCACACAACCCCCCAATCCCCCCATCCCCATCTGCACCAGCTCCCCTTCCACCCCCATGCGCTCATGCAGTCCCTCCCCTCTCGCCCCTGTTATCAGGAAATCTAGTGTCTATGCAGAGCTGCTAGTCCCACTAAGACGGGTAGCTATCTTAGAAATAAACAGATTAAAGTTAATTTCATTTTCCTTTATGAGAAGTAGATAGGAGAGGATCAAAGAATACCAACCTTGATCTTTCACTCGGTTCTTTGCTTGTTCCTTCTCCTCACCGACAGGTCTTTGCCGCTTCTCCCTTGACCACTCCACTTCAAAGAGTACCTATAAAGTCAAAGCAACATAATACCTTCAAAGTGCAGAGATCTAAAATCATAAGCAATATAGGACCAGATGTATATTGACCACACAAATGCATATACTATCAGACATATAAGAATGTGGAGGAAAACTTGAATAGCATTTTTGATGTAAAGATTAGAAGAGAGGATTACAACCCATTGATCTGACCCAGCATCATCCTCCTAGCATGAAAGCCCTTCTTCACCTCATGAACATCTTAGATCACCCAACACTATGATATTCCACCAGGAAACCAACAACACTTCCTTACAAGATACAAAATTCCAGCCTCTAGATCTCTGGGATGAGGGATCCATATATAGATGATTGCAGGGAGGTGAGTCATGTTCTGTTATTTTGATTAGTTTCTTCTCTTTGATATTTCTTGATTCCACTTGGATATTGATGATCTCTTACTCATCCCTGGGCGAATTCAGAGAGGCAAGTGTCACAGGAGAAGATTCTGGAAGATTCCATGATCATCCACCTCGCAAACTGTCTCTGCCATTTGTCCATCCTCGCCCATCACACCCTACAGAAGGGCTTTCTAGTATTCATCACACCTTTTACACTGCGTAGGTGAGATGCATCACACCCTTAGCACTGAGCACCTGTATGGTCCAGTTTTGACTAGTTCTGAGCCGTTTTCTATGGAGAAATTCTGGGAGATGATGTAATCAGCTGACCTTGTTCCTTTAGGGCATGAAACAACACTTTAGGGACTCAAATACCCTTGGTTTATGGACATATATTATTGGGGTTGCAGTGCCCAAAAATGTCTATAATAGTTGCCCCCTAAAGCATGAGGTCGTTAATCTTTTGATGTCGGGTGAAATGCTTTATCATGAGGATCCGAGGTTTTTCGAACTAGAAGGCGACCTGTAATAAGATACAATACAATACATTATCTTCATAACATTTTCATGATCTAGCTGAGGTGGGCATTGCCATGCTCAACTTTATAAATTTGTTTTCATGTACATAGGACAGACAACCGTCTGTGTGGGAGACTGATGATTCTGATAGAGCCATCATCCTTTGATTTGGATGATCATCTGTGAAACAATGATGTACATTTGATTTCTTTATTTTCCTGAATATATCGTAGCTCAGATGGATGAAACTAGATCTGGGGTCTTCAAACTCGTCCAATCTTCACCCGAAGTACAAGTCAATCCATGTGAAAAATATTCTGGAGTTGAACAAAGGAAAGACATCGCATGATTACCAGCCAATGATGTAAGCTGTTAACAGGTGCGAGAGGAATCACCGATAATGATGATGACCCTCAAGGTACGAAAATACAATTCACGTGGTGTGAAAATGGGACTTGGTGTCGAACACCACACAAAATCTCTCGGTCAAAGGCCATTGATGTAAACCTGTCGCCGAAAGTGAGAAACTTGCCATTGAGGCATGCAAGCTTCAAAGCACTGAAAGGGTTGTTCCTAGATCGACTTCTTGGATAATGAGCTGATGTCGACAAGAAGTGACCCGTCGTAGGAGAGCCTTAATGAATCCCACATCTATGACACGAAACAGATCAAATGACTTTTGCAGGTGAAAATGATCTGATGATACAGGGTTCAGGGTGGTGGTCATGGAAGAATGAAGCGTAAATGTATTGCAGCGAATGAGACATAAGATGGGTTGGTGAATTCTCTGATCGACTTCTCTTGACACTGAAATGGATTGGTAGCATTAACCCCAAAGATGGATGCTATGGTGGACCAATGGTAATATGACCGGTGAACAGAATAACCCAACCCGACTTAATCATGGTGATGGAGTGAAAGTGTCATGTTCAAGAGCGACTTGCTACCAATAAAGTTTCTTCAAGTTTTCTTCCCAATTTTTTCCCAGTCATTGCTGACCAGTACCTCTTTATTTTTATCAAGCTTGAGGAGGATAACATATGCCTATTCTATAATTTTCCCTTCGGGAAAACCCATCGCTATGTTTTAACGAGCCTAGCGACAGTGAAACTCGTTCTTGTTTGCATGGACAAGTTCGTCACTATTGGTTTTAACGAGTTTAATAACAAAGAAAACTCAGTCCTTTTTCAATTTTAGAGAGTCTGAAAAGGGATAGAAAGGAAACTCCAGTGATCCTTTTTCGTCATGTAATCCCTTAAGTCCAAAAAGGTATAAAATAATATGAAAGGGATGAATTTTCGATAGTTTTAACGAGCCAAACAAGACAAGCGCTTGATCTTTTTGTGTAATAATCCCTCAGGTCCAAAAAGATTAAAATCTAGAGGAGGGATAGCACTCCCGGTAGCTTTAACGAGCTGGATAGGCCAACTGCTCAGCAATCTTTTCATATTTTATGAGTTAGATGAAAAGAGCTTAAAGGAGACTCGCTTCTTGAGGAACGAGTGATTTTTTAGGTAGCAACTAATTCCAGGTAAGGTTTGGAATTTTCCAATCATGGCAGTGTCACAAGGATGGCTAACAAGATCACTCATCGCAGATGTTCCTCAAAAGGGGTAAACAATCAAATGGAGGCGAATGATCGGCTAAAACAGAGTGGAGGTGATGATGAGAACACAACCAAGGCTCAAGAGCTGATGATAATGCATTCACAATAGTTATTTACCGGAAATTGGTTCATTTTTTAATGAGCTTAAACTCTAGGGGGAAACATTTTCTCATTGCTTAGGTTTAATTTTTAACGAGCTTGAACTTCGCATAAAAACTGCTCATGATAATGGTCATCGATTATTTGATTTCACTGCTAACACTTTGTTCTTTCGACGGTCGTACTTCCTGTTCAATTTCTTCATCAAACCAATTAGAAATGAACAATACATGCTTGAAAAATGAGTTAAAACACTAATACCTTACTCGAATTACTGTTGATGAGCAGTGGGGTGCTATAGGTAAATTCTCTTACCATATCCCTGTTTATTGTTTTTATAATGTTCTTATGTTTCTTCTATCAAGGTTAATCAAAAACTCTTGTGCTCATGTAGATATCAGACCAGTGCGACCAGTAGTACGCCTAAGAGCACCAGCTGCTGCTTCAGTAGGAGAGGCTGTGGGGAGGGCTATCCTTCGCGACCTGGATGTGGCCGAGACTCTTGCAGCATTACAGGAGCAGGTCGAGGGTCTCACTCTTGGTATTGTCACACAGAATTTGTCAAGGGTGCGGACACGACTGACCTTCCTAGAAGTCTAAGACATTCTAATGACAAACAAGACAAAATGGAGTGATCTTTCTCTAAATACACCTTTTACAACATGAAAACTACAAGTGTTTAGGCTTACCTTATTCCAAAACGCTGTTGTTGAAGTCCGTTCTTGACGATCCGGATGAGCTCCTCCTTCAAGTCAATTCCTGCAACCACAAACAATCAAACAATTACCAAGCACTTGCATTTCATATAATAAAACATATATTCAACATGCAGACCAAGGAACACATGAAATAACTCATTAACACAAGCTATTGAGAAAAATAAACCAGTTTGTATTAATAACGAAACAAAGAAACTCTTACAACCTGGCCTTGGTGTTGTGCAAGTTCCTCCCAGGGTCCATCAAGGGTTTTCCTCTACTTTGACAAAGCTCACCCTCTCCCAAGTAGAATCAAGTGAAGACAATCTCTCCTCACAAAGGCTCTAATGGAAGACCTAAATCCTGCAGCATTTACCCAAAGAAAATGTATAGCTCCAACCTCCTCTCCTTCTGGCTCAATGCCTTTATTTATAGTGCTGTAAAGAGGTTATTCAGGTCCACTATCAATGGGATCATCCCCCTCTTTGGGTGGGATAGCTCCCTTATTGATGGGATAAGTTCCCCCTTAATAGAGATACATGAACCAACTGGAGGCGCATCCATTTCATCAAACCGACCTCTAGAATGTTCTAGAAGTAACCACAAGTAACTTTTTCAAGATAAAACTCGCGCATTTTGCCTTTTAGAGAGGGACGCACCTGTCCCTTAACATACAGAGCGTCCATGGACGCAGATTTTGTGAACATGGTCAGCGTCCCCGCAGGTAAGGCTAGAGAGAACCTGCGACCCCAGAGATAAACATAGTTTTTACAAGACTTTCTCTCTTCTTTGAGTTTGAGATGGATAACAGAGGCATGAGACTTGCCTAAGAGGGTAGCATGACTGTTGATTTGAGCCATACTAACTGTAAGTAGTCAAGGTGGCATTTTTTAGTGTAACAGATTGCCCCCTAAAGTGCGAAGCCTGGAATAGAATAGGGTTTTGTAATTCTAGGAAGGGTGAAGCGCTTTATCATTTCAAGGATTGTCTTGTGGATGGCCTGGTTGGAACCTGCAATTTTCAACACAAAATACATGGATAAGATTATATCATCACTGAGGTAGGCATTCCCATACTCAGATTCAAAACTTTAACTAATGGACTAACTATTCTGATACAGGAATGATCTTGCAGTACATCATTTTAATAGACTTTTGTAGACACAGTATGGACGCAGCCATCTGTTTATGATTAGTCTACATAGATAATGAATACAAAACTCCTCGCAGCCTGGATGGTAGAAACTAGATCCAGGGTCTTCACTTCTACTTCCCGAATTGGTACGATTCTAGCCATGTGATTAAATGATTCGATGTCGAACATGGTAGAAACCACTTGATTACCAGTCAATGATGTAAACTGTTAACAAGCATGAGAGAAACCACCAGTAATGTCAATGGTTCTCAAAGTACCAAGCACAACCCGTGAAATGTGAATAGATGTTTGATGTCGAACACTTCACGGAATCCTTTGATCGAAAGTCAATGATGTAAACTGACGTCAAAGGCGAGAAACCTGCCATTGATGCATGCAGACTTCAAGGTACTGTCGATTCCTAAGTCATCTTTCTAGATAATGTGTCGATGTCGATAGAAAGCGACCCGTTGCAGGCAAGCCCGCAACACGAAATCATTGTTCAAGTTGAAGAAATGTTGCTGTAAGGACTGACTCAGGGATGGTCAAATGGATGACAAGTATTTTGCAGATGAAAGTTTTGCTTGCAGACCTCTTGAACACATAACGACACAACAGATGGCTTGGTGACGAATAACTCAAAGTTAATCCCCGAAACCCGGTTAAAGACTTTCAAAGTGATTTGGTCAACTGTGAGGTAAAAGATTTCCCAACCCAGGTGAATGAAAAGTGTTGTGTTCAAGAGTGGTAATAAAGTTTCTTCTGAGACAAAAGGTGACAAACAGGTTCATTCTTCTCTCTTTTCCCCCACCATTTCTGGCAAGTACCTCTTTATTTTTAACAAGCTTGAGGAGGATAACATATGCTTGATTATAAGCTCATCCTTCGGACGAGTCCAACCTAGTTTAAATTCGAACCCTAGGAAGGAGTGGTTCGTTCCTGTTTGTAATTGAACAGGTCCTCTACTGTAAAAGTTTTAACGAGCCCAGTATAGGAGAAACTCGGCGTTTTTCAATTTTAGAGAGTCTGAAAAAACTAAAGAAGACTCCACGTTGAACTTTTTTGTATATTTGTGTCCCTCAAGCCCGAAAAAGTATAAAATAATACCTGGGGGAACCGCTTGATCTTGCGACCAAGGAGTACTTTCATAATAGTGTCGTTGACCTGAAAAGTAAAAAGCGATCAAGGACACGTCGTTTTATTTCCTTATCGAGTTCGAAACGACAAAAACCCGGCAATCTTTTCCTGATTTTGCGGTCAGAAAAGAGCTAAAAGGGGACCGTCTTTTAATTCCGTTTTAACGAGTGAAAAAGAAACACTCGGCGATCTTTTCATGTTTTAGGAGTCAGAAAAGGGCTTAAAAGATGACTCTGATATTTTTGTTTGTGAAAAATTACAATTTCCCTCGAAATCCCTTTGTCCTGCACAAAAGCAACACATTACTCATACCTATTTAAAATAGGAAAAAATACATTCAAAAACATCTTTTCATGGTAAAAAATGAACTAATTCATCCAAAAAACCTATAAAAAGACCTTTTACCATATCATTTTTACCGTTTCACTGTTGAGGTTGAAAAAGGAGCTTTTGACAAGAAACTTCCCGTGGTCGCTGCGGAAAATCTGACCGTCGGAATCGAACGCCGTCTCATCCAGGTATTTTACACATCCTACTCTGCATTTCTATCCGTTTAGAATCAATTTTTAGGTTTCAGTTTCATTTTTTGGGGGGGTTTTGGTTTTGGAATGCGCCTCTCGGCGGACGCAGGTGCCCTTCGGGTGACCTGCGTCCCCCGACTTTTTCTCATATGGGAAAACGGTCGGAAGACGCAGCTCGCCTTCAGGCCAGATGCGTCCGGGCGCCCTGTGCTACAAAGCCGGGGTGCGTCCTCCGAGAAACGTGCATTTCAAAACCCCAACTCTCTCAAAAAACCACCAAAAATTCCCAAATCAATTTCTAATTGCTATTTTTGATATGCAGGGCATTAATCATGTTAGATTGGAGAGAAAGAGAGCATGTAGAGGAAGATGAAGCTGCAATAAATCATCAACCTTCCCTGGATGCCCTAAGAGCATGCGGATTATACAAATATTGGACCATACCGGGCATGAGGGGTCAGGTGAGATTCTTGGAATGGCTGGTTGAGCGATGGAACGTACAAGAACAATGCTTTTACATAGGAGGGCACCAGCTCGAGATAGAGCCCTCGGATGTATACTTTCTCACTGGCTTGCCAAACAGAGGTGAGCAACTTAGTCTTGCGGGGACTAGGCCGGGTGGCCAATCCCTTGATAGTCTCCGCGAGGATTGGTGCACACGTGGGGCTCACCATTCAAAAGGCATAGAGATAAAACACATCACTCTACCGGAACTCAAAGTCATAGCGTTCACGGTTACCAGAATTTGCGGCGCGGCCGCTTTACACATTGCTTCCGGATCCCAAATGCGGATGGCAATTGATTGTTACCAAGGCACCATTTTCAACTGGTGTGAAGCTGTGTCGGCTCATATGAAGAGCCAACTGACCAAGGCAAAGAACGGACGACTAAAGACTTTTGGATATGGGCCTATAGTCGTGAGCTTTGCCTTGGAGAGAATTCCAATGCTGATCCCTCAGCAACTCACTGTTGATATCTTGGGTCCCCAGCAGCCAAAGCTGATACGATGGGTTGCGGTGATGGCCCGGCATCCTGACGAGGGCGCGACAGTAGTTCGATTCTCAGATAGTTATTTTGACTGGTTAGAGGGCCAGCTTTTTGTGATACAGGACTTTCCGTATGCCGGAATGGATTTCAGAGGTGATCCGGACATGGTTCTTCCACAGGGAGAACAATGGGACGACAGAGGTACTTTTTATTTTCACAAGTTTTCTAGTTATGTATTTTTTGTATTTTTTATATATATCGTCTCAAAATTAATAGTAAATCTTTCAAAATGCAGATGTTGGTCCACAGCGTCCAGCCAACCTCCGGCCTTATGATAGACTACATCCAGCTGCACCGGTACCGGCCCCACAGGATGCGACAGCAGAAGTACTAGCTGAGTTGGAGCATGATCTAGAGCGTCTCACGGCAGATATACCTGAGACTACTATGGACGACATTCCTATCAGGCTTCAGCGCTTCGTAGTCGCGGTCCCTGGACCGTTTAGGAGATTTTTGCGTAAGGTAGCCCGCGCAGTGGTGTCGTACAGAGAGCACCACCAGTGATTGACTAGTCACTTTTGTAGTCACATGTGACATTTTTGACTTTTTGTACTATCATTTTGCCGATCATAAGGTGTTTTAAACCTATGATCGAAGACGATGTATATATTTTTTGACACACTTCTATCTATATATATCACTATTACCGGCTTATCTTGTTTAACATATGTGATGAAATGTTTTTAAATTTACTTGCATGATTATCGTAAATGTCTGTCCAACATTCGAGAAGCAATTGCATCTGCTAATGTATTCAAAGACCTTGGAATATGTTGATATTCAATGTAATCAAATTCACGTTCCAAGAGACGCACTCTCAAAAACAACCTTAATAACACAGGATTTCTAATGGCATAAACTCTATTAAGCTGTAATACAACAAGTTCAGAATCTAACCTCACTATCAAACGTCGAATTCCAAATGAAATAGATTCGGATAATAATTCAACCACTGCGCTGTATTCTGCAATGTTATTCGTTGTTTGACCGAGGCTTACCCCATGCATAGAAACTAACTCGTCAGAGGGCGAATAGATAACCCAAGCTGCGGAAGAGATATTCCGTGTATTACGACAAGCACCATCAGCAAATCCAATGTATGTTTGGAGAGGCGTCGACATCTACAATATCAAGAGTAAAACCAAGATAAGCCAGAATAATGACGAAAAACCACGCTCGCTAAGCTAAGCACACTGACTAAACTAACACACTTGCTAGCTAGAAAGGAAATCTAACCTATCTAAAAATTTCTCCATACCCATCATTTTAAGCATAATACCTCTTTAGGTAAAGTCCATTTCTGGGTTTACCCAAAGAGTCCCCATCAAAATCAACTAACTCATAAGCCCCTTTTGCTAGCTTTCGCTTTACAATGTAGGGCCCATGCCACATGGGAACGAATTTTCCGGCACCTAGCTTATCGTTAGCTTGATCATATAATAGTACTAGGTCTCCTTCCGAAAAACTTCGAGGGGTTACATTTTTATCGTACTGAGCTTTCATTCGTTTCGCGTGAGTCTCGATAGCTAAAGTAGCGTCACGTCGAGTCTCATCTAATTTAGCCAAGTATAATAACCGTTTCTCCTCTTCGGAAGTAGCTGGAAGTAATTCGACAGCCATTTGAAGTGATGGGATTTCGCATTCAATAGGTAACACAGCTTCTAAGCCATAAACTAGCTGGAAAGGGGTGAAACCTGTTGAATTTTTCACTGAAGTTCGATATGCCCATAGCGCCGAAAATAACATGTTATGCCAATTCGTTCGATGGATACCAATGATCCGTCGAATCATGATGACTAGAACTTTGTTGATTGACTCAACCAAACCGTTGGCTTGCGGATAATAAGGAGTAGAGCTATCGTGGCGCAAACCAAGCTGGCTTGTAAGCTCAGTCATCATGACGTTTCGAAAATGGCTCCCATGGTCAGTAATGATTGCTTGTGGGACACCGAACCTAGTTATGATATGATTGAATACGAAAACTGCAGCTGTCTTGCCGCTTGCGTCGAATGTAGGCATCGCCTCGGCCCATTTTGTAAAATAATCAACCGTGAGGATGATATACGCATGCCCCCCGGCCGAGTGAGGGTTACAAGTAATAAAGTCAATGCCCCATTTGGCGAATGGACCAGCGGCAATTATAGGGTGGAGAGGAGCAGGTGGAGCGCGCATCTTTCGATCAAACACTTGACAGTTGTGGCATGTTCTGACAGCAAGGATACAATCTTTAAACATAGACGGCCAGAAATAGCCAGCGCGCAACACCTTCTGAGCTGTGGCATACCCAGACATATGACCGCCACATGCTCCAGAGTGACAATCATTCAAAACTCTCTCGGCCTCTTCGTGAGTTAAACAACGTCGAAAAACTAAGTCTGCCCCCCGGCGATAAAGTGTATCTCCAATAATTCTGTATTGCTGGGATCGAAACCGAATTTTTCGACGGTCTTCCTTGGAAGCTTCAGGCCGAAAGGTTTGGGTTTGGAGATAGATGATTATATCCCCATACCACGGATCTAAAGTGCTAATAAGAAACAAAGATTCGTCCGCAATGGACTCCTCTGCCACAGTCTCTGTGTCAGCACTCGGGAAATCACACATCAATTCCGCAAAAACTAAAGATTTCTTAGACTTGGACTTCTCGAACTCCAAGTCGAACTCTTGTAGGATAACAATCCATTTAGAGTACTTGCCCCCTAGCAGTTGTTTTGTCAAAATATAAATCATAGGGTTGCAATCCGAAATAACTGTAGTCTTGCGGAGAAGAATGTAGTGACGAAAACGCTGGACAGCTTGAACGGCTGCCAGGGCCAATTTCTCCACATGCGAATATTTTAACTCAGTGGGATTTAAGGTTCTACTAAGATAATATATCACATGCTCTGCTTTGAATTCATCTTCTTGAACTAACACCATTCCAATGGTGGAATGCGAAGCTGCGAGGTATAAGAAGTAGTCCTGGTTGTAGTTGGGAGGATGCAATAACGGTGCATGGGTCAACGCGTGTTTTAATGCATCAAAAGATTGTTGGGCAATCTCGTCCCAAAAGAATTGTGCGTTCTGTTTCAACAACCGTGTAAAACCTTTAGTGACCTCGGCGTAGTTTGGGATGAATCGGCGTAAAAAGTTCGCTTTCCCTTGCAAACTTTGGAGTTTTCGCAAACTCGAAGGAGGAGGCAATTTGATGATAGCCTCAACTTTCGAAGGATCGACGCAAATGCCGGCTTTTGAAACAACAAATCCCAGCAATCGACCTGTTTCTATACAGAAAACACACTTGTGGGGATTCAACCGAATTCGATAATGCCTACACCTCATAAAGATTGCTCGTAGGTGGACAAGGTGATCAGCTCGTTGTAAAGAATGAGCAGGCAAATCATCGAGATAGGGTTGCACAATGTGCTTGTTGTTCATGAAATCAAAACCTTGGAGTCGCCAATTTGTCACACAGAATTTGTCAAGGGTGCGGACACGACTGACCTTCCTAGAAGTCTAAGACATTCTAATGACAAACAAGACAAAATGGAGTGATCTTTCTCTAAATACACCTTTTACAACATGAAAACTACAAGTGTTTAGGCTTACCTTATTCCAAAACGCTGTTGTTGAAGTCCGTTCTTGACGATCCGGATGAGCTCCTCCTTCAAGTCAATTCCTGCAACCAAAAACAATCAAACAATTACCAAGCACTTGCATTTCATATAATAAAACATATATTCAACATGCAGACCAAGGAACACATGAAATAACTCATTAACACAAGCTATTGAGAAAAATAAACCAGTTTGTATTAATAACGAAACAAAGAAACTCTTACAACCTGGCCTTGGTGTTGTGCAAGTTCCTCCCAGGGTCCATCAAGGGTTTTCCTCTACTTTGACAAATCTCACCCTCTCCCAAGTAGAATCAAGTGAAGACAATCTCTCCTCACAAAGGCTCTAATGGAAGACCTAAATCCTGCAGCATTTACCCAAAGAAAATGTATAGCTCCAACCTCCTCTCCTTCTGGCTCAATGCCTTTATTTATAGTGCTGTAAAGAGGTTATTCAGGTCCACTATCAATGGGATCATCCCCCTCTTTGGGTGGGATAGCTCCCTTATTGATGGGATAAGTTCCCCCTTAATAGAGATACATGAACCAACTGGAGGCGCATCCATTTCATCAAACCGACCTCTAGAATGTTCTAGAAGTAACCACAAGTAACTTTTTCAAGATAAAACTCGCGCATTTTGCCTTTTAGAGAGGGACGCACCTGTCCCTTAACATACAGAGCGTCCATGGACGCAGATTTTGTGAACATGGTCAGCGTCCCCGCAGGTAAGGCTAGAGAGAACCTGCGACCCCAGAGATAAACATAGTTTTTACAAGACTTTCTCTCTTCTTTGAGTTTGAGATGGATAACAGAGGCATGAGACTTGCCTAAGAGGGTAGCATGACTGTTGATTTGAGCCATACTAACTGTAAGTAGTGTTACACAGTAATTTATCACTGCCTTCCTGTCAGTCACCCTGCTGTGTCCAGAAGTCACAATCACTAAGTGTTTGATCCCTGAACTGGCTTAAAAACCCATTTTTCCAAAGTTTTGTGCATCAGCGCGTCTGTTCCTAAAATAACCGCGATGACCAGCGCCCCACAGTCTATTTCGTGCGCTGCCATCGCGGAAGAACATCACTTTTCCGCGATGACGCACAGCGCGGCTTTCGCGTGTCCTTCCGCGCTGACATGACTTGTTCAGTTATTGTTATGTGCTGACAGCGCGGCAGTCTCCATATAATCCGCGCTGATCCAGTTTGGGCGAATTTGTTCAAACAACCAGCCTTCCAGATCTCTCCAGGCTTGGTTGTTAGCTTTGTGAATGTCGACTCCCTTCTATGGCATGTCTATTCGACCCTTTGCAACTACTCCCCTTGAAGATAAGCTCATCCTTCCACCTTTTTAGGAGACTCCTTCTCCTATATAAACTTCCACCACTACCATGAGCAGCTAGTTAGAAACTAGTGGGAACTAGCTAGACTTAGCTTGGATTGTACAGAGCTTGTAGTGCTCAGATTGCTGCTATAGGTTTGGTGTGTTAGGAGTGGAAGTGATTGATTGCTTGGGGAAGTTTGTTTGTGACATTTGTGTGAGAGAGAGAGAGTTGTTTGTCTTGGGAGAACCATCCTCAAAGGTGAATGCTTGAGATACATGCTGACTGATCCCTCCTGAGAAGTTTATCGACGTCAGAACATTTGGTTGTACTCTTCTCTATTCTGATTAATAATAGATGACTGCTATTATTGTTCCATTCTCGTTTGTTTATGCAATGGATAAATGTGAATTATGTCTTTTCTGACTGGCATATAGTTACTTTTACTAGATTTCACGCTTGCGTTTGCCTTCTCTTCGTGTGTGCAGGTGTCCGTTCGCGGGGATCGCGGAGGACTGTGACCAGCCGAAGTGAAGGAGCGAAGGAGACATCTCTTCGTCACACGACAGCGCAGGAATCCAAGTAGGTGCTCTTTACTTCTTGTTTAATTGTAACTAGGAACATGCGTGGCAGCATTGTGTGATTGTTGCTAGACCCCTATTGGGCTAGTAGGGATCGCCTCTATCCGTAGAGGGGATTTACCTCTCCAACAATTTGGCGACTCCGCTGGGGATCAGCCTTTTTGTCTCTTGAGTCCATCTTTGTGTTTGAATTTGATTGCTCTCTTTTTGAAATTGGGGATTAATTATCAGTCTTTTGCGTTTCCTGGGTTGATCTGGGAGATGCCCCTGTTTGATTGAAAGATTGGCTGTTTTGATTTGGGAGTTTTGATTTGCCTGTCACTATTTTTGAGCTCCATCGCGGATTTAATTTTAACAGTCGCGCTGACATCGCGCTCACCCTTTTGCAACATCCTGTTCATCGCGTAAATACGCCTAACAGTCGCGACGATCCTGGAAAATCGGATCAGCGCGGAAAAGACGTGTATAGTCGCGATGTCAGCGCCACTTGCTAGCTTTCTACCCGCGCTGACATTGGGTTTCTAGCTTAATTCCACGACGACTGTGTTTTTCCGAGATCAGCTCGGTTTTTTGGGCAAAAGTCACGCTGACAGCTCGGGTGGTCTGTGTAAACGTTGCGCTGACATGGGTTTTTAGTGTAAAACTTGCGCTGACTCCTGAAAAGTTGTTTTTATAACTTTATCTCCTGAATTCATCAATCTTTCTTATCCCCTGTGGTTTCTTGTCCCTCATTAGCTTGTTTTGATTGCTTTTTGGTTAAGGGATGCTCTCTCTTTGATTTCATTCGAGTGACTCTTGTGTTTTTAGACCATGTGACCTAGCCCTTTAGACATTTCATCGAGAAACCGTTTGCTTGGGTTACTTGTCTATTCAACATTCATCCACAACCCTCTTATTGATTTGCTTGAGGCTTTTTCACTGCTTGTTGCTGGTTGATTTTTAGTGTCGATTATTGAACGACCTTTTTTATGTTGATTCGATTTCTTCACTACCAAGCATAGATTACGATTGTTTGGATCGATCAGTTCACATTCGCTTCCTCCTTGCTTGCAATCCCTGCTTGTCTTGCCGAGCTTAGATCACATAGCTCGTGCAGAACTTAGTTTTCCTTTTGATTTGGAAGCCTTCGTTGGATGTTTTGGGAACTTTGTGTGCTTTCATTAGGCAATTACATTTTGCTTGGTGTTCTAGTTCCTCCAAATTATTTTGGATGCTTTGTGTCACTAAAAGAAAATCAAACTAGTAGCTTTGCTTTTAAAAAAGTTGAAAAGGAAAAGAATGTTTCATTGATTTGCATTTTCAAAAGAAAAAGTTTCCTTTCCTCGCTTTTAGTTGCATTAGGCTGTTTGATTGATTGTGTTCGTTTTGTTTGATTGAAATCTCTTTACCCTTCCATAGCTAGAATTCATCGAACAAAATGATTCTCTTTGACATGTAGTTTGCATCTAGGTAATTGTGAGAGAACATACGATAGAGCTTGAAATCGAAACTTAATCTCAAGATCAACTATAAAATGAACCGAATGAATCTAAAAACGCATTGGAACTAAACGCAAATATCTAGAGGTCTAGGTTAGAGACGTGTTCCGGCGTCTTTAAACATAGTCACTGTTGTTTCACATTAGGTTGGGTGATTCCTCCTTCTGTGACTCGATAGTGGTCTAACACGGACTGCGCTCCCACGTACCGTCGCGTATATAGGGAGACCCCACTAGGCTTTTATCCTTTATCCATAGGAAGCCGAGTCTGCCGCCTTACGATTCGCAATGCAGTGAACACAGCATTCACGAAGATTGACCACCCGTACCCTAAAAAGTATTCTGTGGTTTTGCGAAAAGTTTGGCACACCCTTTACCTAGAGTTCCAGAGCAGTCACTTTTGATCCTTTTCGGACTCCCTAAACGAAAAGGTGCCTGTGAGCGTCTTGTCACTTCGTGCTCATTAAACATTCGAAGGAGACTAGAGTCATCTTTTCGTCCTTTTCTCGACTCTTGAAACATGAAAAGGTCAAGTTTGGTTCCAGTGTCTTAACAATTTATTCGGCCTCGATAACATTTCCTGGTTAGATCTTATGTGCGCTAGCCTGAGTAGGTTTCGTGTTCGTCTGCTATGGCAACTTTTCCGGGATTCACTAACCCAGGTTCCCCCTCTGATGGGAATCCAGGACAATTCCCTCCTCTTGGGAATGTTGGTGCTCCGTACATGGTGACGTTGTCCCTACCAGGGTTAACTGTCGGGTTGCCTGTGTGGTTGTTTTCAACCTCTTTGGTCCCTACCGTATCGGCTGTTAGTCCATCAGTCCCTCCACCTGAACAACATCATGTTGATCCTAAGGTGGATCTCTCCCCTTCGACGCCTACTTCTACGTCATCCTCTTGTACTTCGCCTGGTGAAATTCTCGATGGGAGTAACCAGGTGGCTAAGAAGAAGAAGAGGAAGACCAAGAAGAAGAAGTCCCCTAAGGGAGAGCCTACACACACAGTCCCCCTCTCAAGTCCAGCTATCCACTCCAGTGCACCTGAAGTCGGGTCACCTTCTGCTCCTCCGCGGAAGGTTAAGTTTCCTTGTCGATTATGCAAGGAGGACCATCTGCTTCGTGATTGTCCTGGCATTCCCAGGGTACTAGAAGTATGGTCTCGCGATCCGGCCCACCCTTCATCGTCCACTGATGATCATGGCGATGCTACCTCATCAGTTGGGAATGGTAAGGAGAAAAGGAAGTTTCGAATCCCCTGTCGACTTTGTGAAGGCAAACATCCCCTTCACCTTTGTCCCCTCATGGATAAAGCCTCTGCTGTGTTGGAAAGTCTTGCTGCTCCTCCGAATCCATTTCCCGCCGGTTATCAACGTCTTTCTACAACTGTAGATCGCGCCCTTGTTGACAAAGAGATTGTTTCAGATTCCTCTTTTGTCCAAGCCCCTCTTCCCGAACCTGGCTGTTCCCAGTCTGTTCCAGACCCGCCGTTGGTCGGAAAGAGTGTTGATTCGAGTTCACCTCCTCTCAAGCACTCTGTTTCGGAAGAGCAAAATTCTCATGTTCTTCTCGTCTCCTCAGATTCTCCTGAGCTTGATAAAGGTTCTCCTGAAACCTCTCCGGAGAATTTAGATTCGGTTCTTTCCGAGCAGGGGGGCAACCATAAGGTTCCCCCACCAAGTAGTTCAGTCATTTCCTTTGATTGGAGTCGTTTGACTACCCCTCCCCTTCCATCCCACGTGCCTTTCTGGGTCACCGCCTATGCTTGCAATAAGGCGCTGCCTGGCACTGTGTTAGACGAAGGAGCATCGGTTAGTCTTATGCCCGTTACTACTTGGCGAGCTTTGGGTTCCCCATCGCTTGTACCTGTCGCACCGCATCTCACCGCGTTTGACGGAGGAACGAGTCAGCCATTAGGGATCCTTCCAAAGTTTCCTATTACTTTGGGGGGCAAGACTGTCTATATAGACATCTCAGTTACCCAAGGTTCTTTAGACTTCAGTCTTCTTCTTGGTCGTGATTATGTGTATGCCATGGGAGCCCTTGTTTCTTCACTTTTCCGTGTGGTTTGTTTTCCACACGATGGAAGAATCGTGACGTTCGATCAATTATCGTTCGTTCGTCCACAAGCCCCTCCGGCGCACTTGTCCTTCCCTCCCGGCTTTCATCCACAAGTTGCATCTGCCTCGCCGCAAATCAACTACGTGGCCACCTACCCCGTGCCCGTACCCAGTGATGACACCATCGTGCATAGTGTCCTGGGGGCATTAGGTCCTGATTTCCAAGATGTCGGCCTTCCCTCCGGAGCCACTTTCTTGGGGGCCTCCACTTTCCGTTCATTATGATGAGGTCTGGATGGAGCATAGTTCTTTTCCGGTGTCAAGCTCCTTAAAAAATGAAACTAGGTCTGGTCGGAGCATAGTTCCTTTCCGGTGTCAAGCTCCTTAAAAAATGAAACTAGGTCTGGTCGGAGCATAGTTCCTGATCTTGTGTCAAGCTCGTTAAAAAATGAAACACGGGTTATGAGGATAGTTCTTTTACTGTGTCAACCTCATTAAAAAATGAAACACCTCCCTTTCCAGATCGAGTCTTTTGATTAAGATCTCGTAAAATACAAGTCGAGTCTTTCATAGATCTCGAGAGTGAACCTTCATTCCATCCACTTTGTTGAATGCAATGAAGCTTGGGGGGCATGTACCTCGATTTTCATTATTATGCTGGGGGGCATGCAAACTTATAACAAGCATAGTTTTTCGTTTCAAGCTTGTGTAAACATGAAACATAATCCAAGCAGAGTTCTCCATGGTTCAAGCTTGTGTAAAAATGAACCCATACCCGATTTACATCTCGTGATTGCCATTTTTATCCATTGAATTTTGCTAGATGAGCCTTGGTTGTTTTCATTCCATCGCCACCATCTCTTTGGCCGGTCATATGCTTTCACTTGGTTGTTTATCCTTTCCTGAGGAACCGCAGCGATGAGTGGTTTTATTAGCCAGCCTCTTGACCATTACATGTTTTGAGCAGTTCCACCATTACCGGAACCAGTTGCTACCCTTTATACCACTCGTTCCTCTAGGACGAGTCACCTTTAAGCTCTTTTCTGACTCGTAAAATGTGAAAAGATTGCCGAGTATTTTTCCCTTTTTGACTCGTTAAAGAGAATAAAAATGGAGGTCTGCTTTAAGCTCTTTTCTGACCGTTTAAAGATGAAAAGATTGCCGAGTCCCCCTCTCGACTCGTTAAAGAAATGAGAGGCAGTCGCCTTTAAAAGCTCTTTTTTCGACCGTTTAAACTAAAAAGATTGCCGGGTGTTTGTCGTTTCGCACTCGTTATTGGCTCCAAAACGACGTACTTCTGACCGCTTTTTTACTTTTTCGGGTCAAAGACACTATTTACGAAAAGTATTCCTCGATCGTAATGGTCGGGCAGTTCTTTCGAGCATAGTTTTATACTTTTTCGGGCTCAAGAGACACAACTGTACGAAAAAGGACCCCCCTGGAGTCTCCTTTTCCGCATTCTTTTCAGACTCTCGAAACAAGAAAAGAAGCCGAGTTTTTCCTTTGTCAGGCTCGTTAAACACTCAATGACATCGGATATTGTCAACATGACACATATCAAGCATATGTTACCCCCGTCAAGCTTGTCATCCAAAAATAATCGGGGTACCTGCCTGCAAAGGTGGGGAAAATGGAACTTTGATTACAGTCGTCTCGGCAGTACGTCACTCTTGAACATGGCACTCTGCTGTTTCGTGTCTGGGTGGGGTCATCTCATCTCGTTTTCACTAGCCCCCATGGGTTTGGGATATCCTATTTGACCTCTCATCTGTTCATTGCCGTCATCATCCTATCCGCTGCTCATTTGATGTCAAGTACTGCCAAATCCGTTACAGTGCCGTTATATGTTCAAGAGAAGTTGTCCTCTGCCACAATGCAACCTCGTTCGCTATCTCATCACAAATTATTATACCTCTGTCTCATGTCGATGATGTGGGACTCATCATGGCCCACCTTCGATCAAGGCCACTTCTCGTCGACTTCAACTCATTATCCGAGAAAGTGACTTAGAGACTCCTTCCAGGTGCCTTGGAGCCTGCATGCCTCAATGGCAGGTTCCTCGTGTTCGACGCAAGGTTTACATCATTGACCTACGATCGAATGATTCCGTGGGTGTTCGACACCAGCTCATTGATTCACACGCCACGGATTGTACCTATAGTACCTTGAGGGCCATTGTCATTATTGGTGGTACCTCTCGCGTCTGTTAACGGTTCTCATCATTGGCCGGTAATCAGACGATGTTCATGCATGTTCGACTCCAACCCCTGTATTCACATGTGTGGACTTGTACTCTGTTCGGGTCGAGATGGAGCGCAAGACCCTGGATCCTTGCTCACTGTGGTCCAGGTTGCGATTTTGTGGATAATCATTACATGACTCATTGATGGATGGCTGCGCCCATACCTGAGTCTTCATGGATGGCTGCGACCATACCTTGTCATTATTATGGTCTCTTTAGCTGGGTGGCTGCGTCCATACCATAGACCAGTCTCGCATGTCTTTTGGATGGCTACGCCCATGCCTAGACTGCATGTATATGATTGTCAAAGATTTTTCGGTACTTCCTGGCGGTATTCCCGTTCGGCGTGTGTTGTAAAGCATTTCACCCCTCCCACTCTCTCGGTCTTCATGCTTTAGGGGGCATCTGTTACACAGTAATTTATCACTGCCTTCCTGTCAGTCACCCTGCTGTGTCCAGAAGTCACAATCACTAAGTGTTTGATCCCTGAACTGGCTTAAAAACCCATTTTTCCAAAGTTTTGTGCATCAGCGCGTCTGTTCCTAAAATAACCGCGATGACCAGCGCCCCACAGTCTATTTCGTGCGCTGCCATCGCGGAAGAACATCACTTTTCCGCGATGACGCACAGCGCGGCTTTCGCGTGTCCTTCCGCGCTGACATGACTTGTTCAGTTATTGTTATGTGCTGACAGCGCGGCAGTCTCCATATAATCCGCGCTGATCCAGTTTGGGCGAATTTGTTCAAACAACCAGCCTTCCAGATCTCTCCAGGCTTGGTTGTTAGCTTTGTGAATGTCGACTCCCTTCTATGGCATGTCTGTTCGACCCTTTGCAACTACTCCCCTTGAAGATAAGTTCATCCTTCCACCTTTTTAGGAGACTCCTTCTCCTATATAAACTTCCACCACTACCATGAGCAGCTAGTTAGAAACTAGTGGGAACTAGCTAGACTTAGCTTGGATTGTACAGAGCTTGTAGTGCTCAGATTGCTGCTATAGGTTTGGTGTGTTAGGAGTGGAAGTGATTGATTGCTTGGGGAAGTTTGTTTGTGACATTTGTGTGAGAGAGAGAGAGTTGTTTGTCTTGGGAGAACCATCCTCAAAGGTGAATGCTTGAGATACATGCTGACTGATCCCTCCTGAGAAGTTTATCGACGTCAGAACATTTGGTTGTACTCTTCTCTATTCTGATTAATAATAGATGACTGCTGTTATTGTTCCATTCTCGTTTGTTTATGCAATGGATAAATGTGAATTATGTCTTTTCTGACTGGCATATAGTTACTTTTACTAGATTTCACGCTTGCGTTTGCCTTCTCTTCGTGTGTGCAGGTGTCCGTTCGCGGGGATCGCGGAGGACTGTGACCAGCCGAAGCAAAGGAGCGAAGGAGACATCTCTTCGTCACACGACAGTGCAGGAATCCAAGTAGGTGCTCTTTACTTCTTGTTTAATTGTAACTAGGAACATGCGTGGCAGCATTGTGTGATTGTTGCTAGACCCCTATTGGGCTAGTAGGGATCGCCTCTATCCGTAGAGGGGATTTACCTCTCCAACAAGTAGTCAAGGTGACATTTTTTAGTGTAACAGGTATCCTGGACGTGAGGACTGACGAGTTTCCTTTGAGGCTGCAACGACACACTACTGGTGTGCCACATCGATGGACTAGGCTTTTACGCATGATTACACAGGCGGTGACTTGCTATCACCAGCATCATTAGACTAAGGTGCCCCCTAGCATTTTGAGTTTTGGGTCATTTAACTGATTTTGTCTTGATCGTAGAACATTATGTACAAACCATAAACAGGTATATATATATATATATATATATATATATATATATATATATATATATATATATATATTTTATTTTCGGAGCTTTATTTTAGTTAAGTTACATGATCTTGATGCAAATATTGATGAAATGCTTCTTTTATAAACGTTGTAAATGTCTATCTAACACATAATTTTCCAAAGTCATTTAATGTGTTTAAGTTTCTGGAAATATGCTGATATTGAATAGAATCAAACTTCCTTTCCAAAATCTTGACCCTTAGGAACATGCGATAGATAGCTGGATTCCGTACGGAGTAGATACCAGTGAGTTGTAGAATGATGAGTTGTGAGTCTAGCCTGATGACCAGTCGGTGTATGCCATGCACAATGGCATCAGAGAGGAGTTCTATGAACGCGTTGTATTCAGTGACGTTGTTCGTTGATCGACCAATACATACCCCTTTGAAACTTACTAACTCGCCACTTGGACCAAAGATGGCCTAGGCGCCAGAAGATAGGTTCGCGAACTATGACTCACTCCGCCGACATATCCAACAAATGATTCCAATAGGTTCGACATCTGCAACACATGCAAAAGTGGATTACCTAACCAAAACAAATACCCTTAGCGAAAACAAAAATGTAACAAAAGCACAGGGGTTACTATATTGAGCTAAGCATAGTAACACTTAAGGTACAACCCATTGCAGGGTTGTGCCAGGGGAATCCCATCATAATCCACTAACTCGTAGGCTCCTTTTGTTAGTACACACTTGACAATATAGGGGCCCTTACATAAAGACTTGAACTTACCTGCTCCCAACTTATCGGACTCTTGGTCATAAAGTAAGACCAGGTCACCTTTTGAGAAGACACGAGGTTTGACTTTCTTGTTGAACTACACCTTGACTCGTTTCTTATGGGCTTCGTTAGCCAAAGCAGCATCATGACGGGTTTCATCCAATCGGATTAGTTCCAAGAAATGAGCCTCCTCTTCTGAAGTTCCGGGGAGAAGGTCGACTGCGAGCTTGAGGGACGAGATTTCACACTGAACTGGTAAGATCGCTTCCAGGCCATACACCAGTTGAAAGGGTGTAAACCTAGTTGCATTCCTCACCAACGTCCCGTATGCCCGCAAGGCTGAGTATAACATCAGGTGCCAACTCCTTTTATGGACTCCAATCATCCTTTGCAGCATGCACTTCAGGACTTTGTTGATTGCCTCAACTTTTCCGTTAGCTTGCGGATAATATGGAGTAGAGCTGTCGTGGGACAGTCCTAATTTGGCAGCCAACTCAATCATCATGTGATTGCGAAAATGTGATCCATGATCTGTAACTATGGCCTGTGGAACGCCAAATCTGGAGACTACATGATTGAAAAAGAAGAGGGCAACCGTTTCACCACTGTTGTTTAATGTAGGCAATGCCTCGGCCCATTTGATAAAATAGTCTACTACGACTATGATATACCCATGCCCCCCGGCCGAGGTGGGGTTACATGTCATGAAATCTATGCCCCATTTGGCGAATGGCCCAATAGCAACTACTGGTTGCAGAGGTGCGGGTGGTATTCTGGTTTTGCGATTGAAGATTTGATAG
The DNA here is from genome assembly GCA_031772625.1 of Pinus tabuliformis. Classification (NCBI taxonomy): domain Eukaryota; kingdom Viridiplantae; phylum Streptophyta; class Pinopsida; order Pinales; family Pinaceae; genus Pinus; species Pinus tabuliformis. The sequence continues at coordinate 1,692,053,552 of CM062820.1, read as the reverse complement.
GCATGGCAACTTCTGATTGCGGTTATGCAATCTTTGAACATTGTTGGCCAGAAGTATCTTGCTCGTAAAATATTTTGCGTCACAGAGTAACCATATTGATGCCCCCCACACGCACCTGAATGGCAATCATTTAGGACTTTTTCGGCCTCCTTGTGGGTGAGGCACCTCTGCAGAACTGTATCGACACCACGACGGTAAAGCGTATCATCGATGATCATGTAGTCTTTTGCTTGGTATGGAACGCATCATTGTTCCGAGCGGGAGGTATTAGACCTATATGTTTGGGTTTGGAGATAGATTATTATGTCTCCATACCATGGATTTCTTGAAGATATCAGAAACAAAGATTCGTCCACGATCACTTCTTCTGATGTTGCATCGTTGGACGACGATGGGAGATCGCATAGTAATTCCGTGAAAACCAGGGCTTTCTTCGATTTGGATTTTATCAATTCCAGATCAAACTCTTGTAAAATTGCTATCCATTTCGAATATTTTCCCCCTAGCAACTATCGCGACAATATAAAAGTCATGGGGTTGCAATCTGACAAAATGGTAGTTTTTCAAAAGAGGACATAGTGTCGAAATATCTGTATCGCTTGAACAACTGCGAGAGCTAGCTTTTCAATGTAGGAGTACTTGATTTCAGTATCATTTAAGTTTCTACTCAAATAATATATATGATGCTCAATTCCATTGTCTTCTTGAACTAAAACCACTGCGATGGTCGTATCCGTTGTAGCCAGATACAGGTTAAAGTCTTTTTGATAATCAGTGTTATAGACATTTTTGTGCCTTACAGCATGAAGCATGAAATGTCAATAATCTGAGGGATCCAAAGTCCCTAAACATGTTTTTCCTACCCCTAGAGGAACAAGGTCAGCAAACGACAGCACTAAATATCAGTTCTCCACCTGAAAACACTCAAAAACAAGCTAATTCTGGATCATGTCAACTGCTCCACTGAGCATCTGCGTTGAATGTCAATTGCTCCACTCTGTACCTGCGCTGAATGTCAACTGTAAAGAAGGCTACCTGCGCTGGGCGAGATTGGCCAAGTGGCACAGTCATTCCTCAATGTGTCAATGCCCAGGAAGCTTCCAAAATGACACTTGGATCAGGGAATTCGCCTTGTGATGAGTAAGAGGATCTAGATCTCCAAGTGGAAGCAAGAACCTCCAAGTGGACTCAAGAACTGAAGAATAACTGAAGTGGGAGAGGACACTAGTCAGCTTCATGCCAGCCTCAAGCTGACTCATCCTTTCTCCAAAACTCCTATATATAGAGCTCTCTCATGAGGTCTATGAAGGCTGGAATCTTGTGAATGTAAGGAAGTGTTGTTGGTTTTAGTATAGAACTATTGGGTGATTTGCTTGAAGGAGGTGAAGAGGAGATTTCTTTCTGCTGAGAGGTGTTGCTGGATTAGGCCTCTTATGGTTGTAACACTCTCAGAACTTTACTTCTTCCATTAATAAAGCATTTGAGGTTCTTCTATATGCATGTGTCTCAATGATGAATTGTTATACTTGTGTATTTGACTTATTCTAATCCTTGAATCAATTATGAATGTATGCTTCTTGTAGTTTCCTTCTCTTGCCCTTTTGCAGGATCTTTGTGTAGCTGGGCCAGTGAAAGAGCAAGGAGCTGTGAGCAAGTAGCAAAGAGAGAAGATTGGATCAATCATTAGCGGAAGACAACGGTTAGTGGATCTCTTTCTCCCCTCTCTTACATCTCATAAAGAAGTAATCTCGAATAGCTTTACATTCGGTTGTTGCTGAGGTACTATCACCCTTAGAGTGGGATAGGGTCATTCTGTATTGGATACTTTTCCCAACAACAAATTGGCGACCATACTGGGGAGCGTATCTTGTTGGTTGTTTGTGTTTTTGCTATTCATTTCATAAACACAGGGAGTACCGAATCGAACTGCATTTGGGTATTTCAAATGCAAAGTAGAGGGCAGCTACTCTAGCTCAGTTTCTGGGCAAGTTTATGATTTTAAGAGCTGATCCACAAGGACTCTAAATAGCTCTTAGTGATAGCTTTTCATCCTCCTTTTCATCCCTTAGTGTGTACTTGACTGATAGCTTCTGATTTGGCCAAAAACTGTGAATTTTTGAGCAATCTGTGACCCGGAAACCAAGAGAAACGAAAGTTTCGTTCTTCAGTGCAGGTGCTGTGAAGGCAGTCTGCATTTCAGCGCAGTTCCTGAAGGGGCTACCTGCACTGAAGGTCAAACTGCCAGTGTACTACCTGCGCTGGACCAGTTTTGCCTAGTGCTACTGGGGTTCCCTCCTGTTTATTGCCCTGTTTTCACCCTTGTTTTTGCAGCCTGTTACCAGTCAATGTACCTATCTAAAACCAACTTTCCTTGCCACTATTCCGCCTCGGTTGTATAAAGAAACTGTGTTTGTTCTTTGTGTATTTCTTGTATCATTTGCAGTTTCCCATAACGAAAGTGAACTAGTCTTGCTGTGGCCTCTTAGATCTAGACCTGTGATTAAGTGTCGTTTTGATCTTAAGAGTTAGTTTATTTGCTGTTCATAGCTGATTGAGCTTTTGCTTTCATCATATGGTTTGAATTTATATATTTCTAGTCTCGAAACAAGTAAATCTTAAGGTGTCTTTTGATTTTGGACAAGCTTGTTTTCTTTCACTTGAAATTGAATTCGAAATTATACAACAACTTTCTTTTTGTATTACATCAACATTAAGAAAGAGAAAAGAAATACCTGCATTTTGCATTTTGCATATAAGTTTGTATGTTGATTTAGGGTAAAAGTGCATTAGTGTATGCTCTTTGATCTGTGTGAAAAGATGTTGTCTTTCTTTTCCCTCAGTAGTTAAGATTTTCATAAGTCGAAAAGATTGAAAAAGCTTGCTTCTCATCTTAGACTGCATTTAGGAATTTGTATCAAAACATCTCGTGGTGAACCTTGAAAGGCAAACTTTAAAAAGATCAACTTAAAATATATTGAATGAACCTAACAATGCTTTGAAACATAACGCAAACACATAGAGGTCTAAGCTAGAGACGTGTTCCGGCGTCGTTAAACGTAGTGACTGTCGATCTCGATGAAGGTGGGTGATTCCTCCTGAGAGTCGGTGGCACTAATACGGACTTGTGCTCCCACGTACTGTCGCGTATATATTGGGAGACCCCTATAGGCATATATCTTTTATCCATAGGAAGCCGTGTCGGCCGCCCTACTGATCGCAATGCAGTGAACACAACATTCACGAAGATCGACCACCTGTACCGTAAAACGTATTCTGTGGTTTTGCGAAAGGTTTGGCACACCCTCTGCCTAGATCTCCAGAGCAGTTTCTTTTGGCCTTTTTCAAACTCTATAACTGAAAAAGTCCAACCGAGAATTTGTCACTTCGGGCTCGTTAATACATCGAAGGAGACTAGAGTCATCTTTAGCTTTTTCTCGACTCTTAAAAAGTGAAAAAGCAAGTTGTGTCTAAAAGCGTCTAATAAAATTCATTCAATTCGGAAACACAAATTTCCCCTTTTAATATTTTGGTTGATCGAGTAATCCGCAATCGTGGAAGAAAGTCAATTGAAACCCCGTCGTTCGCGGAGGCTTACGAGTCAACCGTCTTTGTCTCCGGAATCGAAAACAGTACGGACAAAGCGAACTCGTTTAACCGGTTCAAAATCTCCTATAAAAGTTAGAACAAGTGTTCCAACTGCATCTAAGGTTCCGGTTACTCCTAACATTTCTGGAAACCCTGCCTCTATAGAAGAAGTTCAACAACCACAAAAGGACAGTAATACTGATCCTAGTCTGGGGGCAAATACTTGTATAACTGAACCTGTTCCATCTGTAACCGGTCCAGAGAGTTTTGTTCCTCAAACAACTGTCGCTGTCGAAACAACCACTTCTTCGGCACCAGAAATATTTTACGGACCTGACGGTCTTCCTCTTCCACCGGGTTTGATTGCGATAGAGGAAATTGCAGAGGATCCGCAAGCAAGTACTCCAACTCATTTTGGAGTCGGGGTCACTCTATTTCCTTCATCAGAAGTTAATCCACCACAAGTGGAAGTCCCTGTAGAATCGGTAGGCAATATATTGGATAGACTTAAGATGTCTGAACAACCATCATCATCTAGGACTGTGTCAAATGACACAGTGACAGCAGAAGTCCCTGCCGTCACTCCGACTATGTTTTCCGGCATACCAGCTGTCCCAACTAGCTCTCCACAGCTAGAAGGAGTCCACCAGGGGACTATTTCGACAGTATGGTCTGTTCCAGTTTGTTCATCCGGAGTAATACCCGGCAACTCTTATGTTGAAACTTGCCAAATTGATCCCTTTGGAGGTCAATCTGGGCAATCAATCCCCTTGAGTTCGGGATTGATACCGTATGGGGGGCAATATGCCCTTTCATTACCCCCTCCGGGAGGGTACCCATACGTGAGTTCGCAATAGTATTCAGGTTATACTGGAATTGCATCAAGTAGTTGGGTACATATGCTACCTCAACAACCAAGGGTTGTATATTCCATGCAACAGTGTGTACCTATGACAAACATCCCAACCACACCGGCTATTGTAACAGTGTCACAAGTTCAAGCGATACCTGTTGCATGCCAACCTCAGATTTCTCAGGTTGTAATGCAACAACCACTTGATCATGGGTCACAACCACAATCACCAACTGGTGGGGCGACACAGGTCCAAACGGGTACAATTACCCCACACCTCGGTCCAACGGTTAGCATAGCACAAAAAAACATGGCTTCACAACCATGGCTTGTGCAATACCAACAACCGCAATTCCAGCAAGTGTACCAAGGTTCTGAGCAGCAGATCTTTGCGAACAGTGGACAACCGTATATCCAAAACGGTCAAAACCAACCACTTTACAGTGGTCAAGTCCACCAACCGTATTAGTCATACCAACATCAATTACATTATGCTGGTATGCAAAGACCCACTGCTCAAGCAATTCCATCGTACCCTGGTTACGCTTCGCCTAACCTAAATCAACAGTTACCATTCGTGGCAACTTTAGAGTTACCCAATTTACACTGGTTAACCAACGATCTGATTGCTTATGCCCCTTGGTGGCCAGCGATTCCTCACAAACTTCCGTCTGACATTCCTAAATTCAATGGAAATCCAGGTGAAGACCCATCGAATCACGTGATGACTTTTCATCTGTGGTGTTCGTCGAACACCCTAAATGACGATTCGATAACGCTTCGCCTCTTTCAGAGGACATTGATAGGTCCATCGGCTAAATGGTATATTGAATTGCCAAGAGCCTCTTTCGACAATTTTAGTTCCCTAGCCACGACTTTCTTAACCCATTTTCAATTACCGATAAGGTATGAAACGGGAACAGAAATATTAGCCAACTTCAAGCAGACAACTACCACCCATATATCTGATCATAAACATGAGTGGCGTCGTCGTCGTAGGATGGTGAAAACATACGTCCCCGATCAGCTATTAGCTGAATGGTTTATAAAGTCGTTACTTCCTGCTATCACGGAAGATGTGGCTAAGGGGGGAGTCGTAACAGAGGAGCAAGTTATTGCTCGTGCACAGTATTTGGACTTAGTTTATACTCAGTCCGGCACGCTCTACGACAAAATACCCGACGCCCCTAGACCGGAATTTTCAATTCCTCCCCCTCCTAAATCAAATAGTGACTCTCATGCCGGTGACGGTGTGATTGGCACGACAAACGCGAAATCGATAAAGGCTTCGTCGAAGAAAGCCCGTAAGAATTCGGATCAAAATGCAAAAGAAGAAATTCTTGCTTCGGAAGTAAATGTCGTATCAGAAGATAAGGGCAAAGAAACCAATCAACCAGGAAGCAAGAAAAAGCAAAACAAAGGGAAGAAGAAAAAACAAGGTGAATCATCTCCTCGAAAAAATTCTTCAAACCCTCCTGGCAAAGGGAAACAAAATTATCCATGTCAAATATGTGATGATGAGGATCATTACACAAAGAATTGCCCATTCAAAGCTGAGTTAAAGAGGTTCTTTAAAAGCTCCCAAACCTCAGCTGTGTTAACTGATCCATTTCCCAACCCAGGTCAAAATCTGGTTGATAGTGGAAATGCTTCCCCGTCACAAGTACTTATGTTGTCGATTTCGAAACAGCAGAATGATGCTTTGATTTCGACAAGGAACAAAGATTATGGGAATCCTCAGCTGTCAAACGAAAAAGGTAAAGATCAACCAAGTAGTTCGACAACAACTTCGACAGAAGTTGTACCACCCATCATCCCTGAATTAACAATAAAACCGCCAAAGGGTGTAGTACACAAGTCGACATTTAATCCTCGCGCCAGAGCGGCGCAGCATTATAACATAGTGGAAGATTTGGCCCAATCGCCATCCGCTATGTCGACTCTTGAGGTGCTACAAAATTGTCCAACCCAAAGGCAGGCATTGTTATCAGCAATTGGTGGGGTTGATCCTAAGGATTCCAATCTTGTATCCTTTGATCACAAAGGATACGATCCTCAGTTACCAGCTCAATTAGCTTTCCTTATTCAAGTGAAAGCCCTCAACAAAACTGTTCACAGAACAATTATTGATGAGGGGGCATCAACATGTATTATGTCGATGAGTTGCTGGAAAACTTTAGGATCCCCAACCTTGTCGCGATCATCGACGACATTAAAAGCTTTCGACGGAAGGACTTATACCCCATACGGTATCCTTAATAACTTGAAAGTTGAACTAGGAGGAAAGACAGTAGAAATTGATGTTGAGGTCATTGATGGAAATCTTGACTATAACATCCTACTGGGTAGACCATGGATTTATGCCATGGCAGCTGTTGTGTCGACTTATTTTAGGAAGATCGCATTCCCGTTTGAAGGAGGGATTACGGTCGTCGACCAACAGAACTTCCTCCCTAATGGTTCACAAGTTACAGGAAGCATTCCCATGATCCATGAGAGCAACCATTCAATTCAAGATATCGGAGTAGGATTATTGAAAGACCCCACATTGATGGGAACTTTCGCGCTACCACCCCCTTTTTATACGGGAAATATACCGTTTGTAGCGACCTGCAACATGATATCTTCCACGAAGGTCGACATGGATCGTTCAATGGTTTTGCCCCTAAGCCCTTTAGAAATATTGTAGCAATCAATGTTTCAAGCATGGGAGGCGAACCCAAATCAACGCTCGTCAAGCGTTTGGGTAGATAGGTCTAAAGAATATGGAACCCCATTAGATCCTTGGTCGAAAATACATGGGACTGACGAAGGAATCTTACAATCAATGATGATTGAGGGGGCACCATGGAATGATCACCACCATCGTTCCCTTCTTCCAGAATACGAAGAAGATACTCAAAGTGACCTTTATCACCCTTCAGTTTTTGAATTCCTAACAAATACTGTAAACACGGTGGATTCCGAGCGAAACCTATCCAATATTGAAGAGACTATAGCCATAAATATCTCGACTAAAACAGATGTTGTAGAGAATATTTATGTCGGCAAAGGTTGTTCCCCTTCAGAACTGGAAATATATAACGCTCTTTTTCGCGAATTTAGAGATGTCTTTGCTTGGTCATATGATGAAATGCCAGGCATTGACTCGAGTATCGTTGAACATGAAATTAAAATGTATCCTGATGTCAAACCAGTAAGACAACGGCTTCGGCAGGTGCACCCCAAGAAAGCCGCTGCCATTAAGGCGGAAGTTGAAAAACTCCTCCATGCTGGATTCATCTACCCGGTTCCTCTAACCGATTGGGTATCGAATATTGTCCCTGTTATGAAGAAACAAGGGACAATCAGAGTGTGTGTCGATTATAGGGATGTAAACCAAGCTTGTCCGAAGGACAACTACCCTACACCCTTCATCGACCAGATAATTGATGAATGCGCCAGATGTGAAATCTTTTCATTTATGGATGGATTTTCCGGGAATAATCAAATAAATATCCGCCCACAGGACCAGTCAAAGACTGCATTTATTTGTCCGTGGGGCACATTCGCTTATCGAAAATTACCCTTTGGTTTAAAGAACGCAGGGGCGACGTTTCAGAGGGCAATGAATTATGCCTTCCATGACATCAAGAACATTGTTCAACCCTATCTTGACGATCTTCCGGCTCATTCGCGAAAGCGGACTGATCATCCGCAGCATTTAAGAGCGATATTTCTACGTTGCCGACACTACAAGATAAGACTCAATCCACACAAATGTGTGTTTTGCGTCGGTTCTGGTCGCTTACTTGGCTTTGTAGTCTCTAAGGATGGGATTCGTCTCGACCCCTGTAAGGTTCAGGCAATCATTAATTTGCCTCCACCTTCAAATTTGCTTCAGATTCAGAAACTCCAAGGGAAAGCAAACTTTCTGAGGAGGTTCATTCCAAATTACGCAGAACTTGCTAAGGGTTATACTCATCTTTTGAAAAAGGATGTACCTTTTGTCTGGGACCAGGTGGCGCAAGCTTCCTTTGATGCTCTGAAAGATTGTCTAGTAAAAGCATCATTAATGTACGCCCTGGACTATCAAAGAGATTTTAACCTGTATCTGGCTACAGCGGATACGACCATTGCAATGGTTTTAGTTCAAGAAGTCGATGGAATTGAACATCCTATCTATTATTTAAGTAAAAACTTAAATGATACAGAAAGTAAATATTCTTATGTTGAAAAACTAGCGCTTGCAGCTGTTCAAGCGATTCAAAGGTTTCGACATTATGTCCTCTTTCAGAAAACTACCATCTTGTCAGATTGCAACCCCATGACTTATATACTGTCGCGACAGTTGCTGGGGGGCAAATATTCAAAATGGATAGTGATCCTTCAAGAGTTTGATCTGGAATTTGTGAAATCCAAATCAAAGAAAGCTCTAGTTTTCGCAGAATTATTGTGTGATCTCCCATCGTCGTCCAACGATGAAACATCAGAAGAGTCAATCGTGGACGAAAGTTTGTTTCTGATATCTGTAAGCGATGAGTGGTATGGAGATATCATATTTTATCTCCAAACCCAAAAGTTCAGGCCTAACACCTCTCTCTCCGAACAAAAACGTATACGATACCAATCAAAAGACTACATGATCGTCGGTGATACACTTTACCGTCGTGGTGTCGATACAGTTCTGAGGAGGTGCCTTACCCATGAGGAGGCCGAAAAAGCCCTGAATGAATGTCATTCAAGCGCATGTGGGGGGCATCAGTCTGGATATGCAACAGCACAAAAAATCTTACGAGCAGGATACTTCTGGCCAACCATGTTCAAAGATTGCATAACCACAGTCAGAAGTTGCCATGCTTGTCAAATTTTTGATAGCAAAACCAGACGACCACCCGCACCTTTACAGCCGATAGTTGCTGTTGGGCCCTTCGCCAAGTGGGGCATCGATTTCATGCAATGTAACCCCACCTCGACCGGGGGGCATGGGTATATTATAGTCGTTGTTGACTATTTTACCAAATGGGCCGAGGCGATGCCTACATTGGATAACACTGGTGAAACAACTGCCCTTTTCTTTTTCAATCATGTAGTCGCCAGGTTCGGCGTACCACAGGCTATAGTTACAGATCATGGGTCGCATTTTCGCAATCACATGATGGTCGAATTAGCTGCCAAGCTAGGGCTATCTCACGACAGCTCTACCCCATATTATCTGCAAGCCAATGGACAAGTTGAGGCAATCAACAAGGTCCTGAAGCGTATGTTGCAAAGGATGATCGAGGTTCATAAAAGAAGATGGCACCTAATCCTGTACTCAGTTTTGTGGGCTTACCGAACCTCGGTAAAGAATGAAACCGGGTTCACACCTTTTCAACTGGTGTATGGCCTGGAAGCAGTCTTACCAATCCAGTGCGAAATTTCGTCGCTTAAACTCACAATCGATCTTCTCCCCGGAACTTCAGAAGAAGAGGCTCGTTTCTTGGAATTAATCCAATTGGATGAAACCTGTCGTGATGCCGCTTTGGCTAACGAGGCCCATAAGAAACGAGTCAAGGCTCAGTTCGACAAAAATGTCAAACCCCGTGTCTTCTCAGAAGGTGACTTGGTCTTACTTTATGACCAAGAATCCGATAAATTGGGAGCAGGTAAATTCAAGTCCTTATGGATGGGCCCCTATATTGTTAAAAGGGTGTTAGCAAAAGGAGCCTACGAGTTAATGGATTACGACGGAATTCCACTGGCGCAGCCCCGCAACGGGCTGTACCTCAAGCGTTACTATGCTTAATAGTAACCTGCATGCTTTTGTTGTATTTTGTTTTCGCTAAAGCATTTGTTCTGGTCGAGTGATCCACCTTTTCCATTTGTTGCAGATGTCGAACCTTCTGGAGACATGTGTTGGATATGCCGACGGAGCGAGTCGTAGTTCGCGGAACCTATCCTCCGCAGCCTGGGCCATTTTTGATCCAAGAGGCGAGCTAGTAAGTTTCAGAGGTGTATGTATTGGGCAATCAACGAATAATATCGCTGAGTATAGCGCGTTGATAGAACTACTCTCTGATGCCATCACACGTGGCATACACCGACTAATTGTCAGGCTAGACTCACAGCTCGTAATACTACAACTCAATGGTATATATTCTGTTCGCAATCCAGCTATTTATCGCATGTTCCTAAGAGTTAAGATCTTGGAAAGACGATTTGATTCAATTCAATATCAACATATTTCAAGAAACTTAAACACATTAACTGACTCATTAGCAAACTATGTGTTAGATAGACATTTGCAACATTTATAAAAAGGACACATCATCAAAGATTGTACATATGGATCATATAACTCAAACAGAATAAAACTCGAAAATCAAAATATATAAGCTGTTTATATAAGTTCATACATAATGTTCTGTAACCAAGACAAAATTGGTCATATGACCTAAAACTCAAAAAGATGCTAGGGGGCACCCTAGCCTAGTGGTGCTCATGATAGCACGTCACGGCCTGTGCAATCATGCGCAAGAGACGAGTCCATCGTCTAGGTACACCAGTGGTGTGTCGCTGCAGCTGTAAAGGTAACTCATCAATCCTCACATCGGGAATGCCGAGAGTAAGGCTCTCAACCTGCTCCTGCACAGCTGTAAGGGTCTCAGTATCGTCAAGGTCGCGAATAACAGCTCTCCTAGCAGGCTCCACTGCCGGGGCAGCAACTGGCGGTCTCGGACGAACTGCTGGACGAACAGGACCAATATCTGCATGCACCCAAGAGTACGATTAAAAGTCTTGATAGAATAAAGCACAACAACATTATAAATAAGAACAGTAAACAGTAATGTGGTCAAAGAGTTTACCAATGGCGCCCCACTGTTCGCCATCCGGTAGCACCAAATCCGGATCACCTCGGAAATCCATACCCACATATGGATACTCGGAAAACGCCATCTCCTGGCGCTCGAACCACCTAAAGAAGGCCTCAGTAAAAGTAATCTGAGGTTGACCAGCATGCCCAGACATGTGATCAACCCACCTCTGCATGCATGGCTCAGTCGGAGAAGGCAAGTCGAGTATGATGAACTGAGGCTGCATCAGTGGGATTTTCTCCAAGGCGAAGGAAGTCAGAATAGAACCAAATCCAAAGTTCTTCAGCTTCCCATCCTTCACCTTGGTCAATTGACTTTTCATCTGAACAAGTACTGCATCACACCAGTTGAATACTTTCGGTTGGAGACACTCCAAGGCGTGCTGCATATAAGATCTGTTGGCAACATGTAGAGCTGCGCTACCAGCCATCCTACCAATAGTGTACAGAATGGACCTGAGAGCCTGACCAGTAATCTCACGGATAACAATCTTGCCGTCTCTGCTCGGCTGAGAACCTTCCCTGCAATACTGGCAGACATAATCTCTGGTGGAATCAGTCCCCCGAGCCGTACCTGACAAGGAAATGGGGGCACCTCGTCTTGACAACCCAGTCAAGAAGTACATGTCCTCCATGGTCAAGGGGATGAACTTTCCCCTAATCTAGAATACTTGGTTAACAGGATCCCAAGCATCAAGCATATACTGCAGTAAAGAAATCTGTGCTCTCATGCTAGAGATACAGAAGAACTTCAGCAGGCCACAGTTCCGCAACGCGTTCACCGTGACCGGGTCATGGAGGGCAATCATATCCTCCTTTTCATGTTCTCATTCTCGCCACGTAAGGGACATTTTGTTCAAAGTTCCCTGCAAAGCAAGCAAGAGAAAGAGTAAGTTCCTGATTTTGATGAAAAACTGGTGAAAAATCATCAAAAAATGACCTAAAAACTCAGTTTTTTGAGCCCAGCGCAGGCAGAGAGTGTCCCTCCTACGCTGAAGGTTAGGCTACCCTAAGGCAGCTTGACATTCAGTGCAGGTTTCGAAAGGGGAACCTGCGCTGAAGTTAGGGCGATTTTGCAAAACCCCTGGGGCTCAGAAACACTGAAAAACAGGCCTAAAACTGGAAAATGAAACCATGAAAAGAAAGAGCTAGGGTTTAGCTCCTACCTGGTCCAGACAGCGCCGAAAATCGTCCGCAGAATCTCCCGAAATCAGCTGGTGAAAATCAAAGGGGAAGAGGCACCTCCAGAGCTCCAACAAACCAAATGCAAATGAAATGGTAAATGAGAGGTAAAAACAACTTTTTATGGCTTTTTACGCAGTTTAAAGTGAAATATTAGGGTTATAATCTCATTTTCATGCAAATATTATTCATTTCTAACAAATTTTGTTGCAGCAATCGAAAATGCAGTACTATACTTGAAAAGAGAAAAGCTAGTAATAGTAAAAAATCAAAATTTGACCATATAACCGAGCAGTTTTAGCACATAGTTCATGCTCGTTAAAAAATAAACATAAGATTGAGCAAGAGTTTCCTCCAGAGTTTAAGCTCATTAAAAAATGAACCTATTCCGGTAAATAACCATTGTGATCGTAAATTTATTAGCCATAAAAAGCCTTGGTCGTGTTTGCACCTGCCACCTCCATTCCATTTGGCCGATCGTTCACCCCCATATGATTGTTTACCCATTTTGAGGAACAGCTGCGAAGATTGATTTCACTTAGCCATCCTTGTGACACTGCCGTGATTGGAAAATTCCAACCTGTACCTGGAATCTGCTGCTATCCCTGTTTATCACTCGTTCCTCAAAAGACGAGTCTTCTTTGAGCTCTTTTCTCCTGACTCATAAAATATGAAAAGTTTGCCGAGTTTTGGCCTTCCAACTCGTTAAAGTGACCGGAAGAGCTATCGCTCCTCTAGATTTTAATCTTTTTGGACCTGAGGGATTATTACACAAAAAGGTCGAGCGCTTGTTTTATTCGGCTCGTTAAAGTTATCGAAAACTCATCCCTTCTGTATTGTTTTATACTTTTTCGGACTTAAGGGATTAGATGACGAAAAAGGAATTTTGGAGTTAACTTTCTGTACCTTTTCAGACTCTCTAAAAATGAAAAGGACCGAGTTTTCTTTGTCGTTAGACTCGTTAAAATGATTAAATAGTGACAAACTTGTCTTTAGACGAGAACGAGTTTCCCTATCACTAGGCTCGTTAAAACATAGCGATGGGCTTGCCCGAAGGGCAGGTTATAGAACAAGCATATGTTATCCTCCTCAAGCTTGACAAAAATAAAGAGGTACTGGTCAGAAATGACTGGGGAAAAATTGGGAGAACCTCAAAGCTTTAATGGTAGCAAGTCGCTCTTGAACATGACACTTTTCCTCCGTATTACATCGGGTTGGGTTGTTTCATTCACCGGTCTCATCACCATGGTCCTCGCCAAACCATCCACATTTGGGGTAATGCTACCGATCCATCTCATCAGTGTCGTTATATGTTCAAGAAATGTTGTTCGGAAAGAGTCAACCGTGTCCCATCCACTGCCATACATTATCCTTCATCCACCCATGATCGCCACCCTGAATCATATTTCACAGATTGCTTTCACCTCCACTAAAATCATTAGCTCCATTCCGTGTCACTGATGTGGGATTCATTAAGGCCCTCCTTTGATGGATCGCTTCTTGTCGACTTCAGCTCATTATCCAAGAAGTTGATCTAGGAACACCCCCCTCAGTACTTTGAAGCTTGCATGCCTCAATGGCAAGTTTCTCACTTCCGGCGACAGGTATACATCAATGACCTTCGACCAGAAGATTTTGTGTGGTGTTCGACGCCAAGTCCTTTATTCACACCACGTGAATTGTACTGCAGTACCTTGAGGGTCATTATCATTATCGGTGATTCCTCTCGCGCTTGTTAACGGTTTACATTATTGACCGGTAATCAAGCGATGTCTTTCCATGTTCGACTTCAGCGCAATTCTCACATGGATCGACTTGTACTTAGAGTGAAGATCGAACGAGTTTGAAGACCCCGGATCTAGTTTCATCCATCCGGGCTGCGATATATATTCAGGAAATATAAAGACATTTGATATGTACATCATTGCAGCAGATGATCATCCTACTCAAAGGATGATAATTTCAGCAGAGGATTATCAGTCTACCATCAGATGATCGTCTGTTCTATGTACCAAAATGAATTTATAAAGCTGAGTATAGGAATGCCCGCCTCAGCTAGATCATGAAAGCAGAATGAAAAATAATGTATTGTATTGTATTTTATTACAGGTCACCTCTCAGCGATTGAATGAACTTCGGATCCTCCTGATAAAGCATTTCACCCGATAAACGACCTCATACTTTAGGGGGCAACTGTTATAGACATTTTTGTGCCTTACAGCATGAAGCATGAAATGTCAATAATCTGAGGGATCCAAAGTCCCTAAACATGTTGTTCCTACCCCTAGAGGAACAAGGTCAACAAACCACAGCACTAAATATCAGTTCTCCACCTGAAAACACTCAAAAACAAGCTAATTCTGGATCATGTCAACTGCTCCACTGAGCATCTGCGCTGAATGTCAACTGCTCCACTCTGTACCTGTGCTGAATGTCAACTATAAAGAAGGCTACCTACGCTGGGCGAGATTGGCCAAGTGGCACAGTCATTCCTCAATGTGTCAATGCCCAGGAAGCTTCCAAAATGACACTTGGATCAAGGAAATCGCCTTGTGATGAGTAAGAGGATCTAGATCTCCAAGTGGAAGCAAGAACCTCCAAGTGGACTCAAGAACTGAAGAATAACTGAAGTGGGAGAGGACACTAGTCAGCTTCATGCCAGCCTCAAGCTGACTCATCCTTTCTCCAAAACTCCTATATATAGAGCTCTCTCATGAGGTCTATGAAGGCTGGAATCTTGTGAATGTAAGGAAGTGCTGTTGGTTTTAGTATAGAACTATTGGGTGATTTGCTTGAAGGAGGTGAAGAGGAGATTTCTTTCTGCTGGGAGGTGTTGCTGGATTGGGCCTCTTATGGTTGTAACACTCTCAGAACTTTACTTCTTCCATTAATAAAGCATTTGAGGTTCTTCTATATGCATGTGTCTCAATGATGAATTGTTATACTTGTGTATTTGATTTATTCTAATCCTTGAATCAATTATGAATGTATGCTTCTTGTAGTTTCCTTCTCTTGCCCTTTTGCAGGATCTTTGTGTAGCTGGGCCAGTGAAAGAGCAAGGAGCTGGGAGCAAGCAGCAAAGAGAGAAGATTGGATCAATCATTAGCGGAAGACAACGGTTAGTGGATCTCTTTCTCCCCTCTCTTACATCTCATAAAGAAGTAATCTCGAATAGCTTTACATTCGGTTGTTGCTGAGGTACTATCACCCTTAGAGTGGGATAGGGTCATTCTGTATTGGATACTTTTCCCAACAACAATCAGGAGCATACATTAATGATGCTTTTATTAGGGATTCCTTTAAAGCATCAAAGGAAGCTTGCGCGACCTGATCCCAGATGAAGGTTACTTCTTTTTTCAATAGACGAGTATAACCTTTAGCAAGTTGGGCATAACTTGGAATGAACTTCCTTAGAAAGTTTGCTTTCCCTTGTAGTTTCTGAATCTGAAGCAAATTTGAAGGTGGAGGAAAATTAATGATTGCCTGAACCTTACATGGGTTGAGACGAATCCCGTCCTTTGAGACCACAAAGCCAAGTAAATGACCAGAACTGACACAAAACACACATTTTTGTGGATTGAGTCGTATCTTGTAGTGTAGAAATATCGCTCTCAAATGCTGCGGATGATCGGTCCGCTTTCGTGAATGAGCCGGAAGATCATTGAGATATGGTTGAAAAATGCTCTTTATGTCATGGAAGGCATAATTCATTGCCCTATGAAATGATTCCCCTGCCTTCTTTAAACCAAAGGGTAGCTTCCAATATGCGAATGTGCCCCACAGACAAATAAACTTTGACTGGTCTTGTGGGCGGATGTTAATTTGATTATGCCCAAAAAATTCATCCATAAATGAAAAGATTTAACATCTGATGCATTCATCAATTATCTGGTCAATGAAGGGTGTAGGGTAGTTATCTTTCCGACAAGCTTGATTTACATCCCTATAATCGACGCACACTCTAATCGTTCCTTGTTTTTCATTACAGGAACAATATTCGATACCCAATCGGTTAGAGGAAGCGGGTAAATAAAACCAGCATGGAGAAGTTTTTCAACTTCTGCCTTGATGGCAGCGGCCTGCCGTAGCCGTTGTCATACTGGTTTGACATCTGGTACATCTTAATTTCATGTTCAAGTATGCTCGAGTCAATGCCTGGAATTTCATCATACGACCAAGCAAAGACATCTCTGAACTCGCAAAAAAGAGCGTAATATATTTCCAGTTCTGAAGAAGAACAAGATTTGCTAACATGAATATTCTCTACAACATCTGTTTTGGTCGAGATATTTATGGCGATAGTCTCTTCGAAGGTCTTCAGAAAACAAACTCACACTGACAAATATCTTCACTCTAATTCCCACCACCATCTGAAGCAAAAAGTAGGAGTAATCAAAAGCCTAGCTACCAGAGCTTCAAGAATCTCTGACCTTGATCATTTAGAAGAATAACTTAACCATCTCTGCAAAGTCTTCATCAACAATTGCTATCAGAAAAACATTATCCAAAAGATATTCAAAGAATCCACAACCAATAACCAAAAAAGGAAAACTCTGGAAAAGCCTAGAATCTGCTTACCCTATATTAAAGGAACCACTGACAAAATCACTAGAATTCTCACCAATCATAACATTATGGTTTCCTTCACACCCCCTAACACCATCAAAAACATGCTAGATTCTGCCAAGGACCTTATTGACCCAAAAAATCACAAAGGGGTATACTCAATTCCTTGCTCTTGTGGCAAAGTATATATAGGTGAAACAGGGAGATCCTTTGGCATTAGGCTAAAAGAGCATATTAATGACATCTCAAGAAATAGGTCAGAAAAATCTGGGCTAGCTGAGCATGCTTGTTCCTCCTCACATTATATTTGCATGGAACAAGCAAAATTAATTCATAAAGAAGACCATTATTTAAAAAGAAGAGTAAAAGAAGCAATTGAAATCGAAAAATCCTCCAATAATATGAATAGAGACGACGGTCTAAAGTTAAGTGATACCTGGAAACCCCTATTAAATAAAATAAAAAAGCAATAATCATAATAATTAATAAATATATAATCATAATAATAATAATAATAATAATAATAATAATTATAATTATAATTATAATAATAATAACAATAAATAAATAAAAATAAATTAATAAATAAATAATAATAATAATAATAATAATAAATAAATAATAGATTTATTTTATTTGACATTTAAATAACAAATTATATATATATAAATAAACAATAATATAACAAAATTATAACCAAATAAATAAACAATAATAATATATAGTAAATATAATTAAAACCTATCTGAATAAATAGGTATTTATTAATTTATTTTTATTCACTTATAATAAATAAATAAAAATAATTAATAAATTAATAAATAATAACAATAATAATAATAATAAATATAATAACAAATCAATAATAGATTTATTTTATTTTTAATTTAAATAATAAACTATATATATATATAAATAAACAATAATATAATAAAATTATAACCAAATATATAAATAATAATAATATATAATAAATATAATAAATACCTATCTAAACAAATAAGTACTCATTATAAATAATAATAATATATAAGAAATAATATATAAGTACTCATGTTTATTGGGGTCTCAAGCGTCTGCTTGCAAAGTCCATGGAACAGGTAGCAGCAGAGATGGTGGACATTGCCCAAGCCAATTTGCAAAAAGAACTGAAGAACCTCCAGATTACTCTTATGATGCAGGACAGGAAGCTTGATAAGTTAACTCAGCTCATTCGCGCCGCTGGCATTGCAAAGGTGGATCCGGATCTCCAGCCAGAAGATATGAAGCAGTAGCGTCTGACGGTTCTTATAAACCACTCTTGTTGTTAGTTTTGTTCTCCTCGCGGGCTGTTTTATTGTAGTTTTGTATGCATCGTCTCGCAGTTTAGGCTTAGTTTGATATGGCTGAACCATAGTATTTTATTTCCTGCTTAGACAATCTGTTTACATACTTACCTGGACATGGCTGATTTTTGAAGTTTGCCTGGTTTCCCTTCGGGGCAGGTGTGACTGAATTTCTCTGTACATAGTTTCGCAATTTAAATATTAATGAATCATACCTTAGCCTACAAAAAAAAAATAATATATAAGAAATATAATAAATACCTATCTAAACAAATATGTACTTATTAAAAATAATAATATATAAGTAATAGATTTGTTTTATTAAAAATATAAATAATAAATTATATATATATAAATAAACAATAATATAATAAAATTATAACCAAATAAATTAACAATAATGATATATAATAAATAAAATAAATACCTATCTAAATAAATAGGTATTTATTAAATTATTTTTTATTTTTAATAAATAAATAAAAATAAATCAATAAATAAATAGATAATAATGATAATAATAATAATAAAAATAATAATAAATAGATAATAGAGTTAATTTATTTGAAATTTAAATAATAAATTATATATATATATATATATATATATATATATATATATATATATATATATATATATATATAAAGAATAATATAATAAAATTATAACTAAATAAATAAATATTAATAAATATAATAAATAGCTATCTAAATAAATAAATTAAATAAGTATTAATTAAAATACCATTCATAAGCCGACTACTAATGAAGACAACAACAATATTTTTCAAATAACTATTAATAAGCTCCGTAATTTTCACGCTCTCTCTTCTCAAAAACAAATCTCATTGCCCTGATGATGGACTCACTAAGCTAGTCCAAAACGTTGGTTTCAAATCTGTTCACAGGTTTTTCCTCAAAATAAAAAAAATAAAAGAAATAAAAAGTCTCTTCGATATTGGACAAGTTTCGTTCAGAATCCACCGTGTTTATAGTGTTTGATAGAAAATCAAAAACTAAGGGATGATGAAGGTCACTAGAACTATCTTCCTTGTAATCCGAAAGATGGGAACGATGGTGGTAATCTTCCCATGGTGCCCCGTCAATCATCATTGACTGAACAATTCCTTCATCTGTAGAATGTACTTGCGACCAAGGATCTGAAGGGGTGCCATATTCCTTAGACCTATCTATCCAAACACTTGATGAGTGTTGATTTGGGTTTGCCTCCCATGCCGAAAACATTGATTGCTACAATATTTATATTAGGCTTGGAGGCAATACCTGCAGATGATCCATGCTAATATCATTTTTGGACATCTTTTGAATAGAAGATATCATATTGTAGGTTCCCACCATTGCCACTTCCGCCAGATTGATTGGAGGCGGTAGGGCAAAAGTCCCCATTAATATAGGGTCTTTTAGTAGGCCTACTCCGATATTTTGAAGCAAATGAGGGCTTCCATGGATCATCGGAATGCTTCCCATAACTTGTGAATTGTTGGGGAGAAATGTTTGCTGGTCAAAGATTGTAATACCTCCTTGGAAGTGAAATGAAATCTTCTTGAGGTAGGTCGACACAATGGCAGCCATAGCATATATCCAGGGCCTTCCAGTAGGATGTTGTAATCGAGGTTTCTGTAGATCACTTCAACATCAATTTCTACTATTTTTCCCCCCAGTTCGACTTGAAAGTTACTTAAAATCCCATATGGGGTGTATGTTCATCCATCAAATGCTTTTAATGTCATCAAAGATCGTGACAAGGGTGGATATCCTAAAGTTTTCTAGCAACTCATCGACATAATACATGTAGATGCCCCCTCATCAATAATTGTTCGATGAACAGTTTTGTTGAGGGATTTCACTTGAATAAGGAAAGATAGTTGAGCTGGTAACTAAGGGTCATATCCTTTATGATTAAAGGCCACAAGATTGGAATTCGTTGGGTCAATCCCACCTGTTACTGATAATAAAGCTTGCTTTTGGGAGGGGCAATTTTGCAGTACCTCAAGTGTCGACATAGGGGCGATTGGGCCAGATCGTCCACTCTATTATAATGCTGTGCTGCTTTGGCATGAGGATTAAATGTCGATTTATGTACTACTCCCTTCAGTGTCTTTATCATTAGTTCAAGAATTATGGGTGGCACAACTTCGGTTGAAGTTGTTGTCGAATTACTAGGTTGATCATTAGCCTTATTGTCCAACAGCTGTGGATTCCCGTAATCTTTATTCCTTGTCGATATCAAAGCATCATTTTGCTGCTTTGAAATAGACAACATTAGCACTTGGGACGGGGAAGCATTGTCACTAGCAACCAGATTTGTTCCTGGATTTCGGAAATGGATCAGTCAATACCGTCGACTTAAAGAATTTTCTAAGCTCGACTTTATGTGGACAATCTTTTGTCCAATGATCCTCATCACATATGAAGCATGGATGACTTGGTTTCCTATCTCCATAAGGGTTTGCAGAAGATTTTTCAGGAGACGACTCCTCCTGTTTTTTCTTCTTCCCTTTCTTTTTCTTCTTGCCCCCTGGTTGCTTTGGTTCTTTGCCTTTGTCAGTCAACATAGCATTTACCTCTAAGGTGAGAAGTTCCTCATTTTCATTTTGACTTGAAACCGTACGAGCCTTCTTTGATGTAGCTTTTACGGTTTTCGTGCTAGTCGCACCTATCACGCCATCGCTGGCATGAGAGTCTTTGCTTGATTTAGGAGGGGGAGGAACGAAGAATTCCGGTCTAGGAGCATCAAGGATTTTATCGTAGAGCATGCCAGACTGAGTATATATCAAGTCTAGATATTGCGCACGAGCAATGACTTGCTCTTCAGTGACGACTCCTCCCTTTGCCACATCTTCCGTAATAGAAGGTAATAATGACTTAATAAACCATTCAGCTAGCAGTTGATCAGGAACATATGTTTTTACCATTCTACGACGACATCGCCACTCATGAATATGATCAGATATGTGAGTGGCCATCGTTTGTTTGAAATTGGTAATAAGCTCTGTTCCTGTTCCGTACATTATGGGTAATTGAAAATGGGTTAAAAAGGTTATGGCTAGGGTTCTGAAGTTATCGAATGAAGCTCTAGGCAATTCGATATACCATTTTGCTGCCAGACCAGTTAACGTTCGCTGAAAAAGGCGAAGCCTAATCGAATCATCATTTAGAGTGTTATATGAACACCACAGATGGAAGGTCATCACATGATTCGATGGGTCTTCACCGGGATTTCCATTAAATTTAGGAATATCCGACGGAAGTTTATGTGGAATCACCGGCCACCAAGGGGCATAACCAATTGGATCGTTTGTCAGCCGATTTAGATCTGGTAACTCTAAAGTTGCCACGAAGGGCAACTGTTGATTCAGGTTCGGCGAAGCATACCTAGGATAAGATGGGATTGCCTGAGCAGTGGATATTTGCATACCAACATAGTACATTTGATGCTGATAATTTTGGTAAGGTTGATGGGCATAACCACTATGAAATGGTTGATGTTGACCGTTTTGAATATATGGCTGCCCATTACTTGCAAAGATTTGGTGCTCAGATCCTTGGTAAACTTGTTGGAATTGCGGTTGTTGATATTGCACCAGCCATGGTTGTGAAACCATTTGCTGTTGTCCAATACTGGCTATTTGACCAAGATGAGAGGTGATGGTACCTGTTTGAGCCTGGGTCACTCTAGTTAAGGAGCCACTAATCGACGATTGTGGTGGCGTCGTAGAGACAAGAGGCTATTGTATTACAACCTGAGAAGCTTGAGGTTGGGATACAACAGGCAACGCTTGTACTTGTGACACAGTCACAATAGCCGGCGTAGTGGGGATATTTGACACAGGTAGACTTTGTTGCATTGAGTATACAACTCTTGGTTGTTGAGGCAATATCGACACCCAACCGCTAGATGTAATTCCAGCATAACCTGAATTCTATTGTGAACTCTCGTATGTTTGTTCTCCCAGAGGAGACAATGAAAGGGTATATTTGCCCCATAAGATGGTAACCTAGTGCTCAAAGGAATGATTTGCATTTGAGGACTGGACTACCCAAATTGACATTGTGAAGGATCAATTTTCTAAGACTCAACATAAGAGATTCCAGAAATTATTCCGAACGAACAAATGGGAATAGACCATACTGTCGAAACAGCCCCTGGATGGATTCCATCCAGCGATTGAGATCTAGTTGGGACAGACGGTACGTCGGCGAACATTGTTGGACTAATAATAGGAAGTTCTGCCGCTGCTGTGTTAGATGACACAGTCCTGGATGTTGACGGTTGTTCAGACATATCTAGTCTATCCAAAAGATTTCCTGGTGATTCTACAGGAACTTCCGATGACGGGAGACCAATTTCTGACGAAGAAGGATATAGGGTGATCCCAACTCCAAAATGCGATGAAGTACTAAATGGAGGATCCTCCACAATCTCTTCTATAGCAATCAATCCAGGTAGAAGAGGTAGACCGTCAGGTCCGTAAAATATTTCCTGTGCCGAAGAAGGTATAGATTCTGCAGCAATAGATGTTTGGAGAATAACACCTTCCAAATCAGCTGTAGATGGAGCCGGTTCAGGAATAGAAGTGTTTACCGTCACACTAGGATCAGTTCTACTATCCTCTTGTGGCTGCGGAACTTCTTCTATAGAGGCAGGGATACCAGAAATGTTTGGAGTAACCGGAGTCTCTGAGGATGTCAGAACACTTGTTCCAACCAAACCAGGGGACTTTGATCTGGTTAAATGAGTTCGCTTTGTCCGGAATAGTTTTGTTTCCGGAGACAAAGACGGTTGACTCGTAAGTCTTCCTGAACGATGGATTTTCGATTGACTTTCCTCCATGATTGCGGATTACTCGATCAACTAAAAATAAAGGGGAAAATGATTCCGAATTAAATGAATTTTAGATGCTTTGACACAACTTGTTTTTTCAATTTTTAAGAGTTGAGAAAAAAGAAAAGATGACTCTAGTCGCCTTCGATTTTTAATGAACTTGAAGTGACAAGTGCTCAGATGGACCTTTTCCTTTAAGGAGTCTGAAAAGGAACAAAAGAGACTAATCTAGAAATCTAGACAGAGGGATTACCAAACCAATCGTAAAAATGCATAATACTTTTTATGGTACGATAGTCAATCTTCCCGAATGCTGTGTTCACAGTGCATTACGATCGATAGGGCCACAGACGCGGCTTCCTATGGATAAAGGATATAGCCTAATGTGGTCTCCCAATATATACTCAATGGTACGTGGGAGCACACGTCCGTACTGGCACTTGTCGTCTCAAAGAGGAGGAATCACCCAACCAACAATGAAAGCGATAGTTACCAGGATTTATGATGCTAGAATATGTCTCCAGCCTAGACTTCTAAATGTTGTGCGTTAGGCTCCAAAGCGTTTTTATGTTCATTGAATTTATTTTACAGTTTATCTTTCTTAAGAAATTTTCCTTTCAGGTTCACCGCGTGATGTAGATATATAATTCCTAAAATGAAATTTAAGATGACAATCATTTAATCTTCTTTTTGGAATGAAAATCCTAGCTACTAAAGAAAGAGGGATGATATTCTTTCAACATAGAGCAGAGAGCACACACTAGATGCACTGTCCTAAATCAAACCAACAAGCAGTCTAAATGCAAATGCACATGCATGTATTTGTTTTCCACTTTCTTAATGTATGAATGACATAAAGAATGTTGAGTACAAATCTGAATTATCTTTTCAAAGAGACAGCACTAACAAATTTCTCTTCAAAAATGAAAGGAAGATAATGACGACACTTTGCAACTTTGAATTGAAAACTGCTTTCGACACTTGAAAAACTACTAATTCAAATCAAATACAAGAGTAACTATATAATCAACCATCAAGAATGATAGGATTCTTTTCTGACTGAAAATGACACTTGTGACACTTCCAAATCAAAATACGATAGTTTGATTACGCTACTTTTTGTAAAAGAGAACTGTAAATGGTGCACAATACATAAAAAAATTCACAATTATTTGTACTATGGAGGTGGAATCATGCAAAGGAAGGGAGTTTCCACAGTGGTATACTGATCACAGACAGAAAAACTCCTGAATAAATCTGAAGAGAGTGAACAAAGAAAGAAAAGTCTGGAAGCAGAAGAGGTCTTATCTGATCAGCGCACCTACAACACAGGGAAAGTGCGATGCAGCGCACCTACTGCACACGGGAGGTGCGATGCATCTAGATTCCCAAGAGGAGAAAGTGCGATGGTCTAGGGATGAGACTTCAACTTGGTTCTTGGTCACAGTTTGCAACTTAGTTCAGGGATTTAGGCCATGAAAATGATAGTCAGTAAATAGAAATCACAGGGGCTAATCTAATGAGGTTACTAGAGCCACCACTAGGGCAATTAGGATGTTTGCAAATTGATTGTTCAGTTTATAAACAAAACCCGGAGATAGACTGAAGTAGCATTGATCTACTTTGCACTTGCATAACAAATGCAGTTCGAAGGCTAGCTGGCTTAACTTCTGGCTCCATCTGTAAGTTTATAAAGCAAACAAGTATAAACAAGCAAACAAGTTATTCGCTCCCCAGTAGAGTCGCCATTTTGTTATCGAGAAATCTAGTGTCTATGCAGAGCTGCTAGTCCCACTAAGTCGGGTAGCTATCTTAGAAACAAACAGATTAAAGTTACTTTCATTTTCCTTTATGAGAAGTAGATAGGAGAGGATCAGAGAATACCAACCTCGATCTTTCGCTCAGTTCTTTGCTTGTTCCTTCTCCTCACCAACAAGTCTTTCCCGCTTCTCCCTTGACCACTCTGCTTCAAAGAGTACCTGTAAAGTCAAAGTAGCATAATACCTTCAAAATGCAGAGATCTAAAACCATAAGAAATATAGGACCAGATATATATTTACCACACAAATGCATATATTATCAGACATGCAAGAATGTGGAGGAAAACTTGAATAGCTTTATTGATGTAAATATTAGAAGAGAGGATTACAACCGATTGATCTGACCCAGCATCATCTTCCAGCATGAAAGCCCTTCTTCACCTCATGAAAAGCTTAGATCACCCAACACTATGATATTCCACCAGGAAACCAACAACACTTCCTTACAAGATACAAAATTCTAGCCTCTGGATCTCTGGGATGAGGGATCCATATATAGATGATTGCAGGGAGGTGAGTCAGCTTCTGGGATTTTGATTAGTGTCTTCTCTTTGATAGTTCTTGATTCCACTTGGAGATTGATGATCTCTTACTCATCCCTGGGCGAATTCAGAGAGGCAAGTGTCATAGGAGAAGTTTCTGGAAGATTCCATGATCATCCACCTCGCAAACTATCTCTGCCATTTGTCCATTCTTGCCCATCGCACCCTACAGAAGGGATTTCCAGTATGCATCGCACCTTTTACACTGGGCAGGTGAGATGCATCGCACCCTTAGCACTGAGCAACCTGTATGGTCCAGT
The DNA here is from genome assembly GCA_031772625.1 of Pinus tabuliformis. Classification (NCBI taxonomy): domain Eukaryota; kingdom Viridiplantae; phylum Streptophyta; class Pinopsida; order Pinales; family Pinaceae; genus Pinus; species Pinus tabuliformis. The sequence continues at coordinate 1,692,027,739 of CM062820.1, read as the reverse complement.
TTTGACCAGTTCTGAGCAATTTTCTGTGGAGAACTTCTGGGAGATGATGTAATCAACTGACCTTGTTCCTTTAGGGCATGAAACAACACTTTTAGGGACTTAGAAGCCCTTGGTGTATGGACATATATGATTGGGGTTGAATTGCCCAAAAATGTCTATAACACCCCCCACCCGCCTCTTCCCCCCCACCCACCTACCTCCCCCCCCGCCACACACCCACCCCACTGACCCCCCCTCCCCCTCACATGCACCCAACCCCCTACCCCTCCCGCCCCCTCACACACCCCCCCACCCCTTCCACCCCTCCCACCCCCTCACACACCGCCCTACCTGCCCCCTCACACATCACCCTCACACCGCCTCCCACACGCCCTCCACCACCCCACCCCTACCCACCCTTCCACCCCCAATCCCCACACCTGTCACCTACGCCCAACCCCTCACTTGCCCTCCTTGTGATGCAGGAAAGTGTCCCCTCTGCAGATAGAGGCAACCCCTCTAGCCCTAGAATGGGTCTAGTCACAAAAAGGACAAAACAAAAATTAATTTCCTTAAATAGTCATCATTGGAGGCCTACCTCAAACGAGTAGTCGATGAAGTTCTGTTGCGCTGCTCCAGCTTCCGTTTCCTTCTCCTTAATGAGTGATCAACTTGAAACACCACAAAGAAACAATAGAGCATGTAACCGAGAAACAATAATGATCTATTTACTCATAAAGTCATGAAGTTATGAGCTATCAAGTAAATTACATACAAGACATAGGGAATCATCATTGATTGTATCAATAATAAATCAAGAGCAAAGATTACAACCAAGTCTTGACATCGCAAGCCTTCTTAGAGGGTCCAACCAATGCGTTTCATCAAGCATTCACTCTCAAGGATGGGTTTCCCAAATAGCAATATATCTCTCTCTCTTATTCACAAGATCTAACACAAGGTTAAGGGCACTCCACACCTTCTTGCAAACTATATAGCAATCCCACACTTGTCACACTCACACCAAAACTATCTACCAAACTTAAAAGCAGCAACAACACTGTACAACCAAAAGAACTAGCAGATGATAGCAATGGTGAGTGATTTTATAGGAGAAGGAGTCTCCATGAAATGAGGGAGAGGGAGCTTATCCTCAGGGAAAGCAGCACAAAAGATGGAACTACCATGCGAGAGGGGGAAGGGCAACCCAAACTAACCCAACAACCAGGTCTAGAGACATCTAGAAGGCTGATTGTTGGAATGAATTCGCCCAATCTGGATCATCGTTGGTCGTTAACTAAGCTTTAGCGCCGATATCACTAGGAAGAAATGTATGCAGACTGACCGTTGCTAAAGATAGCTAATAGCCTCATGCCAGGGCTTGAAATCCGACCGTCGTGAGAAACAGGTGTACTCCTGCAACGGGGTCGCGACAAGACTGTTTATGATAGGGGTTCATCGCGTGTATTAAATGTATTCTTGTCACGAGGTAGAAAACTTAGGAAAAGAGGGTCCATTTGCAACATAAGAGAGCATTTGTTTAATATGAGAATGTTTTACTGGACACATGACATAGTAGAAGGATTGGGGTGAAGGCAGTGACAAACTATTGTGTAACAGATGCCCCCTAAAGTATGAAGCCCGAGAGAGTGGGAGGGGTGAAATGATTTACGAAACTGTCTAAAATGGAACACCACTTGGAAGAACATGCAGGCACAAGTACAACTGATATCTCTGATAGTGAAATACATGTAGTCTAGGCATGGGCCCAACCATCCAAAAGACATACGAACTTGGTTTGTGGTATGGACACAGCCACCCAGCTTGTAAGACCGTGATAATGATAAAGGTATGGTCTCAGCCATCCATGAAGAATTAGGTATGGTCGTAGCCATCCATCAAAGAGTCATGTATGTAATCACGAACTAATGCACGCAGCCCGAACATGTGTAATCTTAGTTCGGGGTCTTGAAACCCAACCAATCATAGTACAAATTCTAGTATGCGAGCAGATGTGCTGGATTCGAGCATGATAGAAAGTCGCTTGATTACCAGTGAATGATGAAAACTGTTAACAAGCGCAAGAGAAACCACCAATAATGCCAATGGCTCTCAAGGTACTATCTAGTACAATCTACTAAGTGTGAAAAATGAGCTGAAGTCGAACACTCGTGGAATCACCCAATCGATGACCAATGATGAAAGTTGATCGTCAGGCATGAAGAACTTGCCATTATGGCATGCAAGCTCCAAGGTACCAAAGGGGATCTCTAAATCAATCTCCTGGATAATGAGCTGGCATCGACAGGAGATGATCCATTGCAGAAGGGCCATAATGTTTCCCTCATCAACGACACGAGATAAGGAACAAATGGTAGATGGTGAAGCAGAGTATCAGAGGAGGAGGTAAGGGTGTGAAATGCAAAAGGATTATACTCTTGAACATATCAGTGACATGACTCCGGAGGGTGGCAGCATTCATGTACCAAGGAGTCAGAGGCTCGATGGAGACAACATGGATTAGATGGAATGAGGCTAAATGGTAACCCAAAACCCCGGAAGGCCAAATGATGATGTATGGATATCCCAACCCGACTAAAAGCAAAAGTGTCGATGTTCAAGAGTGACTAGCTACTGTAGGTAACCAATGATGACTTCCAAATTTTCCCCCACCATTGCTGGCGAGTACCCCAATTATTTTTGGAAACAAGCTTGCAGGGGATAACATATGCTTGTAATATAAGTTCATCCTTTGGATGAATCCAACCTAGTAATGGTTTAACGGGCCCTAGGGAGGAGAAGCTTGAGTCTCATCATGGTGATGAGTCCAATGTCGTGAGGGTTTAACGAGTCTGACATAGGCAAAACTTGGAGTCTTTTTAATGTTTAGAGAGTTTGAAAAAGACACGGAAAAGAAAACTCCAGGGGGGTCCTTCTTCATAGGTTTGTGTCTCTCGAGCTCAAAAAAGTATAAAACAATGCTTGAGAGAACCGCTTGACCATTACGATCAAGGAGTACTTTTTGTAATTAGTGACCTTGATCCAAAAAAGTAGAAAAGTGATCGAAGACACGTCGTTTCGTAACCAGTATCGAACCCGAAACGACAAAGGTCTGGCAATATTTTCACATTTATACGGTCGGAAAAGAGCTCAAAGTGGACCGCCTTTTATTCCATTTAACGAGTCAAAAGGGTAAACTCGGCAATCTTTTCATCTTTTAAGTCGGAAAAGAGCATTAAAGAAGACTTTTTACAAAATGTGGACCAAGTGTATACAAAGTATGACATAATCCCGCCACCTGTAGCTCTACACAAAACACTTCAAACATAAGACCCATTTGACATAAAAATAGTATATGCGTGGATACAAGGGAAAAACTCAAAAACCCTAACCAAAACCCTAAAATAAAAGGAAAAACCCAAACCATATAGTGTAATTTTTAAATTTTTGAAGAAAAACACTATAAAAAGAGGTATGGTAAGTTCATTTTTACCATTTACCATAGTGAGTTTTACCTTGGCATTTGGAGTGCAAAACTGAGCGAATTCCTGAGTTCGATTCCAGCACCAACGGTCAACGATTTCGCCCGAGGTCTTCACCAAGTAAGTAATCTCTCCCCTGCACTCCATTTCAAAGCTTTTTTCATGTAATTTGGTGGTAGATAGGTGGTTTTTGGGCGAATTTTGAAACCCAAATTCACCTCGTGGTCGTCGCGGAAGATCCGCTTGGGTTAGCGATGACCGTGATTGTTAACACTGACTACCATTGGGATCATCACGGGATATAGATGTACTCTCGCGACGGTTGCTGAAAAAAACAAAGACTAACCTCGAGCCATCGTTGTTGTTTTAAAAACAGCAGCGACAGCGCTGTAAAGTCAAATTTTTTTATAATTGACATGTTTAAGCTTATGAAACGTGTTCTAATCAACTTTTCCTCTAATGTAGGACAAAAATGGCTTTTGTGTGGCAAGAGAGAACTCATGATGACAACAATGAACAAGCTTTTAATGATGCCAGGTGCCGAAGAGCCCTTCTCGAGTGCGGATTGTTAAAATTCTTCCTCACTCCTCATCTCTGGGCACAACTTGACTTACTAGAGCTGATAATCTGCTCCTGGAACCCAACGGATGGAAAGTTCGTCATTCGGGGCAAAGACATTGAATTTGATGCCACGGACATATATTTTCTGACTGGATTGTCTCACCATAGTGAGAGGCTGATCTTAGAGGGCCAACGAGTGTAGGGCGAGACTTTAGACATGCTGATAGCACAGGTGTGCCCAGGGGCATGCAAATCATCCACTAGCGAGAAACTGCAAATCCCGATAGTGGAAGACTTGACTCTTCGTTCCGTATTATTCATGGTGACGAGGACAGTGGGCTCCCAAGCCCAACATGAGGCCAAACAGACCCATCTTTGGTTAGCTCTTGAGTGCCTTAACCTAACCATGTATAACTGGGCAGAAGCAATGGCTGTTAACATGAAGAGACAGCTAACGAGGTGCGAGTGCGAGGAGGCAAAATAGTTCGGGTATGGATCTATCCTGGTCCTGCTCATGCTAGAGCGGGTACCGATTCTCTAGCTACAGGACATGGACTTATACGTACCTGGGCCACGAGAGACACACATCATTCACTGGGCACATGTCATGCTGCGAGGGGGTGGTGGCCGACCAGTATCATGGGGGATGCTGTTCCAAGAGTGGCTAGACTGGCAAAAGGTCATAGTCGAGGACTAGTCGTATGCAGGCACATATTTTCGTGGAGACCTCGACATGCAGCTTCTTGCAGGTAAGCAGTGGGACGAGGGAGGTAAACACTTGATCGAAACACCACACTATTTATGTTTTGATTTTTTATAATGTTTTTGGATTTTATCATGCATATGTCTTAATAATGTCTCTTATGTTACTTGTAGATGTGGGACCAGAGAGGCCGGTGGGACTAGCTCCTGAGGCATGGAGGGACCCGTAGGGAAACATGGAGCTGGCCCTAGTTCGCCCTGGTGGCAATGTAGTGGAGGAGGTAGCCCGTAACCTTGAGGGCCTGACGGACGGGATCCCGGATTACAAGGGGATCGAGGAGGTCCCTGTAGAGTACCAGAGACATATTGTCGGAGTGCCACCTAGGATGCATAGGCTCCTGAGACAAGTCGCACGAGCAGTGGTCTGCTATAGGGAGCAGAACCCACCGCAGTAGATACCTAGGTTTTACTTTCTGCTGATTTTGGAGAGACATGTGTCTCAGATGTATGGAGAGCACAGACTCTATTTTTGACATATACACTTATTTTTTGAGCACCTCGGTGCACCACACAAGATATATATATATATATATATATATATATATATATATATATATATATAGATATATAGATATATAGATATATAGATATATATATATATATATATATATATATATATATATATACATATTTCTATGGTTCATTATTGTGTTTTGAATGCTTCTATATATTGTTTTGATTACATGTTGCATAAATGTTTGTCTAATACATGATTTGCTAATGCATCAGTTAATGTGTTTAATCTTCTTGGAATGTGTTGATATGTAATAAAATCAAAATTTCTTTCCAATAGTTTAACATGTAAATACAACCTTAAAATCCAATGATCTCTGATGGAATAATGCCTGTTAAGTTGGTGGACAACAAGTTGAGAATCCAGATTCACAACCAATGCATGAATATCAAGGTTGACAGCCTCGGTCAGTAATTCAATGACAGCACTATATTCAGCGACATTGTTTGTGGTGCAACCCAGACAAACACCTTGAAGGTCTACTAACTCACCGTGAGGATCGTAGATCACCCACACTGTAGAAGAAAGGTTCTAGGTACTGTGGCAGGCACCATCAGTGAAACCAACGTAAGGTGTACCAGACATCTGCACAAGAAGCAAAAGACACAATAAGCGGCAATTATGCCTACACACCAAGCCAAACATGAAAACACACACTGACAACACACCTGCTGAAAACACACGTATGTACAAATCAGATGCACGAGATTCATGCATAATATTTTTTCAGATAAAGCCCATTTCGGGGCTTATCTAGAGGGTTCCCTTCATAACCGATAAGCTCATAGGCCCCTTTTAGCAAAACATGTTTTACAATATAAGGCCCATGCCACATAGGCTCGAATTTTTCTGCCCCCAGCTTATCATTTGCTTGTTCATAGAGTAGGATTAAGTCTCCTTCAATGAAAGAACAAGGATTGACAGCTTGGTCGAAGTGAGTTTTCACTCTCTTCTTTTGTGCTACAATGGCTAGAGAGGCTAGTTGATGGGTCTCGTCTAACCACTCTAGGTGAAGAAGACGTTCTTCTACTGGAGTAGTTTTGGGAGAAATTCGACAGCTAATTTAAGAGAAGGGATCTCACACTCAATCGGAAGGGTAGCCTCCAGACCGTAAACCAATTGGAATGGGGTGAACCCGGTGGCATCCTTCATTGAAGTTCGGTAGGCCCATACGGCAAAGAACAACATCAAATACCAGTTGGACTTGTGCATGTCGATGGTGCGTTGAAGCATCATGACCAAAACGTTTTTGATAGCTTCCACTTGGCCATTGGCTTGAGGATAGTATGGTGTTGAGCTATCGTGCCGCAAGCCCGGCTGAGTTGTTAACTCAATCATCATATGATTACGGAAATGTTTGCTATGATCAGTGATGATAGCCCAAGGGACTTTGAATCGTGAAATGACATGATTAAATAAAAATTGCACTGGTGTCTGACCGTCATCGGATAGTGTAGGCATCGCCTCGGCCCATTTTGTGAAATAATCGATAGCAACAATGATATACCCATGCCCCCCAGCTGAGTGAGTGTTACAGGTCATATAATCAATGCCCCATTTGGAAAAAGGGCCGATGGTAATGACAGGGTGAAAAGGAGCAGGAGGCACATGCATCTTCCATTGGTAGATTTGGAACTCGTGACAAAAGCAGATGGCGAGAATGCAATCTTGAAAAATAGATAGCCAAAAATAACTGGCACGGAGAATCTTTTGAGCAGTAGCATACTTGGATGTATGACCACCACAGGCGCCAGAGTGGCAGTCATTTAGAACTCGTTCGGCTTCCTCGAATTTCAAACATCGGTGGAGAACAGAGTCGATGCCGAGATGGTACAGGGTGTCCCCAATAATGCGATAAGGTTGAGAATGATGGCGAATCTATCTCCGAGCATCCTTGGAAAAATCTGGATGAAAAGAGGACATCTGAAGATAGAAAATAATATCCCCATACCAAGGATCAAGGGTACTAATCAAGAATAAAGATTCATCCAGAATATGGTCCTCTAACCGAGAGGGCGTGGTAACAAATGGTAGGGAGCAAAGCAGCTCAGTGAAGACGAGGGAATTCTTAGACTTGGCTGTAGTAAACTCCAAGTTGAACTCTTGAAGGATGACAATCCACTTTGAGTATTTGCCCCCCAGTAACTGACGTGACAAGATGTACGTCATTGGGTTGCAATCAGAAATCACCATCGTGGTGCGCAATAATATATAGTGGTGGAAACGTTGGACGGCGCAAATAGCGGCCAATGCCAACTTCTCGACATAGGCATATCGAGTTTCCGTATCAAGTAAATTGCGACTGAGATAGTAAATGACATGCTCAGTACCATCATCATCGTCTTGGACCAGAACCATGCCGATGGTGGTATTGGCAACGGCTAAATAAAGAGTGTAGTCATGGTGATAATCAGGTGGACGTAACAACAGAGCAGAAACAAGGAGGGTCTTGAGGTGCTTGAATGACTCTTGTGCAGCGGTATCCCAAAGAAAAGGGATTTCCTGCTTTAATAACTGCGTATAGCCTTTGGCCACTTCAACATAATTCAGAATGAACCAGTGTAGAAAATTTGCTTTACCGTGTAAACTTTGCAATTGCTGCAAAGAAGCAGTTGGGGGGGAGATTTAGGATGGCTTCAACTTTAAGGGGATCCAGATGTATACCCTCCCAGGAGATGATGAACCCAAGTAGTCTGTCGGATTCCATGCAGAAGACACACTTATGTAGATTAAGATGGATACAATAGTGTTGACAGTGAAGAAAAATTTCGCGAAGGTGGTTTGGATGGTCTTGGCGTTTCGTTGAATGAGCTAGAAGGTCATCCAGGTAAGGCTGCACAATGTGTCAAATATCATGAAACGCATAAGACATTACACGCTGGAAGGTAGCACCAACATTTTTTAAACTGAATGGGAGCTTTTTATAAGTGAAAGTGCCCCACGGACAGATAAAGGCGGTCTTGTGTTGATCTGCAGGCGAGATATTAATCTGGTTATAACCAGAAAATCCATCCATGAATGAATATATCTCACTCTCGGCACACTCATCAATGAGCTGGTCAATGAAAGGTGTAGGGTAGTTGTCTTTGGGACAGGCACGATTAATGTCGTGATAATCAACACATACCCTAATAGTGCCCTGTTTTTTAGTCACAGGGACAATATTAGAAACCCAATTTGTGAGTGGGATAGGGTAAATAAAGCCAACCTTAAGAAGCTTTTCGACTTCCGCTTTAATAGCCGCAGCCTTTCGGGGGTGCATGGGGCGTAGACACTATCGAACAAGTTTGGCACTCGGATATGTAGGTATTTCATGCACCATGATGCTAGGATCGATGCTGGGCATCTCTTCGTAAGACCAAGCGAACACATCATGAAATTCATGAAAAAGATCAGTATAAAGCTGAATCTCCTCCGGAGTACAAGTTACTCCAACATGAATGTGCTCGACAATCCCTGGTTTAACAGAGATGTCGATTGGTTGAGTTTGCGTAATGTTCCCCATATTCCCTTCAGAAGACACTTGATGAATTTGGATGGGTGTCTGAAGGGGTTGGGAGGGGAGACAAGGAGCAAACTGCTCGAGACAAGTAAGCATTTCCTGATGGGTAGGGAGAAACAAGGAACGATGGTGATGATCAGACCAAGGGGGTTCCTCAAAAGACATAGTCTCAATAATCGCTTCATCAGAAGGAAAAATTTCCTTTAAAGGGTCTGAAGAAGTGCCATCTCCAAGCCAAGGGGATTGAACGTATGAGTCGAGAGCCCTGCTCGAAGGAGCAGGTTCAAGGGATGAAGTCGATACGGAAACAATTTCAACGTAGTTGAGCTTGGTAGGACTCAACGGCATCTCATTGCCCCAGGATTCTATCTAATCAATAGGAGGAAGAACCCAAGGATCAGAGCGAATAGAAATCATATTAACAGGAGCGATGTTGGGAGGTGGGAGTGAAAAAACACCCATAAGGGTAGGATCTTTAAAGAGCCCAGCACCCACACTCTCACATGGAACGGAGGTATGCTCCACGAAAGGCATGTTTCCATCGAAGGAGGAAGAGGCGAAGAAGGACAACTAGTCTACCGTGACAATTTCCCTTGATGAGGAAAACAAATAACACGAAATAGAGATGGAGCCACAGCTCGCATGGCATATGTCCAGCTTCGTCCAAAAAGTGGGTTGTAAGTTAAATTGGCATCGACAATTTCGACCTCCACTTTGACCATCTTACCCTCTGAAGTAATAGGCAAGCACTGGAGTATACCATAAGGATGAGACTCTCTCCCATCAAAGGCTTCCAAGGTCATGGGAGACTGGCTCAGAGTCGGAGAACCGATAGCCTTCCAACAAGTAACAGACATAATGCAAGTAGAAGTGCCTTCATCAATGACCGTGTGGTGAATAGTTTTAGAATTGATGATGACTTGAATAAGGAAGGCAATTTGGTGAGGCAGTCTCGGTACATGACTGTCTAGGTCAAAAGTGATCAAGTTCGAGTCAGCCGAGTCAATGCCACCGATGGCTGATAGCAATGACTTCCTCTGAGAGGGGAAGCTCTGGAGGACCTCTAATGTGGACATAGGTGATGGAGCCTGGGCTAAGTCGTCAACGATGCTATAGTGCTGTGCAGGACGGGCATTAGGGTTGTAAGAAGACTTTCGTAGTACCCCTTTAGGAGGAGGTTGGATGACCACCTCAGTACTAGGTCGCTTGATATGGAGTAGACCAGAGCTGGATGAAGGAGCACTAGAGGGGACCTCAGTTTCCTTCCTGGCAGGCGAAGGATATTCTTTTGACCAAGTAGTAATGTGGATGGGAATCATCCCAGCCATAAATACCTGAGAACCAAAAGGAGAGGAGGATTGAGATGGATCAGCCACCATTTGAGTTTCCTGCGAGGGAAAAGGCTCTTTGAGCACAATAGGAGTCCCAAAGGCACCTTTTAACAAATGACTAACTTCAGACCGCCTCGGGTAGTCTTTAGTATAGTGATCCTCGTCACAAATAAGGCAAGGATACTTAGGCTTGCGTTTGGCACCTTCCTCAGGTGGAGGTTTAGGGGAATCTTGCTTCGGTTGATCGGCCTTATTCTTTCCTTTTCCCTTCTTCTTTCCTTTTGAAGCTTTGTCCACCATGGTGGACTGAATGGCGTTAACCTCGGAAGTGTTACCAAAATTGGATATGGCCTGAGAAGTGTTTTCATTCAGAGCGCTCGACTTTTGCTTCCCAGGGTTCACGAAAGATTTCTTAGAGGACATATTGACAAAACCGATGACACCATCAACAGATGGTGTTGATGGGGCTTTAGAAGTTCCAGGTCATGGAGCATCAGGAAAATAATCATATAGTTTATTGGACTGGGAGTAAACCAAGTCAAGGTACTGAGCACGCACGATAGCTTGCTCTTCAATTACACATGCCCCCATAGCAATGTCCTGGGCTATCAGACCGACAAATGAGGTTGTGAACCAGTCAGTCAGAAGCTGATCGGGAATCCAGAACTTAATCAAATGGCGACGTCTCCTCCATTCATGGATATGATCAGAGATATGCATGGCCGTGTTCTGTTTTAAGGATGTCAGGAGATGTGTTCCTATTTCATATCGAATCGGCAACTAAAAATGGGTTAAAAATTCCATAGCCAACGAGTTAAAGTCCTAAAAAGATCTGCGAGCTAGCTCAATATACCATTTTGTGGCAGAGCTAGTGAGAGTCCGTTGAAAAAGGCGGAGCCGGATTGAATCATCAAGCCATGAATTTGATGAACACCATAGATGATAAGTCATGACATGAGCTTGGGGATCTTCTCCAGCTTTACCATCAAACTTGGGACAATCACCTGGAATTTTAGTTGGAACCGGTGGCCAATACGGATTATGAAGAATGGGATCATTTGTTAGTTTGGACACATCCGGTAATTCCAACATCGCTAAAAAGGGTAATTGAGGGTTAAAGGACATCTGAGGCCGCGAGTAAGAAGTAGCACCAGAATTCCATCCAGTTCCTTGTTGCCCCCATTGATTTTGTCCGGATAGATTTGGCCCATAAGGGTTTTGTCTGTAGGGATTTTGTCCATAGGGATTATAACTGTAACTGGACGGCTGACCCTGGATTTGACCCCCAACATTCCACATATGGTTGCTGGAAATTCTGATAAGGATTAACCTGCGGCTGTTGGTAAGTTTGGTATGGGGCAAATTGAGTTTGCCCCTGGGACTGCTAAAAACCATAAGGCGGCTGGGCTCCAAACTGAGCCTGGGAACAGACTGCGTTTGATAAGCAGATTGGGTTTAGGATCCAACCTGAATTTGGAGACCGGATTGGGTCTGGAGCCCAGATTGGGGCTAAAAACTAGGTGGAGCTTGAGAAGCAAAGAGCGTTTGAGTGCTCGGTTGAACATGCCCAGACGGATGTCCTTGAGAAAATGGAGGTTGAGCCATTTGGCTAGAAGGTTGGCCCAGTTGAGGTTGAGGTTGGCCCATCTACCTAGAAGTTTGAACTTGCTAGGTATTGGGTTGACCTTGCGCAACTGAAGGTTGTCCAGACTGACCAGATGGTTGAGTAGGCTGAACAATTGGTTGGCCTTGTTGAATTTGAGGCTGACCAACTTGTCCAGAAGGGTGGCCTTGCTGGGTACCAAGTTGGCCTTGTTGAATGTAAGGTTGTCCTGGGTTACCAGAAGGTTGCCCAAAGTATGTGAAAGAAGACCCACTGAAGGCCAAAGGTTGTCCGTGAATGGTTTGTCCTTCTGGGCTGACAGTTTTCCCTAAAAAAGGTTGCCTGTAGTACGGCTGACCGTAAGATTGTTGTCTGTAAGACAGTTGTCCTTAATAGGGTGGACCTTGAAAATTTGAAGACTGTGCTTGGCCACCGTGATAAGTTGTGGTACCCCAAGCGACAGATAACAGAACCGAGACCTCAACCATAGGTTGAGAGGCTATGGGTCCAGGGTGGTAAATATGGGCTCCTTGAGAATCATAATAATTAAATGGATTTTGTGGATCCGGATTCTGAAGAGCTTGGAGATATTGATCATATGCCCCCCTACTGGAATGGAACTAGAAGAAGGTGGGGCACTAAGGCTAGGGTCAACAACCCCAGATATGGATGCCGAGGGGCCACTATTTGAAGGACCTGTCGAAGGTCCGGAAACAGTGGTCACAACTGAAGATGCAGTGATGGCACTAACAATGGGGGCTGAGGAAGCCACACAAACGGTTGGAATAGTCGGGATAGATGTGATAGTTACATTGTGAATCTGGGGAGTAAAAGATCCTGAAGTCGGAGTGACAATACGAGACCACATGGAACTTGTAAGGGGAGACCTAGAACCTATGATATCAGCCAGAGCATTATAGCGTAAAGGCAACGTGATACCAAGAGAGGTGACACGGAAGGGTGAAGTTTCCGTAGGTATAGGAATTTCACCACTTGCCATAAAGGACTCTTCACTCGTGACGGGGTTTGTCTCATCCATGTCAGAAGAAGACATTGGGACCAAAACACCAGGAGGAGTAAGGGGAAAGTCTTCTTTGGAAGGCTCCCAAATGGGATTCCAATGAATATCATAAGACTCATCTTTCGGAGCACGAGAGTTAAGTGGTTGGATACTCAGAATAACAGGAAGAGTATCACTAGCAACCGGTACCTTAGGAGCGACAGAAGATGGAGATCCTTGGTCGCTTGGAATGGGAGATGGGATTGGTGATTCTGCCAGGATGATTTAACTCAAAATCCCTAGGGAAAACTAATCGAGTAAGGAGAAATAACCCTACACAAACTAAAATGCAACAAAATCTAACAGGGTAAGTGTGAACGTGGCCGAATAAATTTTAAGGCACAAGAACAGAACTTTACCTTTTCATCTTTAAAGAGTCGAGAAAAGGACAAAAAGATGACTCTAGTTGCCTTCGAATATTTAATGAGCCTGAAAGGACAAGTGCTCAGATGGAATTTTTCTTTTAAGGAGTCCGAAAAGGAATGAAAGTGACTACTCTGGAGAAACTAGGCAAAAGGTTTACCAAACAACCCGTAAAACTGCATATAAACCTTGGCGATCATATGAAAACCAAGGACTTTCCATATGGCGGTCAATCTTCCTGAATGTTATGTTCGGTGTGTTACGGTTTGCAAGGTGGTATACATGACTTCCTAGGGATATAGGATGATAACCTAGTGAGGTCTTCCAACATATACTCGATGGTACTGGGAGCACAATTCCGTACTAGGCCACTATTGAGTCACAGAAGGAGGAATCACCCAACCTTAAGTGAAAACAATAGTGACTAGGTTTAACGACGCCAGACCGGATCTCTAGCCTAGACCTCTAAATAATGTGTGTTATGTTCCAATGCATTGTTAAGTTCATTCAGTTCATTTTAGAGTTGATCTTGAATTATGTTTCAGTTTCCAAGCCTTACCGCATGTCAAATACCTGGGATGCAGCTAGAATGAGTAAAGCATATTTTACTTTAATGAACACCTACCTACAGGAGGGTAGAGAGATCATTCCCAAACCAAGAAAAACCAAGATAAGCTAAGAGACACAATGCATAAACACATCAACCCTACATTGCATGGATACTACTGATGATAGATTCTATCATTTTCTTTCCAATATGCAAACTCGAAATGCAAATACACTTTCACTTTCGTATACTAAATGAATGCAGTCTTTTGATTTTGATTGTTTTGAATTTTAAAAGAATCGAACAAGCAAGTGTGAAAACCGGTCGATCCAAACAATTGTGATCTATGTTCGGTAGTGAAAAGAAATTGAATCAATACCAAAGATTGGTTCAATAATTGTCACTAAAAATCAACCAGAAAGAAACAAGCAATGAAGAAGGCTCAAACAAATTGACAAGAAGGTTGTAGATGAACCTTGGGAAAACAAGCAACCAAGTCAAGTAATTCAAGAATTTGAAAAAACTAGGTCACAAAGCCAAAAATGCAAGATCCATTCAATAAAACCAAAGAGAGAGCACCTTAACCATAAGCAATCAAAAACAAGCTAATGGGCAAGAGAAAGAAAATAGGGGATCAACAGGACTGGTGAATTTAGGAGGTAGAATTGAAAAAACAACTCTACAGGAATTGTCACGAGCATAACACTAGCAACTAGGGACGATCAGCCACTATTTGTAGCAGCAGAGCGACGTCGTCGTGAGAGTACATGTCTCTTCCGTGACAGTCCGATTCTAAGGATCGTCATGATTGTACGACAAGATTCAACGACGCACAGAACTTTACAGTAGAGACAAAGCGTCTGTTAAACTATTTTCAGAGACGATCTTAAAAACAATGAAAGATGAACAAAAAAATACCAAACAAAGCCCAGTCTATTCCACGGATAATAAAGGGATTTCCCAGATTGACCTAGGTGACCCAAAATACTGATAGTTTATCCCCAAAATTCAAGTGGCACTAAACCAAAATCAAAACAAGAGCAAACTAGAGAAGAAACATACAAAGGACTCCCCAACGGAGTCGCCAACTTGTGATGCAGGAAAGTGTTCCATCTGTGGACAAAGGCAACCCCTCTAGCCCTAGAATGGGTCTAGTCATAGCAAGGACAAAACAAAAATTAATTTCCTTAAATAGTCATCATTGGAGGCCTACCTCAAACCAGTGGTCGATGAAGTTCCGTTGCATTACTCCAGCTTCCGTTTCCTTCTCCTTAATGAGCGATCAACCTGAAACACCACAAGAAACAACAGAGCATGCAACCGAGAAAAAGCAATGATCTATTTACTCATAAAGTCAAGAATTCATGAGCTATCAAGTAAATTACATACAAGACATAGGGAATCATCATTGTTTGTATTAATAATAAATCAAGAGCAAAGCTTACAACCAAGTCTTGACGTCGCGAGCCTTCTCAGAGGGTCCAACTAGTGTGTTTCTTCAAGCATTCACTATCAAAGATAGGTCTCCAAAATAGCAATATATATCTCTCTCTTATTCACAAGATCTAACACAAGGTTAATGGCACTCCACACCTTCTTTCAAACTATATAGTAATCCCACACTTGTCACACTCACACCAAAACTATCTACCAAACTCAAAAGCAGTAGCAGCACTGTACAACCAAAAGAACTAGCAAATGATAGAAATGGTGAGTGATTTTATAGGAGAAGGAGTATCCAGGAAATGAGGGAGAGGGAGCTTATCCTCAGGGCAAGCAGCACAAAAGATGGAACTACCATGCCAGAGGGGGAAGGGTGACCCAAACTGACCCAACAACTAGGTTTAGAGACATCTAGAAGGTCGACTGTTGGAACGAATTTGCCTAATCTGGATCATCGCTGGTTGTTAACTAAGCTTTAGCGTGGACATTGCTAGGAAGAAATGTATGCAGACCGACCGTCACTAAAGATAGCTAATAGCCTCGCGTCGGGGCTTGAAATCTGACCATCGCGGGAAACAGGTGTACTCCCATGATGGGGTCACGACAACACTGTTTATGATAGGCGTCCGTCATGTGTATTAAAAATATTCTCGTGATGAGGCAGAAAACTTAGGAAAAGAGGGTCAATTGGCAACATAAGAGAGCATTTGTTTAATATGAGCATGTTTTACTGGACACATGACATAGTAGAAGGATTGGGTGAAGGCAGTGACAAATTATTATGTAACACCCCCCCCGCCCACCTTTCCACCCACCCATGGCCTCCTCCTCACCCGCCCTCTGCACCCACACCCACACCCTCACCCTCACGCCCTCCCCACCCCCTCACTAGCCCTCCCCACCCAGGCCTCTTGTGATGTAGGAAAGTGTTCCCTCTATGGATAGAGGCAACCCCTCTAGCCCTAGAGTGGGTCTAGTCACAACAAGGACAGATCAACAATAGCTTTCCTTAAACAGTCATAGTTGGAGGCCTACCTCAACCGGTGGTCGATGGAGTTCCATTGCGCTGCTCCAACTTTCGCTTCCTTCTCTTCGATGAATGATCAACCTAAAGCAATGCAAAGGAAATACAACAAAGCACGTAGCTGGAAAACAACAATGATCTATTTACTCACAAAGTCAAGAAGTCATGAGCTATCAAGTAAACTACATACATGGCATAGGAAAACATCATTGATTGTATTAATAATCAAATAAGAGCAAGCTTACAACGAAAGTCTTGACATTACAAGCCTTCTCAGAGGGTCCAACCAGTGTATTTCTCAAGCCTTCACTCTTTAGAGATGGATCTCCCAACATACAACATTCTCTCTCACTCATAAGCTTTACACAGAGTTAAGGGCACTTCAAAACCTCCCACAAGCTATCAACAATCCCACACTTGTCACACCCACACCAGCTATCTAGCAAACTCACAAACGCTAAAAACACAGCTCCATCCAAGAATTTACCAACTAGCCAACTAGCAAAGCATAGCAATGGTGAGATATTAAATAGGAGGAGTCTCCATGAAAGGTGGAAGAGAGAGCTTATCCCAAAGGAAGGTAGTACAAATGACAGAACTGCCATACCAGAGAAGCAAGGGCGACACAACCTATGCCAACAACCAGGTTTGGAGACATCCAAAAGGCTGACTGTTGGAACAAATTCGCCTAATCTAGATCATCGCGAGTGTATAACAGATCCTTAGCACTGACATCGCTAGTGAGCAATGTAGCCAGTCAGATCATCACTAAAGATAATAAATCTCCTTGCGCTGGAGCATGAAATCAGTCCGTCACGGGAATCAGATGTACTTCCGCACTAGAAGCGCGACCAGACTATTTACAACTGCTATTCATCGTGTATATTAAGTCTAGAGTCACGATGAGGCAGAAAACTTAGAAAAAGTGGGTCATTTGGCAACATCAGAGAGCATTTGTTCAGTATGAGCATGTTTCATTGGGACACATGACACAGCAGAAAGACTGGGGTGAAAGGAGTGACAAATTACTGTGTAACAGATGCCCCCTAAAGTATGAAGCCCAAGAGAGTGGGAGGGGTGAAATTCTTTACGAAACTGACTGAGGTGGAACACCATATGGAAGAACCTGCAGGTGCAAGTACAACCGATATATCTAATAGTGAAATAAGTGTAGTCTAGGCATGGGCACAACTATCCAAAAGACATATGAACTAGGTCTATGGTATGGCTGCAGCCATCCAGCTAAGAAGACCATGATAGTAAGAAAGGTATGGTCATAGCCATCCATGAAGACTCAGGTATCGTCACAGCCATCCATCAATGAGTCATGTAATCACGAACCAATCCACGCAGCCTGAACGTGTGTAATATGAGTTTGGGGTCTTGAAACCAACCGATCATAGTACAAATTCTATCATGCGAATAGATTTGCTGAGGTTGAGCATGATAGAAAGTCACTTGATTACCGGTCAATGATGAAAACCGTTAACAAGTGCGAGAGAAACCACCAATAATGCCAATGGTTCTCAAGGTACAGTCTAGTACAACTCACGGAGTGTGAAGAAGGAGCTGAAGTCGAACACTCATGGAATCACCCAATCGACGACTAATAATGAAAGTCAACCATCAGGTGTGAAGAACTTTCCATTGGGGCATGCAAGCTCTAAGGTACCAAAGGGGATATCTAGATCAATCTCCTGGATAATGAGCTGATGTCAACAGGAGATGATCCATCGTAGGAGGGCCATAATGTTTCCCCCATCAATGACATGAGATAAGGAACAAGTGCTAGATGGCGAAACAAACTATCAGAGGAGGAGGCAAGGATGTAAACCGCAAAAGGATTATACTCTTGAACATGTCAGTGACATGACTCTGGAGGGTGGCAACATTTAGGTACCAAGGGATCAGAGGCTTGATGGAGGCAACATAGATTGGATGGAATGAGGCTAAATAGCAACCCAAACCTGCGGAAGGCCAAATGACGATGTATGGATGTCCTAACCCGACAAGAAGCAAAAGTGTCGATGTTTAAGAGTGACTAGCTACCATGTTGATTTCCAAATTTCCCCCCACCATTGCTGGCAAGTACCCCAATTATTTTTGAAAGCAAGCTTGAAGGGGATGGCATATGCTTGTAATATAAGTTCGACTGTTGGTCGAATCCAACCTAGTAATAATTTTACGAGCCCTAGGGAGGAGAAGCTTGAGTCTCGTCATGGTGATGAGTCCAATGTCTTCAGGGTTTAATGGGTCCAACATAGGTAAAACTTAGAGTCTTTTTCATGTTTAGAGAGTTTGAAAAAGACACAGAAAAGAAAACTCCAAGGGGTCCTTTTCATAGATTTGTGTCTCTCTAGCCCGGAAAAGTATAAAACGATACTCGAAAGAAGCACTTGACCATTAAAATCAAGGAGTACTTTTCGTGATTAGTGATCTCGATCTAAAAAAGTAGAAAAGCGATCGAAATCACGTTGTTTCGTAACCAATAACGAGCTTGAAATGACGAAAGCTTGACAATCTTTTTCGTGTTTACACGGTTGGAAGAGAGCTTAAAGAAGACTGCCTCTTATTTCGTTTAACGAGTCAAAAGCGATAACTCGCCTATATTTTCGTCTTTTAAGTCGGAAAAGAGCATTAAAGAAGACTTGTCCTAGAGGAACGAGTGGTATAAAGGGTAGCAACTGGTTCTGGTAATGGTGGAATTGCTCAAAACATGTAATGGTCAAGAGGTTGGCTAATAAAACCACTCATCACTGCGGTTCCTTAGGAAAGGATAAA
Organism: Pinus tabuliformis; assembly: GCA_031772625.1. NCBI lineage: Eukaryota > Viridiplantae > Streptophyta > Pinopsida > Pinales > Pinaceae > Pinus > Pinus tabuliformis. The sequence continues at coordinate 1,692,008,787 of CM062820.1, read as the reverse complement.
CAATCAAGTGAAAGCATATGATCAGCCAAAGAGATGGTGGTGATGGAATGAAACAACCAAGGCTCATCTAGCAGAATTTAGCGGATAAAAACGACAATCACAAGGTGTAAATCAGGTATGGGTTCATTTTTACACAAGCTTGAACCATGGAGAACTCTACTTGGATTTGGTTTCATGTTTACACAAGCTTCAAAAGAAAACTATGCTTGTTATAAGTTCGCATGCCCCCAGCATAATGACGCAAATCGAGGTACATGCCCCCAAGCTTCATTGCATTCAATGAGGTGGATGGAATGAAGGTTCACATTCAAGATCTTGGAAAGACTCGACTTGGATTTTATGAGATCTTAATCAAAGACTCGATTTGGAAAGGGGAGTTGTTTCATTTTTTAATGAGGTTGACACAGTGAAAAAGAACTATCCTCATAACCCTTGTTTCATCTTTTAACAAGGTTGACATAAGATCAAGAACTTTCCTCAAGACTCCTTGTTTCATTTTTTAACGAGCTTGACACAAGACAAGGAACTGTGCTCCAGGATCCTTGTTTCATTTTTTAACGAGGTTGACACAAGAACAAACTATCCTTGTGACACCTGCTCATGGGCCATATGAGAACATGGCTCCCAAGAGGTCTTCACGGGATGGAAGAAACACACTCTGGGAGGAATACATGTCATGAGGCACTAATGACAGATCAGGTTCCAAAGCCCCCAGTACATGATGTACGAGACCATCTGCATGATCATCAGCAGAGGTAGAGACAAAACAGGTAGCCACATAATTGACCTGTGGCAAGGAAGGCACTGCTTGCGAGCAAGAACCAATAGGGGATGACAGCTACATAGGAGGCACCGGGGGACTAAAGAACGATAATTGATCTACGGTCACCATTATTCCATCGTGTGGAAAACAAACCACATGGAAAAGTGAAGAGACGAGGGTCCCCATGGCATAAACATAGTCACGGCCAAGGAGAATACTGAAATCTAAAGCACCTTGGACAACCATGATGTCGATATAGACAGTTTTGCCCCCCAAAGTAACAGGAAGCTTCGGGAGGATCCCTAAAGGTTGACTAGTTCCTTGATCAAATGCCAACAGATTCTGTGTGACTGGCACAAGCTGTGGGGAGCCCAAAGCTTGCCAAGTAGTGGAAGGCATAGGACTGACAGACGCACCCTCATCCAGGATAGTTCCAGGTACTACCTTATCATAGGCATGTACTGTAATCTGGAAAGAAACATAGGATGGAAGGCAGAATTCAGTCAAATGACTCCACTCAAAGGAAACGACCAAACTACTTGGTGGGGGAATCGTATGATTGCCCCCTGCTCTACAGGAACTGAAGAAGGACTCTTGTGATCAGCGGGGATAGGAGGGTAGTTTTCAAACTCTGGAGAATCTAATGAGATGAGGAGAACATGAGCATGATGCTCTTCCGAAATATAGTGATCAGGTGGTGAACCCAAGTCAAAACTCTCTCCGACCAATGGTTGGTCTGGAATAGGCTTAGCATAGCTAGGCTCAGAAAGAGGAGGATGGACAAGAGAAGAATATAATTCAATCTCTTTGACAATGGGGAGAGGGTCTGAAGAGAGCCTCTGATAACCAATGGGAAGTTGGGGGGAAGAAGTTGTAAGACTTTCCAAAATGGCAGAAGCTTTATCCATGAGCGGACAAAGGTGAAGGGGATGGTGGCCTTCACATAGCCTACAGGGGAATCGAATCTTCCCTTTCTTCTTACCACTACCAATTGATAGGGTAACATCATCATGAGCTTCAGAGGACAATGAGGGATGAGCCGAATCACAAGACCATACGTCTAAGATCCTAGGAATACCAAGACAATCACGAAGAAGATGGTCACCCTTGCACAATTTACAAGGAAACTTAACCTTCTGTGGAGGAGCAGAAGGTGGTCTGACCTGAGATGTACTTGGAGCAATAGCTGCATAGGTGGCCTCGTGTTTATTAGACTTCTTCTTCTTCTTCTTCTTCTTAGTCTCATGGTTACTAGATGTGAAACTTTCACCAGGCGAAGGAGGAGAGGAGGAGGAAGAAACAGGGGAAGAAGGCGTAGGCTTAACCTTGGAATCAACATGTCATGGTTCAGATGAAGGAGACAGTGGAATAGGAGTCATGACGCTCGGGACCACCGAGGTTGAAAATAGCCATACGGGCAAACCGATGGTTAACCCAGGCAAAGACAATGTTGCCATATACGGAGCACCGACATTTCCAAAAGAAGGAAATGGACTAGGATTCCCATCTGGGGAAAGACCTTGGCTGGTAGACTCGGGGAATGTTGCCATCAGGAATGAGCCAGAAAAGACTCAAACTGTAATGAAGAACTCTAACTATTACTAGGAATATTTTGTGGGCAGTAAATTTTATGACACAGGAACAAAACTTGACATTTTCATGTTTCAAGAGTTGAGAAAAGGACAAAAAGGTGACTCTATACCTTTCGAGGTTTAATGAGCCTGAAAGGACAAGTGCTCAGATGGACCTTTTCTTTTAAGGATTCCAAAAAGGAACGAATGTGACTACTCTGGAGAACTAGGCAAAAGGTTTATCAAACAACCCGTAAAACTGCATATACACCGTGGCGATCATATGAAAACCAAGGACTTTCCGTATGGTAGTCAATCTTCCCGAATGATGTGTTTGGTGCGTTACGGTTTGCAAGGCGGAAGACACTGCTTCCTAGGGATAAAGGATGATAACCTAGTGGGGTCTCCCAACATATACTCGACAGTACATGGGAGCACAATTTCGTACTAGACCGCTATTGAGTCACAGAAGGAGGAATCACCCAACCTTGAGTGAAAACAATAGTGACTAGGTTTAACGACGCCGGAGCACGTCTCTAGCCTAGACCTCTAAATAGTGTGCAATATTTTACAATGCTTTGTTAGGTTCATTTAGTTCATTTTAGGGTTGGTCTTGAATTATGTTTCAGTTTTTAGGCCTTACCGTATGTATATCAAAAAACCTAGGATGCAGCTAGAATGAGTAAAGCATCTTTCAGTTCGATGAACACCTACTTACAGAAAGGTAGGGAGTTCATTCCCAAACCAAGACAAGCAAATGCAAACACTAAGAAATACAATGCATCAATACACTAATCTCATGATGCATCGATACTACTAATGAAAGATTTAAAATTCTCTTTTCAATTTCTCAAACATGAAAATTCGTAATGCAAATGTACTTTCACTTTCGTATGTTAAATGAATGCAAACTTTTGATTTATTTTTTTTTGAATTTAAAGAGATAAACAAGCAAGTGTTAACTGATCGATCCAAAAAATTGTGATCTATGCTTGGTAGTGAAGAAATCGAATCAACATGAAAAATTGGTTCAATAATTGACACTAAAAATCAACCAGCAAGAAAACAAGCAGTGAAAGAGCCTCAATCAAATCACAAGACGGTTGTGGATGAACCTTGAATAGATACGTAACCCAAGCAAATGGTTTCTTGACGAAACTTCTAAAGGGCTAGGTCACATGGTCAAAAAACACAAGACTCACTCAATGGAATCGAAGAGACAATACCCTAACCAAAAGCAATTAAAACAAGCTAATGAGAGACAAGAAACAACAGGGGATAAACAAGATTGATGAATTCAGGAGGTAAAGTTGTAAAAACAACTTTACAGGAATCATCGCAAGTGTTACACTAACAACTAGAGCTGTCATCGCTAAACTAGAGACCATCACTAGTGATGCACAGACAACTAGAGCTGACGTCGCAAGTGTTACACTGACAACTAGAGATGGTCACGAAAGTACACCTATTTTCCGCGACGATCCAATTTCAAGAGTTGTCACGGGAATTAAACTAGAAACCTGAGATCGTCACGGGTACAAAGCTATAAAATGGCAATGACGTCATGATTGTTAAGCTATCTTCTGCGATGATGTTAAAAAATAATGACAAACGAGCAAAAAACTCCCAAACAAGAACCAGTCAATCCAACAGACAATAGAGGGGTTTCCCAGATCAATCTAGGTGACCCAAAAGACTGGTAATTAATCCCCAAAATTCAAGAGAGACCAAATCAAAATCAAAACAAGAGAAAACAAGAAAAGAGCATAGGACAGACTCCCCAGCAGAGTCTCTAATTTGTGATGCAAGAAAGTGTTCCCTCTCCGGACAGAGGTAACCCCTCTAGCCCTAGACTGGGTCTAGTGATAGCAAGGACAGATCAACAATAGCTTTCCTTAAATAGTCATAGTTGGAGGCCTACCTCAACCGGTGGTTGATGGAGTTCCGTTGCGCTGCTCCAGCTTCCGCTTCCTTCTCCTCGACGAGTGATCGACCTGTAACAATGCAAAGGAAATACAACAAAGCACGTAACCGGAAAACAACAATGATCTATATGCTCACAAAGTCAAGAAGTCATGAGCTATCAAGTAAATTACATACATGACATAGGAAAACATCATTGATTGTATTAATAATGAAATAAGAGTAAGCTTACAACCAAAGTCTTGACATCACAAGCCTTCTCAGAGGGTCCAACCAGTGTATTTCTCAAGCATTCACTCTTTAGAGATGGATCTCCCAACATACAAAGTTCTCTCTCACTCATAAGCTTTACAAAAAGTCAAGGGCACTTCACAACCTCCCACAAGCTATAAAAAATCCCACACTTGTCACACCCACACTAGCTATCTAGCAAACTCACAAACACTAACAGCATAGCTCCATCCAAGAATTTACTGACTAGACAACTAGCAGAGCATAGCAATGGTGAGAGTTTAAATAGAAGAAGGAGTCTCCATGAAAGGTGGAAGAGAGAGCTTATCCCCAAAGAAGGTAGCACAAATGACAGAACTACCATACCAGAGAAGGAAGGGCAACACAACCTATGCCAACAACCAGGTCTGGAGACATCCAAAAGGCCAACTGTTGGAACGAATTCACCTAATCTGGATCATCATGAGTGTATAACAGATCCTTAGCGCTAACATCACTAGTGAGCAATGTAGCTAGTTAGATCATCACTAAAGATAATAAATCTCCTCGTGCCGGAGCATGAAATCGGTCCGTCATGGGAATCAGATGTACTTCTGCGCTGGAACTACAACCAAACTATTTACAACCGTTGTTCATCGCGTATATTAAGTCCAGAGTCAGGATGAGGCAGGAAACTTAGGAAAAGTGGGTCATTTGGCAACATCAAAGAGAATTTGTTCAGTATGAGCATGTTTCATTGGAACACATGACATAGCAGAAAGACTGGGGTGAAAGCAGTGAAAAATACTGTGTAACACCCCCCCCCACCCATGCCTGCCCCCTCACCCGCCCTCACTACCCACGCATGCCCCCTCACCCGCCCTCACCCGCCCGCCCCCTCACCCGCCCACACCTGCCCTCCCTGCCCACGCCTGCCCCCACACCTACCTGCCCCACCCGCCCCACGCCCTGCACGCCCCACCCTCCCCACCCACCCTCGCCCATGCTCACCCCACCCTCTCACTCGCCCCCTCACCCGCCCTCCCTGCCCACGCCCACGCCTGGGCCGTGCCACCCTGGCGGCCCACCAGCCCGCCTTGTTGGTGGCTCGGTGATTCCCAGAATTGCCTTGCCACTAGCCAGGTGGGGGGTGGGCTGCCACGGTGGCGCCAACCTTGGTCATGCCACCCCGGCGGCCCGACTGCCTGCCAGGTTGGTGGCTGGGCAATTCTAGGAATCGCCCAGCCACTAGTCAGGCGGGCGGGCGGGCCACTGGGTTGGCGCTAGCCCTGGCCATGCCACCTCGGCAACTCGCCTGCCCACTCGGCTGCTGGCTGGGTGATTCCTGTAATCGCCCAACTACATGCCGGGCGGGCAGGTGGGCCGCCGGGGCCGCGCCACCCCAGCTGCCCGCCCGCCTACTCGGCTGGTGGCTAGGCGATTCCCAGAATCGCCCAGCCACCAACTGGGCAAGCGGACGGGTCGTCGGGGTGGCGCGGCCAGGACTGGCACCGCCCCAGTGGCTTGCCTGCTTGCTCGGCTGCTGGCTAGGTGATTCTGCCAGGGTGGCTCGGAAAGGGCTAGCGCCACCTTGACAGCTCGCTCACCCACCTGGCTAGTGGCTGGGCGATTCCAGTAATCGCCCAGCCAACAACCGAGTGGATGGGCAGGCCCAGCGTCAGCCCTAGCCCGCTTGCCCGGCTAATGGTTGGGCAATTTTGGGAATCACCCAGCTAGCAACCGAACGAGCATGCAGGCCGCCAGCATGGCACAGCCAGTGCTGGTGCCACCCCGGCGACGTGTCCGCCCACTCGGCTAGTGGCTGGGAAATTCCCAGAATCGCCTAGCCACTAGCGAGGCTGGAGGGCGGGCTGCTGGGGTGGCGCGGCTAGGCCAGCACCACCCCAGTGGCCCGCCCGTCCGCCTGACTGTTGGCTGGGTGATTCCTAGAATTGCCCAGACACCAGCGGGACGGGTAGGTGGGCTACCGGGGTGGCGTGGCCAGGCATGGCGCCACCCTGATGGCCCACCCACCTGCCCAACTGGTGGCTGGGCGATTCCCACCCACCTACCCCGCCCTGCCTCCCCCTCCCCGCCCACCCACCCACTTTGCCCTCCACTCTGCCCTCCCCACCAACCCACCCACTTTTCCCTCCACTCTGCCCTCCCCACCAACCCACCCACTCTGCCCTACCTGCTAGCCCACTGACTCGCCCTCCCTCCCCGCCTACCCACCCCGTTCGTCTGGCCCGCCTGCCTCCCCCACTCCACCCGCCCCCCCACCCACCTCGCCCACTGCCACCAGCCCACCCACCCACGCGCATCCACGCACATCCCGCCCACCCTCACCCGGCCAGCCCGCCCGCCCACCCTCACTTGGCCCGCCCCGGCTTGCCCGCCCACCCTCACCTGGCCCGCCCCGGCCCGCCTGCCCATTTTCCCTCGCCCTCCCACCCACCCGCACACCTACTATTAGTGTCAGTCTTTGAAACCTTCCTCCAATGATCAAACATGCTCTTACAAAGTGATTTTAAGGTGTCAAGGTCAAATTTTGTCATTTCAGTGAGTCTTCAAGTAAAATTTGGTCACTAGGTATTAGGTCTAGGGTTTGATTTTACTCTTGTCAAAGCTATCCAAATGTTGGTCCATGTCACCATTCAGCTGAGTGTACCATCATTCAGAGGGTTCTCATTATCATGTAAGGTTCCAATGGGTCATTTTACACCTTGCTCATGCTTCAGTTGTGCCTAGGTAAGGTTCATTTCTCTCTCCTAGGGTTTTGAAGGTAATTTCTCTTAGATGGTCAAATCATTAGAAAAACTTGTATCCTGATGTTATACACCTTCACATATCCTTACTGTACCTTATTAAGAACTTTCCATCACTGATATCCCTCAAATTCCTCATTTTCGCACAAACTCTAGTTTCTTGCTATAATTTGACAATTTTCTAGGCTAGGCCTCTGTTTTGCCCTTTCAGACCCCTTCCCCTCACTTAATATTTGAAATTCCACTTTCCCTTGCTTCCTAACATCCCCCCTACTTCTGAAAATTTTCTCAAGAATTTAGAAGCCCCTTATCCCCTTCATTTCACTTCATTTCGACAAATCCCCTGTTCCACACATCGGGATAGGTTTTACTCCAATGATGTTTGTGAGCAAGAAAATATGAATTTGGGAAAACTGAGAGGGGTTTTTGTCCACAATAGTCCAAGGAATAAAAAATCCTTCACTTTTTACACAGGTGTCATGGTTTTAGAGAAATGTCAAAAATATAGTTGCCTCAAGAGAATTGATGTACCTCTGAAGTGACCTTGGGAAAATCAAGATTTCTCCTAGCTTGGTTGACCAAATGACTTTCTTGATTAGTCAAATGATAACTAGAGACAAATATCTTTCCAATTAGCTATCATAAACTCAATTTGGGGTTGAGGAAGATCTTAAAAAGTTGACTGCAACAGAACTATGCCTTTAGGTAGCCTCATTTTGCACATTTTGACCAGTCTTGGGAGATTTGACTTTTGACATGGAAAATAAACTAAAAATTTAAAAATTCAAGCTGGGTTGGAAGGTAGACTCAATAATATTTCCAACGAGCTATCCCACACCTAATTTGGACACCAGGAAGGCCTTCAAAAGTCTCCTGCAAAAGGGTGCGGTGCAGTCATCCTACGCGGTGCATTGGCCAGTGATTTACAGTGTATTTTTATAATGGGCGTGGCACATTGAGTTGGTGTAGCACATAGGTCTACAAAGCTTGAAATCCATTCAAATCTTCCTCCAAAGCTCCAGAATTGAAAATTCTTCATTCCACAAGTAAGTTAACACCTCCATATTGCCAATGTATGAGTTTCCAACAGTGTTTATGGTGTTTCAATAGGTTAAAAACAAAACCCTAGTTCCTTGCAAAGTTGTGTTGAGAAAATTGAATAGGGTTTACAAAATTGGAGTTTTGTTGTTGTATCCCCATTTTCATTTTTCTCTCACTACACTTCACTCATATCACTTTCCCTCTCCTCTTTCATTCACACTCACCTATCCCCTTATCCCTAAAACTAAAAACCCTAATACCTAATCCCACTATTCCCAAACCCTAATTTGTATCTCTAAACCCTATTACTGCCTAAAAACCCTATAGATAGCATCAAACCCTCCCCTCATTAGTCCCACTCATCCATGGATGCAAAACATAAAAGAAAATTGGCAAGCAACAAAGAGAAGGAAAACCAAGTTGACAACACTTGAACAAGAAATTCAAGCTGATCATGAATCTTGGCTTGAGAGGATAGATTTGCACTTGGAGAGGATTTTAGAGAAATCCAACATAGAGAAAAACATGTTGAGGAACATTGCATACCACTACTTGGCGAGAAACAAGGTGTGCAAAGCAAGAATCAGGAATTTGAAAGCCAAATTGAAGAAAGCCATGAGGAAGAGAAAAGAGCAAAATAGACTCCAGATCTTGGTTAAGGCTTCATTAGCCCAACACAACACCTGATGACGAGTATTCAGCTAAAATTTCAAAAAAAATGGGAAACTTTTTGCAATTTTGAAATTTTTGGCCTAAAAAACAGGTTTTTCTGCTTAATGCACCGCGCCACATGGCGCACGCTTTTGCTAGAGACCTCATTTTGGGGAAAACTCAGCATTTGTGGATTTCTCATGGAAAAATATGAATTCCTTCACATGGCCAATAAATTTTGACAGGTTTTGAGCTTCCAAAAAGGTCAAAAATAACACAAAAATGACCTTTCTGCCCCTTTTTGGACACACAGGAAGTAGTGTCGGGAGAACTCAATTTTGGAGGGCCAAATGAAGACCAAATTCAGAAATTTCACTTGTTCTAGAAATTAGACTGGTATATATTTCCAACAAGCCCACTTGGAGAAAATATGGTGCATGGGAAGGTCTCCAAAATCAGCTGCAAAAAGGCATTATGCATAGGGAAATCAGCGCGTCACATAGGATGAAATTTGCTCATTTTAGCCAAAAAACTCTGTTTCGCCTGGTTTCTTCATAGTTTGACTTTTCTCTTTCTAATAGTCAAACTCATGATGTAATTTAATGTGACTTGATGTATTTTGATGTAATTATGCTAAATTTTCACTCATAGAGGTAGATTCATCATGAAAAAGTAGTTTGCAACTAAATGAATCAGTTTCCTAGGTTTTAGAGGCATGTTGTTCCACTGCCTACTTTTCAGTTCTTAGTTTAGATCTTGTTTAAACAGCTCCTAAACTCATGAAATTGACCCCTAAAGCCTAGCATGAGTTGTTTGATGCCTATATCTAGTAGTTTTTCAGTCATTGAGAAAGGTTGGACTCTTGTGAATGCTTTGGGCATTATTGTACATTCATTTTTAGCAGTTTGGCAAAGGAATTGACCAGGGTTTGCAGCACTTTAGGGGATTATTGTGGAATTTTTTTTTGGTATTGTGTTTCCTTCTATAATTACAAGTTTATATGTATTTTATGTATGCCATCATCTCTCTCTGTTCATATTAACTAAATGAAACAAGGATAAAGGTAGAATTCATTGATTTGCAGTGCTCTACATAGGGTTTTGTTTAGTTATTTATGTTTTCAACTGTTTGAAGAGGATCCCTGAGACTTTCATGCCCTCTCCAACTCCTCACAAATTTAAAATATCTCCATCTCATTCAATTTGAAGTGCTAAACCATTTTCCTACCTCGCCCCATAGAGATCTCTGCAAGACTGTGTCCATTCCCCGGACCCAAATCTGCCTTTCACAATTGAGCCAGCAAACTCATCTCAAATTCAATCAAATACCTCTGTACATATACCTAGCCTAAAATCAGTCACTACATCAGTCATCTCAAGCTTCATTTGCCATATTTTCTGAGATTGACAAGGAGAGAGTCCTCTCCCGACCTAGTAGGGCTAGCTACCAGGTTAAGCGTGGTTTGGTGTTACCCTAGATCTTGCCTTTCTCAGCCTGAGGTAGATTTAGGCCCTAACACCTACCCACCCACCCACCCTCACCTGATCGTCCACCCACTGGCCTTGCAACTGCCGACCCTCACCTGGCCCTCGTCCACTTGACCCACCCCGTCCTTGCTAGCCCGACCTGCCCTGCCCTCGCCCACCCGCCCGCCTGCCCATCCTCACCTGGCCCACCTCGCCCATCCGCCCACGCTCGCTCTAGCCCGCGCCGCCCACCTCGCTCGCCCACCCACCCACCCGCCCTTACCTTCTTTCCCACTCGCCCTCGCCTACCCAACATGCCCCGCCCTTGCCCACTCGTCCACGCCCACTCACTTGCCCTCGCCCGACCCGCCCTGCCCACCCACTTGCCCTCGCCCACCTACCCTCCCTCACCCGACCTGCCTCGCCGACCTACCTGCCCTCGCTCGCCCGCCCTCACCCCCGCCCTCACCTGACCCGCCTTGCCCACCCACCCACCCTCACTCAGCACGCCCCACCCTCACCCGACCTACCCTCACTCGCACGATGCACAGCACCCGCCCTCACCTGCCCGTGCTCGCCCACCCACCCATGCCAGCCCTCACCAGCCTGCCCACCCTCGCTCGCCCTTGCCCACCCAACCACCCATGCCCGCCTGGCCCACCCATCCTCACCCGACCCACCCTCACTTACACCACCCTCTCCGCCCTCGCCCACCCTTGCCTGGACCGCCTCGCCCACCACCCTTGCCCAGCTTGCCTTACCCTCGCCACCCCTGCCCTCGCCCACCTGCCCACCCACACTCGCCCTCGCCCGCCCATGCCCGGCCTCGCTCGCCCGACCCGACCCGCCCTCGCCCACTCGCCCACGCCCGCCCGCCCTCACCTGGCCCGCCCCGCCCACCCACCCATCTGCCCTCGCCCACCCAACCCGCCCATGCTTGCCCGTCTGCCCACGCCCGTCCTCGTGCGCCCACCCACAAATAAAAAATTTATGATATATCTTCATTGTTAATTTAAGCTAATATGTTTTTGTTATTTACTGATTTATGTGTTTCTATTTTTTTGGAAAATGGCATCAAAGAAGATTTTTGTGACTCTTTCTGGACCAAAGACTCTTAAAGGTGCATCTTCAAGAAACATTGGTGAACGAACTTTACCTGAGCTCATGGCTACAAATCTTTCAAGTGCCTTAAGTGATAAGAAGATGATTTCAAACTGGAAGAATACAAAAGTGGTGAAATTTCCATCAAGAATCTAGTATGTGAAAGAAAGAGAAAGAAAAAATGTTAATATATATCTATATATTGACATACCAAATGATAATGGAATTTTTGAGTTGATGGGAAGAGTCATAGATATGTGTTTGGTACTAGACAATGAAGTTGTTTACATACTTACAAAAGTTCCCAAGTCACATGAAAGGATTAAATACTGACTATCATATTCATTGTATGACATGAGAGAGGTATCTAAAAAGTTGTGTAAACAAATCGTAAATGAGATGACACAAAACATCGTAAGTATTGTTATTTATATTTGTATTTTGCGTTCTTGAAAGTGTCTCACTATATTTTTTTAACTTTCTTTTTATTGATATATGATATTTTGTTTGGCAGATTTTTGTTGAAAGTTGTTCAATTAGGTTGGGAGGCATTGTTCATAGAGCATGATATCATGAAATTTGTCAGCAATTTTTACTCAGTGTTAGAAGAAGATATGGAAAACAAGAAAAATGTAGTAATTGATGATGCTACAAAACTACATCCAAAGAATCAGAAAAAAAAGGCCTCTGGTGGATAAATCTAGCAAGGGTAAACAAGTTACTTTTGAGGGTGATGAAATTGAAACTAACAGTGAAGCATATGTTGCCATTACTAAAGATGACATTGGAACTGAAAAGAGCCGTAAAAGACCAAAAGTAACAATGCGCAAGAATAAATCTATTGGTGTTGGCATTATGACACAGGTTAGGCGCTATGACGTAGGTTTTGTCCTTGATGGCAACTCACGCAAATGACAGATCACTGTTCACGCTCTCAGAATGAAAGAAAAAGAGATATACTCAGTTTCCTCTTAACCAAGTCATGTATACATGTGGGTTAGATGATCAAAAGGTGCGTATACATATGCATGCACTTTCATGCAAGGAAAAGCGTGTACATGTGGGAAAACTTAATTTTGGTCCATGGTATTTAGTCCTTGGTATTTGAACCTATGGTTTTAGACCATGGTATCTCGTTCGAAGTGTTGAACCCAGGTATTGGGTCCATGGTATTGATTCTTTATGGTTTTGGACCATGGTATTGAGTAAGGCCTAAGACTATAAAAAGGGGGAAGAGATCATTAGGCAAAGGCATTCACTCAAGCATTGAATATCTGATGAAGAGCAAGATCTAGAATACTGGTCATTGGGTAATGGTGTATAGCTGGATCTAAATCAAGGAGGAACTTGAGCGCTAGAAGAAGAATAAGTTCTATTAATGGGTCAAGATCTTAAGGCTTGAATAGTAGTATCTTTGTGTGAGTTTGATACGTTATATTTGGTGCATGACTTGATCTATAAATCTGATAATCTAGGTATAACTGATGTCTGAATACTTGAAAAGGGAAAATTGTCTTTTATAGACCTGTACACAGGTTCGGCACAACAAAGGTAGGTATACACGCTGGTTCAGTAATTCAAAGAAGCGTATATGCTGGTTTGCATTAATACAAAAGCGTATGCACGTAGGTTCTTCATCTTGAAGTAGCGTACGTCTCATAAAATATGTTTTAGCTACTTCTGTTTATTGCTGCAATATTCTGGGTTTAGGATTGGTGTCTGGTTACTATTATTGTTTTCTGGGTACAACATTCAGAGAAGTGATTGTTTGATTCAGTTTTGGTTGGTGCAAGGAGATTGATTGATGCAGATAGACTTGATGTTTGATTGATGTTATTCATTGATCTAGTCTGAAACTTTATGAAACGTGGCCCCTGGAAGAAAAGAGAAGGTTGTAGCCTTCTATAGGTCAGCACCTACGTACTAGTACCTCAGCTAGTACAAGAACTAAGGGGATTGTAGCTTCCTTCCAGGAGAAGCTGGAGAACGAGAGAAGGTTGTAGCCTTCCGTAGGTAGCAGCCTGCGCATTGGGATAAGACTGCACCAGTACATAAACATTGAAAAAAGAAGTTTCTAATTAAAAGAAGATAGAGACGAATTACAGCAGGTGGTTTTCACCCACATTGGATTTCCACCTTATATCTTGTGTTCTTATGTGTGACTGCCTATTCTGTTTCACTATTCCTGGTTACTGCTTATATGGTTTGATGCACATATTAATGATCAACATTTGAAGAATGATTTAATTACAAGTCTGCTGGTTATACATTGGTTTCCTTAACTGCAGTTGCGTACATACGCAGTTTTACTAACTGAAGTAGCGTATACAAATCTGATTGTGAAATGAAAAATAATTGACCTGATAATACTGATTCACCCACCTCTCAGTATTATTTCCAACAGTTGGGAATGTTATGACGAAGAAAATTAAAGTTGAAGATTTTGATGTAGTCATTACCAATAGTTAAGAACCTAGTGAAAATTCAAAAGAAAGCAGAGAAATCATTACACCAGGAGCTGATTTAGAGGATGGCATTATCAAAACAAAACAAAATGCCATTCGACAGAATTTGACAAAGAGAAACTTAATTGATGGTGGTCGTACATTTCAACTTAATGTTAGACAAACCTATAAGGCAAGTGAAGGACAATGTCAATATCAAGTCAGAAAGCCACATCATCTGCATGTTCACAACTTGAAGAAATTGATGAGGTACAATCCATATGCTCATGTGGTTAGTTATGTGCTTCTTGTTGATCCACTTCAAGTTCCCAACAAAGAATCATTTGATAAGTCAAAATGTTTTGAATACAATTATTATGTGCTTGGGGGGAACCATTCTGTAGATACTCAAAGATAATTGATGGAGGAATATCCTAATAACCCACATTTTGAAACAATGAAATGTATCATTTATGTTGGTTTATCAGATACAGAAGCAAAGTTAGTGGCATGGGATCATAATTTAGATAATGAATATAGGATGTCGATGACTTTCATCTAAAGGTTTAGATTTATTCATAGTTAATTTCAAGAAAAATGTTGTGGGGATAGGATAAATGTTACTATAGATTTCCGAAATGTTGTATGGAAATAGGCTATCAAATTGAAGAGAAAACCAATTCAAAAGGTAAAAAAGGCAACAAAAATAATGATTTATTTAGAGGTGTTGATAACATTTTCCAATTGGCATTTAGAATTGGATATGTTTGGAAGTTGATTGATGAGATTTTTAGCATGTGGGAAGACATTGGCATTAAAAACCAGAGGGTAAAAAAGTCTAAGCCATTGATGTGTAGCAACAGTAAATCAGCTCCTGAAATGAAGCAGCTTCTAGACGATATGACTATCACACCTTGGAGGGCAATGCAAGGAGTGAAAGATGAAAAAATTGTCAAAAAAATATTATCTTGTGTGAGGTCAGGGGAATTATCATTGAAGGAAAGGTCTGAAGAATTTCAAAAGTAAGTTTGTTGAATTATTTTTATTTATTTCTAGATTGTAATTATCTTTTAAATAAAACATGTTGTTCTTGGTGGTATTTGTTATACATATCATTATATTAATCTTTTGTTACTTTATCTATTGAGTCACAAAGTTTACATGAAAATTCAAGAACAAATGGTTATATTGTTGAATGAAGATAGTTGGGATGATGTTGTACACAAATATCCAGATTCAAGTTCTACATCAACATTAAAAGCTTTTTATCTTGCATTTAAAAAGATATCTTGATTTATGCATTCATTTTTATTCATCTGTGTACTATTTTTAATTTATAACTTACACATATATTTGTTTATTTTATAAAAGATGAGAAAGGATGATAATGGAGCGCCAAATAGTTTCAAAACCTTCATTGAAAAAACAAATATGGAAAGACCGAGGAAGCAGCGTATTAAGAATGTTGAACTTGATCCAACTCTTAATCATTTCATTTGGAATGGGCTAGACACTATTCAATATCAAGTAATACAAGGCGACTGTGAAGACATTGCTAAACTCATACCTAAAAGGGATTATGCCCTAGTCATTGCAGACATTCCCCATGGTTTCAGTATTCCAAACATTGACTATGATAGTGACCCTTATACTTATCAAACTCTTAGTAAAGTGGTTGCGGGATTTGTAGAAGTCATGTCATCACCATTATGGAGATTTGTGACATTTCATTTAGACACACAATTGGCAATGATATTGTCAAGCTTCAAGGGGAAAACAAATTCAAGGATGCAGCTTACATGGTAAGACATTTAAAATGTATATTTGATTAATGTTGAAAAATTCATTTATGTACAAGTTAATTAAACTTTTACTATTTCATGTTACAGGCAAAAGTCAAATCTTCTTAACAATGAAGATCAACAATTTATAAATGATTGTGAGTTCATTCATATTGATAGTTGGGCAAAAGATGATAGCCATATGTCTATGATTTTTAATCGGGTAGATGGAAAGAGTCATAGCCAAATACTGACTTATGATGTTGTTGTGAGAAAACTAACATATGAAGACAAAGAAGCAAAAGGAGAGATAGTTAACATTTATCAAAAACCACAATTATTGATTAACTATCTTATAGACATATGTTCAAATGAAGGAGATTGGGTTCTGGATTTATTTTCTGGCTCATGTAAGTTTTATTATATGGAATTGAATTTCAATGTGTTATTTTTTAATTAATATGTCATTGTACTAATTTAGTTCATTATTTCCTTTGTGCTTGATAATTAGGTACAACACTAGCATGTTGCCTTCAAAAAGGAATAAATTTCATTGCAATTAAAAAATATCTAGTACAATGCAATTTCATTTAGCAAAGAATTAATGCTCTTCAATTTCTTCCAGATGCAACGAAAGAAATTAGGTTGAAGAAAGGGGACTTTAGTGAATAACGTGTGGCAAAAAAGGCAAAGGAACCCCAACTACCATTACATGGAATGTTTGGAAAGACATACATTGGGAGATTCACAGACATCAAAAATCCATTAGAAGAGGAAAATGAGCAAAAGGAAGCAGAAAATATTGTGGAAGAAGACAATGATGAAACTCTAGAGGACGAAGAGTTTGGATTACGTGACATTGTTGATTAAATTTAAGTTATGCTTGGAAATCAAGCTTTGCAATTTTCTGACTTTGACATTTTATGAGAAGAATAAACACTCAATTAAGGTTGTTATGCGTTCAATATTTGTAATATGTGATGTTCGTATTGATTTTTAAGTTAATCATTATTTTTTGAAAAAAAAAGTGATTATTATTATTTTTTTGACATGAAATTCATAAAAAAACTATTATTTAACCATTTTTAGTTAAAATTTTCGTATAAAAATTGTGATTTTGACATGTCAATTCTAGCAAAAAATTATCAAAACGTGTAGTTTTTTAGCTATATTTATGTTAAAAAGGGTTATTTTTACGTCCATTGTTAAAAAATATTGTTTTTTAGAAACAATTATTTCATGTGGACTGAAAAATTAATCAAGGATGTATAAATATGTAGAATATTGAAAATTCAAAATATCGACCTTCTAATTTAAAAATGCAAAACAATAAAAACCTCACTACAAAAAAATTCAAATTAAAATAAAAAACAAGAAAATATGAAGAAAACGACCACTTCAAAAATGATCAAATTTACAAAATAATTATTTACATTTCATACATTAGAAAATTTAAAGTCAAAAAATAGGTCTTTTAAAAAAAGGATCTGATGCAGAATACCCACTTTTTTAAATCAACGTGAAAATCACTACCATTCTAAAACGTAATGTACATAAAAAAAATTAAAGTGCCAAAAACTATACTCTAAAAAAACATGTGTTCTGCATCACCCCTTTTCAAAATCAGGTCACCTTTTTGCTATCTCTACGAAACAGGTAACAGTATCAGTTCCCGTTTCAAAGTTTACATTGTTTAATTGTGAAATAAATATTATCTCATAATTATAATATTTTGGTGAAATAATTATGAGAAATTTCTCAATTATGTAATTCCACCCTTTTATCATGGGATAAATCTCACATAAGTAAAAGAAAAGGTGAAAGGGGATGCATTTAAGACAAACAACTGAGGTAAGTTGATATTGGGTTTCTTTCACTATAATGGAGTGGAAAATAGGGTTATAACACTTAGGGAATCAATTCCCAAGAATTTAAGTTTATATTTAATAAGTTTTTTCAGGAATCAAACTTATCATGTAATGAATCTTGGAGTTAGAGAATTACTTTCTATAACTAGTAGGCCATGTATTGAGTATCCATAGTCTCAAAATATAAAATAATGATAGATTAAAGTAGAAAATACCAAATTATGAGCATTTATGAATTCAAGAAGTTAGAGATCGGAATAGAACCACTTCAAACAATTGTGCTTAGAGGGATACTATAGTATTTTATTATAACTTGTAGGCTTTAACACTGTATAGAAATTAGCTGCATACTAATTCTAAAAAACAGAAAATAAGAAATGCGAGAGCATAACACATAAAACACATATATATAGAGATTTTCCCCTGGATCCCAAAACCGGGACTACCAGCTTGATTTTTCATTATGTTCCTTTCAATGTTACAATACATATTTATACATTCTGAAGCATCCAATACCATGGAATGAAAACCATCACGTCCAAAACCATGGACCAAAAACCATCATGTCCAAAACCATGAGCGAAAATCATGCACAAAACCATAGGTAGGTCTACCCAACCTAACATAGGGTCGAGAAAATAAAAGTTGTCCAGGGCACTACCCCAGACCCCATAGAAGGGGGTTACCTGCACCCCTCAAACCCCTTGTGACCCCCTCGCTATGCAATCGGTGCAATGAAGGGGGAGGCTCTGCCCCCCCTCTAACCCCCCAATTAACTATGTGGGCTAGTCATGGAAAGAATATAACACAAACCAACAATCTTCCACTTGTTGTTTTCTTTCCACAGGGGGCCATAAGAGAGCTTAGTCATTTATCCCGCCTTGCAATGCCCATTGTTTCTCTACACCAAGAGAACTTCTCAGAGCTCACATATTTTGTCAATACATCTGCAGTATTCTTCAAATTGTCCACCTTTACCAGCAACATCTTTTTGTCTTCTATCATATCCAACACAAAGTGATACTGAACATCAATTTACTTTGTCTTTGAATGATATGCAGGGTTCTTTTCCAAGAGAATTGCACTTTGGATGTCACAGTCTATCCTTATAGCTCCCTATACTAACCCTGTACTTGAACACAATCTCTGCAACCAAACTGCTTCCTTGCTTGCATGAGTGGTTGCCATGTATTTTGCCTCTGTAGTTGATAGTGCCATTACAGATTGTTTCTTACTCATCCAACTAACTACCCCTCCAAATAGGTTAAACACATACCCACCTGTAGATCTTCTTTGATCCAGATCTCCAGCACAGTCTACATCAACAAAGCCACGAATATCCAACACTTTGTCCAATCTTAGTCTTCCTTGGTAGCACAAACCATAATCACTAGTGCCACGCAAGTACCTAAAAACCCGCTTCATTGTTGTCCAGTGCTCCTTCCCTGGTTTTGAAATAAACCTACTCAATACTCCCACTGCATGTGCAATGTCTGGTCTAGTAAAGAACATTGCATACATCAGGCTATCGATTGCACTTGCATATGGAACACAGGACATGTCCTCTTCCTCTTCTTATGTCTTGGGACACTGTTTAGTAGATAACCTCACACCTACAGGAGTAGGAACCTTCATCGGTTTACTATCCTGTGTTATCACAAAATTGGACCCTGATAGGCTGCTAATTCGGAAGACTTTGAGTAACTATTTTGAACCAAACTTTTGGCTGAGGCTTAGCCTCCTCAACTTCTGAGGGCTCTCTCACTAGGTTAAAGATATCAATTTAAGGATTAGATGGCTAACTCTATGGAAAAACAAATGAAAACATATAAATGGTTGAAATACCAATCAACAAACATCTATTGGGCTATGGAGTCTGAGCATGTTTCAGTACAACAGAAATATCAGCTTAACATGGAAGTCAAGGCATAAAGAGTCTTAATATATCAGCAAAATAGAGTCATAATGCAAGGAACACAGTTCATAAACACATGAAGGAAGTTAGAGCATTATCAATGAATTCTAAGTAACATGTGTTCATACCACTGCA
Source organism: Pinus tabuliformis (assembly GCA_031772625.1). Taxonomy (NCBI): domain Eukaryota; kingdom Viridiplantae; phylum Streptophyta; class Pinopsida; order Pinales; family Pinaceae; genus Pinus; species Pinus tabuliformis. The sequence goes on along the minus strand of CM062820.1, from coordinate 1,691,989,150 downwards.
AGTAGGTAGATAAAGAAAGCCATGAGAAAATCAAACATTAAAACTCTCTCTGAATCCTGAGTAGTGAAGCCAAAATCTTTGTATTAACATAAAAACACACAGTCTCTTACAATAACATAGTATGCTTGTTTCTTTTGAAAATTGCCAACCTTGAGGCCTTCCACCTCTTGTCATTTATAGAGTTATCATTACAATCTTGGATTCCCTGATCCAACATGAGGGGAATTTGAATTTCCTAGCTTGACACCTATTCATACCTAAAACAGACTATTAATTACAAGTGGCAGTTAACTAACAGTCTTAGAGTCCTAATACAATTAGGAGTACAACTCCTTATTATGATAGTAAAAACCTAAACTATGAATTAAATTCGATACTTGATAGCTCCTCCTCCTTAACTTCGACCTTGGTGATGTCCATAACCCTCTTGTTGGCCTTCAATCACTTCTCCTTTATCTATCCTGAAAACTAGGAAAATGTTCCCTATAGTGTAGCCTTGGTCTTCAATGGTGTTCCTCGAATCTCCTCATCAAAAATGTATTTTACAAAACTGAAGGAGGCTTTTGTAGACCACTCAGTGCTGAACACAAATGTCTCTTGGTTGTTTGCAATACCTTTCCTACTGTTTAGAAACTGTCTTTCAATATCAGGTGTAAACTGGAAAATTCTGATTTCTGAAAAACTGCTCCTACAGCAGTTTCGTAGCGCAATTTGAGTCATCAACTTCTCCCATCTCATAATGAATTTGAAGAAACTAAAAGAGGTTTTTGTAGATAGGTATGTTAGGAAGAACCTCTTTCAGTTTTCCAAAATATGCTTTCAGTTGCTCAAGAAACCCCTTGGAAGTTGACTACTTAAAACAGAAAACAAAGTTTTTTCTGTTGAAAAAGGCTGCTTCAGTGATTTCGTAGTGCAAAATAGGTTTTTTACACTGTCTGCGCTGCAAAAATGTGGATTTGTAGCTAATTTAAAAATTTCTTCAAAATGACTTAAGATATGACTTCTAAACACAAGGTGAGACTTCTAAGACATGGAATAAGGTTGTCAAACTTTGTTTGGAAATGAAATATGACCTTAAAGACTTCTAACCCTATGACCTAACCCTTTAAGCATGAAATGACCTAGAGACCCTTTAACACCATGACTAGAAGAAGGGTTTGGAAATGAGAATGACACTATTGAGACTCTAATCCTATCACTTATCCCTTTAAGCATGCGATGACTCAAAACTTATTATAAGACCATGACTAGAAACAAGGCAAACTTTCCAAAGTTAAAAAAAATAAAATTAAGTTGATAATAGTGGCTCCTCTAGGGATAGTATGCCCCCTGTGGTATGCTAAGAACTAGTAGCTCCAGTGTTGCAATCCATTCCTTTAAAAATGAAAACTCTAAAATTCTGCCCAATCTGCTTCAAACTGTACCTAGTAAAAATTGCTCAGTCAACCTTGAGCTTATTTGCATCTTCCTACCTACCTACCCTATCAACTGAAAACTTCTTTCAGCTCAATCAATGTGAAATTTCCAATGTAGCCAATCATTTTTTTTATCTGATATTTGAGTTTTTTGACTGCATCAGAGTTCAAAGCAGCTATGATATTGTGATGACCACTGCCACTGAAATTACCTCTGATCTTCATAGAAAAACTGAAACACTGGAGAGTAAAAATCTTCCATGTATTTAGCTATAGGATCCCAGAATACATGATCAGCTTGATGATCCTCATAACATCCTGTTACTTCTAACAACTGATCTTTAGTCACACAACATTTATTTGATAAGTTATTCAACTTCATTGCTGCATGATTCCCATAGACATTGTAATTTTCCTCACTATTATGATCATTCCTTGAAGTAATATGCTGCAAGGAATTACATAAATGATCAACCTTTTCCTCTGTCTAAGGGTTATAAAAAATTTCTTCCAGTATTTCTTCTTGGTGTTTGCAATTATTTTCATCTTCATTATGATCTAAAGATTGATAAGTCTGCTGCATCTCTACATCAATCTCGAAGAATGTAATATGATTTTCATAGGTATACTCTTACTGATTTCTATGTTGCATGTCATGGGATGTTATCCTTTCATCTAGTTGTTGAAATGTATTGTTATGAAAGGCCTCTAAAATTTCTTCATCCATAAATTCATCATCATCATAACAATCCTCCAAACACTGAATAAGACTCACAGAATGTTTACAGCAATATTTGACCAGCAATAAGGAAGGATGAAATTATTTATACATCTCATAGAATTCATCATGGAAATCAGCAAGAGAATATAATGAACCATTTTCCAAGATTTTATACCAAGACCATGCTTTTCCTTCTAAAGTGGTCATAAAAATCTTCATGAGACAATATTCAGGGAACTGAACCTTAACACTGTGTACATGCACATGGAACCTAACCAAATGAAGAGCAACATTGTCTTTCTTTTCATCTTTGAATATTGGAAGATCATCTAACCATTCAACCTTTGGCATAGGATTTGGAAAACCAGGGATATGAGACCGATTCATTAGGGAATACCTAGAATTCATTCTTGCAATGGCACTCATCTTGAAATTTCATCAAGATTCTGATCTTCTAGCAGTGGAGTCACCTTCCAATTTGTTATTTGATGTGTGGATCCGTGAAGGTAGATGTAGCCTCGAACAACTTTCTGAGCTCCTGCTACCTTCAGAAGTTCAGCTTCTAGATTTTGGGAATGAGTAATCTTCAAACTCCCGGCAGACACGCCAAAATGTTATCGCAAAACTAGACTCTCATAGGCTTCTAATCAAGAAGACTTTGAGTAACTATTTCATACCAAAATTTTGGCTGAGGCTTAGCCTCCTCAACCTGAGAGGGCTCTCTCACTGGGTTAAAGATATCAATTTAAGGATTAGATGGGTAATTATATGGAAAAAAATGAAAACGTATAAATGGTTGAAATACCAATCAACAAACATCTATTGGGCTATGGAGTCTGAGCATGTTTTAGTACAATAGAAATATAAGCTTAGCATGGAAGTTAGGGCATAAAGATTGTTAATATATCAGCAAAACAGAGTCATAATGCAAGGAACACAGTTCATAAACACATGAATGAAGTTAGAGCATTATCAATGAATTCTAAGTAACATGTGTTCATACCACTGCAAGTAGGTAGTGTTAGCTCTGCTATTGATCTTGACATTCAAGGGTCAAAATGCATGCTTGATCGGGTTTTCCATGATAAAGCAGGAGTTGCAGTGGCCAGCCTGCCTCTTTCCCTTTCACTCTACCCATATTCTCATAACTCCCCACACCTCCATTTCCTCCTTACCCTTGAATCCTCCTTATTCTCCTTTAAACCCCTTTATCCCTATTTTTTTCCCAAAACCCCGCATAAACCCTTTTTCCCCGGCTCCCACGCATTTTTGTTTAAAATTTATAAAATCCCATGTAGGTCCCTTTATTCGGTTAAAACCTTTATTCGCTTAATTTCAAAGCCCATTTGTTGTTATTCATATAATCGCGTGCATATAATGAAAATGTCACCGCCGGGGCCCCTCACCTGTCACATCACTCTAAACGTGTGCAATAAGCCTGGGCCGTCCGATCCTCCGCCTTGCGATCTGAAGGTGTCTGCAGTCCCTGCCTCTGTAAACCGCACATCCATTAGTTAGCAGGGAAAGTTGTTTCCCCGCCATCCCTTCTGCCACGTGGCACTTTATTACTCGATCGCTCCTCCACATATGAAAACCATCCAACTCCCATGAGCGGTGCAGGGAAACCGCTTATTGCCCTCTCTCTTACATCCTTCCGCTTGTTAACTGTTGTGCAGCTCCCGCTTCTGATATCCATCCAATCATCCTCACCAGAGATCCAACAGCCTGCAATCTTCCCATGCATATGCTTTCCAATAGCCCGAATAGTCCAATCTCTGGCATCCAATTTGTCAGATCCAATGGCTTATATTCAATCATACTTCCATTACCTCCTAATGACACTCACCAACAGATCTCGCCCATCCATCTGAGCCATACGACGGTTAATATTCTTTCCCAGCCCATCATCCATTTTCCATACATTTTCCGTGTTTTTGGTCTGATCCGTGCACGCGAATAAGGAAAGAAGAGATGATCCGGTACGCTGCACATTGAATCCTCAGCAACCAAATTCAAAGAGCAGCACGACCAATGATGAGAAGGATAGCCTTGAGCAGATAAACATGGCATTTCACCCGTTCGTGAAGTATAGTAGAGTAGCAGAAAGGTCATTTTGTCCATTAAAACAATCAAATTGTAATCAAAGACCATATATGATTGTAAATGTGGTTGGTGGTCAGTTATGACCCCTCGACGCATAGGTTAGCAGAGATTTTTTGTAAACAAACCCCATATATACCCACAAACAAGAGGTGACGGGGTTGATGAATGTTATTCTGATGTAAGGTTCAACTTCTGGAGACTATAACTACTGTGTAACCTACAGCGTTTGGTCTTCACTTTCAGCTAATGCAAGCTTCTTTTGTTGTTAATTTATCACTTTCCACTTCTTATTCTTTGTTCCAAGCTGTGTCTGTCATGCATTTATTCATGCGCTGTTGATGTTTAGCATTAGAGGGGCTGTCATCCCACCTTTGTGTTAGAATTTAGCATGTATTATTGAATGTGTATGCAGGTTTCTATTATTTTAATGCCAGAGAGCTATCATCCTATTTGAGCATTAGGAAATAGAATTACAGACCTTTTAACTGGTTGCAACTGGCCATCACAGGGTCATGTGCATCTGCTGGTGTGATCAGTATTCTCCATCATCAAATTTTCCTTAAAACTGTGAGTAATTGATGGTCTAAAGCCTTGTAGTCTGAGGGTGTTCACCCATGTGTGGTGTTAAGCATAATAGAAGTGGTTATCTGGCATGAATATGCAACATTTCTTTCATTCATCCACCATTTTCCAACATTTTTGTTGAGTTTGTAATGTTCCCGAGCATCTTTGATATACAACCTAGGAGAGTTTCTTGGGGTGATAACATTAATTGGCACCGTTTCCAGGGAGAGGAGAATTGAAGCTCAGTAAATAAAAGACTTTAGGTGAAGCATCCAAGGCTGAAAGAATACAAAGATGAGGTATGGAGAATCAAAGATTGTTTTGATTATTTCTATATTTCATATATTCCTAGAGCCCAAAATCAGCTTACTGATTCCCTTGCTGTTTCTGCTAGTCTATGCATCCCTCCAATGCCTCCTAGACTAGTTTATGAAGTCCAAATGAAGTACAGACCATCCTTGCCTGATAATGTCCACCATTGGTGTTGGACACCTAATCCTCAATGGGTTAGTGTGGAAATTGAATAGACAAAGTAGTCCAAGAGACCTTGGGATGTCAAACCCAACGGTCACATATTGTACTATAAATGTATATCTCTTGTTAATAAAAATTGTACTCTCTTGATTATCTTTCATATTGTTCTTTCTCCCATGCGTGTTTAACTTAGTATCAGAGTGGGCGATTGCTGGTCCTGCTCCAAGTTGAGCCACTTGTTTTGTGGTCTCTATATATATGTCAGTTTTGCATTACCTGACCTCTGACTCTGCCTTATTCCCCTCAGACCTGAGATAACTTGCCTTTGCCAGTGCTGCACATTTTTCCATATCATATTAACGTTGTCCCATAATAGTTGAATGTGTTTGAATATTAATGTTGTGCGTTGAACTGGCCTGACACGCTGATAATTGAACACTGGTATGAGTGCTGTCTGAACGCTACTGTATATTAAATCATAGCAATGTCTTTTCCAGTTTTAGCACTGAGGCTGACATGCCACCATCGATGAAGGTCGAGCTCATGGTATGCGTTTTTGAATGGTATGCGAATGGTATGTGTATGATTCAAGTTTGAATGCGTTATGAAGTTGAATGCGGTTGTTTGAATGCATTATGAAGTTGAATGTGTTTTGGTATCAACGTTTGGTTATGTTCGAAGTTTGAATGCATATTGCATTGATTGTGTCTGAATCATTTGAACGTTGTTGAAGCTTACCAAATGGGTGCTCATTTGAACGCTGTTGAATCTATTGAGCCACGCAGAGATAGCACAGTCTCTATAGTTATCTCAGCGTTGAACTTGAATAGTATATGTTGAATGGTATTTTAACACAACGTTTGAGTTATTGAATGCGTTCAATATTTTATTGTGTAACAACGTATATATTGAACGGTTTATTGAATGCGTTGAATGCGTTGAATGGTATTGAATGGTTTATTGTGTAACACTGTATATTTATTGAATGGATTCCAACAAGTGTTGAATTTTTGTTGCGTTGAACTATAGTGGTATATGCCCATGCGTTTGAGTTTTAACGCTGTTGAGTTTTATTGAACGTTGAATGGTATACACTTATCCATAACAATTGAAACGCTTGTGTATATGGTACACACCGTAAGTGTGCAAGAGTTCATTTATCAAGAATGGAAAGAAGATTGCTGCCTTTGTTCCCAACGATGGTTGTTTGAACTACATCGAAGAAATGATGAGGTCTTGATTACTGGATTTGGGCGAAAGGGGCCTGTTATATCAGATTTGGTATTAATGCTGTTTGAGTATTATATCAGAGTTGGTATTAATGCTATTTGAGTATTCAATTTGTTTTGAGTAAGGATGACGAGTTCTGTCCCTTTGTTTATGCCCTAGAAGAAGGTCGGAAAGACCTCACTCTGTGAACAAATCCGAGACCACAAGTATAAATTTGTTGAAAGGCCGAAGCCTATGACAAAGGCCTGAATGATCTCGGTCTATCGTTAACAGGGCCGAAAGGCCTCAGTCCAAATCTTAGGTAAGCCGAAAAGGCCTCAGAAGTTGTTGTCTAGTGTGAGAGCATTAATCCACTAACAAAAAATTGCTTGCGTCCATCAGAGAATTTCATCCTCAGAAGGTCGAGAGATAGCTTTAGCGTCTGCAGAATCCTGGGATTTCGATATCCTGAGCGTATTCGTTGTTTAGCAGAAGTGTGGGCTCGTTGATTGTTGATAGAGTCGTGACCTAACCGAGCCTCCATGCCAAATTGGGTTGAGTTTAACATTTATTTTGAACGAGCCGAATTATGAAGATCGAACCCACTGTTCAAGAGAGTCACGGACCAAGTTTCTGAGGTTAGCAATCTAATTGGGTGTGATTTATTCTCAGGAGATCAGGAGCCTTCCTTTGTTCAGTCCATGTACACATTTTGTGGAGTTGCGTTCATTTTCGGTGCAAAGACAATTGGTGATGCAAGAACCGCGCGGAAGTCTTGACGCAGGGGAGAAAGTTGTGATTGAACTGCATGTCTGGTGCGATTGTGTTGGTGGCAAAGCCATCAAACACCGAACGTATTTTCCCTTGCCTGAAGGGGTGACGCAAAGAGTGTAATTTTTTGCAAATATTTCCCTTAGTCCTGATCTCAACATATATGTTGAACCAACAGGAAATCGAACCCAATTTGCATAGTTGGTGGAAATCGAATTGTATATTGAGCACCTGATATACCAAGATAATAATTGTTCTGGAGTGAATTTATGTTGCATGTAGAGGTTCATGCGACCAGAGGCATTGGCCACTAAGCGTTGGTATTTATCCCCTCTTGTTGAAGTCGATATCACTCAATGTAAAATTGTGAAAGTCTGGCTAAATGTGTGCTCACACGGTGACAGAAGATTGTTGAGCTACTATACATAGCAATTGGGAGCTCATTGTCGTCGTAAGTCCTAGGACAAAATAAACTGAGACTAAGTTCGATTTGAAGGCTTGTGGGAGTTTGTCTTTGGGGGTTCCTTGTGGAATTCAAGAGCTCGTATTGGCATAATATTACAGAAGACCGAGCTTGTCATACTCAGGTGGTTGAAACCACTACTGTACAATGTCAGAGGAAAAGGTTGCTCTTGGGTACAATTTCTGGGTATTGCTAAAGTGGGAAATCTTCATCTTATACAGTTGAAACTTCTACTAAGGTTCTATATCTCAGTACTGTTTTCTCTTATGTTTCCAGATATCACTATTTTTTAGTTATATCTCTGTGTGAAGCAAATAAATAAGTACTAAAAATTATTGTACTCATGCTTATAAGGGTGGACTAATATCTAAAGGAATGTGCATTGGAGGCTAAAACAAAAACAAAAAAAAAGGGGGGGGAGTGCATTTTTGGTCATTTGATTGTTTTTACAAATACATTGTTGATTTGATTGTTTGAATAATGGATAAAAATCATGGATTATTAGAGTTATTAAGCACTCTAATCTTATCTACTGATGGAAGTATAGTTAAAGTCAACCAAAACACTCTTAGAGATATTCAAAAATCTTTACAATATGCACAGGAAAAGATTGACTTTTTGCAGTTTGAATCTCAGCTACAACAAGAAGAATTAAAATAGAGGAGTCATTCTGAACATGTTTCTGTTGAGAACATTGAGACCGCAACCCATCAACAGCAAGTCAATATTGTTACAGTTCATTCAAATAAAGCAGTAAGGTTACATGCAGATGCAGAGGTTCTGCTTGCACTTCCCAAGCCCATCATAAGATCTTGGGAATAGCTTGTCCACAACAAGCATAGAACTGGTCTTGGATATGACAAGGACTTGTCCTTTCATATTCCAGACTATGCCAAGCCCATTCAGTTTCAGAGTTCTGGATTTATTCATGACAGTTCACCTGCTCCTCATGACAGTTCACCTCCAGCTGTCCCAGATTCTACTCCTCTTCCACTGCAACAACAACAACAACAGATTGTGAAATTCCAACACTGTGACAGAGTTGGTCATTTGAGATCATTGTTTTGATCTTCATCCATGTAAGCACTGTCATAAAACCAGTCATTCTTCACACAGATGCTTCAGAAACAAACATCCTGCAAGAACAAAGATTCATCTTGGATGGATCGCTTCTTGGCAATGGGAATCAACAGCCAAGAAGATATTCCAAACACATGTCAGAACTTGTTCCAGAATATTGAACAGTCTTGTAGTTGAGTTTTCTCCATCATCTCACCTTGTATCTGACAGGGGGGAAATGATGGTCATCTACAAGCTTCAAAGTCACATCAAGCGAGCCTGAGCCACAACCTGCCACACCAGTTTCAGAGTTGTAGCCAGAGACAAAGATGCCCTTGAATATGCCTTCAGTTGGCAATCTGGGACACTTCCTCTAGCAGAATACTTCAGCTTCTTTCCAGTTTTGGAAGAATTCCAGGAACAAAATTGAGAACACTTCCTCTAGCAAAAGACACCAGCTTCTTGCCAGATTTGGAAGAGTTCCAGGAATTGCATTAAGCATTCCAAAGTTGTTGGTCATCCTTAAACCATCACAAGTTGAGACTTCCCTTTTCAGGTCGAAGTTCTCCCTTTTATGCGAGGTGAGGCCTCGCTTTCATGGTTGAAGGTTTCCCTCTTCAAAACAATAGGAGCACTTCCTCTAGCAGAAAGCTTCATTTTCTTGCCAGTTTCGGAAGAGTTTCAGGAATTGCAGTAAGCATTCAAGTGTTGGTGGTCATCCTTAAACCACCACCCTTTATACCAACATTTCAGAGAGCACATTCAGCCTAGTGCTGCCATGCATATTTGCACATTTTGTATTACAACTCTCTTCTTGGACTCATACATAACCCTTCGGATTAAGGGGGGGAATGTTGGACACCTAATCCTCAATGGGTTAGTGTGGAAGCTAAATAGACAAAGTAGTCCAAGAGACCTTGGGATGTGAAACCCAATAGTCACATATTGTACTATAAATGCATATCTCTTGTTGATAAAAATTGTACTCTCCTGATTATCTTTCATATTGTTCTTGCTCCCATGTGTGTTTAACAATTGGAAAGTATTTGAAGATGATGATGAATTAAATAGGTTCCTTCTAGTCATTTATGAGTTTTTTGAAATGCAAATTGACCAAGAAAATGAAGCCTTGGAAGAAAGCCCCCAATCCCAGTGATCTGAATTTGAAACTACTTGAAATTTGTTTGCAAGGTATTCAATTCAGAATTAAACATGTTTAAAAGACTTCCATGTCTTGCAGAAAGGAAACACATGAACTTTTCAGCTGTTTATGACCCATCTAAGCATAGCAGAATTATTTCCTTTTACTGTTTAACACATAAAAACGAATTTTTTCTACAAAATAAATCAACCACATATGCAAAAGAAGTTGATAAAGCAGTTCACCCCCTCCAGGGCTACGTCTGCTGGGTCCAAAGCTCCCAACCAGGCTTGTCATTGTTTTTATTAAATGCTCAAATTGAAAATACAGCTGAATAGAAGCATCTACAGGAGAAATAGATGGTAGAAATGGATTCAGAACACTTGAATCCTTCAGGATTGACTATTGGATCACCTCCAATGGATACCTGCAACCCTGTACAGTCTTCCCAATATTGGCCCCTAGTGGCTCCTAGAACTTTCACGGCTCCAAAACGTATGCAAATGACCTCTGATGGCTGTAAGACCTACACCAATGGCTTCAGGAGGTCGAAAATACCCAAAATCAAAAAAAAATTCGTCCAAAACCGACTTTCTGGGCCAAAGTTATGGCCATTTACTCCTGACTGCCAGTTTGGCCTAAACAAACTCCAGTTAACTTTAGTTATGGCCAAATAAGTCCGCCAATTATGGAGCGGCCGCCAAATTTGGCGCTACCGCCAAATAATCCACCCTGCTAACTGTAGTTACATTAAATGTTTATGGCTACCTTGGATTTTGTGCTCAGCGGTTAGAGTTAAGCCCATGGTTTCTGGCGCTGGTCACGTGGTATGGGGGGCTGGCGCTTAGGGGCTGGCCCCCCTTCATTTTCCCGCCCAAAGAAAATTTAAAATTTAAAAAATGTTTCTGCACCACAACATTCAAGTTCTGTGCCCGTGGTGTGTTGGTAACGCATGGTGTTTGTTTCCAATAGGTCGTGGGTTCAAACCATGAAAGTTGCAAAATTTTTAAGCAGTTGTCTATAACGCGATTTTTTGAAAGCTTTTCCGGCGGGTTTTTCTGGTCCAAATCCGGCAGGAATTTATTGGAATTGCATGTTTGATAGCTAGTTTCTGCACAATGAAAGCGTCGCAGGGGTTTTTCAGGGTGCTGAATCCAAATATGCAGTTAAAAAACCATTTTAACTTTAACAAATCAAGATTTAACCTCAATTTCTTCTGCCGGATTCCGTCACCGGAATCTCCAAAAAGTTGCATTATAGACAACTCCAATTTTTAAACCATGCTCATACTGTTGCTGACGTCATTTGGGGGCCACGTGGCGCCCTCCGGGTCTGCCACATGGCAGCCTCTGATTGGTGGCTGAAGAGGGAATATTCCCTGGAATATTCCAAGGAATATTTTGCGGAATATTCCTTTTTAATTTTTTTTTTTTAAAATTCAAATTTTCTGATGTTTTGGGCAAAATATTCTTTTGGCCATATCTTCCTCATACAACGACAGTTTTTCGAACCGTTTGCGGCGCCGGAATCGGGAGGATGAGCACTTTCCAGTCGTTCAGCTTTGAACTAGTTCTGAGCACTTTGAATTTTGAGCATTTTTACGACACTTAGGACATGAACACCTGATCACGCCTCCCCATTGGGAAGCTTTTGGACCCCAAAAGCCTTCAACTACCTGTTAAAGAGGTGAGGGTACAGCTCCCTCACTCTGTCCACCTCCATCCACTTTGCCTTGTTCGGTTTGCTGCCTTTGAAACCAACCCGAACATAATCTACACTGCCCCTCCTTGAAGTGCGTGTCCTTCTGTCAAGGATTGTATCTTCTTTCAGCTCATCTAAGAATTCTGGCGAGAAATCTTCTATAGATGGCAGCTGAACAACACTTTCATGATCAACAATCAAAGGAGGTTCATACAAACGTAAGTTCTCCACATTGACAACAGAATACATTTGCATGTAGGAAGGCAAATCTAATTGAAAAGCATTATTTCCAACCTTCTTGAGGATTTTGAATGGACCATAATGAATAGGCTTCAGCTTTTTACCTTCTCCTTGCATCCTTTCCTTACTAATGTACAGCCATACCTCATCCCCTTCTTGAAACTTGTGATCGACTCTATGCTTGTCGTGTCTTTCCTTGTACTTGCCTTGACTCTTCTCAAGTTGTTCTTGAATTTGCTGATGTATTTGCTGAATTCTCTCAATGAATGAACGAGCTTTGTCAATATCACTATGTCCCTCAATGGAAACATCTTTCTCAAGAATGAAATCAAGAGGTGATTTTGGCAAGTAACCAAAACAAGCTTCAAACGGTGAGGTGTTTGTGGAAGAGTGCTTGGCACGGTTGTAAGCATGCTGTATGTAGTGCAAATGTTCATCCCAAAGCTTGGGATGCTTGCTGCAATAACCTCTCAAGAGGTGCACAATGGTTCTGTTCACAACTTCGGTTTGTCCATCTGTTTGCGGATGGAAAGAAGTGCTTTTCTTCAACTTTGTGTCCATCATCTCCCATAGGTTGGACCAAAAATTCCCCACAAATTTGGAATCCCTATCACTAATAATGGAAGTAGGCAAACCAAAGTGAATCCATACATGATGAAAAAATAATTCAGCAGTTTGTTCAGCAGTTATAGTTTTCTTACAAGGCATAAGTATACACATTTTGCTGAAATGATCAACTACTACATATAAATAATCATGTTGCTTTCTAGATTTTGGCAAACCTCCTACAAAATCCATAGAGATGCTCTCCCATGGTCTAGAAGGTACCGGCAAAGGAGTATACAAACCAAGCTTCCTATTGCTAGGCTTGCTTGTAGCACATAATGGACAACCTCTTATGAACCTTGAAACAGAATCTACCATGCGAGGCCAATAGCAATACCTCTGTAGATGTGCAACTGTTTTGCTCACACCAAAATGGCCAGCAATAAGAGAAGAATGAGCTTCTCTTATGACATTTATCCTCTCCCCCTGTGGTATACACAACTTTCCCAAATGAAACAACAAATTGTTATGCATGTGATAATCATTTTCCTCTACATGATTCCCTTTACTCAAGTTAGCATACACATCTTTAAAGTCATCATCAGATGCATATTGTTCTATGTAACTATCATGTACAATGGAATCATTCTTAAGTAAAGTAACAACACCAATAATAGGCCTCGAAAGCATATCAACAACCTTATTCAAAGTACCTTTCTTGTACCTTATTACCAAATGGAACTGTTTCAAGAAGCCCATCCATCTGAAGTGTCGTGACTGTTGTAACTTGCTTTGTGATTGCAAGTACTGTAAGGGCTGATGGTCGGTATGTATAACAGTTTCTTTGCCCATCAAATAGTGTTTCCACTTTTTGACGCTTTGTACCAATGCATACAACTCCTTATCATATGTAGGATAATTTACAACAGCACCATTAAAATTTTCAGAATGAAAAGCAATAGGCTTACCATGTTGTAGAAGAACTGCACCCATAGCATAATCACTAGCATCAGTTTGTATCTCAAATGGTTGTCTCAAATCCGGTAATGCAAGGACTGGAGCTGAACTAATCTTCTCTTTCAAAGATTCGAAAGCTTTTTGCTGCTTGCCTCCCCATTGGAAAGCATGCTTCACACTTGTCACTGCATGCATAGGAGCTGCTATAGAAGAGAAGTTAGAGATGAACTTCCTCCAATATTGAGCTGCACCCAAAAAACTTCTTACCTCTGTTATGGATTTGGGAGTAGGCCACTTCACAATAGCCTCAATCTTAGCAGGATCAATTCTCAAAGCACCTCCTCCTACTATGTGTCCCAAATAAACCAAAGAAGTCTTTCCAAATTCACACTTTGACATTTTAAGAAATAACTGATTCTTCTTCAAAACATCAAGTACTTTTCTAACATGCATGACATGATCTTCTCTAGACTTGCTAAAAATTAAGATGTCATCTAAGTAGACAATAATGAAATCATCAAGAAAAGGACGCAAGACATCATCCATTACCCGCATAAAAGTTGTAGGTGCATTGCACAAACCAAATGGCATCACAAGCCACTCAAAGAGTCCTTGTTTGGTTTTAAAGGTTGTCTTCCAAATGTCACTTTCTTCAATTCTTACTTGATGATATCCACTGTGCAAGTCTAGCTTAGTGAAATATCGAGCATCTTTCAGCTGGTCTAGCAAATCATCTATCCTTGGGAGTGGGTAACGATTCTTTACCGTTATCTTGTTCAAGGCCCTGAAATCAACACACATACGCCAAGTGCCATCTTTCTTTGGAATCAATACAATCGGTGACCCACATGGCGAAGTACTTGGCCTTATGAAACCCTTGTCCAACAAGTCCTTGATTTGCTTCTTTATTTCAGCATTCTCCATAATAGACATGCGGTACATGCCTATGTTTGGAAGAGGACAATCTGGATGCAAATGGATTTCATGTTGAATCTCCCTCTTAGGAGGCAAACCTGTTGGCTCTTGAAACATCTCATGATATGCATCAACTACATCATACAGATCTGATTTAAGTTTTGGATCACAATTGTCAAATGACTCATGATTCACATCAACCTTGGGCTTAATCATAAGAAGAACAAAATTCTTACTTGAATTGACCAGCCTTTTTACGTGTCCTGCATTCACCATCGTTATATTTGTCTTCTTGCGATGAGCTCTAACAATGAACTCCTTGCCAACTTTGAACAAATGATATTTGTTTTCATGGCGATGAAAGATAGCTTTCCTGTCAAACAAGTAAGGACTTCCCAAAACAATTCCTGCTATATCAAAAGGTACCACATCAAGTTCAATTGTGTCAATAAAATGTGCAGTAATTGCAAAGCGCAATGTGCACTTTCTTGAAACTTGTAAATTTGCATCCTTGCAAATCCATCCAAGTGGATATGGCTTCGGATGTGGAACGGTCTCAAGTTTAAGCTGCTTGACCAAGTCCTCTGATATAAGGTTTGCTTGTGACCCACTATCAAAAAGTGTGTCAATCTTAGTATGTTTTGAAATCACCCTCACATGAAACAGTTCAATTCTTTCTTCCTCATTAGGAGCTTGTACATGGCAGTTTGAGGTACTAGTGTTGGCTTGAGTTTCAATTTCTTTTCCCTTCAAGTTTTTCAAACCCATGGCTGTAATTTTGGTTTCATCACCTGAATCTTCCCCTAAATCTTGTGGTGTAGATGTAGTAGCAGCAGTTTTCTGTTTCCCTTTGGATTTGTTAGATTGAGGTCTTTTTTCAGGATGTAATTTCCAACAGTTTTTCTCCTCATGGCCTGGTTTAGAACAGTGTTTACATATCACTTTCTCACTCTCTTGTTTGACAGATGCATTCTTTTTGCCCTTTCCCTTGGAGATTTTCTCTTTGCTTTTCCCCTTGGGGGGCTTGTTTCTACCTTCTTCAAATGTGTTTTTGCCCCTTGCCTCTAAATGGGTAGCTTGGACACAAACGTCGTCTAGGCTAGTAGGGTTAAACATCAAGATGGTGTGTCTAAGGTAGCTATGCAAGCCACCAATGTATTTCAGCAAGGTTTCCTGGGTCTGCAAATCTACCCCTAACAAGAGAGCTCTTCTCCTGAATTCTTGGGTGTAGTCTTGGACACTCTGACCCTTAAGTTGTCTGAAATTTTGCCAGTTCATAATGGCTTTCTGCATGTGAGCAAGAGGATAAAACTGTTTTTTAATGGCTAACAGAAATTCAGGCCATGTTAAGGTAACCTTACCAAATTTCTTGATCTCCTCTTTAGTCTTGGCCTCCCACCAGACCAAGGCTGCTCCATCCATTCTCAAAGAAGCCAACTGAATCTTTGTGGCATCATCATGCATATTTTGGATCCTCAAGTAAACTTCCAACTGCCTAATCCAGTTGTCAAGCTTTTCTGCATTCACTTCACCACTAAACATAGGTAATTTGAATTTTACATCAAGCTTCAAAAAAGGACTTTTTCCAGAGGATCTATGCTTATGAACAGAAGAAGACGAGGATGAAGAGGAAGAAGGTGAAGATGGGGGTGGTGGATCACCATTACCTCCATGTCCTTTCTTGGAATGATCATCATCCTTCTTACCTCCTGAAGAGCCCTCTCCTTCATGTGGATGTTTGGACCCTTCTCCAGCCAATTTCTCATTTCTTTCTTGGTACAATATCCTCACCATTTCAGTGAGATCTAAGAAAGCCTTTCTGAAGACTCTTTCTTCTTCTCTTGGATCTGTCTCTATAGGAATTTCTCCTTCATGTTCAGACATCCTTGAAGCTTTTGCTGAGACTCTTGAGGGTGAAATTGAAGGTGGAGGTGATGGCTCTCTAGCCTTCCTTGACTGAGGATTCTCTCGTTCTCTAGTCAACTGTCCTTCCCCTCTTTTAAGTTTCAACCTAGTAAGCATCAATACTTGCAAGACAATTAGAAGATCTTTGCACAAAAACAATCCAAAGACAACTACACCAGAGATTGACTGAAAAGAGCATTTATCTACTTTGCAATTGTATAACAAGAGCATTTCGAAGGCTTCCTGGCTCAGTTCAGGCTCTGTCTATAGCTTATTTGACTGATTTTGATACAAAGAAGCAACAACTTGGCTCTGATACCAACTTGATCTGAATTTGAAACTACTTGAAATTTGTTTGCAAGGTATTCAATTCAGAATTAAACATGTTTAAAAGACTTCCATGTCTTGCAGAAAGGAAACACATGAACTTTTCAGCTGTTTATGACCCATCTAAGCATAGCAGAATTATTTCCTTTTACTGTTTAACACATAAAAACGAATTTGTTCTGCAAAATAAATCAACCACATATGCAAAAGAAGTTGATAAAGCAGTTCACCCCCTCCAGGGCTACGTCTGCTGGGTCCAAAGCTCCCAACCGGGCTTGTCCTTGTTTTTATTAAATGCTCAAATTGAAAATACAGCTGAATAGAAGCATCTACAGGAGAAATAGATGGTAGAAATGGATTCAGAACACTTGAATCCTTCAGGATTGACTATTGGATCACCTCCAATGGATACCTGCAACCCTGTACAGTCTTCCCAATACTGGCCCCTAGTGGCTCCTAGAACTTTCACGGCTCCAAAACGTATTCAAATGACCTCTGATGGCTGTAAGACCTGTACCAATGGCTTCAGAAGGTCGAAAATACCCAAAATCAAAGAAAAATTCGTCCAAAACCGACTTTCTGGGCCAAAGTTATGGCCATTTACTCCTGACTGCCAGTTTGGCCTAAACAAACTCCAGTTAACTTTAGTTATGGCCAAATAAGTCCGCCAATTATGGATCGGCCACCAAATTTGGCGCCACCGCCAAATAATCCGCCCTGCTAACTGTAGTTACATTAAATGTTTATGGCTGCCTTGGATTTCGTGCTCGGCGGTTAGAGTTAAGCCCATGGTTTTTGGCGCTGGTCACGTGGTATGGGGGGCTGGCGCTTAGGGGCTGGCCCCCCTTCATTTTCCCGCCCAAAGAAAATTTAAAATTTAAAAAACGTTTCTGCACCACAACATTCAAGTTCTGTGCCCGTGGTGTGCTGGTAACGCATGGTGTTTGTTTCCAATAGGTTGTGGGTTCAAACCACGAAAGTTGGAAAATTTTTAAACCATGCTCATACTGTTGCTCACGTCATCTGGGGGCCACGTGGTGCCCTCCGGGACTGCCATGTGGCAGCCTCTGATTGGTGGCTGAAGAGGGAATATTCCCTGGAATATTCCAAGGAATATTCCCTGGAATATTCCAAGGAATATTCTGCGGAATATTCCTTTTTTTTTTTTTTTTTTTAAATTCAAATTTTCTAATGTTTTGGGCAAAATATTCTTTTGGCCATATCTTCCTCATACAGCGACGGTTTTTCGAACCGTTTGCGGTGCCGGAATCGAGAGGACGAGCACTTTCCAGTCGTTCAGCTTTGAACCAGTTCTGATCACTTTGAATTTTGAGCATTTTTACGACACTTAGGACATGAACACCTGATCACCCAGCTGCCCAAAAAGAAGATCAATCTGCAGTTTGTAAGCATGATATAGGAAGTCCAGGTCAGCCTAGATACATACATCTGTCTTCTAATCTGTCTGCTAACCAAACTGCTAAATACTACAATTTAATAAGGAAATTTGCTGATGTGTTTTCCTGGGAGTATAGTGATCTGAAAATGTATGATAAGAATATAATTCAGCATAAAATCCCTCTAGAAAAAGACACTATTCATTTCAACAGAAGCTGAGACCAATAAATCCTACGCTTCTTCCTCTAATTGAAAAAGAAATTAAAAAATTGTTGGCTGCCAATATCATTGTTCCTCTTAGATATTCCAAATGGGTAGCCAACTTAGTGGTAGTAAGGAAGAAGAGTGGAGAAATCAGACTGTGTGTTGATTTCAGAAATTTAAACAAATGCTCCAAGAAAGACAACTATCCCCTATCCGAGATGGAGCATTTGCTGGAAAAAGTCTAAGGAGCCAAAGTAATGTCTTTCCTGGATGGATTTTTAGGCTTCAATCAGATTTCTGTTCACCCAGATGACCAAGAGAAGACTGTATTTACCACTCCTTGGGGCACTTTCATGTATGCCAAGATGCCTTTTGGATTGATGAATGCTGGAGCAACTTTTCAGAGAGCTATGGATATAACATTTGTGGGAGAGAAGGATAAATTTGTCCTCATCTACCTTGATGATACAAAAGTATACTCAAACAACCATCAAGATCATTTGCAGCATTTGAAAAGAGTGTTTTTGAAGTGCAGAAGGTTTGGAATTTCAGTCAATCCTAGAAAGTCACAATTTGTTTTAGAAGAAGGCAAACTATTAGGACATGTTGTGTCTATTGCAGGTGTTCAAGTTGACCCAGAAAGAGTAAAAGCAATACAGACTTTGTCTGTTCCTAGATCAAAAAAAGATATCCAGTCCTTTCTAGGAAAAATTAATTTTTTCAGGAGGTTTATTCCAAATTTTGCAGAACTGGTGAAGCATGTTACCTCCATGTTGAGAAAAGGGTCAGAGGTAAGATGGACTGATGTAGCAAGAAAATATTTTGAGTCCATTAAGAAAGCTATTATGAAGGCTCCCACATTAATAAGTCCAAATTACAGCAAGGAGTTCCATGTATTCTCATTTGCCTCTGAAGATACCATTGCAGCAGTTTTATTGTAGGCAGATGAAGAAGGTTCAGAACATCCAATATCATTTTTCAGCAAGAACTTGAGGGATGCTGAACTGAGGTATGATATTATTGAAAAACATGCATATGCTCTTATCAAATCCTTGAAAGCTTTCAGAGTTTATATCTTGCATTCCAAGATAATTGCATATGTACCCTCTGCTGCAATAAAAGACGTTTTAACACAACCTAATGCTGATGGAAGAAGGGCAAAATGGATTGCAAAAATGATAGAATTTAATATAGAACTGAAGCCCACCAAGTTGATCAGAGGTCAGGGTCTTGCCAAGTTATTGGCTAAATAAATTTTCTCATCTTTAGATATTGATTTCCCATGTACATTTGCAGAAATTGGTCAGACAGATAAAGAAGAGGAAGCAGCTAAACCGGACAGAAAGTAGTTCATGGCCGAAAATATGAAGCTAGAAATCCCTTCAGGATTTACTCAAAGTCAAGCGAGAACTGTAAAGCTTAGAGCAGCAAAATATTGTATTTATGAAAATCTGCTCTATTGGAGGGATCCATTTGGAGTGCTTTTAAGGTGTCTAGACAAAGAACAATCAAAAGAAGTTATGCAACAATTTCATTCCAGCATGTGTGGAGGGCACCATTATTGGAAGACTACTGCCCATAAAATTCTCAGAGCTGGATACTATTGGCCCACTTTATTTTCTAATGTGTTTTCTTTTGTTAAATCTTGTGACAGGTGCCAAAGATTTGAAGGAAAGCAGCAATTGAAGTCCCTGCCCCTAAAACCAATACATGCAAAAGGGCCTTTTTAGCAGTGGGTCTTGGATTTCATTGGAGAGATCAATCCACATTCCAGTGGCCAGCACAGGTGGATATTAGTAGCCACTGATTATTTCACTAAGTGGGTTGAAGCAGTCCCTACAAGGAAGGCTGATCATAATGTGGTCATGAAGTTTTTGACAGAGAATATTTTCAGCAAATTTGGTTGTCCACACAAATTAGTCACAGATAATGCAGCAGCCTTCAGGGAAAGAGAGTTGGTGGAAATGTGTGATTCAATGGGTATTAAACTTGTTCATTCCACCTCATATTATCCTCAAGGAAATGGTACTGAAGAATCCTATAATAAAAGTCTGATCAGGATAATTAAGAAGCTGTTAGAGGACAATAAAAAGAATTGGGATTCAAAGCTCAAGTATGCATTGTGGGCTGACAGAGAGACCATTAAAACATCCACAGGGAATTCTCATTTCAAGCTAGTATATGGCACTGAAGCTGTATTACCAATTTAGTTAACTCTCCCTGTGGAAAAATTCCTTCAAGAAGAGCAGAATGAGGAAGAAGAAATGGCAAAGAGGATCACTGATTTACCAGAGGTACATCAGATTAGAGAACAACTGGTTGAAAAGGCTGCAACACATCAAAGAAAGACCAAGGAAGCCTTTGATAAGAAGGAAAAAATAGATAATTTTCAGGTTGGTGACTTGGTATTGAAATGGGATGCACTAAAGGAAAAGAGAGGTAATAATGGGAAATTTGATGCTTTCTAGACAGGGCCTTTCATCATTTCACAGATTCAAGGGAACAACACCTTCATACTGAAAAGTATGGGAGGAGAGGCAGTTTTTGATGGCCTACTCAATGGGCAGTTTTTGAAATTTTATGTGGTTTGAGGTCTTTGGCCTTAAAAGTTGTAAATATGGTGTTTTTATCAGTTTTAGTATAGGCGCAGTAGACTCCATGCCCAATGGAACACTAGGAATTTTGGCTAATTTGTTTTTAGCTAGAAAGGTAATGGTCTGCAGGTTCTTGAGACCTCACAAGGAGGATCTCATCCCCAGAAGGAGCCAGTGTTAGCTCTGTTATTGATCTTGACATTCAAGGGTCAAAATGTATGCTTGATCGAGTTTTCCATGATAAAGCAGGAGTTGCAGTGGCCAGCTCGCCTCTTTCCCCTTCACTCTGCAGATGTTCTCATAACTCCCCACATCTTTGTTTCCTCCTTCCCCTTGAATCCTTCTTCTTCTCCTTTAAACCCCTTTATACCTGTTTTTTCCCAAAACCCCACATAAACCCTTTTTCCCGGCTCTCGCGCGTTTTTGTTTAAACATTATAAAATCCCGTGTAGGTCCCTTTATTCAGTTAAAACCTTTATTCGCTTAATTTCAAAGCCCATATGATGTTATTCATATAACCGCGTGCATATAATGAAAACGTCACCACCGGGGCCCCTCACCTGTCACATCACTCTAAACGTGTGAATTAAGCCTGGGCTATCTGATCCTCCGCCTTGCAATCTGATGGTGTCCGCAGTCCCTGCCTCTGTAAACCGCACATCCGTTAGTTAGCGGGGAAAGCTATTTCCTCGCTGTCCCATCAGCCATGCGGCGCTTTATTACTCGATCGCTCCTCCGCATACGAAAACCATCCAACTCCCGTGAGCAGCGCAGGGAAACCACTTATCGCCCTCTCTCATACATCCTCCCACTTGTTAACCGTCGTGCAGCTCCTGCTTCTAATAGCCATCTGATCATCCTTGCTAGAGATCCAACGGCCCGCAATCTTCCCGTGCATATGCTTTCCGATAGCCCACATAGTCCGATCTCCACCATCCAATTTGTCAGATCCAACGGCTTATATTTAATTGTACTTCGTTACCTCCTGATGCCGCCCGCCAAAAAATCTCCCCCATTCGTCTGAGCCATCTGAAAGTTAATATTCTTTCCCAGCCCATCATCCATTTTCCATACATTTTCCGTGTTTTTTGTCTGATTTGTGCATGCGAAGAAGGAAAGAAGAGATGATCCGGTACGCTACGCATTGAATTCTCAGCAATGACATTCAAAGAGCAACATGGCTAGAGACGAGAAGGACAGCCCTGAGCAGATAAACACAGTATTTCACCTATTTGTGAAGTACAACAGAGCAGCAGAAAGGTCATTTTGTCCATTAAAAAAATCAAATTGTAATCAAAGACCATATTGATTGTAAATGTGGTTGGTGGTCAGTTATGACCCCTCCACGCATAGGTTAGAAGAGATTTTTTGTAAACAAACCCCATATATACCCACAAACAAGAGGTGAGGGGGTTGATGAATGTTATTCTGATTTAAGGCTCAACTTCTGGAGACTGAAACCACTGTGTAACCTACAGCGTCTGGTCTTCATTTTCAGCTAATGCAAGCTTCTTTTGCTGTTAATTGCTCAATTTCCACTTCTTCTTCTTTGTTCCAGGCTGTGTCTATCATGCATTTATTCATGTGCTGTTGATGTTTAGCATTAGAGGGGTTTTCATCCCACCTCTGTGTTAGAATTTAGCATGTATTATTGAATGTGTATGCAGGTTTATGTTATTTTAATGCTAGAGAGCTGTCATCCTGTCTGAGCATTAGGAAATAGAATTACAGACCTTTTAACTGGTTGCAGTTGGCCATCACAGGGTCCTGTGCATCTGCTGGTGTGATCAATATTCTCCATCATCACATTTTCCTTAAAGCTATGAGTAATTAGTGGTCTAAAGCCTTGTAGTCTGAGGGTGTTCACCCATGTCTGGGGTTAAGCATAGTAGAAGTGGTTATCTGGCTTGAATATGCAACATTTCTTTCATTCACCCACCATTTTCCAACATTTTTGTTGAGTTTGTAATGTTCCCGAGCATCTCTGATATACAACCTAGGAGAGTTTCTTGGGGTGATAACAGGTAGATAAAGAAAGCCATGAGAAACAAAAAAATTAAAACTCTCTCTGAATCCTGAGTAGTGAAGCCAAAATCTCTGTATTAACTTAAAAACACACAATCTCTTACAATAACACAATATGCTTGTTTCTTTTGAAATTGCCAACCTTGAGGCCTTCCGCCTCTTGTCATTGATAGAGTTATCATTACAATCTTGGATTCCCTGATCCAACATGAGGGGAATTCGAATTTCCTAGCTTGACACCTATTCATACCTAAAACAGACTATTAATTACAAGTGGCATTTAACTAACAGTCTTAGAGTCCTAATACAATTAGGAGTACAACTCCTTATTATGATAGTAACAACCCAAACTATGAATTAAATTCAATACTTGACAGCTACTCCTCCTTAAATTTGACCTTGGTGATGTCCATAACCCTCTTGCTGGCCTTCAATTACCTCTCCTTTATCTGTCCTGAAAACTAGGAAAATGTTCCCTGCCGTGTATCCTTGGTCTTCAATGGTGTTCCTCGAATCTCCTCATCAAAAAAGTATTTTGAAAACTGAAAGATTCTTTTTTAGACCACTCTGTGCTAAACAAAAACCTCTCTTGGTTTTTTGCAATACCTCTCCTACTACCTAGAAACTGTCTTTGAATATCAGGTGTAAACTTGAAAATTCTGATGTCTGGAAAACTACTCCTACAACAGTTTCGTAGCACAATTTGAGTCATGAACTTCTGCCAGCTCATAATGAATTTGAAGAAACAGAAAGAGGTTTTTGTAGATAGGTATGTTAGGAAGAAGAACCTCTTTCATTTTTCAAAATATGATTTTAGTTGCTCATGAAACCCTTTGGAAGTTGACTACTTAAAACAGAAAACATAGTTTTTTTCTACTGAAAAAGGTTGCTTTAGTGATTTCGTAGCTCAAAACAATTTTTTACATTGTCTACGCTATGAAAATATGGATTCGTAGCTAATTTCAAAATTTCATCAAAATTACTTGAGATATGACTTCTAAACACAAGGTGAGACTTCTAAGACATGGAATAAGGTTGTCAAACTTTGTTTGGAAATGAAATATGACCTTAAAGACTTCTAACCCTATGACCTAAACCTTTCAGCATGAAATGACCTAGAGACCTTTTAACACCATCACTAGAAGAAGGGTTTGGAAATGAGAATGACACTATTAAGACTCTAATCCTATCACTTATCCCTTTAAGCATGTGATGACTCAAATCTTATTATAAGACCATGACTAGAAACAAGGAAAACTTTCCAAAGTTCAAATTTATTTTTTAGGGTGATAACATCTTGCATATTAAACCTCTATAATATTTTCATGACATACTTCCTTTGGATTAACCAAAGCTTCCTCTTTGCCCGGTATCTTTTAATGTCCATGCCCAAAATATAGTTTGTAGCACCAAGATCTTTCATGTTGAATTTGGAGGACAATTAGGTCTTCAAATCCTGGATAATTTCTTTGTCATTTCCAACCAACAACATATCATCCACATACAAGACCAGATAAATAACATGGTCACCAATTAATTTAAAATAAGCACAATGATCTGCTTTGCTTCTGGTGAAGCCAAGTCCCCGTATAAATGTATCAAATTTATGATACCACATCCTTGATGACTGTTTTAACCCATACAAAGACTTATTTAATTTGCATACCGTTTCTTTCTTACCCTTCACCGCAAAACCTTCATGTTGATTCATGTAGATCTCCTCTTCCAGATCCCCATGAAGAATGTTGTCTTCACATCCATCTGTTCTACTTCAAAATAAAAAGAAGCAACGATAAAAGTAATATAATAGAAGCTACCTTGGCAATAGAAGAAAAAATATCACCAAAATCAATTCCTAACACCTGGGAATAACCTTTTGCTACCAACCGAGCTTTGTATTTCTCCACCTTTCCTTCTACATTTGTCTTCTTCTTGAACACCCATTTTTTTCCAATGGGTTTCCTTCTAGCCGGTAACTCCACCAGATCACAAGCCTCATTTTTGTGCAAAGATGCCATTTCATCAACCATGGCCTCTCTCCAGAGTTTTCCATCCTCTGAATCTACTACTTCCTTCATAGTTCTGGGATCATCATCATTAACATATAAAGTAAAATTTAAACAGAAAGCAGATGGACTATACCTTTCCAGCTACCTTCTTTCTCGAATTGATCTTCTCACACTCAGAGTTTGTGGCTCTTTGTCTTTTGATTTCTCCTCTATTGTAGAGTATGATTCTTCCTCCTTAATCTCAAACTCTATCTTCTCAAGTTCCTTTGGTTGGACTTCACATTTAATAACATCTTTTACCTCTCTGAACTCCACATCTTGGCTATACACAACCTTCATTCTTACTGGGTTCCAAAGCTTATAACCCTTTAAACCATTTGTATACCCAATAAATATGCACTTTTCATATTTACTATCCAACTTGGTTCTTTTCTCCTTTGGAACATGTACATATGCATCACATCTAAATACCCTCAGATGTGAAAGAGAGGGTTTCTTACCAATCCATACCTCTTGTGGAGTCTTATCCTCCAACGCTGATGAAGGTGATCTATTGACCAGGTAACATGATGTCTCCATCACCTCTGCCCAGAATTCCTATCCTAATCCAACACCACTGAGCATGCTTCTTGCCCTTTCCATCAACGTCTTGTTCATTCTTTCTGCAACTCCATTTTTCTCAAGTGTGTATGGGGTAGTCTTCTGCCGTGCTATACCACACTTCTTACAGAATTCTCAAAATTCCTTGCTGCAAAACTCTTCACCTTTATCTGTCCTCAACACCTTTATCTTCTTCTCTGTCTAGTTTTCCACCAGAGCCTTAAATTATTTGAACCGGTCAAAGACTTCAGATTTCTTCTTAAGGAAATATATCCATGTATTCCTTGAGAAGTCATCTATAGATGATACATAGTACACATACTTACCTAGTGATGGAACCTTTACAGGTCCAAACAAATCTGTGCACAAGTTCTAATATGTTTCGCCCTCTTACCACGAGAGGGGAAACTAACCCGATTCTGCTTCCCATATACACAATTTTCATAGAAATCAAAATCCATAGAGCTATTACTCATACCTTCTACCATACCTTTACCATGAAGCATTCAAAGGCCCTTCTCTCCAATATGTCCAAGCCTTTGATGCCACAACATGGTCTTCTCTCTAGAGACCATTATATTTTCTTCTCCACTTTTAGTAACCATAGAACTGTTGCACCCATCAATAACAGTGTTACCTTGCAGCTTGTACAGAG
This sequence comes from Pinus tabuliformis, assembly GCA_031772625.1. Classification (NCBI taxonomy): domain Eukaryota; kingdom Viridiplantae; phylum Streptophyta; class Pinopsida; order Pinales; family Pinaceae; genus Pinus; species Pinus tabuliformis. Next base: position 1,691,963,154 of record CM062820.1, on the reverse strand, counting down.
TTCCAATCCAAACTCCTCGCATCAATAATAGTGCTCCCCAAACCATTTTGTAGGTATCCTTCTCGAACACTATTTTTACACCTGCATCATCCAACTTTCTTACAGAAATTATATTTCTCACTAATGTAGGAATATGGAGAACACCTAGAAGTGTTCTAACCCTTCCAACTTTCAACTTCAACTTTACTTTTCCACGACCAACGATTCTATCCTTCCTATCATCCCCTAAGAAGACATCACCACCATCATATTTCTTATACTCGCAGAATCATTCTCTATGGGGAGTGAAGTGAAAGGATGCACCTGAGTCAATCAACCATGCCTCATGATCTACATGTGTACTTGGAGAAGCCAAGTACACATCCCCACCTTCATCTAAGGTGGTTTTTGCCTCTACAGAAGGAGCATCATCAGATCTATTTCCTTTATTAGGAGCTTTAGATTTACAATCCCTTTTATAGTGCCCTTCCTTTCCACATTTCTAGCACACTACCTTTACAGGTTTCGCTGGAGATTTAGATATCCCTCTAGATTTAAATCTCCCACTCGATGACTTATTTTGGTTTCTGTTATGGGACCGTCCTCATACAAACAAGGAATCACCATTCTGTCTCTCCATATTTTTCCATCTCATCTTCTCCGTCAACAAGGATGAGACTATTTCATCAAACTGCAAAGAAGTTGTATTGCTACCTATTGCAATAACCAGACTATCCCACGAATCTAGTAGGGAACACAAAAACTGATGCACTTATATTCATCTAAAATTTTAATATCAACAGATAATAACTGACTGACCATAGTATTAAATGCGTTCAGATGCTCTGTCATTGAGTCTCCATCTTTCATCCTCAGGTTATATAGCTTTTTCCGCAGGAACAATTTATTCACCAGAGACTTAGATTGGTACAAAGTCCATAACTTGTCCCATAAAGCCTTTGCCGTAGCTTCCCCTGATACATTCAACAATACTGAATCTGAGACACATAATCATATTGTGCTCTTTGCCTTCCAATCCAACTTATTCCATTATTCATTGGATAGTCCCATTGGCTTAGTGCCCAAATCTACCACGATCCACTGATCTTTATCCACCAACAGATCCTCCATCTTGAATTTCCACAACTCAAAACTCTGACCATTAAATTTCTTGATCTCTATCTTTCCACTACTCGCCATCTTCTTTCACCACCAGAATCGATATCACAGATCTCCCACTGAATAGGGTCTACCACAGGCCCGAGCGAAACCCCTCAGCAACAAAGGTGTCCCCTTGAAGCCAAAACAACTCTGATACCAAATCCAGGTTTTAACCCTGTACAGAAATTACCTGCATACGAATTCTAAAACACAGAAAATAAACAATGTGAGAGCATAAGACATAAAACACATATACACAGAGATTTTCCCCTGGATCCCAAAACCGGACCTACCAGCTTGATTTTTCATTATGTTCCTTTCAATGTTACAATACAATTTTATACATGCCGAAGCATCCAATACCATGGACCGAAAACCATCGTGTCCAAAACCATGTGTGAAAATCATGCAAAAAACCATAGGTAGGTCCGCCCAACCTAACATAGGGTCCAAAAAATAGAATTTTCCTATAGAGGGGGGTTACCTGCACCCCTCAAACTCCCTGTGACCCCCCCCACTATGCAATCAGTGCAACAAAAGGGGAGGCTCCGCTCCCCCTCTAACCCCCGAGTTTACTGCATGGGCTAGTTGTGGAAAGAATATAACACAACCCAACATAAATAATCATAAATGTAATTATTTTAATCACATAAGATAGAAAGCGTGGTTGAAGAAAATTGTATCTTTCACAAATATATCTAATTTACAAAAATAAATTTGTATCCATAGATGGCTTATATGCTTTTCTAGAAATAAAACTCACTTAGATTCCAAAATACTTCTAAGAATGAATAAGATGATGTAAATATAACACAAATAATAGAAGAAGGAAACAAACCATAAATGTATTCAAGAACTAGAATATTTATTGGTTATTGAAAATGTCTCATAGACTTCACAAACTTCTTGATAGAAAAAAATGTTGACAAGACAAAGTTTCCAAACCCTTTTTCTTGGTCCTTCATTTTTTTTCTTACATTTATTGGAATAATTATTTCCTTAATGAATATATAACTAATTTCTAACGAATTAATAAATAAAAATGTATTTAGATAGCTAATAAAAAACTTATGACATAAAAGCCTTATCAAAATGACATATATCAACTTTGTCATGGTCAAAAAAGTCCCATCACAGTTGCACTAAACCTCACACTTACATAATTCCTGTGTGTTTCTAGAGTATGTATCAAATACCACCTTATATCCATGTTACAGAGTCATTTTTCACTCTAATGTCACTCCCCATTCTTGGTCCCAAAGAAACCTAGTAGTGACTACTATGTTATACTTTCACCATGAAACATATGCACTTGCATCCCTTGAAGCTTGAAGAAAGTGGTCCCCACTCCCTTCAGAACATTCCAGAGGATCCTTCTTAAAATATAGTTTTGAAGATTAGCGCTCTTTCCCAGTGTCTCACTCGTGCCGATGGCATTGTTTTACACTGTGACCCACACCGATCAGCGCTACTATTATCACAATACTTGCACCGGTCTACTTCACGACTGTTTTTATAAAAGGAAACAGAGTTTCATGTCTAGAAACTTCTAGTGGTGATGTGATGGATGTTCGTTTGGTTGGATAAGGGCCAAGAACTCCATATAAGGTTCTCTCGCCTTTAAAAGTGGACCTTTCCAAGGAGATAATACCTTCTTCCCCCTTGAGTGGATCTCATTCTTATCCTCCTCTCCCTATATAAACCACTTCCTCGTACCCTTTTTGGTTACAATACAACACATAGTGAAAGTGGTGGAGAGATAGAACCAACAAAAAAATTCTAAAATCTTTAGCTTTTGAGATAAGAAGATTAGTCTTAGATGACAAAAGACTAGTCTTAGGTAGCTAAAGCATGAGGAGAGAGAGTTAGAGCTTGGAAGCCATTTCATGTCAAGCTAGAGGAGGAAAAGAGTGTTGAAAAGGCATGTAGTGGGACTTGGATACTGCAAAGGAGATCTCTAATGTCAAGGCTTCAGTTGTATTTCTCTTTGAAGTTTATTTTAATACAACTAATGGTTTATTTCCTATATCGGGTGTAATATTACATTTGATAGCTTAGAAACCATTGACCTTTTAAGTAGATTGGATTTGATTTTATGCTACCATGTTTGCTATTCTTTCTTGCATGTTTGTTTCAGGTACTTGAATGAAAGGAATGAAAGGAAGCTGGAGCAAGGAATCAAGATCACCATCAAGTGGATTAACATTATAAGAGGTAGGCCCTCTTATTCGATTCTAACCTAAGGAAATTTACATTAGATTGTTGTTTTTGTGGCTAGACCCACTCTCTTGGGCTAGAGGGATCATCTCTGTTTAGAGAGAGGATATTCCTACACCACAATTTGGCAACCATACTGGGGATATACATCTTGTTTTCATCACTCTGGTTTTTTCTACTTGTGTGCCTAGTTTGTTTATTTATGGTCTTCTGGATCTGTATTGACCTGTTTGAAGGCATACAAACACTAGTCCATGCTCTGATGTGTTAAGTCTGGCCCTATGTGAAGTTATTTTTTATTTTTTCTTTGAATCCCTCAATCAACACTAGTTTCAACCAAACAGTTGCGTTGATCCTCGATCAGTGCTAGTTTCAGCAAAATAGTTGTGCCGATCAGTGCCAGTTTTAGCCTGATAGTCATGTTGGACCCCTTTTTAGTGCTATTTTCAGCCAAAAAGTCGTTTCAGTTTCTGAGTTAAGAAAAATTAGAGTTTCTCTCATTCCAGTGCCAGTGTGTCTTGACCCTCAAACTCTCTTCTTCTGACCATAAGTGACTAGGATTCTTTGTCTGTAGGGTTTGATTGATTGATTGGCTTGAAGTTTCATTGCTTGATTTTTTGGGTTTTTTGGATGGTTTCTATGACCCTAGGGAATTTAGGTCAATTACCTTCATTTGTTTGTTTACTCATTCTGTCAATTTTCTGATTTGGTGCTTAATTTAATCCATATTTCAGTCGCAACATCTTCATTGCTTCATTTTCAATTGAATGAGTGAAAGAGTCTCGTTTGTTCTCTTATTTCGAGTGTTTCTTTTCTCTTTCTAAGCATAGATTACATTGGTTGGTTTGTCGATTGAAGAATTTATGTTTTTGGTTTGTTTGATTCAGGGAAGAAATTGCTTTTAGTTTCAATTATCATGCTTTGGATTTGATCAATGATTGTTTGTTCAGAATGAAAATTTTCATTAAAGTGCTTTATGGAAAAAATTCATTTTGAATTTTATGAAAAGAAGAACATCATTCTAGTTTACTTAAGTGAAAATATTGCATTAGTAGAGTTATTGAGAAGCTAGAATTGCATCATCATGGGCATGAGAAATGAAATAATTTTTTTTTCATTTTTAAAGGAAGATTAAGTGCATTTAGGACATGCATTAGTAAAATATTTCATTCTTTGGTTGTTGTGTTGATTGTTTGTTCTTTGTCTATCAATTAATGTGAACTTTCATCGAAGACAAAGATTTATTTTCTCATATAGCCACATATAGAATTTTTCAGATGAAAGCAATAGGGCCTTGAACTAGAAGCCTAATTCAAGATAAATCATTAAAATTTATTGAATTAACCTAATTAAGCATTGAAACTTAATGCTCACATTTAGTGTTCTAGGCTAGAGACGTGTTACGGTGTCTTTAAACCTAGCTGCTTTCGTTCACAACAATCTTGCATTAGAGATCACTAGCATAGACTTTTGCTCCCCATACCGTCATGTATATAAAGGGATACCTCTATAGGTTTCAATTCTTTATCCATAGGAAGTCGAGTCTACCACCTTGTAAACATGATACACCAAACACAACATTCAGGGAGATTGTATGCTCATACTTTTCAGTTCGCCCGGAGGTATTATGTAGTTCACGGGTTACCTGGTAATCCTTTATTCCTAGAGTACCTTGAGTAGTCATTTTTGATCTTTACTGACTCTTTAAATTTGAAAAGATCGTCAAGCACTTGCCCTTCGAGCTCGTTAAATTTGAAGGCAACTAGAGTCACCTTTCATCCTTTTCTCGACTCTTAAAACATGAAAAGACGAAGTTTTGTTTCAGTGTCTTAAAATTAACTACCCACGAAATATTGTTGGTTAAGGTTATCTTCCTTAGTGATTCTTTAGGGGCAATTCCAATGGCAACATTTCTGGAGTTTACCATTCAAGGATTCCCCTCCGATGGGAGTCCCGGTCCATTTGCTTCTTTTGGAAATTTTGGTGCTCCTCATATGGAAACGTTGTCACATCCTGGGTTACCTATTAGTTTACCTATTTGGTTATTTTCAACCTTGGTGGTCCTGAGTGTCCCAACTTCTGTCCAACCATCTCCTTCACCTAAAAAACACCATGTTGATTCTAAGGTTGACCTCTCGCCTTCTTCATCTATTTATTCACCCTTCTCTTCTACTTCACCTGATGAAAGTTTGAAATCCAGTAACTAGGAGGCTAAGAAGAAGATGAAGAGGACAAAGAAGAATAGATCAGATAAGCAAGAGGTCAACCATGTAGCTATTGCTCCAAATTCACTTCCCTTCGAAAAACCTTCTAATCCTTTGTGGAAGGTAAAATTCCCTTGCAAGATATGTAAGGGTGACCATCTCCTTCGAGACTGTCCTAGTATTCCCAAAGTCTTAGAGGTATGGTCTCAAAATCTGGATTGACCATCCCCATCGACCTCTGGAGATCATGTTGATGCTACACCCTTGGCTAGCAATGGTAAGAAAAAGGGAAAAATTAAGTTCCCCTATAGGTTATGTGAAGGAGAGAATATTCTTCACATTTGTCCTCTTATGGATAAAGCTTCCAAAGTTTTGGAAAACCTTACAGCTCCTCATCCCCGACTTCCTGTTGGTTATCAGACGCTTTCTTATAACCCTCTCCTAGTTGGCAAAGAGATTTACCTGGATTCATCTCTTGCCCATCCTGATCTTCTTGAGCATCACTCTCTTGTGTCTGTTCTCGACCAACCAGTGGTTGAAAAGAGTGTTGACTTGGTTCCACCTTCAGTTGTTCACTCTGATCCCGAAGAGAATATTGATCATACTGCTCATGTTCTTCTCATCTCCTAAGATTCTCATAAATCGAGGAGTGTCCCTCCCATCCCAATTATTTGGGAGAGTCCTTCTCCTATTCCTGTAAAGCATGGGGTCAATCCTATGATACCCCCACCAAGTAGTTATGTTGTTTCTTTTGATTGGAGTTAGTTGACTGCATTCCACCTCCCATCTTATGTGCCTTTCCAGATTAGGGTATAAGCCTATAATATGGTAGTACATGGCACTCTATTAGATGAAGGCTCATCTGTTAACATCATGTCTTCTACTACTTGGAAAGCTTTGGGATCCCCATAGCTTGTGCTGGTCACCTAGAATCTATTGGATTTCAACAGAAGAACCAGTCAACCTTTAGGGATCCTTCTGAAGTTCCCTATTACTTTGGAAGGAAAGATAGTCTATATAGACATGATGGTAGTCCAAGGTCCCTTATACTTCAATATTCTCCTTGGGCATGACTATGTTTATATCATGGGAGCTCTTGTTTCTTCACTCTTCCATGTGGTTTGATTTCCACACGAAGGGAGAATAGTGACCATTGATCAATTATCATTTGTCGTTAACCAAATGGATCCAATCCTACCATCATCCCCTATTGGTTCTCATTTGCAAGCAATACCCTTCCCTCCATAGGTATTTTAGCAACCTGATGTCTACTTCGGTGAACGAAATGAAGTTTGGGGGGCATGTGCCTCGGCTCTCATCATGCTGGGGGCATGCCATTTTTTCATCCAAGCATAGTTTTCATTTCAAGCTTGTGTAAACATGAAACCGAATCAAAGCATAGTTCCCCATGGTTCAAGCTTGTATAAAAATGAACCCATATCCATTTTAACCCTTGCGATTTTCATTTTTATCAGCCTCTCCCGTCAAATAAACCTTGCTTTTTTCTCCATTCCATCGCCACCATCTCTTTTGCTGATCATTCACTTTCACTTGGTTGTTTTACCCTTTATTGAGGAACCATGATGATGAGTGGTTTTACTAGCCAGCCTCTTAACCTCTTAATTTTTGAGCAGTTCCACCATAACTGAAACCAGTTTCTACCCTTTATACCACTCATTCCTCCAGGATGAATCACCTTTAAGCTCTTTTCTGACTCATAAAAAATGAAAAGATTACCGAGTATTTTTCCCTTTTAGACTCGTTAAACAAATAAAAGTAGGGAGTCATATTTGAGCTCTTTTATGACTCTCAAAATATGAAAATATTACCAAGCTCTTATCATTTTGAACTCGTTAAAGGCCGAGAAATGTCGTTTACCCAGTATATGTTTACCCCTTTTTCGGGCTGGGATAAAACTATTTACCTTAAGTCAAACATGACTAGGAGGTTATCTTGAATATTGTTTCTACCTTTTCAGGCTCGATCAATAACTTTACAAAAAGGGACCCTTGGAGTTTTCTTTTCCATGTCTTTTTCAAACTCTCTAAACATGAAAAAGATTTTGAGTTTCACCATTGTCAGACTCGTTAAAATATTAAATGACATAGGACTTGTCATTATGATGAGGCTGAGCTTATCCTTCCTAGGGCACATTAAAATTTACTAGGTAGGATCCATCCGAAGGATAGGATTATATTACAAGCATATGCTATCCCCTTCAATTGTGTTTCAAAAATAACTGGGGTACTTGGTAGAAATGGTGGGGGAAAATTGGAAGTATTCATGAGTTGTGTTCTTCACTTGAGTCAACATGTCACTCTTGAACATTGACACTCATTTGTTGTTCATGTTGGGTTTTGGGACATCCCCACTCTGTCACGTTCCTTCGTAGGTTTGGGTTATCCATTTTAACCTATCATGTGATCTATCCCATGTCACCATCACCTTTGATCCTATGATGTAAAATGCTACCAAACTATGGAGTTGTGTCATCCACATGTTCAAGAGAAGTCTTCTTTCCTGTACATTATCTAATCATCTGTCACATTCTTGGATTACTCTCACTCATTGTGTTTCCTATTTCGTGCCAATGATGAAGGATCCATTATGACCTTCCTTCGACGGATCTCTTCCTATCGACTTTAGCTCATTATCCAGGAAGTTGATCTAGAAACTCCTTTCCAGTACCTTAGAGCTTGCATGCCTCAATGGAAACTTCTTCACACTCGATGATAGGTTCTCATAATTGGCCCTCGATCGAGTGATTTCATAGGTGTTTGACTTTAGTTCCTTATTCACACTTCTTGAATTGTACTAATAATACCTTGAGATCCATTAACATTATGGGTGGTTTCTCTTGCGCTTGTTAATGGCTAACATCATTGGTCGGTAATCAAGTGATTTTCTAGCATGTTTGACTTCACCACGTCTATTTACATGTTATAATTTGTACTTTGATCACAAAATTCTAGGTTGCAAGGAGTGATGAGTCATTCATGATTATATACATGATTCTTTAGATGGATGGCTATGACCATGCCGTGGGTGTCATTTTTATCCTACTCAGTCGAATGGCTGCGACCATACCATGGGTATTTTCATTTTGATCCTCTCTATGTGGATGGTTGCACCCATGCCATGGATCTATTTCATATGATCCCTTCAGTTGGATGGCTGCGTCCATGCCAAGGATCCATGCACATGATCCTTTTCTTGATGGATAATTTTGCACCTATACCATGGATTAATGTATTGTTATATTCCTCTCATGTTTATCAAGCATGGCAATTGGATTTCAGATATGTACATGTATGTTTGAGTTGTAGGTCTTTCGATGCTATTATTCCATGTCCTTGCTCCATCTTAAATCATTTCAACCATCGCTCTCAACTCTGACTTCATGCTTTAGGGGGCATCTGTTACACAATAATTTGTCACTCTCCTATCACTCCCCATTCTTGATCCCAGAGAACCCTAGTAGTGACTAATATGTTATACTTTCACCATGAAACCTATGCTCTTTCATCCCCTCAAGTTTGAAGAAAGTAGTCCCCACTCCCTTTAGGACATTTCCAGAGAATCCTTCTTAGAACCTAGTTTTTAAGATCAATGCTCTTTCGCAATGTCTCACTCGCGCCAATGGCAGAGTTTTACATTGTGACCCACACCGATCGGCGCTGCTAGTAGCCCAATACTCGTGTCGGTATACTTCTGGACTATTTTTATAAAAGTAAATGGAGTTTCACATCTAGAAACTTCTAGTGGAGATGTGTTGGATGTTCATTTGGTTGGATAAGGGCCGAGAAATCCATATAAGGTTCTTTCACCCTTAAAAGTGGACCTTACCAAGGAGATAATTCTTTCTTCCCCCTTGAGTGGATCTCATTCTTATCCTCCTCTCCCTATATAAACCACTTCCTCTTACCCTTTTTGGTTACAATACAACACATAGTGAAAGTGGTTGAGAGATAAAACCATCTGCAAAATTATGAAATCATTAGCTTTTGATAGAAGAATAGTCTTAGATGAAAAAGGCTAGTCTTTGGTAGCTAAAGCATGAGGAGAGAGAGTTAGAGCTTGGAAGCCATTTGATGTCAAGCTAAAGGATGAAAATAGTGTTGAAAAGGTGTGTAGCGGGACTTGGATACCACAAAGGAGATATCTAATGTCAAGGCTTCGGCTGTATTTCTCTTTAAAGTTTATTTTAATACAACTAATGGTTTATTTACTATATCGGGTGTAATATTACATTTGATATCTTATAGCTCCTTAACCTTTTACATAGATTGGATGCAATTTTATGCTAGCACGTTTGCTGTTGTTTCTTGCATATTTATTTCTGGTACTTGAACGAAAGGAACGAAAGGAAGATGGAGCAAGGAAGCAAGATCACCATCAAGTGAACTAGCATTATAATAGGTAGGCCATCTTATATGATTCTAATCTAAGGAAATTTATATTAGATTGTACTGTTTGTGGCTAGGCCCACTCTCTTGGGCCAGAGGGATCATCTCTGTTTGTAAAGATGATATTCCTACACCAGAATCCATCATTGTGAAAGCATTTTATTAAAATGATATCATCACCATCTTGCAGAAATGTTCAAGAGATATTATTTCCAAGTTCCAGTGGCTTCTTCCCATCCCATGATAGCTCTAATAGGGAATTAAAACTTTAATTCTCAGGCCCACTTATGGTTCACTATCCCAACAAGTCTCCAGGCCTCAAATTACAACCATTGATGCTATGGTGTCCCAGTTTTTTTTCAATTTTACAGTATAGGTGTTTAAAGTTTCTCTTACAAGTAATAAAATATTTGTCTTCCTCACTAGTTTTAAGGAAACCTCTAAAGAGTATCTTAGGCCCTTCTAATTTTCTTAGTAATATAGGGTAGGGGAGGTGGATCCTATATAGGTGCTTCAAAGGTGAAAGGTTCTAAGGCCTTTAGAGTGACAATCTAAGGTGAGATTGCTGTTCCTAAACTCATGCCCAAAATTTTCCCAAGTGGCTGATATCCCCACGCTTGTGTATCCCTTGCACTCAAATCATTTATTAGATCCATCTGAAAAATATGAAGAACTACATCATCCACACTCATGGACATTCCAAACCCATTTGCATATCCAACTAGCATAATGTTTCTAGCTAAAAATCAAGTTTCACACTTGATCCAAATCCTTGTGTGTGTGTTCCCATTGGACATTTTAGACCTTAGTTTGGAAGAAGAGGATTTTTAGTACCACAAAATATAATTCCGTAGTTCATTGTATGATACTTAAAGGTAAAGAAGCCTATATAGTCCCCTATTAAAGCAGGAAACATCAACTGAAGCTGACTCATTGGTAATGATGCACTTTTCTATAATTCAACATTATCTCACAAGGCTAATTCACCATTCAAAATTTTTTCCTGAATTATTCCACATGCCTCCTTCCATGCAAATTTTCCCATAGCCATGAAATCATTCAAAGATGGCATGAAGTTGGGAACATATAAATTCTAAACAGATAAAAAGCATCATGGTTCCATCAAACGGTCAAAGCCTTAGATGATCATTTAATACTTGGACGTTGACATATGGTTGTTATACAGGAAAATGACCTCCTCATTAGCTCAGAGGATTAAGGAAATTTGACTGAAATATTGACCAAGTTCACAGTCATGTTTTCTAGGGTAATGCTCCCCAAGAACTAGTAAGAAGAATTATAATGCTCCCCATGCATGAACCAGGGGTGTTAGTCCCTAGGGTAACTCTCTATGTTGGCTTAGAGGTAGCGTTAGTAAAATTTGTGAGATTCCATAGGTCAAAGGAGCAGGTTGACTGAATAATATCCCCCTTGTTAGTCATATGTTAGCCCAAAAAGCAGGAAGCATCCATCTTCAACCTCTTTGAGGATATTTCTATTTCTAACGGAGTCTAATGGCAAGGGAAAGAGAAATAAAGAAAGGAAACATCCTAGCCTTTACCAAAGGGAACCATGAGAGACTTGGCAAGGATTAACCTCTCATTCTATATATTGGAGGCTTGGGGCATTGTGAAAGAGGTCGAAAGGTTGAAGGATTGTCTACTTACTATCGAAACTTTGTATGAGACATATTGGTTTACCAAGAGGTTAAGAAGGGAGAGAGAGAGAGGAGCTAGAGGAGTAAGGGAAGATTGATTCACCATATGGTTGTAATCATCCTTTCCTATTATTAATATAGATATGTCATTGTGTTGTCTACCCTATGGTGTTTATGTTGTGATTAAGTTACATTTGATGCAATGCCATAATTTATGAGTAGCCTAGATGCATGTTGTTCAATATCCTTATGTATTGTTGTTTTGATTATCAAGGTTATTTGTTGTAGTATTACTTCTTATCTTGTCTATATGGAGTTGTTGATCTAGGAGATAGCAGAGAGGTCTTCCACTCCATTACATTTGGTTCTCTAGAAAAACTGCATCAAGATCTGAGTTAATCTCTTCCATCCTACTTTGATTATCATTTCATTAATATGGATATTTACATGTTTCTTTGTGCCATCTGCATCTAATATGATATGGCTGACAAGTATCCCGGGCAGATCCTTGAGGATATTCCAACCACAACCACCCATGCATTAATCCCTATAGCAGAGTTGGTGACTCCAATGGGGAGTATACTTAGATCCTAATTTTCTCCTACTAAGTTCCCATATCTCTCTTTCTTCCAAGCCCTCCTATACTTCTTGTTTCCCTTTCTCACCTTCAGAAATCTTCAGCACCCTCCTCACTGTGCTTAGCTTTTGTTCTGATCCCAAAAGACTCCTTTTTTAGCTTCTACCCCCTTAACACACCCCATCTATTCAACCGGAGAATTATAATGCTTTACTAGCTTGTATACAGAGTGTTAGTACAGTCACTAAGTCTCTGTTACCTCTTCCGAAGTGCGTTAGCTAGCCAAATCTTGATAAATAGATAGTTCTGTGAACTTCTGGGTTGGGGAAGATGCCTATAGTATAATCAAGGACATGCAGTTGTGCATTTTTATTTGGTTGCTTATTTCCTGAGCATTTTTTCTTTTTAGAAAAATAGCTTAACTTCTTATGTTTTTCATAAAAAAGAAAATACAAATTTGTTAAATTTTTCTACTTAGTTGGTTAAATTCTTCATTTATTTGGTTTAGTTATTAGAGAGCATTGCATGTATGAAAGTTGTTGTTTTGTTTTACTACACTGGCTACATGGCATTGATTGATGTATAAATGATTCTCTCCTTGTACAAATAACTCATTCATCAAAATGAAATTGAAATCATTTTCTACATGGTTTGTGTCAGAGTCCCACAAAACTCCATACATCAACACCCCTTCCAAAGACATTAACAAAGTACATTTAAAATCTATCTCATAATAAAATCAATAAAAAACATATTTTTGAGCATACACACATATTAGTCTAGGCTAGGATCTTGGGTTAGGGAGTTGTGAGTTAACTTCCCAAGATTGTAAAATTGAGACTAGTGTCATTAAAGAGGGAAAATCCTGTTGCATTTATACTATCTGGGAGTGCTCTAGTCAAAGTGGAGCTAAATGCGAGACAACGTTGGAATGTGAAAGAAGGTATCCCGCCTTCGATTTCATCACCTTTTGGTATTCTATGTATCGGGGATCCCTTCGGGGTATCAAAGCTGAGTTGGGGACTCAGGTATCTTGCCCACATAGTGTACTATCTGTGACCATGTCCCCCCCAGTAGTGTCTATGATTTGAGGTAACCATAGTGGCCATAGTTTTTAAGGATGAACACAAGGTGACTGGGGTAGGCTGCCTTGGCACCTAAATAGGTGAACCTACTTTGTCTTCAGTTTTTGGGAGTGTGCTCCTCTTCACGAGAGTACTTGGGCCCTTAATCTGAGGTTCGGGTGAAGCTCAAAAGTAATCATAAGTGTACATTTAGCCATCTCTCCCTTTTATCCATTGTGATACTGGGTTTGAGATCTAGAAAACAATGTTTATCAGAAAGATTCATATCCCCCACTTGTTGATTGACTTTTTAGAGTTTTTATTTTTATTTTTTTAGGTGCCAATTTACTATAACTGAGACTATAATCAATATCACTATAATTTTCTTTTGATTAAATATATAGGTCACCGTGGCTACATATGACCCTCGTCATCAATCTAGGTGACAACAAGGTATTCCTCCATTGACTTTGGAGGATCTGCCGAGCCTCAGTGAGCCGGATTACCCATATTTAGGTAATCAGTCTCCATTATCTAACATTGAATTAATCAATACAACACAAGACTCAATACTGCCAAAGATTTTTTGACTGAAGGTTTTGTACCTCCTTATAATCCTCCTATCACAAATCCTTTGGGACCACTATTGATTCAAGTTACACTTGTGCCTACCATGTCTTCCACTGTACCTACACCCACCATTCCATTGGCAACTAACAGGTCGTGGGATCTTGTGGAAAATTTTGGTCCACCCTCACTTCCCCAGCCGACTGTTAGTACTACACCATTGATCGTGAACCCTGCTATCTAAATTGTGCCAAGTACGAGCAACTTAGTTACACCCAACATGAGCGGAACCCATTACATACCGGTTTCTTCCCCTTTTGTCTCTGCTCCTAAAACTTCAACAAACACTCCAACTAACATTGTTAGCATGGGTCCCTTCAACAATCCCTTTGGTTGGAATCCTTTTTTTAGTTCAAACCCCCAGGTTCAAATTCCATGAGGCATCGTTCCCAACATGCACATACTGGAAGGGGTCATTATAGTTCCCCCTCCATTTATAGGACAAATTAGATAGTCATTGATTGACATCAATCCTCCATATGTCAGTCAGGTGTTGATGGGAAACTATGTGGCTGGTGGGATTCCTCAACCCAGTCTCACTCAATCCATTTGGGCACCTGATTCTCAACCTCAATTGAGTCAAGGGGGAAATTATTATCCTAGGGGAAATCAAGCTTATATCCCCCAGCCTAACAACCCATATGGACAACCACAATATATGACTCTTCCTCAAGGAAAATATTATTTATATAATCCTAGGTATAATGCTGGGAACAATGTGATGGGTGAAATGCAAGGACCCTCAAGTCATTCATCATCACCCTCGTCAGAATCTGGGGAAACAAATGCTTTTCCATTTTTGGCGACACTTGACATCCTCAATCTGTATAAATTGAGAAAAGACCCCATCTACCATAACTTACATTGACCTCCAATCCCGCACAAAACTCCTACCGACATCCCTAAGTTTGAAGGCAAACAAGGCGATGATCCAGATACACATGTCACCACCTATAATTTATGGTGTGTATCAAACTCCATGGTGGATGACAATAGTTGGCTCCAGATCTTCCCCCACACCCTTATTGGTAATGCCACCAAGAGGTACATTGAGTTACCACGCATGTTAGTTAATGCCTTTGGCGCCTTGGTAATGGAATGTTTAAAGCACTTTCAGTTACCCATCCGCTAAGAAACTGGGATGGAACTCCTTACTACTTTACGCCAAGACACCTCCACCCACATCTCTGGTCACATTCATGAATGGAGACGTGGGTAGAGGCTAGTAAAAGCCTATACTCCGGATTATCTATTAGCAAATTGGTTCTGTAAATCTCGTCTTCCCTAAATTGCCAAGGACATTGCCTTAGGTGGTGTGGTCACTAAAGACCAATCCATTCATCATGCCCAACACTTAGATTTGATTTATTCGGAGCCTAGCACATTATATGATGTAATCCCCAATGCCCCTCAAACTTCCAATGCTCCCAATACTCAGTAACATGGCGCACACACTGATGGTATTATTAGTGCTACCTTTGGGTCTGCTTTATAAAAACTTATCAAACACATTTCTCAGTTGTCTATTGATCCCACTATCCAATCAACTACTCTTCATACAACTGCGATAAACTCTCTATATTATACACAAAAACCCAGCGGTAAGAATAACAAGAATAAGAAAAATACCACTCCTTCGGAAGAGCATCGAGCCAAGCAATCCAACCCAAAGCATAAATTTGTTTCGCCACTTGACAGCAGAAAGGGAAAAGCTATCAAGTTCCCTTGCAAAATCTATATAGAAGACCATATTACAAATCATTGTCCTCACCTCGAAAAATTTACAAACATTCTTGCTCAAAATGACACTGGCTGGACCCCAATGGTCCTACACAACCCTTTCCTTGCTCAGTAGCAATAACATCTTATTGCGAACCCACCTCAACCCTCACAAGGGGGAAAAACGATTCACATCATCCTTTAGCCCGTGAAGGACCATCGACTGTTTACACCTTTGAAAGGGTTGATCTTCAAATGCGAGCCAAAACTTATGGAGCTCTAGTTTCTAACTCTCAGGACATTGCCTCGAGGTCAAATCCACTACCGCCCAATGATATTCATATCGAAATCCCGGTTGTTGATATTTTAATTCACCCTCCAGAGGGGGCACTTCATTGCACAACACATAATACATCTGCACGTGCTTCCCAGAACTACAATATTGTATAATATTTGGTGTAAGCACTATCAGCTATGTCTGCACTCGAAGTATTGCAAACTTGTCAAGCACAAAGGAAAGCTCTTCTTTCGGCTAATTGTGTAGTTGACCATGAGGATTCCATGCTAGTAATATTCGACATGGAGAAATGTAAACCTCCCCTTTCTCACCATCTTTCATTTCAAGTGAAATTTTTTTCGAAAGTACGAGGGGTACATAGAACTGCCATTAACAAAGGCGCTTCGACCTACATCATGTGTACTTCATGTTTTCTCGACTTGGGTTCTCCAACCCTCTCTCTGCCATCAAATTCCCTTAAAGCTTTTGATGACCACATATTCATCCCAAAAGGCTACCTTGATAGCTACCCCATCACTTTGAGTGGGAAAACGGTAATGGTGGACATTGAAGTCATGGATCGAAAAATATACATTTTGTTGGAACAAATAGTGTCAGTAGAGTCTGGATGTATTCAAAGAGAAAATGGTCACCGCACTGATCCTAGTCTTCCCGAATTGGAAGAAGGAGTTTCATGTGCATGTGGATGTGTCATGTATTGCATTGGAAGTAGTGCTATCACATGCTGGTGAAGGAGAATTGGATCACCTGATAGCATTTGCAAGCGAGAAGTTTTCTAAGGCTGAAAAGAATTATTTGACGACAGAGCGTGAAGGGTTGGCTATGGTGTACACACTCCAGAAATTCAGGCATTACTTCCTAGGTGGACACTTAAAGATGTATACTGACCATTCTGCATTAAAGTACCTAGTGAACAAGCCTGTGTTGGGGGGGAATATGCAGATGGTTGTTGTTGTTTTAGGAATATGATTTCGAAGTAATTGTGAAGCTAGGGAAATTAAATGCAGGGCCAGATCATCTGTTGCACATTGAAATAGGAGAGGAGCCTACCAATTTAGAGGAGGGGTTTTCTGGCACGCAGCTCTATGTAGTGCATGTAGCAGACAATCATTTTGTAGACATTATCCACTTCCTGACCACAGGAATGGCTCCATAGGGACACACGAGTCAACAGAAGAAGGAATTGGTGGTGCGCGCAATAGATTTTTCTGTTATTGTAGGTCACTTATATAAAATGGGATCGAATGAGATACTGCGACAATATGTGCTTGATTTTCAACGAATCAGTATCCTAGCTGAAGCTCATGGAGGGGCTGCGGGAGGCCATTATGCAGGAAAAGGAACAACGTAAAAGATTTTACGAGTTGGGTTGTGGTTGCCAACACTGCATAAGGATTCCAAAGCATATTGTAGGGCATGTGATGCATGTTAGAGAATTAGTAGGCCATCGCGGAGTGATGATATGCCTTTGAATCCACAGGTATCATTGCAACAATTTGAGAAATGGGCAATTGATTTTGTAGGTCCGAGTTAGCCTCCAGGAAAGAAGACAGGTGCACGGTATATCATCACTGTGATTGAGTATTTGACCAGATGGGCGGAGACGTGGCCTGTAAATGACTACAGGGGCAACAACAGCGAAATTTCTGTTTGAGTATTTGTTGACCAGGTTTGGTTGCACAAAGACTTTGATGAGTGATCATGGTATGCATTTCCTTAATGAAGCGATCAGTGCACTAACAGAGGAGTTCCAAGTTTATCACCAGAAGAGTACACCATATCATCCTTAGGCCAATGGGATAGTTGAGGAGTTTAATAAGATATTGGAGAAAGCACTGACAAAAGTTTGCAATGCATAGAGGAATGATTGGGATGTGAGTGTACTAGCTATGTTATGGGCTTATAGAACTACTTGTAAGAAGCTTATTGGCCAGACCCCGTTTAGGCTAGTCTATGGTGTAGAGGCTGTGATGCCTATGGAATATATCGTGCATAGTTTGCGCATCATGGCATTCACAGTGATGGCGGACTGTGAAACCTTAGAAGAGCAGCTCGCATAGTTGACAGAGCTCGAGGAAGACATATTTTTGGCTAGATTCCATCAGTAGGTTCAAAAGGAACGTAAAAAATATTGGCATGATCAGCACATCAAACTATGCACCTTCAAGGTAAACGATTTAGTTTTATTATATTACAGTAAGTTTGATCAATTTCTAGGAAAATTTCAGATGCACTGGCTGAGGCCATATGTTATCAAAGAGATTACTGGTGGTGGAGCAGTTCAGCTTGTGAAACTGAATGTTGATCCATTTCCTGGAAAGGTAAATGGCAGCCAATTCAAGCCATACAACAGGGATCTATCCCAATGACTACATGATGGTGGCATAGTCTTAACGCTCCAGGTATAAGCAAGGAGGCGTGGGACTACAAACTACACTGCCTGGCTGGTAGAGCTATGACAAGGGGTTTGTGCGGAACAGGAGGGTGTCACAATACTAGAAGAAGTGTGAAGGGAGCTGCACTATAGGGGTGGAGACCACGGAACACAGCGAGAAAGTGATTGTTACCGTCACTGTTAATGATTTGACTATCAGAAGACTATTAAGAGGAGTGGGCAGCCGACATTTAAGGAATTTAAGGCTAAAATCAAAAGTGACATCTTTGGGAGTCTGATGCCAATCTCACATTTATGGACGGATTTTTGGGGGAACAATCGAATTTTAATTTGAATTCACCTATAAATTAAATATGGCCACCCAACAAGAAACCCTTTTCATTCTGCAAATTTCTGAGTTGTGTTGTCTATTGTGGATGAACCATGAGTTCTTTGAGGATTTTCTCGCAAGCTCTAAGTTCTCTCAATATTCCCAGTCAGACAAAAAGCTCATTCGTGACATCGTGTTAGGATCAGGTCTAGCAGAAACTGCAAGAGTTAGAGAGACTGTTGCCTCTGAGGGAGTTTCCCCTAAGGTTGTGAGTATGGAGGTTCCAGCAATAGTGCGTATGATGCTAAGTTTGCCTAGGTTGAAGCCTACATCAACAAGAGAAGTCCCAAGTCGAAGAAGGATAAGCAGAAGAAGCCAATGGTGATGCGTGAGTCACCGAGGAAACATGCAGCGACCCATCCCCAAAAGAAGGAAAAGACAATCGTGAAGGAGAAGGGGAAGGTGGTAGATTTGGAAGCAGAGGAAGGCGCAAAAGACATAGATATTGAGGGGGTAGACCCTATTTCTAAGATGTCAGAGTATATCCCTTTGAGCTAGGGCAAAGTAAAAGTATCGAAGGACCCAGATGAGGGACAGTTCCTCCTGAACACACCCCTATTACTAGAGAACCTACCCTTTGAAGGTCACGCTTGGCATGGATCCCACATCTAAAACTTGAAGATTGGGATTTGGCGGACCTCAAACGGTTCCCCCACCTACTGGCAAACACCTTCATGAGGAGGGTTTTCTACAAGGAGTCTGGTGTCAGCGTGCTGGAGCCAGTGGAATAGATTTGTGGGGTAAACAAGTCTAGATTGTTGAACCTACTATGGGTGCCTCACTACCACAATGGTCTTATTAATTTGACTGTCATCAAGCAGTTTCTGTGCCTACTGCATGACAGGTGCCTGTGGCTGAGTGAGCAGATACCCATCACTGATATGGTGATCCATCAGATCACATTTCTCCCTCATTCAGGGCTGAATCTAGCCAAGGTGTTTGGAAGAAAAACAATTGAGTGCGACCTCACTGAGAAGATGAAGTACAAGTTCAAACTTGTCAAGAAGCCACACGAGTATTCCATTAACAACATTACTTACCCTGTGGTGAAGGTTTCCACTCAAATTTTGGCTAGCAAAGTCATGAGGAAATGTTGCGTGGATGAGGTGCCGGCATCAGTGGTCTCTTTAGCGGCTCAGTGTGCGGAGGGCATATAGTTCAACTGGGCACACTACTTGTGTAGCGAGTTCCTCGTGAACTATAGAGAGGCATAGGATCAAAGAAAACCTTTTCATTATTCATGGCTATTGCTCTCGATTGTGTTGGTTGGTGGGAGTTTGTGGAGGACACCCAGTTTCTTTCGATCGAGATGGATTTACCAGAAGTAGCAAAGTTTGCCTCTCTATGGGCCATAACGGATTATGCGTGCATTAGAAAAAGAAAAGTCTTTTGGCTACTGATGGAGTCAAGCATCTGCGTAACCATCAACCAAAATCCATAGTTGTCACCAACTGTGTATCAGCAACTATCTAGATACGCAGAGTTCAAAGCGGACTTCCACTATATTTACATCCAGGTGTGCAACGACCTCGACTAGAAATGGTTTAACTTACCCTACCTAGACACGAATGACACGATTGCAAAAGTCATGAAGCATTGGCCAATAGACTGGCATGTTGCATCCTGTTATCACTCCTCCATATCTCCAAGGCTAAGGAAGAGTCTAGCTGAGGTAACCACATACCAACCTTTTGATTTGGTAGCTAGCCCTACCAAGCCTGAGAGGGCTCTCTCCAAAGAATAACAACCAAGAGGGCTAGATAGATTAGGGTTTTAGGTTAGGTATAAAGTGTAGAGGTTGTTTTGATTTGATTTGATGGGGTTGTTAGATGAGGATTAGGTCAATGAAGCTAGGTTAGGGAAAATAAGATATGATTGCAGACTTTCAAAGGGGAAAGATAGGTAGAGGGCTTAACACTTAAAAGGTAATTTGATGAGATGGTTTAAGATTGATGAGAAGTTAGAAAGAGCATAGGAGATGTATTCTTCCTAGACTAAAGAAACAATGAACAAATTATGATAAATTTCCTAAAATAGAGCATGAGCAAACATGTATTCTTCCTATCAACTTGAAAATTACCATATAACAGACATGAAATGGTTTATGAACTTAAAAAAAATTCATACAAATGATAACAAAAGAATAAATAATTCTAATTATCAATACCACATGTACCCCAAAGAAATAGTTGCAACCATGTTGTAGCCGCTGCAACAACCCCTCCAAAATTTTCAAACTCTTCTAAATTTTGGAGCCCTTCCACCTTTTCCATAGCTACTACCCATCCTTAGAGTCTATTAAGAAGTCGGGAAACCCCATAAAGCTCTTGAAAAGACTCACATCTCTTTCATAAGCCAAACCAAGTCGCGCAAGTCTTAAAGTCACACAGGTCCCAAAGGTCGCACAAGTCACATAAGTCGCAGGTTGCATAGGTCGCAGGTCGCATAGGTCACAAGTCACATCAGTTGTAGGTCACATAGGTCGAAAAGGTTGTAGGTCACAAAGATCGCATAGGTTGCATAGGTTGCAGGTCGCATAGGTTGCAAGTTGTATAGGTCATAAAGATCGCACAAGTCGCACAGGTTGCAGGTCACATAGGTCACAGGTCACACAGGTCACAAGTCACATAGGTAGCAGGATGCATAGGTTGCAGGTTGCATAGGGCACAAGGTCACATAGTCACACATCCAACTGCTCAACTATCATGCGACCCCATAACCTTTCGAGTCTCAAAGTCGAAAAGTCACAAAGTCGCCTTCCTTACCTTCAGTCCGTCGTGCGACTATGCGACTCCACGACTCGCAAATGTCGCATAGGTTGCACAAATCGCAGGTCACATAGGTTGCAAAGATCACACAGGTCGTCAGGTTGCGTAGGTTGTAGGTCACATAGGTCGCAGGTCGCATAGGTTGCAAAGATTGCACAAGTCGCACAGGTCGCAAGGTCACATAGGTTGCAAGTCGCATAGGTCGCAGGCCGCATAGGTCGTAGGTCGCATAGGTCGCATAGGTCACAAGGTCGTGTAGCTACACCTCCAACTACTCAACTATCATGTGACCCCACGACCCCATGACCTTCCGAATCGCAAAGTCACAAAGTCACAAAGTTGCCTTCATTACTGTCAATCCCTCGTGCGACTATGCGACTCCGCGACTTGCAAAGGTCGCATAGGACGCATAGGTCACACAAGTCGCAGGTCACATAGGTCACAGGTCGCATAGATCACATAGGTCACATAGGTCACAAAGTTCACACAGGTCGCAAAGGTTGCAGGTCACATATGTCACAGGTTGCATAGGTTGTAGGTCGGATAGGTCGCAGGTCGCATAGGTTGCAGGTTTCATAGGTCACAAAGATCGCACAAGTCGCATAGGTCGCAAGGTCACATAGGGCGTAGGTCACGTAGGTCACAGGTCTCATAAGTCACAAGGTCATGTAGTCGCACCTCCAACCGCTCAACTATCATGCGACCCCACAATCCCGTGACCTTCCAAGTCAAGGAAAGAAATGATTGATGACAAGACATGGAACATATCAATGCATATATTTGTGACCATGAAATTGCAAGAGATGTCAAGGCTACGAATTCTGGCTCATATTAATTGTGATATTTATATCTTATATTCCATAAAAGTACATTTTTTCTTGATGGTTAATTTATGATTTTGTACATGTGTAGGAATGAAGTGGAAAAGCCAAGTCCCTGTCATTTATGCAGATACTTGAGCCTATTTGTTGCTAAAATGACCCAAAGGATTATTGTTTTGGAAATTCATGATCTTGGTCAACAACAAAAATTAAAGTTAAGCTAGCTCCAAGCCAGAAGGAAGTAGAGAGATATCGCCATCTTCTACAATAGCATAGAACATGTTTGTGAATATGAAAGGTCATGTGCAATACCAAAAGTCACCAGGTAGATGAAAAGTCATGAGGAAGTTGAAGTGTCAAGGGTAGGCCAAGAGTCACTCTCACCCTATAAATATACCCTCATGCCTCATTTTTGGGCGGGGGGTCTTTTGAGAAGGACTCTTTTGGAGATATATATATATTACTTAAGAGAATTTATGTCCTTCTAATTGATACAAAGAGTATCTGTAGGTTTCCACTATTGGATTCTTCAAATATTTTATGTTCTAATGCCATGAGTATTTTCTTCACTTGATGGATTGGATGTTCTTGAAAGCTCTTTGATGTGCAGTTTCCTCATATGTTGTCTCATATTCCAAACTTTGTGTTGCTTCGTATGAATGGTATTTTATTCACTAACTCTATGCTCATGCCGGTGAACTATTTTGTTGGTATTGGTATAATCTGTTTGACTGCACCTTTGTTTATGCTCATAAATGTTTGATCATTGTGAACTAATTTACAATTACTAAGCATTTTATCTAGGAAAACATGAGTCTTATTTGAAGCCTGCTAACAGTAACTTTACATAAGATTTATGTTGTTTATAGTCTGGCTATTCATGGTTTATGTGGCATAAAATATTTGTCAATTATTTCCTTATATTTATTAGGGTATGTTATAGACATTTTTGTGCCTTACAGCTATAAGCATGAAATTTCCATAATCTAAGGGATCCAAAGTCCCTAAACATGTTGTTCCTACCCCTAGAGGAACAAGGCTAACAAACCACAACAATTCACAGAAGTTCTCCACCAGAAACTGCTCAAAAATAAGTCAATTCAGGATCAATTCAGTGGCTCCACTATCTGTCTGCGCTGAAATGCAAAGTCAACACTGGCTACCTGCACTGCAACATAGGTAGAAGCACTACCAGGGTGCGCTGAGCGAGATTTGACAAATGGCAAGTTCATTCCAAGAGGTGTCAAGACCCAGGAAGCTTCCAGAATCTTCCTCAATGACACTTGCCTCAGTGAATTCGACTAGTGATGAGTAAGAGGTTCCCAATCTCCAAGTGGAAGCAAGAACCTCCAAGTGGAATCAAGAACTGACAGAGGGAGAGGACACTAGTCAGATCTCAAGCTGACTCATCCTCTCTCCAAACATCTATATATGGATCTCTCCTCCATGAGATCTAGAGGCTGGAATTTTGTTATTGCAAAGAATTGTTGTTGGTTTGAGATTGGAATCATTGGGTGCTTAATGCTTTGAAGGGGGTGAAGATAGGAATTCCATTTGCTGGGAAGGAGATGCTGGATTGGAGCCCTCTGGGTTGTATCTCTTCTTGAACCTTGTTATTCATCAATAAAGCTATCTTGGTTTCTCTTATATACTGATGTATCTTTGATGTATGATTGCATTAGTATGTTTAGTTTATTTCTAATCCTGAACTAGTTATGAATATGAATCCATGTCTTGTGTAGTGTTCTCTTCTTGTGATCTTGCAGAAACCTCTTGAAGCTGGGCGAGCGAGAAGGCAAGTAGCTGGAACCCTCAAAGAGAAGAGAGACCGGATCGAGGGACAAATGGAAGACACCGGTTAGTCCATCTATCTCTCTTCATTCTTAATTCATAAAGGAAGAATACTAGAACAGCTGTCTCTGTTTGTTGCTAAGGCACTGTCACACCTTAGGTGGATAGGATCGTCCTGCATAGGCATTTTTCCCCACAACAAATTGGCGACTTCGCTGGGGAGATCTGTTTAGTCATTTTATTTGTGTCTCTATCATTGTTTGTTTCATAGACTCAACAGCAACAATCGAACTGCATCTGCTATTCTCAGATGTAAAGTAGACAGCTGCTGCTTTGATCCAATCACTGGACTTGTCTATGATCTGAACAATGGAATCACAAATGATTTGATGATCATTTGTGATAGATCTTAGTACTCCCTCAAAGCATACCTTTGATTGTACCTTGCTTGTTGCTTTGATTTGGCCTGAAACTGTAGATTAATCAGCAATCTGTGACCCAGAACCCAGTGAGAAACTCTCGTTTCTCCTTCAGCGCAAACCCTGTGAAGAGGTTCTGCATTTCAACGCAGGTCCCATGAAGGCTACCTACGCTGAATGTCAAAACCCCTGTGTTGAGGTTGCACTGATCCAGTTAGGCCTTGTGCAGCTGGGGTTCTCTGCTCTGTTTTGCCTTGTTTTGATCTCTGATTTTTGCAGCCTGTAACCAACATAGGTACCAGTCTGATAACTCCTTTTCTCTGCTTAAATTCCGCCTCCTTTTGTACAAAAAGACTGTGAGTGTTTTTATGTGTTTCTGGCGTCATTTACAGTTTTCCTTTGCAAGAGTGAAATAGTCATCCTGTAGCCCTTGATTCAGATCTGTTGATTGTGATCTTAGGAGAGAGTTCATTGGATGTTTGCAGTTGATTATACATTTACTTTTGCTTTTGGTTTGAGTTTGTCTCTTTTAAGTGTCGAAACAAGTATTAATTTCGGAAATCGTTTAGTGTTGTAATCTCTTCTACCCTCTCTGATTTCGGAAAAGTAAACTTGTTTGTATTTGTCATTTAAAAGCAAATTCAAAGTTGTACAAAAAGCTTTCTTTGTAGGCATCAATACTAAGAAAGCGGAAAACAAACACCTGCATTGTGCATTTGCATCTTGATAGTTTGCATGTTTGATTTAGGAAAAGTGCATTAGAGTGTGCTGATTGCTCTTTGAGAAAAGATGGTGTCTTTCTTTTCCCTTTGTAGCTAGGATTTTCATAAGTTGAAAAGATATAAAGCTTTCTTATCATCTTTAGACTGCATTTAGGAATTGTATCATACATCTCGTGGTGAACCTCAAAAGGAAAACTTCTAAAATGATAAACCTAAAATAAATTGAATGAACTTAACAACGCTTTGCAACATAACGCACAACATAGAGGTCTAGGCTAGAGACGTGTTCCGGCGTTGTAAAGCCTGGTGACTGTCGATCTCGTTGATGGTGGGTGATTCCTCCTGAGGGACGACAGCGCCAGTACGGATTGTGCTCCCATGTACCGTCGCGTATATATTGGGATACCCCTATAGGCATAAAACCTTTATCCTTAGGAAGCCGTGTCGGCCGCCCTACTGATCGCAATGCACTGAACACAGCATTCAGGAAGATCGACCGCCCGTACCCTAAAAAGTATTCTGCGGTTTTGCGAGAAGTTTGGCACACCCTCTGCCTAGAACTCCAGAGCAGTTCCTTTTGGCCTTTTTCAGACTCTATAACGGAAAAAGTCCATCCGAGCATTTGTCACTTCGGGCTCGTTAAAACATCGAAGGAGACTAGAGTCATCTTTAGCTTTTTCTCGACTCTTTAAAAGTGAAAAAGCAAGTTGTGTCTAAAAGCGTCTAAAAAATTCATTTAATTCGGAAACACACTTTCCCCTTTTGTATTTTGGTTGATCGAGTACTCCGCAATCATGGAAGAAAGTCAATTGAAACCCCGTCGTTCGTAGAGTCTTACGAGTCAACCGTCTTTGTCTCCGGAATCGAAAACAGTACGGACAAAGCGAACTCGTTTAACCGGTTCCAAATCTCCTCTTAAAGTTAGAACAAGTGTTCCGACGACATCGGAGGTTCCAGTTACTCCAAACATTTCTGGAATCCTTGCCTCTACAGAAGAATTTCAACAGAAACAGAGGGACGGTAACACTGATCCTAGTCTGGGAGCAAATACTTGCGTTACTGAACCAATTCCATCTGTAACCGGTTTAGAGAGTCTTGCTCCTCAAACAACTGTCCCTGTCGATTCAACCCCTTCTTCGGCAGCAGAAATATTTTACGGACCTGACGGTCTTCCCCTTCCACCTGGTTTGATTGCGATAGAGGAAATTGTAGAAGATCCGCAAGCAAGTACTCCAACACATTTTGGAGTCGGGGTCACTCTATTTTCTTCGACATCAGAAGTTAGTCCACCACCAGTGGAAGTTCCTGTAGAATCGCTAGGTAATCTATTGGATAGACTCAAAATGTCTGAACAACTGTCAACATCTAGGATTGTGTCGAATGACACAGCGACAACAAAACTCCCTGCCGTCACTCTGACAATGTTTGCCGGCGTACCACCTGTCCCGACTAGCTCAAAACCGCTACAAGGAGTCCACCCAGGGACTATTTCGAAAATGTGGTCCGTTCTAGTTTGTTCCTCCGGAATAATATCCGGCAACTCTTATGTTGAGACTCGCCAGATTGATCCATTTGGAGGTCAATTTTGGCAATCCAGTCCCCAAGGACAAACAATCCCCTTGAGTTCTGGATTGCTACCGTATGGGGGGCAGTATGCCATTTCATTACCCCCTCCGGGAGGATATCCATACGGGAGTTCACAACAGTATTCAGGTTATACTGGAGTTACATCAAGTGGTTGGGTACCTATGCTACCTCAACAACCAAGGGTTGTGTATTCTATGCAACAATGTGTACCTATGTCGAACATCCCGACCACACCGGCTATTGTGACAGTGTCGCAAGTTCAAACGTTGCTTGTTGTATGTCAACCTCAGATTTCTCAGGTTGTAATGCAACAGCCCCTTGACCCTGTGACTCAACCACAATCGCCTACTGGTGGGGCGACACAGGTCCAAACGGGTACAATTACCCCACACCTTGGTCCAACGGTTAGTATAGCACAACAGAACATGGCTTCACAACCGTGGCTGGTGCAATACCAACAACCACAATTCCAGCAAGTGTACCAAGGTTCTGAGCAGCAGATCTTTGCGAATAGTGGACAACCATATATTCAAAACGGTGAAAACCAACCGCTTTACAGTGGTCAAGTCCACCAACCGTATCAGTCATACCAACATCAATTACATTATGCTGGTGTGCAAAGACCCACTGCTCAGGCGATTCCATCTTATCCTGGGTATGCTTCGCCTAACCTGAATCAACAGTTTCCCTTTGTAGCAACTCTAGAATTACCAGGTCTAAACCGGCTGACGAATGATCCGATTGCTTATGCCCCTTGGTGGCCAGCGATTCTGCATAAACTTCCATCAGATATTCCTAAATTTAATGGAAATCCGGGTGAAGATCCGTCGAATCATGTGATGACATTTCATCTGTGGTGTTCATCAAACACCCTGAATGATGATTCGATAAGACTTCGCCTTTTTCAGAGGACGTTAACTGGTCCGGCGGCAAAATGGTACATCGAATTTCCTAGAGCTTCATTCAACAAATTCAGTACCTTATCCACGACTTTCTTAATCCATATTCAATTACCGATAAGGTATGAAATGGGAACGGAACTCCTAACCAACTTCAAACAGACAACGGCTACTCACATATCTGATAATATACATGAGTGGCGACGTCGTCGTAGGATGGTAAAAATGTACATTCCTGATCAGCTATTAGCTGAATGGTTTATCAAGTCTTTACTTCCTACAATCACAGAAGATGTGGCAAAGGGGGGAGTCGAAACGGAGGAGCAAGTTATTGCTCATGCACAATATCTAGACTTAGTCTACACTCAGTCTGGCACGCTCTATGACAAAATACCTGACGCCCCTAGACCGGAATTCTCAATTCCTCCTCCTCCTAAATCAAATAGTGACTCTCATGCCGGCAATGGTGCGATTGGCACGAAAAACGCGAAATCGACAAAGGCTACATCTAAAAGGACCCGTAAGATTTCCAGTCAAAATGCAAATGAGGAACTTCTTGCCTCGGAAGTAAATGCCGCGTCGACCGACAAGGTCAAACAACTGAAGCAACTAGGGGGCAAGAAGAAAAAGAAAGGGAGAAAAAGGAAACCCCCTGCGGGGTGTCATATATGTGATGAGGATCATTGGACGAGAGATTGTCCACATATAGCTGAAGTTAAGAAACTCTTTAAGAGTTCAAAAATATCAGCAGTATTGACTGATCCGTTTCCAAGCCCGGGTACCAAACTGGTTGCTAATCAAAATGCTTCCCGATCCCAAGTGCTTATGTTGTCTATCTCAAAGCAGCAAAATGATGCTTTGGCAAGGAATAAAGATTACGGGAATCCACAGGTGTCGAATAACAAGGCTAATGAACAACCTAGTAGTTCGACAACAACTTTGACCAAAGTTGTGCCACCCACCATTCCTGAACAAATGATAAAGTTGCCAAAGGTAGTAGTGTACAAGTCGACATTTAATCCTCGTGCAAAAATAGCACAAAATTATAATATAATAGAGGACCTGGCCCAATCGCCGTCCGCTATGTCGACGCTTCAGGTACCGCAAAATTGCCTCTCCCAAGAGCAAGCTTTATTATCAGCAATAGGTGAAATTGACCCAATGGACTCCAATCTTGTGGCCTTTGATCATAAAGGATATGACCCTCAGTTACCAGCTCAACTAGCTTTCCTTATTCAAGTGAAAGCCCTCAACAAAACTGTTCATCTAACAATTATTGATGAGGGGGCATCTACGTGTATTATGTCGATGAGTTGCTAGAAGAATTTAGGCTCACCACCCTTGTCGAGATCGTCAACGACGTTAAAAGAATTTGATGGACGATCATACCTCCATACGGGATTTTAATTAACTTGCAAGTTGAACTAGGGGGGAAAACAGTAGGAATTGATGTTGAAGTAATTGATGGAAACCTCGATTACAACATCCTATTGGGAAGGCCCTGGATATATGCCATGGCCACAGTTGTGTCGACCTACTTTAGGAAGATTGCATTTCCATTTCAAGGAGGAATTACAGTCGTTGACCAACAAACTTTCCTCCCCGACAGTTCACAAGTTACGGGAAGCATTCCAATGATCCATGGAAGCAATCATTCGCTTCAAAATATTGGAGTAGGTCTCCTAAAAGACCCTGCCTTAATGGGTACTTTTGCCCTACCGCCTGCAAGTAATCTGGCGGAAGTGGCCACAGTGGAAACCTACAATATGAAATCTTCTATATCTAATGGATTCGGAAGATTCCTAAACATTTTGTCAGCGTGGATCATCGCCCTAATAGAAATACTATAAATATAGTGGGCTCCGAGGATGGTTCTAATCTCGTGTCAACCTCATTAAAAAATGAAACAAGGAGTCATGAGGATAGTTCTTTTACTGTGTCAACCTCATTAAAAAATGAAACAATCTCCTTTCCAAATCTCAAAGGTAAACCTTCATTCCAATCACCAAGTTGAATGAAATGAAGCTTGGGGGGCATGCACCTCGATTTGCATTGTTATGCTGGGGGCATGCAAACTTATCATCGAGCAGTTTTAGCACACAGTTCATGCTCGTTAAAAAATAAACGCAAGATCCGAGCAGTTTTAGCACATAGTTCATGCTCGTTAAAAAATAAACATAAGATCGAGCAAGTGTTTTCCCGCGTTTAAGCTCGTTAAAAAATGAACTATTCCGGTAAATAACCACTGTGAATGTAACATTATCAGCCATTAAAGCCTTGGTCGTGTTTGCACTGTCACCTCCACTTTCCCATTGGCCGATCGTTCACCTCCATATGTTTGTTTACCCATTTTGAGGAATAGCTGCGAAGATTGATTTCACTAGCCGTCCTTGTGACACTGCCGTGATTGGAAAATTCCAACCTGTACCTGGAATCAACTGCTAACCTGTTTCATCACTCGTTCCTCAAAAGATGAGTCTTCTTTAATCTCTTTTCATCTGACTCGTAAAATATGAAAAGATTGCCGAGTCCTTGGCCTTCCAGCTCGTTAAAGGGACAGGAAGTGCTATCCCTCCTCTAGATTTTAATCTTTTTGGACCTAAGGGATTATTGCACAAAAAGATCGATCGGCTTGTTTTATTCAGCTCGTTAAAACTATCGAAAACTCATCCCTTCTGTATTGTTTTATACTTTTTCGGACCTAAGGGATTAGATGATGAAAAAGGACTTTTGGAGTTAACTTTATGTACCTTTTCAGACTCTCTAAAAATGAAAAGGACCGAGTTATCTTTGTCGTTAGACTCGTTAAAATCATTAAATAGCGACAAACTTATCTTTAGACGAGAACGAGTTTCACTATCGCTAGGCTTGTTAAAACATAGCGATGGGCTTGCCCGAAGGGAAAGTTATAGAACAAGCATATGTTATCCTCCTCAAGCTTGACAAAAATAAAGAGGTACTGGTCAGCAATGACTGGGGAAAATTGGGAGAAACTCAAGAAAACTTTGATGGTAGCAAGTCGCTCTTGAACATGACACTTTTCCTCCGTACCACAATCGGGTTGGGTTGTTTCATTCACCGGTCACATCACCATGGTCTCACCATACCATCCATATTTGGGGTAATGCTACCGATCCATCACATCAGTGTCGCCATATGTTCAAGAGAAGTCGTTCAGAAAAGTCAACCGTGTCCCATCCACTGCCGTACATTATCCTTCATCCTTTCATGACCGCCACCCTGAATCATATGTCACAGATCGTTTTCACCTCCATCAAAATCATTAGCTCCGTTTCGTGTCATTGATGTGGGATTCATTAAGGCCCTCCTTTGACGGATCGCTTCTTGTCGACATCAGCTCATTATCCAAGAAGTTGATCTAGGGACAACCCCTTCAGTACTTTGAAGCTTGCATGCCTCAATGGAAATTTTCTCACTTCCGGCGATAGGTATACATCAATGACCTTCGACCGAAAGATTTTGCGTGGTGTTCGACGCCAAGTCCTTTAGTCACACCACGTGAATTGTACTGCAGTACCTTGAGGGTCATTATCATTATCGGTGATTCCTCTCGCGCTTGTTAACGGTTTACCTCATTGATCGGTAATCAAGCGATGTCTTTCCATGTTCGACTTCAGAACATTTCTCACATGGATCGAATTGTACTTAGAGTGAAGATCGAATGAGTTTGAAGACCCCGGATCTAGTTTCATCCATCCGGGCTGCGATATATATTCAGGAAAGATAAAGACATTGACATGTACATCATTGCAGCAGATAATCATCCTATCCAAAGGATGATAATTGCATCAAAATTATCAGTCTACCATCAGACGATTGTCTGTTCTATGTACAGGAAAATGAATTTATAAAGCTGAGCATGGGAATGCCCGCCTCAGCTAGATCATGAAAGCAGTATGAAAAATAATGTATTGTATTATATCTTATTACAGGTCTCCTCCCAACATTGGATGAACTTCGGATCCTCCTGGTAAAGCATTTCACCCGATAAACGGCCTCATACTTTAGGGGGCAACTGTTATAGACATTTTTGTGCCTTACAACTATAAGCATGAAATGTCCATAATCTAAGGGATCCAAAGTCCCTAAACATGTTGTTCCTACCCCTAGAGGAACAAGGCTAACAAACCACATCAATTCACAGAAGTTCTCCACCAGAAACTGCTCAAAAACAAGTCAATTCAGGATCAATTCAGTGGCTCCACTAGCTGTATGCACTGAAATGCAAAGTCAACACTGGCTACCTGCACTGCAATGCAGGTAGAAGCACTACCAGGGTGCGCTGAGCGAGAGTTGACAAATGGCAAGTTCATTCCAAGAGGTGTCAAGACCCAGGAATATTCTAGAATCTTCCTCAATGACACTTGCCTCAGTGAATTCGACTAGTGATGAGTAAGAGGCTCCCAATCTCCAAGTGGAAGCAAGAACCTCCAAGTGGAATCAAGAACTGACAGAGGGAGAGGACACTAGTCAGATCTCAAGCTGACTCATCCTCTCTCCAAACATCTATATATGGACCTCTCCTCCATGAGATCTAGAGGCTGGAATTTTGTTATTGCAAAGAATTGCTGTTGGTTTGAGATTGGAATCATTGGGTGCTTAATGCTTTGAAGGGGGTGAAGATAGGAATTCCATTTGCTGGGAAGGAGATGCTGGATTGGAGCCCTCTGGGTTGTATCTCTTCCTGAACCTTGTTATTCATCAATAAAGCTATCTTGGTTTCTCCTATATACTGATGTATCTTTGATGTATGATTACATTAGTATGTTTAGTTTATTTCTAATCCTGAACTAGTTATGAATATGAATCCATGTCTTGTGTAGTGTTCTCTTCTTATGATCTTGCAGAAACCTCTTGAAGCTAGGCGAGCGAGAAGGCAAGTAGCTGGGAACCCTCAAAGAGAAGAGAGACCGGATCGAGGGACAAACAGAAGACACTGGTTAGTCCATCTATCTCTCTTCATTCTTAATTCATAAAGGAAGAATACTAGAATAGCTGTCTCTGTTTGTTGCTAAGGCACTGTCACACCTTAGGTGGATAGGATCGTCCTACATAGGCATTTTTCCCCGCAACAGGGTACATGCTTTCAATTGAGTTAATATTTTGCCTCCTTCCGAAGAAAGCTCAACAAAACTGAACGGCAGCCAGGCCTACATACCTGAAGGGACCCCTATCACAAACAGTGCATGCTCTAGTTGGGAACTTACACTGGGGAGGTCCCAATTTCTGTCGGCGGAGAATTCCAACCCATCAACAAATTTGGTGCTAGAAGGAGGGCCAGTTGAAAAGCTAATCCATTGGAGCCTGCAGTTTAGTCTCCCTAAAATCTTCATGGCTTCGACTAAAATCTTCCTCTGAGGGTGTTTATCTAATTTATCTATTTTTGGATTTTCCATTCCCCAAGAGCAGCTCCATCACTTGTCTCAGTTAAAGTTTGATGGTCAAGATGGAACAACCTTAAACAAGCACATTTCTGATTTCCTTGAGTTTTGTGAATCTTTTGAGATCAACGATGAAGAGTTTTCTTGTGCATTTCTCTCCCTCACCCTTGAAGGTCATGCCAATCAATGGTGCCACACATTGCCAGCGGCATCCATTCATTCATTCAAGCAACTCGTTGGTAAGCTCCAACAAGCATTTGATAGGTACGACTTTCAAGATGTGTTAAAGAGGATAAATGAGCTTAGGATGAAACCTGAGGAATATTTAGAGGGTTTTGCTTTCAGATTTGTTCATCTTTGTTTTGAATTTCTTGAAAGTGATATTGACTGGGTGTATTTGAATATAAATTTTCAGCGATTGGTTCTCGTTTCTTTACAACATTTTCAATAAGAAACAAGTCTTGTTCCGAATGAGTATCATCATAATTTTCATATTACAAAGTGTCCAAATTCTTCCCGTAATTTTGTTTCGCCTATCTCTTTGAATATGGAACAACCTCAACCCCTCGTGGAAGAGATTATTGTTTGTGGGATTTCTCATCCTCCTATTGACTTGTTACATAATAATATTGTGACCATAAATGGTTCAAGTGATGAACGATGCTTTCTGGGAAATGGATCTGATGGTCTCATCTCTAAATCCCTCATACATTCTTTTGGTTTGGAATCTAAAAATCACATAACATCTATTCCAATTGAGTCCATTCAACATACATCGCACTATATCCCAGGATCTCATTCAACTATGCATGATGGTGTTGGTCTTGTCTCAAGTAATGTTGACTGTATTATCAAATCCATAGAGAATATCAGGCCTTTAAATTTGTCTTTCTCTTTGGCAAATGTAAATGGGCAAGATGTGAGTCCAGGTCCGATCAGTGTTCATTCATCTAACCCTGTACATCCATCCTACCCTAATTTAGTCTATGGGTCCACTGCACTGGCGGTTCCTTTAGATCATTCATATCCTTATCTCACTCACACTGATTGCAATCATGTGCATGGGAGCAAGGTTTCGTAGTTAAGGGATGCAGAGTCTAAATCCCTTATGCCGTATATTTTCCACTTGTAGCCTTTAACAAGTGAGGAAGAGGGCCCTGCATCTCGTCCAACTCAAGTTGGGTCTCTCATTGATCCCTTTTTCAGTAATCCTAATTTTTCCAGAAATATATTCACTCACGCCTCTAGTGATTTTCCTACTTATCCGGCTATTGATCCTACAAAGCCCCCAAAATTTGATGACCCACCTTTCAAATGTTTAGGGACTCATCAGGAAGTTGAGGCACTTCAGCTTTCACTGATGGTTAGGTCAGGTTCCCATGTTCCTGATGAGACCCCTGAACCTAGTTGAATTAGGGTTTCTGCACATCATGCTCCTCACAACAGTTTCTCGCCAGATGCGAACTCATCTTGGAAGCCCTCTGATTGGAGCAATGTCTCTTTGAGAAAATATTTCCATCACCTTTCAACTGAGGCGAATCAACCTCTTTATCCTATTTGTTTGCTAAGGGGAGTGCTCTGGCCATTGTCTGGAATATTTTTTATTGTCTCCCATCCAATACTGTCTGTCAACATACAAAATCAAATGATACCTTACAATATCCTAGATGGGAGGGTTCCAATCACTTGATATCCCCTTCGTTTGATACTCTTGTGGTTGATTCAGCTCGTTCTCTAGAATCTAAAGAATCTCATTTGTCGAGCTACCATTCTATCAATGTTAAGGGAATGGATCCAATCCAAAATATTTTCACTGATAGATGTCCAGTAACAACCAACTATAACCATATTCACTCACATATTAATCTTGCGAAGCTACCAATATTGGATGGTGTGTCGTTTGAAGGTTCAAAAGTTGGCCAAGACAATGAGGCACTTCAGCATCTGCTGATGGTTATGTCAGGTCCTCATGTCATTGACAAAGTCCATGAACAATTTCAAACTAGGGTTTCTGTATTTGAATCCTCAGGGATCGTAGTTACACCCGACAGGGGCCCCTCTTTTCAAGGTTATCAAGCTGGTCATCCTCTACATCATGATAGGGTCATTGATTAGATCAATCTGGCAGATTCCTTTACTAGCCAGCAGCATCTTGCCTTACTTGCATTGGATTTAGGGTTAGGCATAAATGAATGTATGTTATGGTTGGATGACTATAAATTTCACGCTTGTGGTTCAGTTTATCAGGATTGGGTCGTAGTTCGCCTTGAAAGGTATTCTATAACACATTTCGCTGTAGGTGGATGAGATGTTCTTGATGTTGTGCATGTTTTACAGGTAAACATGTTATGTTTTTCAAAAATATTTGCACAAATTCTAATTGTTGTCATCTTTATTTTTACAGGTTGGGAACTACTGCGGTGGATGCATTGGAAGTTTGATTTCACATAACCTGACCTATACTTTGGTTAAATTAGGATTTAGGGTTTTAGACTAGCTAGGTTTTAGTTTTGCTTATTAGTTGTTTGATTGGAATTTGCTTTATGATTGGAATTTGTCATGCTTCATTTTCTTTACTCTAGGTAGGTAGTTCCCTGCATGTTTATTTTGCACTCATGTCCTTGAATTTTCTTATTATTACATGGAATTTGTGAAACCTCTGCATATGCATTGCATTGGCATTTTTTATTGAAATTAGCTTATCTCTTCTGTACATATCATTACCTTGCATTATACGCCCTTTCCGCTGCATTACATCATACATATTTTCTTGCTTAACAAACACTTGCCCTCGACCAAAACTGGAAATTCCCTCTATTTCGCATACCACTTGATTGAGCCTCCATGAGCCTGAAGCTTTCGAACCTTTGGTATTGTGAATATATTTCTCATGCCTTTTTTTTTGCACTTGCTTAAACCTTAAACTACGTTACTTCGACCTCTTCGCACATGTTGAAACCCTAGGATATTTTCCCTAGTCATCATAAACCCTAGAATTAAAACCTGAGCCCTAATGATTATGTGAAGTTGTGATGGTCACGCCAATGGGTAGCTTCTCTTATAACCGGCCATCAAAGTTTCCTCCTAGATATATTCCCTACGAGTCTAGTTTACTTACAAGGAAGATAAGAATAGATTTCTTGTGGGGAACCCTAATCAGTTTGAATGACCTAACCCTTAACCTAAACCCTGTGCTCACCATGGTCATGACTGCTTGAATGACTTGTTTTTTTTGCTCACTTGTTAACTAGAGATGAGATGAGAAATCTTGACATGAAGGAAAACCTAAATTAGGATATATTTTATTTTATGTCAAACAAGAAACAACCTCTCTTGCTTGTAAAATAAGTTGGGATCCCTCGTCCACCCTAGCGCAATGAACACCCAGTAATAAGTGTAACTTTACACATAAAAGTAAATGAAGTTAAATAAAGGGTAAAGGATCAAGAAAGGCTTCCTACATAGAGAGGTAATGGAATAACTCTTATGGAGTCCTGTCTAGGCTCACTGGAAGCGGAGCAACACTAGAAACTTATTTTAAAACTCTGAATATAATAAGCCCTCTGCCTCATGCTTTGCATCATCATCGACTATTAGCATGTGTGAACTCCTAATTGGATGTTTACTGACTAACAGGACCTGGATGAGACACAAAGAGAAGGCATATCTATAAAGGTCAAGGTAACAGGTACCCATAGTAATTGTTCAATATTCCCTTGCATCATTATCTAGACTCGAGCTATTGTAGGGATGTGGGCCGAGATGCTGAATTCTACCAGTGAATCGCCAATTATTGTAGCCGCTGCAGCAACCCCTCCAAAATTTTCAAAATCTTCTAAATTTTGGAGCACCTCCACCTTTTTCGTAGCCACCACCCATCCTTGGAGTCTATTCGAAAGCTGAGAAACCCTAGAAAGGTCTAGAAAAGACTCACATCTCTTTCATAAGCCAAACCAAGTCACACAAGTCACAAATTCACACAGGTCCCAAAGGTCGCACAAGTTGCATAAGTCACAGGTCGCATAGGTCGCAGGTCGCATAGGTCACAGGTCGCATAGGTTGTAGGTCGCATAGGTTGTAGGTCGTAAAGATCGCACAAGTTCCATAGGCCGCAAGGTTGCATAGGTCACAGGTCACATAGGTCACAGGTCGCATAGGTCATATGTCGCATATGTCACAAATATTACACAGGTCGCATAGGTCGCAAGGTTGCACAGGTTTCAAGTCGCACAGGTTTCATGTCACATAGGTCATAGGTTGCATAGGTTGTAGGTCGCATAGGTCACAAGGTCATGTAGTCGCACCTCCAACCACTCAACTATCATGCGACCCCACGCCCCTGCAACCTTCCGAGTCGCAAAGTCGCTTTCATTATGTCAGTCCCTCGTGTGACTATGTGACTCCATGACTCGCAAAGGTCGCATAGGTCGCACAAGTCGCAGGTCGCAGGTCGTATAGGTCGCAAAGATCTCACAGATCGCATAGGTTGCAAGGTTGCATAGGTCATAGGTTACATAGGTCGCAGGTCGCATAAGTTGTAGGTCGCATAGGTTGCAAAGATCGCATAGGTCGCACAGGTCGCACAGGCCGCAAGGTTGCATAGGTCGCAGGTTGCATAGGTCGTAAGTCACATAGGTCGCGGGTCGCATAGGTCGTAAGTTGTATAGGTCACAAGGTCACGTAGTTTCACCTCCAACCACTCAACTATCATGCGACCCTGAAACCCCGCGACCTTTCGAGTCACAAGGTCGCAAATTTTCCTTCATTACCATCAGTCCCTCGTGCGACTATGTGACTCCGTGACTCGCAAAGGTCGCATAGGTCACATAGGTTGCACAAGTCGTAGGTCGCATAGGTCACATAGGTCGCAGGTCGTATAGGTCGCAAAGGTCACAGGTTGCAAGGTTACAGGATGCATAGGTCACGGGTCGCATAGATTGCAGGTCACATGTCACATAGGTCGCAAAGATCACACAGGTCATACAGGTTGCAAGGTCACATACGTCACAGGTCGTAGGTCATAGGTTGCATAGGTCGCAGGTCGCATAGGTCGCAGGTCACAGAGGTGACAAAGTCGCGTAGTCGCACCTCCAACTGCTGAACTGTCATGCGATCCCACATTCCCATGACCTTCTAAGTTAGGGAAAGAAACGATTGATGCCAAGACATGGAGCATATCAACGCATATATTTGTGACCATGAAATTGCAAGAGATGTCAAGGCTACGAATTCTGGCTTGTATTAATTGTGATATTTATATCTTAGAGTTGGTCAAAGTACATTTTTTCTTGATGATTAATTTATGATTTTGTCCATATGTAGGATTGAAGTGGTGAATGCAAGTCCCTATCATTTATGCAGTCAATTAAGCTTATTTTTTGCTAAAATGACTCAAATGATCATTGTTACAGAAATGCATGATCTTGGTCAACAATAGATATTGAAGTCAAGCTAGCTCCAAGGTAGAAGGAAGGTAGAGAGATATCGCCATCTTCTGCAGTAGCATAGAACATGTTTGTGAATATGAAAGGTTATGTGGAATACCAAAAGTCACCAAGTAGATGAAAAGTCATGAGGAAGTTCAAGTGTCAAGGGTAGGCCAAGAGTCACTCTCACCCTATAAATATACCCTCGTGCCTCATTTTTGGGGGGTGGGGGGTTTGAGAAGGACTCTTTTGGAGATATATATACATTACTTAAGAGAATTTATGTCATTCTAATTGATACAAGGAGTATTTGTACGTTTCCACTATTGGATTCTTCAGATCTTTTATGTTCTAATTCCATGGTTATTTTCTTCACTTGATGGATCAGATGTTCCTGACATCTCTTTGATGTGCGGTTTCCTCATATGTTGTCTCATACTCCAAAATTTGTGTTGCTTTGAATGAATGGCATATGATTCACTAACTCTATGCTCATGCTAGTGAACTATTTCTTTGGTATTGGTATAATCTGTTTGATTGCACCTTTGTTTATGCTCATAAATGTTTGATCATTGTGAACTAATTTACAATTACTAAGCATTTTATCTGGGCAAACATGAGTCTTATTTGAAGCCTACTAACAATAAATTTACACAAGATTTATGTTGTTTATAGTCTAGCTATTCATGGTTTATGTTGCATAAAATATTTGTCAATTATTTCCTTGTATTTATTGAGGTACATGCTTTCAATTGAGTTTATATTTCACCTCCTTCCAAAGAAAGCTCAACAAAACTGAATGGCAGCTAGGCCTACATACCGGAAGGGACTCCTATCACAAACGGTACAGGTTCTAGTTGGGAACTTACACTGGGGAGGTCCCCCTTGCTGTCAGCAGAGAATTCCAGCCTGTCAACAAACCCATCTATCAATACTGGCCAAAATCTGATACGATAGTGTCTCTGATCACTAGTACAACATCCAACTGAGTCCCCCCTCTGAAAAGAGTGAAGAACGGGAAGAAATAGACATCAAAACAAAATCCTCCCAACTTCAGGCATCAAATCCATGAGAGGAGGACCAGTTCCACCAAAATCTGAGCTGACAGCTAGAGTGTAGGGTGGTCAAAGTGACTCATCCCTAATTACATTGAAATTGATTCATTTGATCTAATGAAGTCTATTTACCTAATGTATTTACCCCTAGGTAATAGTAAAAGACCATAATTACATTTACCTTATCAATTACATCAATAAAAATTTGATTCACAAGGATGAAAATCAAAACTAGAGAAAAATAGTGAAAAATCAGGAAAATTGTTAAGTGCGCCCTCATAGTGTCATGTGTGCCCTCCATCTTGTAGGTTTCCTTTGATTGCCTTCCTGGTGTCCAAATTGATCCCATGATAGCTCATTGGAAAGCTTGTCCTATCTAGTTTCTAAATATTCCTTTTTTTCCAAAATGGATCTGATTTGACTTAATTCTTCCAATATTGTTCAAGTGCATAGAGTTCGGGCCAAAAATGAGGTAGAAACATTATTTTTTTCTTTTTTTTTGCCCTTTGCACCTTCCATTTTTGCAAACTAGGGTTGGAAGTGCGCAACACCGACTTCAAATGGAGTTTTGAGTGCATTCATGAAGTCCAAATTGAGACCATGATAGATCATTGGAAATATATCTCTTAGCTACACAATGGACCTATCAAGCACTACAAATGATCAATTATAGCCCCTCAAAAATCATTTCCCCCAAGACTGGTCAAAAAGTGCAGAATGAGGGTGCAAAAATGAAGTGTGATCTTGTAGGAAAATTTTTGAGGTCTTCGTCAACACGAAATTGAGATCAGTATAGATGATTGGAAATATATTTCTATCTAGTTATCATTTGACTCATCAAGCAAATATTTGGACAATCCAGCTAGGAGAACAAAGTATGTTCCCAAGGTCACTCAAGAAGTGCAACAACTCTCTTGTAGTAATTGTATTTTTGAAATTTCTGCAAAACCATAACACCTGTGTAAAAACGGAAGGACATTTTCCATCTTTGGACTATTATGGACAAAAACCTCTCTCACTTTTGTAAAATTCATATCTATTTGGTTGGAAACATACTTTGAAGAAAAACTGGCCCTATGTGTGGCAAATGATTTATCCCTTGGAATGAATTCTTGAAAATTGATGGAGACATGATGTTTATGAGTTAGAATTGCCTCATATTTGCTGAAATGACCTTCCTTAGGCCTCCTCTACTCAGATGTCTCTGATTTCATAGCCAACCCTAGCTCAGTGAGAGAGGAAATTAGGGTTTAGTGCTTGTGGAAAATGATGATTTGGACACCGTCAGGAAAAGACAACTCCCTTTGGCATTCACTTAAATTTTTGAAACATTACCCTTTCACTTGACTATTTCCTTTGACAAATTGATCTTTTGATTGTCTTTGAGAACACTTTGAATTTGAATTTACTTTAATGATGTTGGCATATAGAGATTGAGTTGGCAACTTAGGAACAATACTTATTACATATAGTGAACATAAATTTACATGATGAAATAAGCATTTCTCTTTACAAATCATCTTCACATGGTCAAGAGATTTTATTTGAACACCCTTTGCTTGTTGGTCCTATGTAATGGAATGGAGTTTTATTGGAACCCTAGAAATCCTAATGACCTAATGAAAACTCAAAAAACCCTAAAAGACCTAATGAGACCTTGAAGGATTGAATTTGAAGTTGACATGACTGATGTGATATCATGATGTCATTAAATTTATGGACAATGGATACTAAGCAAGGTTGAAATGAGGTAGCAAGGGTTAATTTATAAAATGAGGAATGTAACCCTAAATCAACCTTCAGTGACCAAATTTTTTCATGACGACCTAGTGGAATGACAAAAATTTCAGAATGGGACCCTAATATGATATGAAAAGAGGATTTTCGATCACGGATGGAAATATGCAAATACTAACTCTAACATTAGTATTATTGGGGATGGAAGCTCCTTGGAGGTGTCAAGAACACCGTAGACCAAGTGCCTAACCATGTGGGCCAATACGGTAAAAAACTTAAACTGAAATGCATGACTAAACGCCTACAACTCAAATGACACAAACTGACTTGTGACGAACTGAAAACTGACTGAAAAATGACTCAATACTGACTTACTTATTTTACACAAGTACTTACAAAACTTATTAATGGTAGTAGACCATCGAGATTTGAGGGCTACTAATCCTGATGACAACCACATACCTATTGAAGAAATATGTACAATCATGTGAAGTGATCCTTCCATTGTAACCAATCTAACAGATGTCTACTTACTAAAATTCTGCACTCACTTTCCTCGAGCAGGCAGAATGTTGTACATGTAGGCAACTCACAATAACAACTGAAACCAAGGGTTATGCTAACAAACTAGACAACATTCATCTTCTCTAGTGCTTGCAAAATACTTCCGAAGGGATCTTGAAAATCTTGAATCATTACCTTGTCTTGAGATCCAGTAGCAAAAATACAAGTAGTCCCTTCATTCCGATCTGAAAGAAAAGTTGGTTGATGATTGATAGGAAGGAAGATGGAAGTATAACCTTCTTCTATCTGAGTGTTGGCTATAAATTCCTTGAGAATGGGGAATTATGACTTAATTTCTAGAATATTGTGTCTCTCAGGCTCATACTCCTCAAATTCATAGTCTAAGTAATCCTTAAATTGAAAAAATTCTTCAAGATTATCAAACATGACAACCCTATCATCTTCATGAAAGAAAACAATATCTGTTAGCTGATCTCCTTGTAGGAAATCATCATCATAAACTAGTTTACTCGCAACAATTTCTTGTATAGTTTCATCGAATATGAACATTGGAAAAGGATATTGTCTTTCTTCATGCTGATCTATAAATCTAATTTCAAGATTGTCCTCGTTTAAACTTAGAGTTTCACTAGCACCTTCTTGACTATGTGAACACTGCAAACCTACATTAGCTTAGGCTGTGACATGAGTTTTCAGGAGTTGATCTATCTAGTCTTCAAACAGAGGAGAAAGTAATTTTTGTTTTCTTTGGCTAAAATAGTAATTGCCTTCTTTCCCTCCTAAATATTCCCAAGGGTGTTGAATATGGTCTTGTGTATCAAAGTGACTAGCTTCTCCAGATTGTTCTTAAAACTCAAAAATGAAATTTCCATCATTGACCACAGAGTCATCCAAAGAAGATTTTTCACTTACTTGAACAAAGATCTCGTCTTGTTTTCATAAAGGGACTAGATTACCTCCTTCTGAATGTTGGAATTATGACACAGGTTTGGCACTATGACACAGGTGTTGTCCTTGATGGCAACTCACTTAAATGACATATCACAATTCAGGCTCTCAGAATGAAGGAAAAAGAGATATACGCAGGTTCTAATTAATAAAGTCGCGTATACACACGGGATAGCCGATCAAAAGACACGTATATGTATGCAAGCACTTTCATGCAAGGAAAAGCATGTACATCTGGGAAAGCTTACTTTTATTCCATGGTATTTAGTCCTTGGTATTTGGACCTATGGTTTTGGACCATGGTATTTCGTCCAGAGTGTTGAACCCAAGTATTGGTTCTAAGTGGTTTTGGACCATGGTATTGAGTAAGGCCTAAGACTATAAAAGGGGAAAGAGATCATTAGGCAAAGGTAGTCAAGCATTGAATAACTTATGAAGAGCAAGATCTAGAATATTGGTCATTGCGTTATGGTGCATAGCTGGATCTGAATCAAGGAGGAACCTGAGCACAAGGAGAAGGATAAGTTCTATTGATGGGTCAAGATCTTAAGACTTGAAGAGAAGTATCTTTGTGTGATTTTGATCTGTTATATTTGATGCATGACTTGATCTATAAATCTGATGATCTGGGTATAATTGATGTATGAATATTTGAAAAGAGTAAATTATCTTTTATAGATCTGTATGCAGGTTCCACATAGAAAAGACGCGTACAAATGCTGGTTCGGTAATTCAAAATAGCATATACGTAGGTTGGCCTTAATACAACAACGTATGCATGCAGGTTCCACATGTTGAAGTAGCGTACATCTCATAAAATATGTTTTAGCTACTTCTTTTTATTGTTGCAATGGTCTAGGTTCAGGATTGGTTTCTGGTTACTGTTACTGTATTCTGGTCATGACATTCAGAGAAGTGATTGTTTGATTCAGTTTTTGTTGGTGCAAAGGAGATTGGTTGATGCAGATGTATTTGATGTTTGATTAATGTTATTGATGGATCCAGTCTGAAAATTTATGAAACGTGGTCCCTCGAAGAAAAGAGAAGGTTGTAGCCTTCTGTAGGTCAGCGCCTACGTACTAGTACATCAGCTAACACAAGAGCTAAGGGGGTTGTAGCTCCCTTCCAGGAGAAGCTGGAAAATGAGAGAAGGTTGTAGCCTTCTGTAGGTAGAAGCTTGTGTACTGATATAAGGCTGCACCAGTACAGAAATATTGTAAAAAGAAGTTTCTTATTAAAAGAAGATAGAGACAAATTGTAGCAGATGGTTTTCACCCACATTGGTTTTCCACCTTATATCTTGTGTTCATGTGTGTGATTGCCTGTACTGTTTACTACACTTGATTACTGTTTTATGGTTCTGATACATAGATTAAGATCAGCTAACTAAATTAGAAGTCTACAAGATATACGCAGTTTTCTCAAAGCATAGTTGTGTATATACGAAGGTTTAATTAACAGAAGTAGTGTATAAAAATTTGTTTATGGAAATGAAATATTGTTAAATTTCTAATACTGATTCACCCCCCCCCACCCCCCCAGTATTATTTCCAACAATTGGTATC
Source organism: Pinus tabuliformis (assembly GCA_031772625.1). Taxonomy (NCBI): domain Eukaryota; kingdom Viridiplantae; phylum Streptophyta; class Pinopsida; order Pinales; family Pinaceae; genus Pinus; species Pinus tabuliformis. The sequence goes on along the minus strand of CM062820.1, from coordinate 1,691,918,815 downwards.
AAAGCAGGTCCTTCAGAAGAAGCTTGATCGCTTGAAGGAAGATCTATCATCATGAGCAACTACAAAAAGGAGGCATCCATTAGGCCACCAATCTTTGATGGAAGCAAATTCATCTATTGGAAGGTAAGAACCACAACCTATCTTCAATCTCTTGGTACAGAAGCTTGGGATTCGTGGAAGGAGGATACACATTTCCATCAACAACTCCTACAGATACGGCTGGTAAAAAGTAGTATGAAACAAATGCAAAGGCTGTCAATACTCTATTGGGGAGTCTATCTCAATTAGAATTCGTCAATGTTATGCAGCTCAAATCTGCCAAATAAATATGGGACAAGATCATTCTAAGCTATGAAGGTGACGATCAGGTAAAATGTGCAAAGCTACAATCTCTCAGAATTCAATATGTAACTCTCAGAATGCATAATGATGAAAGTGTGGCTAATTATTTCTTACGTATAGATGAGATTGTTAATCACATGAAAAATTTGGGTGAAGAGATAAAAGAAGTTACTTTAGTTGAAAAGGTTCTAAGATCCTTGTCTTCTAAGTTTGAATAGAAAGTTTCTTCTGTATAAGAGAAGCAGAAGCTTCAGAGTATTACTATATCACAGCTACACGGAATCCTAACTACTTTTGAAATGAGAAAAGGGGGACCATCAGACATGAGAGAAGCCACATTCAAAGCTTCAGGAAAAGGAGAATACAATGAGTCAGGGCATACGTCAGAAGGAGAGGAAGAATCAAACTTTGTCAAGAACCTTCAACGGGGTTATGGAAGATTCAGAGGCAAGCTACCTTTCAAATTCTTTGCTTGTGAAAGAGTTGGTCACTATGCAACCAAATGTCCTCATAAAGATAAGCTTGATAAAGGTAAGGAACCAGTTAAATGGAACAAAAAACATAACGTAAGTAAGAAGAGTTATTATACACATGAAGATAGCGATGGACTTTCAAATAATGATGAAGATGAACATGGTAATGATTATAGACTTTTGATGGCTTTTGATAATGATGATTTCTTGGATGCTATAGATCAAGATGATCTCTATGAAGAAATTTCTAAACTTAAAATATATTTAGAAGAAAAGAGTATGATCATAGATACTCTGACATTCCAACTTGCTGAAAGGGGAAAACACAATGAAAAGTTATAATGTGAAATTGTGGGACTTAGAAAAGATATTTAGAAAAAAAAAGCTCTTAATCTTAGATTTGCTAAAGGATCTAAAACTTTAGATGAGATTATCAAAGTGCAACGTTCTCCTCTAATCAAGACAGGTCTTGGATTTACTGAAGACGTATCTCAAGCACAGAATCCATCCACCTCCAAAATTTTACTTGATGCAGCAATGAGAAGTGAACACGTTGACAATCGTCAGCAAAGGCATAAAGAAAATCACCAGGTAAATCAGGGTCAATCTACTTCAAGGACGAACAGAGATCACCAAGTAAATCGGGGTCAATCTACTTCAAGGATGAACGGAAGCTACAACCAACCGCAGGTAAATCATTCTCAATTTTCCTCAAGAATGAATGTCAATGGAAACTACAATCACCTAGATGGTAGATTTGATAATCGTAGGAATTTCTTCAATGGCCAATGTTTTTCATGTCATAACTTTGGACACAAAGCTGCTCAATGTGTTGCCTACAAGACCATCATGACTCAAGAAACACGAAACCAAAGGAGCGTGACTGGGATCATGAAGAGGACCTACAATAACTTCTCTACTCATGAAAATGAAATAGAATGCTCTATTTGTAACAACTTCAGTCATGAAGATTCTGAATGCAGGAGTAAGTTTTGACAAACATCTCAGAAGGAGCAACCTTCATTGGGTCCCAAAACATGGAGGAAGAAAGAACCACAACCAGAAAGATGTGGTATAGCCTTGTATACAAAAGGACAGGAAAATCAGTGGTACATCGACAGTGGATGTTCGAAACATATGACATGTGATAAAGAAAAAATTCAGTCATATAGTGCCTTAGAAAAGGAAAGGAAGGTATCATTTGGAAATGACACCCCTGCACTCATAAAAGGTAAAGGTTTTGTTCTTTTGAAAGAAAAAGTCAAATCTGGAAATGTTATGTATGTTGATGGCTTAAAGCATAATCTATTAAGTGTTAGCCAAATGTGTGATCAAGGAAATGTGGTAGTATTTCGATTAAATGGATGTATTGTTCATGAGCTTGATACAGGAGAAACTGTGATCAAAGGCATAAGCTCTCCAAATAATTTATACATACTCAAGGGAGGACAACAATAATGCTATCTGAGCAAGAATGATGAACACTAGCTATGGCACAGAAGATTGGGGCATCTAAGCTTCCCTCAGATAAGGAAAGCATGCAAATAACAGGTTGTTTGCGATCTTCCTGACATCAAAATTCCAGACAATACAATATGCAAATCATGTCAGTTTGGTAAGCAAACCAGAACACAAAGGATCAGCTAGTAAGCCACTTGAACTTGTCCATACTAATTTATGTGGTTCATCAAGGAAAAAGTCACCTTGTGGAGAAGAATACTTTATATTGTTCATTGACGAATTTTCCAGGATGTGTTGGATAGGAATTTTGAAACATAAAGTCGAAGCTTTCAAAAATTCCAAAGCCTTCAAAGCCTTGGTTGAAAATGAATCAGATCGCAGAATCAAATGCCTCAGGTCTGATCGAGGAGGGGAATTTACCTCAGATGAATTTTTCAACTTTTGTGAAGAACATGGAATAAGAAGGGAATTCTCTACTACAAGGACTCCTTAGCAAAATGGAGTAGTGGAAAGGATGAATATAATGGTTCAACTAATGGCTCGTAATATGTTTGATGAGTCTGGAACTCCTGCAACCTTCTAGGGTGAAGCTGCATTTACTGCTATTACTATTCTCAACAAAACAAACATCCGAGTAAACAACACTCAAACTCCTCATGAACTTTGGTATGGTAAGACTCCTACGGTAAAATACTTCAAAGTTTTTGGAAGCAAATGTTACATCAAAAGGACTGATGAGAACCTTGGCAAGTTTGAATCTAGAGCAGATGAAGGCATTCTCCTTGGTTACTCTTCCCGGAGTAAAGGATATAAGTGTTACAATAAAAGACTTGGAAAAATTGTTGAAAGTATTGATGTGGTGGTTGATGAATTAGGCGACAATTCAAAACAGATAAAAACCGAAGATTTTTAAGATCAAGAGGACTATCCTTCAACTTCAAATCAGACGAATGATGAAGAAGAAAAGATAAGGGTAGAAGCAAAGACTCCATCGAGGTACGTACAGAAGAATCATCCAGAGATTCAAATTTTGGGGCAGAAAGAGGCAAGTGTTCAAACAAGAATAACTACTATAGAAGCTTCAAGCTATCTAGCATTGCTCTCCTTCATCGAACCACGAAATGTAAGTGAAGAATGCAAAGATGAATGTTGGGTCAAGGCCATGAATTGTTAGACTCTCTCATAAAACAATAATAAATCCAAAAATAAATTAATTAATTAAATATTCTAAGTTAGGAATTTGTGCCTAACTCTTGGGTTGTTCCTCTAAGATAGGAGTTAGTTTAGGTAACTCCTATATTGGTGTGTCTGGTGAGAAATTATCTCAACCAAAGGAGAAATTATCTCAACCAAAGGTTTCCAAGATAGCACGCACTATCTTGAGACCAATATCTCTCATCTATTTATTTGTAACACTATTTCAATTATTTTGATGTAAGAATGAGAGTGAGAGAATACATGAGGCTTCAGCCTTTTTCCGTCAATATTGTGTCTCTGGTTTTTATATATGTGATTTATATATTTTTCTGAGTTAATTGCATTTTTATCATGTGGTATAAGAGCGTAGGATCAGAGGCCTGTGTGTTGTCTTGTGATAAAATTCCTAGAGCTGAGATGCGCTTGCGTTCAAGAGCTGTTTGCTGTGCGTTCTGGACAGCGTATTCTCCATTTTTTTAAAATTGCTGCCAGTGAGTACATTTGAGGGACTGTGTATCTGCATAAGCCCAGTAAACTGATATTGCAGAGGGTAGAGTCAGTGTAAAGACATACATCGTTGCCGTTGTCCATCGATCTATGTGTTCCAAAACGTGTTTTTAGCTTCAGTCTTAAAATCTGCGAGAACACTGTTCAATTACAGCTCAATTCAGATTGACCAGGAGGAATTTCTGTATCGGGGAGGCTTCATTTATCTTCGCAATCTTCGATTTTTTATTCCATGAATCGTCGCCATGCCTGACTGTTGGCCGCAAGACAGTTCGAGTTGACGAGTGTTGAACCAGCTTGGGAGATCAGCGAATCAACGTGAAGGAGCTTTCATAAGGCCTCGGAACCTGGAGCTTGCAGAAGGCTTTGTAATCTGCATGTATTTAAGATCTGATTGAAGGACGCTGGAGAAAATTTGAGGCAGCTAGAGAATCGATTGAGTCAGTGTAGATTGAGTCAGTGCAGGCAATTTTTTGAAGACAAGTTGCTTTAAGCATAGTTAGAAAGCGCCATTATGAAGCTATCTCCAGAGTAGCAGAAGCGTGGTAAGTTCACTAAAAGAAACCCCTTGATGGTTCTTTATAAATGTCTACATTTCTAGCGAAGCCAACAGATCTGGTTCTTTGAGCGTGTCCTGTTATTCTTTGACCTGTGCTAAGCGACAAGAAGCTGTTGGATGGATGGAGATTTTTTATTCGTTGCACAATTAATTGCATTTTGTTGTTTGAGATAGAATTCCACTGTTAGCTGTTTGCAGAAATGACATAATTATTACAGAGATTCCATCTGAAAGAAATACCAAACCAGTTTTGATCCATGTGCACCACGCTCTGTGACAAAATAAATCTCGACTGAATCCCCAAGCAAATCTTGCCAATTTTTTGAGTGAATTTCCCAACATAATCCTCTTGGTGGTCCTCAGTGTCTATCCCCGTGGTTCGATAGTGTCTCACTTGTATGAAACAGTGGCTTACAGTTGGTCGATTCCTAGTGTGGATTTCTGGTTATTTGTATTCTCAATTGATGTTGTTAAGAGTGTTATTCAAGCAGGCCTTCGAACACACCCCCGTACACACCAAACATAACAACATTTCCAGGTACTTCCCTTTGTAAAGTCAGAATAAGACCCTCGAACAACCCTCTGGCGTATCTGAATCCACAGTTATCATTGCATTTGATTATCTGTCCAGAAAGCTATTGTGGTGTGCAATATTTTTGGCCCTTGAATTCTATTCAAGTATTGTCGAAATCCATTTATGTGTCTGCCAAAAGACCGGTTTTAGAATCATCGGAAAAGAAGTCACATATTCTCCAATTACGCATTTGAAAGAGTTTTTAAAAAATATTTAATGGCACCATAATGTGCTAGAATGGAAGCAGAACCACCGTCGACATGTGACTTCTAAGCAAGGAAGCAACTTTAAAGGATCTACGTGGATTATAGAACCTGCGCGGGCAGAGCGGTAGCCTGTTGTGGAAACAACTGTTAATTCTTTTTATGTCCCAAGTTGCTTGGAATTGAAATTTCGAGCATCAGCGGTCAGAAATAAAACAGCTTGTAGAACCTGCGTGGAAAAGAAGCCCTGCTGAAGAGTTTTGCCTGAAGGTCTGTGGAAGGTTCATGAAAATATGCGTTAAATTTGTTGTGGTGAAAGTATTCAACATGGAGGAGCCAGCATTAAACACATGATCAATCGCAAAGTTCCATTTGGTGTGAGTGGGAGTGGAGCGTTCAATACATAAGCTCAATGCTCCTTTCTAAGAAGGTAAACGAATTCTTTTTAGCGTGCATAATTGACCTCTCAATCATTTACATACATAAGCATATCATGGGGTGTGGTTTATAATTTTTATATTTGCATGTGAAACGTAAATTCACTTTTTCATAAAGTGATTTTATAAAATCCATAAAAAAAAAACTTTAATTGAAGAGAGGTATCAAAGTGAAACTTTTGTAGTGGGGAAATAATGTATATTATTTAAATGAGTGATTTTATGGAGAGATAAGGAGCGGATAAAATCATTTATTTGTAAGGGAGAAATAAGGTGTATATTTTGTAATCTTGGAGTGATAAAGTTTTTTTCTTTGAAGTAAGAAGTGATTTTGTATTTGGAGTGATAAGTGGATTTCTTTGAGAGAAATTCCTTTCTGTAATCCAAAATAATATTTTACTTTGAGAGGGATTTTGAGAGTGAGTGAGTCCAAGTAGTTTTTTGAAGACAATTTTTTTCTTCAAAAAGTTCTAGAACTTTGATTCCAAGAAGATGTTGTGAAGACTGAGCGATTATGTACTCCAAAGTTTAATAAAGACATATTTTTTTGTGGTGTTTGTGTCCTAGATCCGCCCGAAATTGAATAAGGGGATCTTAGGTACACGAAGAGTGTGTTGATGATGGTGCATGCTTCATGTTTTTTGCTTATGATTTGTGTCTAGTTTTGACACATAAATGATCTCATTTCATGCACACATAAAATACAAAGAGCAAGCACAACACCTATATCGAAATAATTGCAAGGAAGGATAATTAAGCTCCACACATACAACAACTCATCAAAGTTTTCAACATCGACATTCTACTTCAACAAGAAAATTCAATCAAGTTAATGAATTTGTAAACTTCACTGTTTCAAAGCAAAGTCTACATCAACATTCTTGCAAACAAATTTAAGAACTTGTGAATCAAATTCCAATTGAATTGTATGGGTGCATTCTCGGTTGAAACCGACACCCACGTCTTGATTTGATCATAAGTCAAGCACGTTCATTCTCTTCAACTTAGTCAAATTAAGACAAGTGAATTCCTTGTTTTATGTGAGTCATTAAAATCATTGTAAGTTTTTTGGGTGCATTTTCGACAGTGTTCGACACCCAATCCATGAGTTTTAACTCCTTGACACAACCATCACAACAACCAGAACAAGTTCAACTCTAACACCAATCAAGCAAGTTGAGTTCGTCATCAAGCGAGCGTGAATTCCAGAAAGTTCTAACAAGTGTTCTCAGCAAGTACAATAAGCCACAAATCAAGCGAGCGTGCCATTCAAGTTCCATAGCAAGCGAGCCTGTCATTCAAGTAAAGTGAAACAGTTCAAAGCACGACATCTACAACAAGAGAGCCTGACTTCAAGTGAGCAAGTTCAGATGGCGCAGCATATTCAGTTATTAAACATTCTTCACATTTTGATCATCTCCAGTGATGAAGACATGGTGCACGTCAGCAAAGAAACACTTGCTGATATTTCACGGCATCTACAACAAACGCATGAAACCATTGAGTTTCTTCAGCTTGAGTCCCAACTTCAAAGGAATGAATTGCAAGAAAAGAGTGATACTTTCAAGTATTTGAACCATCCAGATGATAATTCATTCATCCCAACAACTTCAAGTGTCGAAGTTGTTCATGATCAAAGTCAAATTTCTTCCAAACCCATCATCAAGCCCTGGGAAGAAATTCAAAATAACAAGAATAGACGTGGCTTAGGATATGTCCCTGATGACACCAACTTACAAATCCCAGAGTATTCCAAGCCAATTAAGTTTGTGAGTGCAGGATTTCTTGAACCACTCACCTCAGCAGGTTCTGCAAAAGTTTCCGACAAACAGAATTTCACGCAACCTAAAGTTGAAGTCCAATCAAAGTGCTCTCATTGTCAAAGAGCCGGTCATATGAAAGATCAGTGTTTTGATCTCCATCCGTGTTGCCATTGTGGCAAGCCCAATTATTCCTCAGCAAAATGTCACAACCACCAAAAATCAGGCAGATTGCAGATACATTATGACTGGATTGATCCTTGGGAATGGTAATCCACAGTCAAACGGTTGTCTCAGTTCTACAACCGACATTCACACATAGTGCAGCCAGCAGTGAATCGATGATGGTACTCTCATGCAGTTGAATGAGGGAGTACGACAGTGAAACTCTCCTACACCTGAAGGGGGGGAGTTCAAATATATTTTGGAGAAGATTGTCTCTCCTTTCAGCTGACAAAGGGGGAAAATGTCAATGAAATTGACAAGTGGTTGTCAGACTGAAAGTCTCGACAACATCAGCGAAGCAGCCAGTGGGCATCTTCATCAGCCAGTGGGCATTTGTCATCAGCAGTGAGCATCAACAAATTCGCCAGTGGGCGATCGACAGCCAAAGTAGCAGTGAGCAGCTTTCATCATAGCAAAAGGAATATTGAGTTGTTTTTCGACATCTTCAGCCAGTGGGCAATCATCATCAAATTGTGTCAGTGGACACCAGATGCTGTTTTGAAGCAAAGGACAGTTGGATCCTTTTGCGGCTTGGCACATGATGGAGTTGTCAAGCGTCCTTCAGAGATGAATCAAGCATGCAGCTGATTCATGTTCTCTTCAGATTTGAGTTTTTTCCAGCATCCAGTTTTTGGCGGTTTTTTCAGGCAATGTTCTTGAGGATCAACATGAGAACTTGGAAGATGGTTCTCGTTTTTGGATTTATTATTGAGGGGGGGAATGTTAGACTCTCTCATAAAACAATAATAAATCCAAAAATAAATAAATTAATTAAATATTCCAAGTTAGGAATTTGTGCCTAACTCTTGGGTTGTTCCTCTAAGATAGGAGTTAGTTTAGGTAACTCCTATATTGGTGTGTCTGGTGAGAAATTATCTCAACCAAAGGAGAAATTATCTCAACCAAAGGTGTCCAAGATAGCACGCACTATCTTGAGACCAATGTCTCTCATCTATTTATTTGTAACACTATTTCAATTATTTTGATGTAAAAATGAGAGTGAGAGAATACATGAGGCTTCAGCCTTTTTCCGTCAGTATTGTGTCTCTGGTTTTTATATATGTGATTTATATATTTTTCTGAGTTAATTGCATTTTTATCATGAATGAGTAACTTCAGCAGATTGAAAAGAATAACACTTGGGAATTGGTTCCTAGACCTAATGATAAGAATGTCATAGGGACCAAATGGATATTAAAAAAAAAAGCTAAATGAAAATGGAGATGTTATTAGAAACAAGGCCAGACTTGTTTGTAAAGGGTATACTCAACAAGAAGGTATAGAATTTGAAGAAAATTTTGCACCAGTTGTGAGAATTGAAGCCATAAGAATGTCCCTTGCTCTTTCTAGTTCTCAGAAGTTCAAAGTATATCAAATGGACGTGAAATCCACCTTTCTAAATGGAGACTTAGAAGAAGAAGTGTATATTGAACAACCAGATGGATTCGTCCTTGGAAATGATCCAAAACTTGTATGCAGACTCAGAAAGGCTCTCAATGGTCTTAAATAGGCTCCAAGGGCTTGGTATTATTATCTGGACAAATACCTCCATCAACAAGTTTTTTCAAAAGGATCAGCAGATAGCAATCTATATATAAAATTGCAATGATAAATTTCTAATACTTGTTGTGTATGTTGATGATATCAGCTTTGGTAGCAATGAAGAAACCATGAGTCAAAACTTTGCTTTGGTGATGCAGAAAGAATTTGAAATGTCCTTGATTGGTGAGCTCACATATTTTCTTGGTTTACAAGTCCAACAAAACAAAGACGTTATCTTTCTATCACAAACCAAGTACCTCAAGAAGATCTTGAAGAAATATGGCATGGAAGATTCGAAACCAGTATGTACCCCTATGGTAAGAGGATGCAGCCTCAACGCAAATGATGATTCAGCAGCAGTACATCAACCAACCTATAGATCCATGATTGGTAGTCCGCTCTATCTGACAGGTACCTGACTAGACATCATGCATGCAGTGGGAATAGTTGGAAGATCCCATGCAAATCCAAAAGAAGCACACCTTCAGGCGGTTAAAAGGATTTTCAAATATCTTCAAGGAACACAAAACTGTGGCTTATGGTATCCTAGAGATACAGATCTCACACTTCATGCATATATAGATGCAGATTGGGCAGGAAACATGGATGACAGGAAAAGCACTAGTGGTGGTGCATTCTTTATGGGTTCCAGATTAGTATCTTGGTTCAACAAGAAACAAAGCTCAATTGCATTATCTACAACTGAAGTAGAATATGTGGCTACTGCATCTTGCTGCACAAAACGAAGGAATAGACAGGTGAGGTGTTGAAGAGGGCAATAACAATCATGGATCCTCCCCAAACAGTTGAAAACATCAAATAACTAAAGCAAACTTCAAGTAGAGCACTGCACTTTCAATGAATTCTACTTGCACTCCTGTTTGTTTAGTTCAGAAGAAATAAGATAGATAGTGGCATGAAATCACATAAAAAAATTCACAATCAAAAGGAGAAGCACTATACTAAGACAAATTGCCACGTGAATCCCAAAGAGTGCTGCAAATCCTGGTCTTAATTCCTTAGCCAAAATACTGAAAAATGAATGTATAATGAAGTTCAAGGCTTTCTCAAGAGTCCAACCATGCTAATGACTGAAAAACAACATAATATAGACAAACCATAGCTCATCCTAGCCTCTAGGGGTTGAGCTCACATGTTTAGGAGTTGATCCAACTGATTCTAAACTAGGAACTTGAAATTAGGCCATGAAATTGCCTACCTCTATAAACTAGGGAACTGATTCATTCAGTTTCAAACAACATTTTAACTGATGAATCTACCTTACCAAGTGAGAATTTGACATATTTACATCATGATCCATCAATATACATGAAATTACATCAAAAATTTTCCATTAAGAAATTGAAGAAGTCAAACTGGCCAAAACTGGGTGAAAAACAGAGCAATGCTTGGTCAAACTGGCAAAATTTCCTCTATGCGCCGCAACTGATTCTCTATGCATAGCACATGTTTGGACCCACTTTTGGAGGCCTTCCTGATGTCCAAATGAGCTCCAGATGTGCTTTCTGGAAAGGTCTACCTGTCTACTTTCCAACCCAAGTGTTATTTTTCAATTTGGCCTCCATTTCCCCCCCTCCCCCCCCAAAAAAAAAGTCCATTCTTCCAACACGGCTTCCTGTGTGTCAAAATAGGGGCAGTGAGGTCATTTTTTGAGTGTTTTTTGACCTTTTGAGGGCTTAAAACCTGCCCAAATTTCTTGGCCATGTTATCACTCAGATTGTTCCCCAAAAGCATTGGAAAATGGAATACGACCGAGGTAACCACTAACTAGTCTTTTAGCTGCAGATTCTAGCCAATCTGCAACCAGAGAGGCATAAGTATTTGTTTGATGTTTGGAAGGTGACATTCAATAAAATAGAGTTGTATAGTGTGAGAATTTTAGACCATTGGGTTAATGGAGTCAAAGAAAATAAACTTTTGGGTATGGTTTCTTTGGCAAAAGGAGGAACTACAGAGCAAGATAGTTAAACATAGAACAATTTTCAAGCTGTAATGAGATGAAATGAAGTCAGGGAATGAAAGGCAATTAAGAATCTTTCATTATTCTAACAGATGGAAAATGAGTAAATATTACCAAGGAGCAGTTAAGAATTCCTTAATTAATTTAGAGTGTAAGAACCAGGGAGACAGGAGCAGTCAAGAATTCTTTCCTATGCTAGTCCTGTAGAAAACATGAAAAATAGCAGGAATTGAACACAGAGTACAACAAAGTAAATTCTGGGCTATTATTTTTTCCTGCAATTCAGAACATGATATATAGATAATATACAAAACATAGGAACAGTAAAACAATAGTTAAAAAGACTTATTGATCCATGAGCTAACACGAGAATTCTGTAACATATTCTTCTGCCATTAATTCCATAACCAACAAGTTCATCAGCAAAGCATTCCAACAATCTTTATTCAGAAGAGTTCTCAAAATTTACAGTGCAGGTCCAGAATGATATTCACCAACCAACCCCCGAGACATCTCTAGGGGAGGTATTTATACAAAAATAGTTACAAAATATCTCATAGAGGAAGTATCAAGCAATAAATTTATCCATCTACTTCTTCAAAGGCAATAAATGACATCGAAAACAAAGCGCAATGAATGTAGTAGTAACTTCCGTTGTACTGGCTGCCTTAGGTGGTCTGCTGTATTTGACTTTTTGACTCAACAAGTTGGCTAGTAGCTGTCTCTTTAATTTGCATCCCTGCATTGCTGTCCCGACCCTTTCATCTATCCCTGGTTGTGCTTTAATGCATCTTAGTGTGAATTCCTTCCTTTGTTATTTTCATTTTTCTGATATATAACACGTGCATTTGAATTTGGTTATATATGCAGATGATCAAAAAGAACAAGCACCAAAAAACTACCTTGGTAAAACCTCCAACATGCTTTGCTACCATTGGTCTGTTGGCAACTGGTGTCTTTGTAATTTTATCAATATTTCATCAGCTCAGTATACCTGTAGAAATCGGGTTGTACCTCAAAAAGATGGGTTATTTCATGCTCAATATAGAACAAATTTTCTAACTTATCATATAAGCTTTGTCCAGAGGGAGGCACTATGTCTTCTGAAGTGCTTGATGATGCTGTGATCTGATTTGCAACATATGTATTCACCTTGTGAGCATATTGTTCATGTGTCAACAGCCTATGATTGCTGGTTAACAAACTGGGTATACCCCTTTGCTGCAAGGCTGTAAATTTTTCTGTAAAAGCATTTATTTCTTCCTGCATTTCTTGGCATTTTCTCTCCAGATTTTGTACAAAATTCTTCATAGCCAGCACCTTTTTAACTGTCAAAATTGTATCTGTTCTGTCCCCAATATCTAGAGCTGCTAGTTGCTCTTTGGTATGAGTATTCAAAAAATGGATTAATCTATTGGCATGTTCTGGCATGTTTCTTAATAATGCTTTGGCCTTTTGAGTCTCCACTCGGGCTATTTCTATCAATTCAATTTGCTCATGAATTGTTTGAATTGATCTCCATTGATCAGTGATGGACTGGCAAATTTTAGTTCACAAAATTGTCTTGATTTCTGACAGATTTTTATGCGGAGTCAGATATTTCTCCAAAGATTTTACCTTGTTTTCGAAGGCCTTTACCTCTCTTGTTTTTTCAACTACAATTATTTTTGATTTATCATAGCTTACCTCCAACTTGGCTAGTTTTTCTTTGACTTCCTTTAGCTCTGCCATTTGGAGTTCTAAGGCCTTTATTTCCTCCATCATCTTCTCCATGCTCATGATGGTATCTGGCATTGTTGTTGTTGCTGCTGAAGTATCTGTGGCTGATGTACCTGTTGCTGATGCTGGGGCAGTGGGAGGGACTGATGTTGTTGCTGTAGGAGGAGAAGTTGTAGCTATTGGGGCTGTTTGAGCTGGCTGAGAGGCCAACTATCCCTGTTTTTCCTGCAATTCTTTGTCCAAAGCCTTCTCTGTTTCTGCCAGTCTTTCATTCATTTTAATTAACAGCTCCATCATGTCTTCTTATTCTTTTTCTTTCACCATCTTTGTGGCCTACGGATGCATAGTAACTGGCAGTTTTAACTGTTTCTTGAGGGCATCTATGTCATCCTCCTTTTTCTTTATCAGTGCTTTTATCGCCTTGGGATCCTTTGGATTATGTCCTAGCTCAATGATGATTTCTTCTAAGGACTTTATCCTGTTGTCCTTGGCCAGAGAGGATACCTTTTCCAACTCTAATTGAGCAGATGTATTGTTCAGTGAATTCTACAATTGCTGAGCCAGTAAGGCTTTATCTACCAAAGTGGAATAAATCATTTCACCTGTTTTTTTATGCAGCTCAACCTGGTCCAAAGGGTGAATGTCTTTGGCCAGAGCCTCTAGATTTGTTCTAATATAATCGGCAGCTGACTGTGGTTGCTGCACTGTGGGCTTGAAATGACTCAAGATCAATTTCCCTTCCTTGATATCATAGGCAGACATCAATCTCTGCTGTTTGGCAGGAGTCAATTTGAGGAACTGATCATAAAGCTGCATTCTTATTGACTCATTTTGTGCCTTGATCTCCATGAATGGCCTCTTACTATCAGAAATTTGTTTGCTTTGTGGTCGTGCTGACGAAATTTCCATAATAGGCTATTTTCCCAATTGTTGTCCATGGGAACTGGTAGGTGATTCTTTCCCTAGGGAAATTATTGGGTTGGCTGCCCTTTCACTTCTTGGACTCTCAATAATCTCCTCTATAACTTCCTCTTCAGGTAGAGGATCCATTCTCTGCCTTTTTGCTTCTGGCTATTCTGCTGGCCCACTTATGGGTGTGGCCTCTTCTCGGTCTCTTTTTCTGCCCTTCTCCTCATTGAGAGGAGTCTGCAATGCTAAGATCTCTGGTGCATTGGTCTGGGCAGGAGGAATTTTCCCTTGGCCTTGCTGCTGTGATGATGTAGGCTAATCTGTGACTTCTTGTTGTTCTGAATGCATCGCTTGTTTGCCTTTGGATGTGCTTGCAGGAGGAGTGTCTTCTTGGGCAGGTTGTTGCGAAGTTGTAGCAGTTGATGTGCCTGCTCCAATGTTTTGAGGCAATTTGAAAGAGACCTGTCCAAAAGAGTCCAGGTCAAGAGTTTTTTCAAGGTTTTACATTGCCTGCTCCATTTTCTCTTCTTCAATAATCTATTCTACCAATGTACCTTCTACCCATTCATCTTGGTTAGCATATTGTTCTATATCAGGGATTTTACAATGTTCATAGCTTGATAGCCTATATTTTGTCTTTCTATCATGGATAAATCCCTGTGGGTATAGGACACCCACCAAAACTCATTTTTAGATTGAGCTGCTCACTTAATATCTTTTCGGCATCTTTCCACCCTTCCTTTTTGTTAATGATAAGGGGGCCTAGTTGGTTTCCTAGCCTTAGTTGAGCCTTTTTCTTGGCCTCATAAAAATGAGTCAAATCTGAGCTAATAAACTGCCTAAAGTATTCAAGGGCAAACAATCTCATAGGCACATATCTTGGCAGCTTGTAGGGGCACAATTCACAGCCATAAATCCTGATTTCTGTGTGATTTTGGTAAAAGTACCAATCACCTATTTTGTAGCTTTTGGACAGCTGCAAGATTTTCTGCATTTCAGCTGTGAGTCTGGGAGGGGGACTTCTCATCAGCAGAGATGAGACTGGATATATGAATAGATCAATGAACTCACAATAAGTATAAGGAGATTTATGGACTACATGGAAGACTAGGGTCCAAAATATGACAGATCTCCTTTCTCCTTTTGCATCCAATTTCTTGACAGGGAACTGAAAACTATCTGTTTGATAGTATAAGAACAGATGATAGATACAGGTTGTATACTTGAAAACTCCCTCTCTATTTAAGTTCATGAATTGCTCATTGATTTTGTTGCTAATGATGGTAGCAAAGTCAAACTTGATGGCAGGAGGGTGTCCTAGAATAAATATAGACATCACAGCTAGAATGGTTTCATCAACATACTCACTTGTTCTAAAACCCAGGACATAGGATATCATGTCAATGACAGTTCTTCCAACTTCATTGAAATAGACCTGATGGAAAGGAGGTGAGTCTCTAGGCTAGGAGTCTAGGCGCAAGAATAACTTGGCAATTCGGCCTATCTCTGCAGAAGATAGTTTGGAGGCTTGGTCCAGCAAATACTTCATAGACAGGGGAGCGAGGGGCTGATTAGGCTTGAAGTGAAACATCTTATTGATTGAGTCATCAGTGATGTAGAACAGGACAGTGCCATTTGGGGACATGACTGCTCTTTGAGTAGGCTCATAGTTAGCACAACACAAGCGGATTATATCTAGAAATACATTGATTGATGGAAGATAATAAATGGGCAGGTTGGACTCCCAGATGCCATAGAGATTAGTCTTGTTTAGATAGCTGTTTCTAATTTCACAAAAGGTTTGCAGATGGTTTTTGATACCCATTAGGTCTTGTATTTGGAAGTCCCTATCAGCTAAGGGCAACCATTCCAACTCCTTGTGTGGTGCATTCAAGGGGGCAACATTGAGGGCAACTGGAGTCTCCATTTTTCAACCCTCTGTGATTATTTAATTTAAAATTTGGAGCTTTCACAGCAACAGTAGGTAAAATATCAGTTTCTGGAGCTTTCTGTGGAAATTGCAGGCAGAAATAAGCTTAATTTCAGCTCGATGGGTGATTTTGCAGAGGGAACACAGTCCACAGGTTTTCTTTGGGAAAAATGGGCCGAATCAGAGGTTAAATTGCAGAGGTTAGGGGCAGCACTATGTTTTTAATTTAAAATCTGGTTCTACGGGCAATTTTTGGAGAAAAACTCGGAAAAACACAGTTTGGGAGAAGAATTTGGGTAAATACCTATTTTATGGACGTCGGGTGCACAATGTGGGTGGCAGAGCGAGCTGAGGGACCGAGCAACGGAGTTGAATTGCCTGGTTGGTGGACTATGCAGTAACAATGGCGTTTTGGTCGTTGAAAACCATGCAAATAATGCGCAGAACAAACAAAGTGAAATGGGCAAAAACGACGTTTTAATGGCTTTTTGACAAAAATTTTGAGTTTGGCGAGTTTTTGGCACGCTTTGGTTGGGTGAAGTCAGCATGATGTCATGATTTTGTCGTATAGCGGGGGTACGGAGGCTGACTCAGCAGTGACGTGGTAGACACGGCGGATGATATGGAGGCGGGGTGGTGGGTGACGTGTTTGATGACATGAGGGTGACGTCAGGCGAGGCGAGGGCATAGGCAGTAAGCGGTTTGGCCCCCGCACTACCTTTGGGCCAAAGTGGTTTTTTCAGAGGGGGCAGTGATCACGCCGGGCGCCTGACGCGTGTCTCATGTACGGCGGAAATACCGCCCATCCCCCGGACGCTATCGTTCGGCATATGGGGGCTCGCGATATGGATGAGGACCGTCCGATTTGGGGGATCGGATCTGACAGCTGGCGGCACGGTAAACTGGTGGAGGAGTAATGTACGGGGCCCGCTATAATATTTCACCGTTTTTTAATGTTTTTACGAAGAATTGCAGTGTAATGCGATTTTGGGTTTCGTGGGTTGGTTATTTAATTAACCAAGTGTTAATTAAATTCCATGGTATATGTACGCGACTAGGGTTATTATAAGGTTCCAAGTGAACCTATAATTCCCGAACATTATGTTGTATGGCTATATTAAGCCGGGGGTTGGGATATTTAGATTCTTAGGGATTTTTATGCTATTTTATGTATAATAGGGGTGGGGAAAACTTTAAATGGGAGCTATATAATAAAGTTAAAGTGTTAATATGGTTTTATGGATAGAAAACGCTAAGTTTATAAGGTAATGACTTAGGATTTTTAGGGAAATAAAAGGGAAATGGAATGATTATTTTTACACAAGAAATGTGGCTTGTTTTGGCTAAGTAAACACAGAGTTCCACTTAGTATTTCTCATAAAATGAAATGAACTAGGACCATTGAGCAGATCCCAATGTCCTTGAAGGGATGTTAGTAAGTGTTCATGGGGAAATGAGGGGGGAAATTAGTCATGCTACACTTGAACTATAATCACCTTGCCATGGTGTTTGTGATATTCATGAGATAGATCAGATTCAACAAGACAAAACTGATCACCAACCTGCTTCTGAAACATCCACTTGCCTACCCATCCTAATAGACCTAGCATTTTTTCTTCCTTTTGGTTGGGTGCATTTGAACTAGAAAAACCTTTCTCTCTTGCTTTTCTTTTAACTGTCCTCCTATCTAAGTCCGCCCTTATCTCTTCCAGGGGCTCAGATTTAGCTGTTGAGCACCCATGCTTCTCTACCTAACTACTGATCTGCCAAGCTTAAACTGTTTGAGAAGATATTATTCTCTAGTTCTACAACAAGAAATTTAAACATGGAATGACCAAGATTGGGTAGTGGCATGTTGGACTAGCACACTTTCCTAGTATTTTCTTTGAGGTTCATTTTCTTTCTTTCTTAACCAATTCATTATTTTTTCCCTTTGATTATTCTTTTAGGGCATACCCTCTTTATATTTTTTTTAAAATTTTTGGTTTTCTGAAAATATGGAACCTTTGCAGCATGGAAAGGATGATCATATTTGGCATTTCCACAGTCAACCATGAAATATGACACCTATTCGTATAGGAACCTAACAGGACATAGGTAGAAAAGTGTAATTTTGCATGAAAAATCCAAAAATGCTGAGTTTTTGAGATTTGGAGGCCTCTAGCAAAAGCGAGCGCCACATGGCGTGGTGCATAGGGTAGAAAACTCTATTTTTTGTGCAAAAAATTTCCAAAATGCAAAAATTGCTCCAAATTTTTTGAAATTTGGGCTGAGCCTTCTCTATCAAGAGCTATGTTGGTCCATGGAAGCCTCAGCCAATATCTGAAGTTGATCATGCTCCTTTTTCCTCTTTTGCCTCTTTGATGCCTTCCTTAATTTTGTCTTTAAATTCCTGATTCACGCCTTTGCAAACTTTGTTCTTCGCCATGTAATGAAAAGCCATGTGTCTCAGTAATGCCTTCTCCTTGTTGGCCTTGTCCATCAGTCTCTCTAAGTGGATGTTGGCTCTTTCAAGCCATGACTCTCCTGCTCAAGTGAAGTGCAACCCTCCTCCTTTGGGTAGCCTGGCGATGCTCCTGAATGTTTTGCAACCGTTATGAGGTCTCCTGGGTGCATGTCCCTCTGTGGGTGAGTCACTTTGGGTCTCCTCTTCATAATCATATGAAGGATCAGATGCCATAACTACTGGTAGACATATTTCCTTGGAGAAATAAGTGCTGATGTGTCAAACTGTGTTGGACTACCTTTGATGATTGTTTGACCTCTACTACCAAGAGAAAACAATGAAACAAGGGACTGTTAGGAGAGGGAAAAATAATGGGAATTTAGGGACTGTTGGGATAGAGTTAGTTAGGGAAATATGGGATATTTTGGGAGTTTTGTATAGGATTAGGCTTTGGGGTTTGTATTTAGGTTTTAGGAAATAGGAATAGGGGTATATGATTAGTGAATTAAGGGGTATGTAAACTTGGGAAATAAGGGAAGCAAGGGGAGTATGGAACTAGGGAGTGATGAGGTGGGGGGATACTTGGTAGTAAAATGGCCAATACAAAACCCTAGCAGCAATCTTCTTTGACAAATTTAATTTTAAGGGATAGGGTTTTCTTGCCTTAACACACTTCACCATTCATCAAACACCATCAACAACCATCAAACTTGGATGAAAAACCATGAGAGAAGTTCAACCTACTTGTACCAATGGCAATCCATGCATTTTGGGCGATTTTGGGGCAAATTTTTGAAAAAAATCAGCCTTGGCAGCTCTATGCATTGCGCCTCAAGCCCAATGTGCCACACCTTCTCTATGCGCCGCGCCAGTGTAAATTTGCACTGGAAATTTGAGCCCATTGTGCCACGCTAGTTATGTTCGCCGCGCCACCTGCCCTATGCGTAGTGCCTTTTACAGGAGACTTTTGGAGGCCTGAACGGTGTCCCAATTGGGCGTGGGATAGCTTGTTGGAAAGGTATTTGAGTCTAATTTCCAACCCAATCAAAGTTTTTCAATTTAGAGTTCATTTTCCCTATCAAAAATCAAATATCCCAAGACTGGTCAAAATGTGCCAAATGAGGCTGCCTAAAGGCAAAGTGTTGTTGCAGTCAACTTTTGAAGATCTTCCTCAACTCAAAATTGAGGTCATCATAGCTCATTGGAAATATATTTGTGTACAGTTATCATTTGACTCATCAAGCAATTCATTTTGCCAACCAAGCTAGGAGAAAACTTGATTTTCCCAAGGTCACTTCAGAGGTGCATCAATTCTCCTGAGGCAACTGTATTTTTGACATTTCTCTAAAAACATGACACCTGTGTAAAACATGAAGGATATTTTTCTTCCTTGGCATATTTTCAACAAAAACCTCTCTCAGTTTTCCCAAATTCATCTTTTCTTGCTCAGAAACATCATTGGAGTAAAAACTATCCCGATGTGTGGAACGGGGGATTTGTCGAAATGAAGTGAAATGAAGGGGATAAAGGGTTTCTAAATTCTTGAGAAAATTTTGGGAAGTAGGGAGAGATGCTAGGAAGCAAGGGAAAGTGGAATTTCACAGATTGAGTGAGGGGAATGGGTCCAAAAGGGCAAAACGCAAGTCTAGCCTACAAAATTGCCAAGTTGTAGCAAGAAACTAGGGTTTATGGAAAAACGAGGAATTCGGGTGATCTCAGTGATGGGAAGTGTTTAATAGGGTACATTAAGGATAGGGGAAGGTGTATGAACATAAGGATACAATTTTTGCTGATGATTTGACCATCCAAGAGAGATTACCTTCAACACCCTAGGAGAGGGAAATGAACCTTACCTAGGCACAACTAAAGCATGAACAAGGTGTAAAATGACCCAGTGGAACTTGACATGATAATGACAGCCCTCTGAATGATGGTACATTCAGCTGAACGGTGACATGGACCAACATTTGGACAACTTTGAAAGGAGTAAAAGAAAACCCTAGACCTGATGCCTAGTGACCAAATTTTGCTTGAAGACTCACTGAAATGACAAAATTTGACCTTGACACCTTAAAATCACTTTGGAAGAGAATGTTTGATCACTGGAGGAAGGCTACAAAGATTGACACTAACATTAGCTCCAATGGGGATGGTAGCTCTTCAGAGGTGCCAAGAACGGAAGATCTTTGGGAGAGCAGGCCAGTGCCTTGTCCATTGGGCAATGGAGTCAAAAACTCAAGCTGAAATGCATGATTGAAAACTGATGACTTGATGACACAAACTAACTCTCACTCAACTAAAAACTGACTCGACACTTAAACACAACCGACAAACTGGAAATGATGCTCAAAGTAGATCTTATTCATCATAACCTACTCTAACAGTTTCATTCATCACCTGATCAAGTGAAATGAAACAACCAATGCAACCAAGTAAGTATTCTAGATGCTATTTGAATTCTCTGCAAGTGCTTGCTTATGAACAACAAGAGAGAACTACTGAAAGGCAACTCCCATGAAAACTTGGAAACAGATCCATTGAATGACATGGATTCTCTACCTGCCTCCAATAACACTGCATAAGGATCTTGAAGTTCATGCACACTGGGACTTAGCTCATCCAATGGATTACTTCTCTTTTCCTCATACCATAAATGCAAACATTGATCTGAGCTTTGTGATGAGACTCCTACTGAAAATGACAAAGAAACCGGCTACCGGATCAAGTTTGTATCAACACACATTTCAAGCTCACATGTAGTCAATGGAGAAGAACTTTGACTGCAAACATCACCTAACACATCAGCTATTGGATCATGAAAAACTTGAAAAGACTGCTGCAACCCATTTTCTATTGGTTCCGATGAGATTGCATGACTTTCTACAGGCTGCTCATCCTTTATTGAAAATGTTCTATGCAAATTTTCCTTCAAAAACCGAAATAATTCAAAAAATAAAGGTACGGAATCATCTTGCATCATTTGATCATACGCTCTGGCTTCTAAGTCTTCATCTACAACTTGACAATCAATGGCTTTCGGGGGCTGCAAATATGGATATGAAAAGTCTTGAACTCGGTTTTCATTTCCCTCAAGATGGTCCAAATCAAGACTTGTCGACAGTTTATTTCTGATTGCATGAATGTTGTCTCTGATAAACTGAAACGAAGCAAAACAAAAAGCCAAAGATCCTTCACTTACTTCAAAATTTGCTACACTTTCCTCGTCACTGTCATAGATGATATGCATCGATTGATCACTATATTCGAGCTGCTGTAAGTGAGCTTCCTCCTCCCACAAACTAGCTGCTGAAGATACATGTCATATCAACAGATCTCTCTTCTCCAAGATGATCTATAAAACAATCATTATCTCTATGACAACTAGGATAAGAAAGAAGATGTTTTGGATCAACAACTTATTCTTCTTCAATCAACGAGCCATGGGCTTGAACAATATACTCATTCCTTGTGGTGATCCTTTGCATCATCTCTTCTACTACACTTACCAAAATTTCCAGCTTTACCTCTAGAGATTTTGATTCCTCTAGATCTATGTTTTTCATCTCTTCTTCCTTCAACTTTGCCCTTCGGATCAGCAAATGAGCCTCTACATCTACTGCATTGTTCTGCATCTCTTCAAGTGTTGCAAGGTTTCTTTCTCTCAGCTGAAACTCTAATTCCAGATCAAAGGCACCCGGGTAGTGCAAGAGAGCGGATCCAAGAGGAGGTCTTATATTAACCGGCATCGAAAAATAAGCTTGGTTAAATCTGGCAGAAAATTGTTGTACTGTCTCCCCTGGTAGTCTTTTCAGCTAGTTATACTCTTCTAGAATCAAGAAAGGGTTCTGTCTTACCAACCACCTGTCGAGGAAAACTTTGACAAACTGCTGGAAATCTGAGATGCTCACATCAGGCAGTGTTTTGAACCAACTCTTGACTTTGCCTTGAAACGAAAGAGCAAAAAGCCTAATACTGACATCTTCTTCATCAACTTCAAAAAGGTCAAGAAAGGACTCAAAATTCAATACATGTCTCTCAACAGTGATATTGTCATGTTCACCATCAAATCTTGGTAGATATAGGTCATGACTTTTAGGGAAATCATGGGATATAGGAGGTAAAATCAGAGGCTTGTATTGATCTGGAATTTTACAAGGTGTAGGAGTATGTACAGAAGGTGTAGAATCAGTCTTGGTCTCTTTAGGCTCATTAGTTTGAAGACGGTCATCACCAAATTCAGAAGAAAGGTCTTGATCCAGTTCAAAGGCATGCAAATCTTTGGTATTCACAATCTTCAAAGGGAAGGAATCAAAAGCAGGCCGAGGATCTCTTCCAAAACAGAGTATACTTTGCAAAACCTTCTTAACATTCTTGGGAAAAGGGAAGAAATAATTTATGACAAAGAACAAAATATCTTGGATGAAATTCCAACTTGAATACCTGATCTTTCCATATTGTCCTTTCATGTTTCTGCTGGTCAGGTTCGTCCTCCTATGGAGTCTTTGGATCTGATCTCGAAAATGATTTGGAATCACCAGGTGAATGATTTCAGCCTTTCTGGTGTCTAATCGTTGTCCACCATAAAAAATCAGATCTAACTTGATTCATGTACTAGGGCAATTTTCAAGTTAGATGTTCAGCTTATAAGAATAGACCAGAGATTGACTGAAGTAGCTTTTATCTACTTTCGCTAATGCAAAGCAAAAGTGTTTCAAAGGCTACCTCGCTAATCTTTAGACTCCATCTGTAGTTTATAAAGTAAGAACACTAACAAACAAATAATCTTTTCTTCCCTAGTATGGTTGCCACTATGTTAGAGCCTAGATTTACCTTAGGCTGAAAAGGTAGGATCCAGGGCCAACATCAAACCACGCTTAGCCTGGTAGCTAGCCCTACCAGGTTAGGAGAGGGATCTCTCTGGGTCAATCTTAGCAAATAATGATCTATGGGGCTTGAGATGACTGAAATATCTTCTGATTTTAGGCTAGGTATATGTGCAAGAGAGTTGTTTTGATAAAATAGTGTTTTGTTGGCTCAAAGGGAAAGGCACATTTTGGGGTTGCGGTGGTTGAGGCTCAGTTCTGCAGAGATCTCAATGGGGCAAGGTAGGTAATCGTTTTGGCACTGAAATTTTAGTGATATGGAAGGAATAGATAGGTGAGGTGTTGAAGAGGGAAAGAGAAATCATGGATCCTCCCCAAACAGCGAAAAACATCAAATAACTAAAGCAAACTTCAAGTAGAGCACTACACTTTCAATGAATTCTACTTGCACTCTTGTTTATTTAGTTCAGAAGAAATAAGATAGATAATGGCATGAAATCACATAAAAAAATTCACAATCACAAGGAGAAGCACTGTACCAAGACAAATTTGCACATGAATCCCAAATAGTGCTGCAAATCCTGGTCTCAATTCCTTAGCCAAAATACTGAAAAATGAATGTACAATGAAGCTCAAGGCTTTCTCAAGAGTCCAACCATGCTAATGACTGAGAAAAAAAATAATATAGACAAAACATAGATCATCCTATGCCTCTAGGGGTCGATCTCACATGTTTAGGAGCTGATCCAACTGATTCTAAATTAGGAACTAGAAATTAGGCCATGAAACTGCCTGCCTCTATAAACTAGGGAACTGATTCATTCAGTTTCAAACAACTTTTGAACTGATGAATCTACCTTACCAAGTGAGAATTTGACATATTCAAATCATGATCAACCAATATACATGAAATCACATCAAAAATTTTCCATTAAGGAAGTGAAGAAGTCAAATTGGCCAAAACTAGGCGAAAAATAGAGCAATACTTGGTCAAACTAGCAAAATTTCATCTATGCGCCGCGCCTGATTCTCTATGCATAGCGCCTGTTTGGACCCACTTTTGGAGGCCTTCCAGATGTCCAAATGATCTCCAGGTGTGCTTGTTGGAAAGGTATACCTTTCTAATTTCCAACCCAAGCGAAATTTTTAAATTTGGCCTCCATTTGCGCCCCGAAAGGTCCATTCTCCCAACACTGCTTCATATGTGTCAAAATAGGGGCAATGAGGTAATTTGTTGAGTGTTTTTTGACCTTTTGAGGGCTCAAAACCAGCCCAAATTTCTTGGCCATAGGTAGAAAAGTGTAGTTTTGCATGAAAAATCCAAAAATGATGCGTTTTTGAGATTTTTAGGCCTCTAGCAAAAGCGAGCGCCACATGGCGCGACGCATAGGGCATAAAACTATGTTTTTTGTGCAAAAAATTTCCAAAATGCAAAAATTGCTCCAAATTTTTTGAAATTTGGGTTGAGCCTTCTCTATCAAGAGCTATGTTGGGCCATGGAAGCCTCAGCCAATATCTGAAGTCAATCATGCTCCTTTTTCCTCTTTTGCCTCTTTCATGCCTTCCTTAATTTTGCCTTTAAATTCCTGATTCACCCCTTTGCAAACTTTGTTCCTCTCCATGTAATGAAAAGCCATGTGTCTCAGTAATGCCTTCTCCTTGTTGGCCTTGTCCAGCAGTCTCTCTAAATCGATGTTGGCTCTTTCAAGCCATGACTCTCCTGCTCAAGTGAAGTGCCACCCTCCTCCTTTGGGTAGCTTGGCGATTCTCCCGAATGTTTTTCCACCTTTATGAGGTCTCCTGGGTGCATGTCCCTCTATGGGTGAGTCACTTTGGGTCTCCTCTTCATAATCATATGAAGGATAAGATGCCATAACTGCTGGTAGACAAATTACCTTGGAGAAATAGGTGCTAATGTGTCAAACTGTGTTGGACTGCCTTTGATGATTGTTTGACCTTTGCTACCAAGAGAAAATAGTGAAACAAGGGATTGTTAGGAGAGGGAAAAATAATGGGAATTTAGGGATTGTTGGGATAGAGTTATTTAGGGAAATATGGGATATTTTGGGAGTTTTTATATAGGATTAGGGTTTGGGGTTTGTATTTAGGTTTTAGGACATAGGAATAGGGGTATATGATTAGTGAATTAAGGGGTATGTAAACTTGGGAAGTTAGGGAAGCAAGGGGAGTATGGAACTAGGGAGTGATGAGGTGGGGGGATACTTGGTAGTAAAATGGCCAATACAAAACCCTAGCAACAATCTTCTTTGACAACTTTGAACGGATAGGGTTTGCTTGCCTTAACAAACTTCACCATTCATCAAACACCATCAACAACCATCAATCTTGGATGAAAAACCATGAGAGAAGTTCAACCTACTTGTACCAATGGCAATCCATGCACTTTGGCCGATTTTGGAGCAAATTTTTTAAAAAAAATTTCCTTGGTAGCTCTATGTGCCATGCCCCAAGCCCAATGTGCCACGCCTTCTCTATGCGTTGCGCCAGTGTAAATTTGCACTAGAAATTTTAGCCCAATGAGCTGCGCCAGTTATGTGCGCTGCGCCACCTGCCCTATGCGTAGTGCATTTTGCATGAGACTTTTGGAGGCCTTGTTGTTGTCCAAATTGGGCACAAGATAGTGCGTTGGGAAGGTAATTGAGTCTACTTTTCAACCCAATCAAAATGTTTCAATTTGGAGTTCATTTTCCCTATCAAAAATCAAATCTCCCAAGACTAGTCAAAATGTGCCAAATGAGGCTGCCTAAAGGCAGAGTGTCGTTGTAGTAAACTTTTGAAGGTCTTCCTAAACTCAAAATTGCGCTCATGATAGCTCATTGGAAATATATTTGTGTCTAGCTATCATTTGACTCATCAAACAAGTCATTTGGTTAACCAAGCTAGGAGAAAAATAATTTTCCCAAGGTCACTTTAGAGGTGCATCAATTCTCCCGAGGCAACTGTATTTTTGATATTTCTCTAAAACCATGACACCTGTGTAAAAAGTGATGGATTTTTTTCTTCCTTGGCCTATTTTGAACAGAAACCTCTCTCAGTTGTCCAAAATTCATCTTTTCTTGCTCAGAAACATCATTGGAGTAAAACCTATCCCGATGTGTGGAACAGGGGATTTGTCGAAATGAGGTGAAATGAAGGGGATAAAGGGTTTCTAAATTCTTGAGAAAATTTTGGAAAGTAGGGAGGGATGCTAGGAAGTATGGGAAAGTGGAATTTCAAAGATTGAGTGAGGGGAAGGGGTTCAAAAGGGAAAAACACAGGTCTAGCCTAGAAAATTGCCAAGTTGTAGCAAGAAACTAGGGTTTGTGGAAAAATGAGGAATTCGGGGGATCTCAGTGATGGGAAGTTTTTATTAGGGTACATTAAGGATAGGGGAAGGTGTATGAATATCAGGATACAAGTTTTGCTGATGATTTGACCATCCAAGAGAAATTACCTTCAAAACCCTAGGAGAGGGAAATGAACCTTACCTAGGCACAACTAATGCATGAACAAGGTGTAAAATGACCCAGTGGAACTTGACATGATAATGAAAACCCTCTGAATGATGGTACACTCAGCTGAATGGTGACATGGACCAACAATTTGAAAACTTTGAAAGGAGTAAAAGCAAACCCTAGACCTAATGCCTAGTGACCAAATTTTGTTGAAGACTCACTGAAATGACAAAATTTGACCTTGACACCTTAAAATCACTTTGTAAGAGCATGTTTGATCACTAGAAGAAGGCTGCAAAGACTGAAACTAACAAGTTCCACTTAATAAAAATATACATGTGGGATAGACGATCAAAAGACGCGTATACATATGCATGCACTTTCATGCAGGGAAAAGTGCATACATGTGGGAAAACTTATTTTTAGTCCATGGTATTTGGACCTATGGTTTTGGACCATGGTATCTCATCTGGAGTGTTGAACCTAGGTATTGGGTGCCAAGTATTGGTTCTAAGTGGTTTTGGACCATGGTATTGAGTAAGCCCTAAGACTATAAAAGGGGAAAGAGATCATTAGGCAAAGGCACTCAAGCATTGAATATCTTATGAAGAGCAATATCTAGAATACTAGTCATTGGGTTATGGTGCATAACTGGATCTGAATCAAGGAGGAACTTGAGTGCAAGGAGAAGGATAAGTTCTATTGATGGGTCAATATCTTAAGACTTGAAGAGAAGTATCTTTGTGTGATTTTGATCTGTTATATTTGGTGCATGACTTGATCTATAAATCTGATAATCTCGGTATAACTGATGTCTGAGTATTTGAAAAGGGTAAATTATCTTTTATATATCTATACGCCGGTTCTGCATAGAAAAAACACGTATACACACTGGTTCGGTAATGAAAAATAGCGTATACGCAGGTTGGCCTTAATACAACAAAGTATGCACGCAGGTTCCACATATTGAAGTAGCGTACGTCTCATAGAATATGTTTTAGCTACTTCTTTTTATTGCTGCGGTGGTCTAGGTTCAGGATTGTTTCTGGTTACTGTTACTGTATTCTGGTCACAGCATTCAAAGAAGTGATTGTTTGATTCAGTTTTGGTTGGTGCAAAGGAGATTGGTTGATGTAGATGTATTTCATGTTTGATTAATGTTATTGATGGATCCAGTTTGAATATTTATGAAATGTTGTCCCTGGAAGAAAAGAGAAGGTTGTAGCCTTCTGTAGGTCAGCACCTACGTACTAGTACATCAGCTAGTACAAGAGCTAAGGGGGTTGTAGCTCCCTTCTAGGAGAAGCTGGAAAATGAGAGAAGGTTGTAGCCTTTTGCAGGTAGAAGCCTGCGTACTGGTATAAGGCTACACTAGTATAGAAATATTGTAAAAATAAGTTTCTTATTAAAAGAAGATAGAGACAAATTGCAGCAGGTGGTTTTCACCCACATTGGTTTCCACCTTACATCTTGTGTTCATGTGTGTGATTGCCTGTATTGTTTATTGCACTTGATTACTGTTTTATGGTTCTGATACATAGATTAAGATCAACTAACTAAATTAGAAGTCTACAAGATATACACGGTTTTCTCAAAGCACAGTTGCGTATACACGAAGGTTTAATTAACAAAAGTAGTGTATAACAATTTGTTTATGGAAATGAAAGATTGTTAAAATGATAATACTGATTCACCCCCCCCCCCTCTCAGTATTATTTCCAACACTAAAGACTTTTTTCTGATTGGATGAGAACACATGGGTCAATAACTTCGTTTTCTTCATTCAAGGTGATCTCATCAATAGAGCTCTCCTTCATGGGATCTGGAACAACATATTCTTCATCAACACGATCTGAATCTAGATCTAGAATGGTCAGCTTGACGATATCACAATTTTAAATTGGAACTTGATTTACCTTCATACATTCTTCTGCTGCAAGAAGATTTGAAATAAGACCTTATCTTCCACCATTTTCTACTGTACAAATATTTTCATCCTGCTGCAAACTTTATTGAGCATCTTAACAAGTATCCTCTAAGATTTCTTTATGCTTCTTAAATGGACTTTCATACAGGGCCTCCATTATCTCATCATCCATGAATTCATCATCTCCATAAACATTCTCAAGATTTTCAATAAAACTATCTACATGTTTAGATCAATTCTGAACTAATATTAAGGATGGACAAGATTCTTTATAACTTTCAAAGAACATGGTATGAAAATCCTTTAAACAATAAATACAAGAAGGCGAAAAACTTTCATACCAAGATTGGGATTCACCTTCCAAAGTGGCCATGAATATATTCATCAAGTAGCCTTCAGGAAAATCAATCTTTAATCTACACACATGCATGTGAAATCTCACCAGATGAAGAGTAGCATCATAACCTTTCACATCTTTGAACATAGGCAAATTGCTTTGCCAATTTACCTTAGGAATTTTATTTGGGAAACTTGGAATGTGATCTCTTTTCATTGGAGCATACCTTCTTGCAATAGATTCCATCTTAAAAGTTCTTCAAGCTACTGATCTTAATGTTGTGGAGTCACCATGAAGTGTTGATTTTCTTGATCTTCACTCAATGGAGTCGCCAAGTGAATGGTACAGCCTTCCTATGTGTCCAATTGTTGTTCACCATCAACAATTAGATCTAAAATTTGTCATACACCCAGGGAAAATGAATCTTTCATCCCCGGCAATGGCGCCAGTATGTTATCACTCCTCTGGATCTCCAAGGTTGAGGAAGAGTCCAGTTGAGGTAACCACAAACCAACCTTTTGACTTGGTAGATATCCCTACCAAGCTGGAGAGGGATCTCTCCAAAGAATCATAGCCAAGAGGGTTGGATGGATTAGGTTTTTTGGCTAGCTATAAAGTGCATAGGTTTTTTTGATTTGATTTGATGGGGTTGCTGGATGAGGATTAGGTCAAAGAAGGTACATCAGGGAAAATAAGATATGATTGTAGACATTCAAAGGGGCAAGATAGGCAGAGGGATTAACACTTAAAAGGTAATTTTATGAGATGGTTTAATACTGGTGAGGAGTTAGGAAGAGGAAAGGAGATGTATTCTTCCTAAACTTAAGAAAAAATGGACAAATTATGTTAACGTTCGCCAAACAGAGCATGGACAAGCATGCATTATACCTATCAACTTGAAAATTACCATATAACAAATGAAATGATTTATGAACTTACAAAACATTCATACAAATGATAACAAATAAGAAACAATGTTAAACATTGATACCACATGTATCCCAAAGAAATAGATAAAACTCATCTACTAATATTGGCCAAAATCTAATACAATAGTGACTCTGATCCCTAGTACAACATCCAATTGAGTCCAACCTCTGAAAAGAGTGAAGAAAGGGAAGATAGACATCAAAATAAACTCCTCCCATCCTTGGGGGTCGAATCCATGAGAAGAGGACCAGTTCCACCAAAATTTGAATTGATAGCTAGAGAGTATGGTGGTCAAAGTGACTCATCCCTAATTACATTGAAACTGATTCATTTGACTTGATGAAGTATATTTACCTAATGTATTTACCCCTAGGTAATAGTAAAAGATCATAATGACATTTACCATATCAATTACATTAGTAAAAAGTTGATTCCCAAGGATGAAAATCAAAACTGGAGAAAAACAATGAAAAATCAGGCAAATTGTCAAGTGCGCCCTCACAATGTCATGTGCGCCCTCCATCTTGTAGGCTACTTTTGAATGCCTTCCCAGTGTCCAAATTGAGCCCATGATAGCTCATTGGAAATATTTTCCTGTATAGTTTCCAAATATTCCTATATTTTCCAAAATGGACCTAATTTTACCCTCCAAAAATTCATTCTCCCAAGACTCTTCAAGTGTGCAATGCCTGGGCCAAAAATGAGGCAGAAACATGATTTTTTTTCTTGTTTTTCTCCCTTTTGACTTGCGAGTTTTGAAAAATAGGGCTAAAAACATGGTTTTTATATATGCATTTGTCATTTTGCATCTAGTGGTGGTCTCAATTTCTTCAAAAGTTCCCCAAAAAATCCTAGGCGCTGTGCGTTTGACCATGCAACTGATTTCTGGGCAAGTGCGTAGCACTAGAAGGAAGTGCACAACACCAACTTCAAACCGACTTTTGAGTGCTTTCCCAAAGTCCAAATTGAGATAATGATATCTCATTGGAAATATATCTCTTGGCTCCATAATGGACCTATCAATAACTAAAAATGATAATTATAGCCCATCAAAAATCAATTCTCCCGAGACTAGTCAAAACATGCAGAATGAGGGTGCACAAATGAAGTGTGACCTTGTAGGAAACTTTTGGAGGTCTTCCTCAACTCTAAATTGAACTCATGATAGCCCATTGGAAATATCTTTCTGTCTAATTATCATTTGACTCATCAAGAAAATCATTTTGACACTCTAGCTAGGTGAAAACTTTATTTTCCCAAGGTCACTCAAGAAGTGCAACAACTCTCTTGTAGCGACTGTATTTTTTACATTTCTCCAAAACCATAACACTTGTCTAAAAAAGGAAGGATATTTTCCATCCTTAGACTATTATAGACAAAAACCTCTCTCACGTTTGTAAAATTTATCTCTGTTTGGTTGGAAATATACTTTGAAGAAAAACTAGCCCTATGTGTGGCAAATGATTTATCCCTTGGAATGACTTCTTGAAAAATGATGGAGATATGATGTTTATGAGTTGGAATGACCTCATACCTGCTGAAATGACCTCCCTTAGGCCTCCTCTTCTTATATGTCTTTGATTATGTAGCCGACCCTAGCTGAGTGAGAGAGGAAATTAGGGTTTAGTGCTTGTGGAAAATGATGATTTGGACACCCTCAGGAAAAGACAACTCCCTTTGACATTCACTTAAATTTTTGAAACATTACCCTTTCACTTGACTATTTCCTTTGACAAATTGATATTTTGATGGTCTTTGAGAACTCTTTGCATTTGACTTTGCTTTAATGAAGCTGGCATATAGAGATTGAGTTGGCAACTTCGTAACACTTCTTATTACATATAGTGAACAAAAAATTACATGATGAAATAAGCATGTTGGCTTGTTGGGGCCTGACCCAGGTTCAAATATGATTTAGCCAAACAAATCATGATACTACTGGCCCTTTCGGTAACATTCTGCGGAGCGCAGACTAAGGTCTCACCCAAAGTAGTATGAGGGGGTGCTAGAATCAGGTTTCTCCACCCTCGAGATGTCTAATTGTATCAGGTGGTCCATGGTTCGACCCTATGCACACGTCGCTACGCGCACCTACCTGTACCTCATATCCTGGGATGTTTTCTTCGCCAGTGTTATTACCCAAGTCCTTCCTTGCAGCCGATATTAGGTGATTAACTGAACTTATTTATACACTTTTAGTTATATTCAACATTATTCATAATTTATATAAGCGCGTGCAGTAATTAAACAGTGTAATTGCAAGTAATATCAAACTTGTAATAGTTTATGATAGATACACAAGATTCAAATAAAAATTCTCTTTATTATTTTCTTTCTTCTATTACAGACTCAACCCTACCCTGCGCACTTAGATGCAAGGGTTCGTACAGTCAGCTGTAGACTCTACTTAGCCTCTGCGCACTCAGCTGTAGAGCCTATTCCTACTACTACGACCCAAGACACTTAGACTCTTGCTCTATGCTTCATTATCTTTTAGACTCCATTCATTGGTTCACTCCTTAGTTAACTTCTTTACAACTTAGAGCCTCGCTCTATTTATACAAACCCATGGTCTACGGACCATGGGTAGGTTGACACTACATTCAAAACTTAGGGCGAAAAACCCTATGACTCTAACATACAATTCGCGCTCCGTACCCGAAATTCGCGGAGTCTCTACACAATATTACTCAAAACTTGGGCTTTAAGCCCCAAAACATGCTATGGGGGATTCCATGTCCAACAAGCCCCCAAATCAAACATCGTGACTAGTCCTCGAGTCACTCTGTCGATGCAGCGATCTTGGCGCAGAGTCCTTCCCGCTTCTCCCGAATGGTCTTGATGTCTACAATGCATTGAGTTACTGCTTGCTGAACCTGCTGCATTCTCCCTTCTGAGACCTCTGTTTCCAGTGTGATGCCCTACATCTGTGCATGCATCCCATGAATCTATGCCATTTTTCCTTCAATATCTGTCGTGATTGTGAAGGCTTCGTCAATCTATGGCTAGACGCATGCTTTGAGAACTGCTTCCTTATGGTGCGTCACGTCCAACTACTCCTTTAATGCCTTGGCTTGCTGCATCCTTGCAAGCCACTGAGTAAAGACTATGGTCTCTACAGTCCTTTTGATGCTGTCGAACTGTTGTTGTAGTTTGCGGGCCTCTGTCTCCAGCCGCTAGATGTTGGGGTCCTCCTGCAACGTCGTGAGGACGTCAAGCGCCTATTCCAACATGTTGATACACTCACACACTGCACCTCCAATCTCTTCCAACCCTACTATAATAGAATTGGCACATTTTTCTCTGATCTCTGGGGAAGTGGAAGGTTGTGCCTTCAACCGAAACTCAGGAATCTGAAGGTTCAGCTCCAACTGAACCTTTGTTGTCTCTTCTTTCGCATTACGGACTCCACTTTCCAAACGGTGAATTTGCACTTCTACCGGTAGATCTACTGCGATAGCCAGATCTGGGATGCGTCAGCAAGCGTCATCTACCATCTGCACCAACCTTTGGTTCGGCAACACCAACTCATTGCGCTGCAAGCTAAGCTTCTCCATATTGATCTTTTGTCCATTAAGAACTTGGATAGCACAGTTCTCCCTAGCACGCAGCTCTCTTATTATTCCATCGTGTAGATGATAGAACGTTTCCCGAGGAAGGGCAGATAGATTAAGGCCAAGGCCTTTCATCATGTTAGTCGTCATTCAATCCATCACATCTGATGATACTAACACTCCCTCTGGAAACACTATTGTGTTGGCCATCCTCACGCGTAGCATCTGCTCTGCTGCTGAAATTACTGCTACAACGTGGGTAGACAGGGTACCTTCCTAAGGGGGCCGCACCTGTAAATCCTACAGCTATGCCTTGAGGGCCCGCAACACGCTTTGGTGCTCCGTCATAAATTTTTGAAGCACTTCACTAGTGACATCGCGGACTGTCTCACCGATGTCATGGAGATCACCTTCAGTTAAGGTGACCAGGTCAATGGTCAGCTTCGAGGCCTTGACCTTCTTTCTTGGACCTGATCTTTCTGCGATGTGCAGCCTTTTGAGTTGTGTGGACGCGGTCCCTGGGTCCATGCTTCCTTCTGTTATTTCTGTGTCCTCTACCTCCTACCCTGAGGACGTTGCTTTTCCCTCCTCTGCATGTACTATTGTAGCCTCTACTGTCTGCGTTGTTGTTGCTACTTATGCGGCATCCTGTGCCACTCCTTGGACTACTCTTACCTCGGCTACCGCTTTTTTGTTCCACCTTCTCTTGGCCAGTTGGGTGACGTGTAGCTTGGTGTTGTTCCTTAAGAAACCAATTTCCTGGTTGTAGCGAAATTGTGATTAAGATATTATTAAAGATTATTTACTGTCACTTATTGTTTATTATATTCCCAAATGAAGGACTTAGAAAACTTGGCCTTAGACTCTTAATACATGTATGACCATAACATCTTAGAATGCCATTTTTTGCTAAATATAAATGATGAATGAGGAAAGTCTAAAGGGGAAGTTAAAGACAATATGTTGATCTCTCACAGGAACTATTATCTGTAACTTAGAGGAATTATGATCATGAGAAATAAATCATAGACAATATGCTGGTCTTTCACAGAAACTACTATCTATAACTTGGAAAGGAAGTGAGAAATTTAAGTATAGGAGCACCCTTTAAGGGATTTTACCTTGCAGCTTCATTACTACACTTAAAAAGAAGAAAACATTTCATGACACATGATAGTGAAACTTACAAATTCTATGTAACAACTCCTAGAAACTTTTGGTTGTTTCATTAATCAATGATGTTATCAGGAATACAGTGGCCTAGTTCTCCAAAATCCCAACCCTTTCTTAGTAAATTTTCCACTTTTTATACATTGTGGAACAGTTATTGATTTCTGAAACCTATCTAACTGCTTTCTAAATAAAATAAAACTACTAAAGAATTTACAGAGGGTAAAAACACCACGAAGAATAAGAAATAACAAAAACAAAACTAAATTTAGAAGGAGATGGCAACTGCTGGCTTGTTTTGTTGGTTCGTTACCGAATTCCTCTGTAAATTCTCTAATGATCGTTAATTCTTTTCAGCTGTAATGAAATGTGTTTAGTTTGTATGGCTTACATGGGCATTCTGATTGGCCAAAATGCCAAGAAACATATCAAATTATCTTCCTCTTCAGATTCGACTCTAATCCTTGATTTTCCACATTACACAGCGAAACTAATGTGAACTTCTCATTAATCTAGAACTCAAAAAGAGTAAATCCTACTTTATAACCTGTCAAATTTGCCCATACAACACTCTGTTAACTTCCATCACAAATTGCAATCGGCATGATAATCCCTGTAATACTTAACTTATGCACCTTTAGGCCGGATAACTATGAAAATGTTGGATTTATGTGTAAAACTTTTATAATTAAAATATATTATAAAGTATCGCAATCGGCACAGGAACCATATATATAAATGTTATAATGGCCATGGACCCAATGGAAGAATTAACCATAATGAATGTAATATCGGGTCTAGCCATTGCAAATCAAAATCAACATTTATCAACATATATGTATAAAGGCGAACCTGACGGATTTTAAAATATGATATATATACGTTCGGGTCCGGTCCTTATCGCATATCATGATCAGTGGGGTCATGTGCATATATATAAGTGTTTCATATTATTTCGGACCCACTGCTGTTATAAAATACGCCATATAAATTTTCGGGTCTGGAACCCAATCGCTAATCATGATCAGTGTTTATCTGTGGTGTCACCATCCATAACATGGACCCACCGAACTTTAAAACATAGCATATAATATTTCGGGTTCGGTAATATTTTAACACTTGTTTTCTTTGAAAATGCGATTTATTTCTTCATTTCTTTTGCATTTTGATTTCCGATAGAGTTATGTTTTGCGATATACATATATACATGTACGCCCATATAACCCTTGGCCTCTGATATATCATTATTGCTTCTTCCTTTTGCTTTATCTTTTTTTAAAGTATTTTCAAAAGATTTTTTGAATGAAAAATAAATTTTATGGAAAGATGCATGTTACAACACTTAGCATCATCCTTCTTTTTTTATGTTGCTGCCTTATCCAGTTCCGCCAAATTTGGGGTGCACCACTTGGGAGGCCATGTCTCCAATACAATAAAGATCATGTCGTCAGTGGCTATAAATGGTATGTTTGTCCACTGTTGTGTCGGATCCTTTCACGCCCTGATGTATATGTTGTGCATGTCCTCCTTGAAGTCTACAAAACTCTGTAGACTATTGTGCATCGTAGGTGACAAGCACGGCTCTTGTTGATCCAAATTTGGATGCTCACCTCCATGAGAACCCAGAAAATTTTTGTATTTCGAATCCATTTCACATCCTTGGCGGCCCAAAGTGAAGCATACTTCGTGGCCTCTGGCAAGTCTCGATCAATGTTCGGGAACTGATTATCTTCTGACAGTTCTCTCGCTACCAGTAATATGGACAAGAGCAACCATGCATAGTGGAAGGTCTTAACTTGCTCCTGGACCTCGCAATATTTTAACAAAAACTCCTCGCAGAGGAACTCGGCCTAGTTGAACTAGACCCCCTCTGCGCACTGTTCGGCCAACGTGACCATCGGTGCTGGTACCTCATCGGCACGACATTTTCTCATCACTTCACCGGCAAGGAGTTGGGTGGCTATGCACCCCTTTTTCCTTGATTCTAGTGATAGCGTAGCCCCTCTTTTCTTCTCCAACGTATACTTTGCCTTCATGGCCTCTACGAGAGCCAAATCACTACTTTTTCCAACTATCATCGCAAGGTCCTTTCCCTTACAGGGAAGTCAGGAAATTTAGTGGATGAGGTCTTCCATGATGGGAATAGGCTCCTCAAGCCATAGATACCCATCATACACTAGGAAGAGCAGCTGCTTGATGATGAAAATGGTGATGGGTGCACGGTGGGAATCTGTTATCCATAACAAATGCATCAACCTGGTCTTTTCCACACCGCGCAACCATTTTCACGGCTCTAACATTATCACCAACCCCTCAGTATTCTACTTCATCAGATTCATTGTTTCTAGGTCTAGGAACTTCTCGCTGTCCACGAGGTTCCAGTATTCAAATTTCATGGTGGGCACATGACCTAGGGGCGAGCCCTCAAATAGAATGCCATCGGGGAGGAGCAGAGTCTAGAGTGAACTCTTTGTTGCATCCAGATCCTTCAGTACTTTGGTTTTTCCTTTCCGCAGAGGGATATATGCGGGCAGTTTCGCTGCAGAGTGCAATGGTTGGAGGTCCTCCTCCACGTCTTCTTCTTCTTCTGTGGCGGCAATCAGGGCCTAAAAATATTCTTCCTCCTCATTTGTTTCAATCGTGATTTCCTTCCCTTTTTCTTCTATTGATAACTTGTTGTGTCGCGGATTCCTCAAGGACATGCATACTGGTCCCATTACCTACTTATCCTTCTTTGGCCTTGACATCCGCGGTGATTTTTGGATTTCCGTCACAACCCCAGCACCTTCGGGAACATCCTGTACCATGGGGGTCTATGTGTCCTCGCCGGTAGTTCCTTCTTCAATTCCCAACCCATCCTTAGTGGCTATCATCATCTCTACATTGTATGTTGTCTGTAGCAAACTCAGGGGCTCTATTATCGCTCGGTTCTCAACACTCTATGCTCTGATCAACTGCTCAATTCTCAAATGACCAAGTGTTGTCTGCTGGATAACCCTTTGAGTTTTATAGTGCCTTTTAAATTCAAATTCGACTATTCCCCCCAATTCCAGGCCATCAATGCTCTCTTGGTGGTAGATTTTCCAAAATCTTGCCCATAAATTGAGTCTTAAATGCATGTCTCCCACTCGATTTGGCCTCAAATCTGACATCCCATCATGAACAGTGACACCAATGGTCACTTCCCAACCAACCTGTGCGGCAACGCAACCCTCCATGCGTAGTCATGAACCCTGTGACATTCTTCTCCTGCGCACACCTCTCAGAACTGCGTGGAGTGCTAAGACTGTCCTTCCTATGGCTAGTCAGGTGGTCGCACCACCTGTGCGGGGCCCCATCCCATCCTTTTTCATGGTTCATGGAGAATCCCCATCTTCCATTGTGGTGATCGGCACCACGCGCTCTACTATTTGTAATGTGCTACCCTGGTTACTGCATTTGGTGATATGCAGTCCCAGCCATGGCAACAAACTACCCAATTCTCGTCGATAGTCCTCTAATTTGTTAGTATGGTTGTCCGCACCTTGCCTTGCCATCCTTAGTTTATCGATAAGAAATGCTTCTTTTATTTCATTTTCTAGCCTCTTCACCACAGTGTCTATTAAATCACTTTTCTCCTTTAGCTGTACGTAGTCTTTTTCAAGTTCACAAAGTCTATAGTCTCCCCGTCGAATTTCTTCCTTAAGTCTTATATGTTCTGTTTCTCGCGGCTGCGTAATTTCTTTGTTTCGAGCTTCACGCATTGTCGAATCTATGGGTGTTGTTACGTGTAGATTCATCTTTGCATGCTCCTCAGAGATTACCATCCTTGCTTCATACCGCAGCTTTGGGATTGCTTCCACGGTCAAGGTTTTTCACATGGTCCTATAGGCCCATCGAATCGCTAGTACGCGCAAGTCCTAGTCAATGCATCTCACATGGTGGACCATGTTTAGCACTTTGCACACCTTGTCGAAGGCTTCTCCACTAATAATCTTTGGTGCACTTTGTCTTTCCTGCTTCTGCTTGATGTTCCTATTTTCGAGCGTGAGAGCGGGGTGCATTTGTGCAGGCTGTGTACCATATGCTTGTGTCCATCTGGAAAGGTGGGTGCGGAAGCTGTTTTTCCCCTCATAATCGGCTCTCATCCATAGTTTGTTTTTTCCAAATAGTATAAGCATCCCCCTTCTGCATTCATGCCAATGCCCAAAACTCTGTTGGTGCATACCCCACCACCTTGAAGGCGTAGCGCATAGTGCCCATTTTAGAACGTCAAAACACTACTGTTCTGGCACTTCGCTCTCAAATTTGTTCATAAATTCATCCACCACTGTCAACCCGTCATACCTAGGAAAATCCCTTATCTCCGTTATCATGAAACGTAGTGATCTTACCATCATGTTGCAATTGAGTGTGGTTACTTCGTGTAACTGATTCTACCATCGTTCTATTTCTTCATCAGAATCCGAAGTGCAGGAGCTTTCGCTTTCCCACAAAATCCTACCATCTACTGTTGGATTCAACCAATCCTTCTCTCACGTGGTTATCTTATAAATATAATCAAGATCGTCATCACTATCATCGTCGAACATCGTTTTAGTGTATCGCGCTCCTTCGATAGGATCTAGCAGTACTACTACATGTAGTGACCTTTTCTCAAAAATAATTTTTCACTTCTTCAAGTTTATGACTCCATTCATATTAGTGGCCCAGTCTATGCCCAGTAGCATGGGATAAGGATTTCTATTGTTGACAATCTCTATCAATTCAAAATTTGTCAGCATGCTAGCACCTTCGATATCTAGTATTATCCCCTGCAATATTCCCATTGGTAGGATCTTCTACTGGTTTTCCATTCACAATTGGACAGGAGACTATTGTAGCGCGGGTCTTCCCATGCATTCCCAAGATCCAGAATTACTTGATCCATTTCGTACTCTCTAATTTGCGCAGTCAATCTCATTTCCCTTCCTGTTCGCAATGCATGCTTTCCAAGTTTTCAGACTACACACAATTCTCCTGACCCTGTGCACCTAGTGATAAGTTCCTGCAATCCTTTTATAGCCTTGCTGTCACGCAACAGTTTCATGCATGTCTCCAGAAAGGTAGTGAGCATTGAAGGATCCATCCTTGGTTCTAGTTAATCCTTACTACCTGAAGTGGACGCCTCTATGAATCTCTTCTTAGCTTCCATGAATGTCTCCTTCGTGTGCTCCAAATCAAATTTAGGTTCCTTTGTAGGAGCCTTGAAAACTCATGCACTTTCTTCTCACTGATTACCTTTGTCATCTCTGGTTGTGATACCACTTTGAAGCACTATGTTTACATTCAAGTCCTCTTCACACGGCTCAAACCTCATTATTTGTAGGTTTTGAGTCGAGGGAGGCTAGAGTACTCCTTTATCACGCAACCTCGCTATCAGTGTAGGGCAGTCCTCAATCTCATGATAAAATTGGGTACAATATAAACATGATACTCTAGTCGGATTCATACAATCATGGGCATATTTCCCTGGCCCTATGCAATTGTAAAAAATTAGTTGTCTGCGACCCCTTCCTGGTCCCATTCCACCTCGACCTTGTTCATGCCCCTGAAATCCATCACGTGCCATCCCTACATTCAGATTGAGGGCTTGCATTTCAGTCTGTACTCTATAGGTAGGGGTATGATCCATCATTAGCTCGTAACTTCTATAGGTGCGCTCATCATGGCCTACCGACCTACAAAAATTACAGAACAATTGCTGGGACATCTATGTATACTTCTGCAATAGGTGATAGTTATCTATAGTGTGTTTTCCTCCTATCTGACAAATCGTGCACCATAATGTAGGTGTCGAGCTCGGTCCTGCTTGTGCCTTTGGTCTTAATGGTATCGGCCCTCCTCTCGCCAAGTAATTTGCGAAAACTGGACAATGGTCCCTGTCATACCCCTGGCCTTTTCATTTTATGCACCATACCTCCGCGTACGCCTCTGGCCGAGGTGTCATGTCTTGTTTCAAACTCTGCATTTCTAGACACAAATTTTGTAGTTGCACGTAGATTTGTTGGACTCCTAGACCAGGATCTTGTATAGGGGTCTCATGCAATCTAATTGCAATCTCCAAAGCTTCAGCCTGGGTGGATAGCTTTTGTTGTGACAGTGTCATCCTTAAATGTGGCATTAGTGACGCTACAAACCATGCGCGGTGTTGTCCATCCATCAAGGTCATGTTGGCTTCATGAATCATACTCTTCAGCCTCTGGTCCAGATCCCATGGGGTCTCGCCTGGAAGCATCATGATTTCCTTAAACCTGATAATCGATTGTGTCTCTGATTTTGGCCTGCTAAATTCCCTATTTAATGCGGCCTAGATATCTACGATCCTTGCATTTGTATGGTCATTAGAATGCTTAATGTACCACATTAATGTGTGATCTTGAAATGTGCTTACCAACATTGCCTTCTTTATATTGTCATCCACGACTCCTTGGGTTTCCCATACAACCCTTACTAACAACCAAAATTGGTTCGGATCTTCATTCCCTAATCCTCTGAATACTGATAGTTTGATCGCACTTGCCATATTGAACTGTGGTGGCGGTGGAGGTGGTGTGGGTGGGGATGGGAGTGATGATGGTGAAACTGGTGGTGGCATAGGTGGGGGTGGTATGAGCAGAATTCGTTGCCTTACCAGACTGATCATGCTTCTCGGAGAAACTTTCATGAGCTCCTCCTCGCTCTCTCGCGAGGGTGAAATCAAGGGACTAGTTTCCAATTCTTCGCTACTTCCCATTTCTATAGATATTCCCACTTCATATAGTCCCAAACATTAATTTATTCACATAACCAACTTTTCACACAGTAGCATTTTAATCTAGGTATTCAAAGATTTAATATACTTACCTTGCGGTCCCTTGAGGAAGCAATGTTCCACCTTTCTTGGTCGTATCTACCGCAAACTCGGTGATAAATCCCCCTATAATTCGATCAAGCCAATGGTCCACAGCGTGCATGATCTTATCTTCTAACGCTTCTAGTCTGCGCACCAATTCCAAAGTCCACACAATCGGGTTGTCGAGCCTACACCTTCCCTGATTGTTTGCTAGCTTCGCGATCCACTCATACAACTTAGAGGGGAAGGAAGTAAAGAAAATTTCATGGATTTCTGTATATAATTAGCACTCCAACCATTGTTCCTTTGATACTCGCGGATTCATGTTTTCCTACGCTACAAACTCGTGAATCTTCCTGTCCAACCACCCTTCAATTTCTTTCTTTGTTGGATTCCAGGGACACGACATCAAACATCCCTTATGCAAATCCCAGTCCCGACAATGAAACCATTTGTTGGCTTGTTGGGGCCTGACCTAGGTTCAAAGAGGATTTAGCCAAACAAATCCTGATACTACTAGCCCTTGCATCAACAGTCCGTGGAGTGTGGATTGAGGTCTAATCTGACATAGTATGGGAGGGTGCTAGAATTAGGTTTCCGCACCTTGGAGATGTCTGATTGTATCAAGTGGTCCATGGTTCAAGCCTATGCACACGTCGCTACGTGCACCTACCCATACCTCCCAGCTTAAGATGTTGTCTTCGCGCAGCCCTACCGGGGGCTCGAACAGTGTTATTACCTAAGTCCTTCCTCGCAACCAATATTAGGTGATTAACTGAACTTATTTATAGAATTTTAGTTATATTCAACAATATTCATAATTCATATAAGCACACACAGTAATTAAACAATATAATTCCAAGTAATATCAAACATGTAATAGCTCAGGACAGATACACAAGATTCAGATAAAAATTCTCTTTATTATTTTTGTCCTTTTGTTGCAGACTCAACCCTACCCTACGCTCTCAGCTGCAGGGGTCCGCGCATTCAGTTGTGGACTCTACTAGTGTTTCTAGGAAAACTGGTGTCTTTTCGATCTGCTAGTCACACTAAGAAGGGTAGTTATTTTAGAAACAAACAATCAAATCAATTTATGGTTTCCTTTATGTATGATAGATAAGAGAGAAGC
The DNA here is from genome assembly GCA_031772625.1 of Pinus tabuliformis. NCBI lineage: Eukaryota > Viridiplantae > Streptophyta > Pinopsida > Pinales > Pinaceae > Pinus > Pinus tabuliformis. The sequence continues at coordinate 1,691,876,369 of CM062820.1, read as the reverse complement.
AAAGGGGACCAACCTGGATCTTCTGCTTGGTTCCTTGCTTGATTTCTCTCTCTTTTGATAGAGCTTGCCACTCCTCTCCTACTTGTCCCGCTTCAAAGAATACTTATAGAGTCAAAGTAACAAAACACCATCAAAGCATCTCGATCTATAATATCATAAACAATGTAGAATGAGAATTACATTGACCATACAATTGCATTCACAAATAACAAGATTCACAAATACACGATTATATGGAGGAAAACTCAAAGAAATTTATTAATAGTAGAAGAGAGGATTACAACCCAGCTGTCTGATCTAGCATCATCCTCCCAGCATCAAAGCCCTCTTAACTTCATGAAAAGCAAGATCACCCAACAATACAATGTCTATTCTCACAGATAAACCAACAACACTTCCTTACAAAATACAAAATTCCCGCCTCCAGATCTCTCAGATGAGGGATCCATTTATAGATGTCTTTCAAAGGTGTGAGTCAGCTCTGGGTTTTTGATTAGTGTCATTCCACTGATAGTTCTTGGTTCCACATGGAGATTTCATTGATCTCTTACACATCCTTGGGAAAATTTAGAGAGGCAAGTGTCATGGGAGAAGTTTCTGGAGGATTCCATGAGCTTCCACTTAGCAAACTGTTTCTGCCATTTGTCCATTCTCGCTTATCACACACTACAGAAGGCATTTTTAGTATGCATTGCACTTGGCTAGTGTAGCAGCCATTATGCATCGCACCTTGACCATGGAGAATTCAGTATGGTCCATATTTTGCCAGTTCTGAGTGGTTTTTCAGGTGGAACTTCTCGGAAATGATGTAATTAGTTGACCATGATCCTTTAGGGTATGAAACAACACTTTTAGGGGTTAAAGAGCCCTTGGTTTATGGACATATGAGTTTGGGGTTGCAGTGCCCAAATATGTCTATAACAGTTGCCCCCATAGCATGAGGTCATAAATCTTTTGATGTCAGGTGAAATGCTTTATCATGGGGATCAGAGGTATTCGAACTAGAAGGTGACCTGTATAAGATACAATACAATACATCATCATCATATTATTTTCATGATCTAGCTGAGGTGGGCATTCCCATGCTCAACTTTATAAATTCATTTTCATGTACATAGGATAGACAATCATCCACTGTTGTAGACTGGTGATTCTTCACATGAAGAGTCATCTTCCCTGGCTCGAATGACTATCTGTGTAGCTTCTGTGTACAATTGATGTCTTTATTTTCATGAATATATCACAGACCAGATGGATGAAACTAGATCCGGGGTCTTCAAACTCATTCAATCATTGCCCGATGTACAAGTCGATCCATGTGAAAAGATGTTCTGAAGTCAAACATGGAAAGACATCACCTGATTACTAGCCAATAATGTACACTGTTAACAGGCGCGAGAGGAATCAACAATAATGATAATGACCCTCAAGGTAATGTAGTACAATTCATGTGGTGATCCAGGTGGATATTGGTGGCCACCCGCTAATTCCACTTGGATCCCCTCTAATGCTTGTTACATTTTTTCTCAGTTTCCTTAATTATAGCACAGTTTACTATTTTTAGCAGTTTTTCGGGTCCTAAACTTCCGGAGCCGTTTTGAGGCCCTAAACGACATTTTTTGGGAAATCCACCGCCAGCGATTTTTCTGTTAAAAGTCGTCTTTTCCGTTGTAGTCCTCGGAGAGATCTTTCCAACGGGCTATCATGCACGTCAAACGGAGATAGTACGACCAATTCGCGACCCCGGGAAGTTGATGTACCAACTTACCCAAAAATGGGGCCCACAATTTGGCGTTTCATCTTCTAGGGTTAGGTTTTGGAATGTGAAGGGTTTTCCATTGTTTCTCAACAATAAATAGGCCTTCGAGCCTCATTGTAAGACAGTTCAGAGGCATGTAGCCACCACATCTCTTCTCAGAGATAAGCTACCATCGCCCTAGCTGGTTCATTTCTATTTCTGTTTGTAAGCATATTTCAGTATTTTATAGTAATGAATTGAGGTATTATTTCTCCTGCATATCTGTCTTTATGGTTATCTCTGTATTTTATTGTGTTCCTGTTTAAATTCGGATCAGTGGTATCAAAGCGGTCTGCTTTTCTTCTTTGTTTTTCTTTGCATGTCCCCAACAAGGTCGGGATATAAGGAGTTAGGGCTTGAACTGGTCGAACCTTTGCAAGACCAGCCTCGCAAATCCCGACGGCCTCCCATGGCGGATGAAAAGAAAGACGAGGGGGCAGGAGATCCTATCAAAATCTTGCTCGAAGAAGCCCTCGAGCGACAAAGGAACGTGATGATGGACAACTTTGCCCAGATCCTTCAGCGGCTACCCAGGGGTGACGCATCGGCTTCCAACAGCTACTCTGGAAACGCCACACCATTTAAGGTACAAGTTAATTTTGAAATCCCCATATTCAAGGGTCAGATAGACGCAGATGCCGTCGATAAATGGTTAAATGTGCTAGAGGGTTATTTTTCTGTTCATGATTTTTCCAGTCGGGAAAAGATTATTTTCGCTCTTTTCAAAGCAGCCCCCCACGTCAAGGATTGGTGGGAAACCTATTGTGAACAGAAAGATGAAAGTACAGGCTCACTATTTTCAGTCACACCGACTTGGGATTCATTCCGAGATGCCATCAAGGAGCAGTACTACCCTGTTGGAAGCTATGAGGATCAATACATAAAGTGGACCACGCTACGGCAGGGAAGGGACCAAGACGTACCAGAGTTCACCAATATTTTCCATACCCTTCGCACAAAGTTGGGTATCAAGGATACAGAGCAGCATTTGGTACTAAAATACCGTGGCTGCCTGCACAAGTACATCCAAGAAGAAATAGAATTTCTGAACATCTCCTTGCTCGGCATGGCATACCGATATGCCGTCAAGGTCGAGCAAAAGTTTAAACAGAAGAAGCGAGACTTTGGGTCTGCGAATCAGAAACAAGGGAAAGGTGCCCCCAAACCGCAGAACAAAAGACAAAGCCAAGGCGGGGCGGCCCAAGACAACCCGCCAAAGCTGCAAGCAAAGAACAGCGCCGCGAAGCCGAAAAAGGACACCGGAAAGTGGTGTGAGTTCCATAAGAGCTCCACTCACAACACAAGTGAGTGTTGGGCCAAGCAGTCACTGGTGGCCGAGCTAAAGGTTTCTGAATCAGATGCATGTTTTGACTCTGAGTCAGAACTCGATAAGGGGAATGACAAAGGGAAGCAGATTATCGATGCGGAGCCCAACGCCACTGTTGCTACCAAGAAGATCCAGAAGGAGGAACCTGAAGATCCAGAGGAGGAGGAGCGTCTCTTCCACTCCCAGATGTGGGTAAAGGGCTCCCCGCTACAGTTCATTGTCGACAGCGGGAGCCAAAAGAACCTCATTTCGGCAGAGGTCGTGAAACGGCTGGGCTTACCGACCACAGTGCATCCACAACCATACACCATTGGGTGGCTGCACCAAGGACGGGATCTTCGCGTGAGCCAACAGTGTCGCCTTCCATACAACATCAAGCCCTTCACGGATGAGGTATTGTGTGACATTGCACCCCTTGAAGTTTGTTATGTGTTATTAGGACAACCATACTTGTGGAAGCGACATGCTGTGTATGAGTCAAGGCCCCGTGCTGTTATTGTTACTTTGGGAAATAAGTTGTACAGGATACCAGAGGTAGCACCGCCTACCGCCATCTCTTTGGTTACTGCAAAACAATGCAGTAAGCTCATTTCCAAAACCAGGAAGTTTGTTTTCCTGATGATATGCCCTCAAGAAAAGAAGAAGATGGTGGCCATGACCTATAGACAGGGCCCCTCCGCACGACAACTACAGATGGACAAGGTCGTGGAGGAGTATGAGGACATCTTTACCTCCCCCGCAGGGGTTCCTCTGCACTGTCAGGTCAAGCACTCCATTGATCTAACCCCAGGTTCGCCGCTGCCCAATGGACCAATCTATCGGTGCTCTGTTCTAGAGAACGATGAAATCAAGAGGTAGATTCAGGAGCTGCTACAAAAAGGTCACATCCGTCCGAGTTCATCGCCCTGTGGGAGCCCGATCGTGCTGGTACAAAAGAAGGATGGGACTTGGAGACTCTGTATTGACTATCGGGCGCTGAACAAGATCACTGTCCGTAATAGGTACCCAATCCCATGGATTGATGACCTCCTGGACCAACTAAAGGGGGCAAAATATTTCAGCAAGATCGATTTGAAGTCAGGATATCACCAGGTACCAATCGAACCCTCCGATGTGTGGAAGACTGCCTTCAAAGCCAAGGAGGGCCTTTTCGAAAGGTTGGTTATGCCTTTCGGATTGACGAATGCTCCTGCAACCTTCATGAGGCTAATGGACGACATATTGCGGCCATTCACCAACTCATTTGTAGTGGTATACCTGGATGACATCTTGATCTTTAGCAAGACTTGGGAAGAGCACCTCCACCACATCCGACAGGTTCTCCAAACACTGCGACAACACAAGTTATGTGCCAATTTGGAGAAATGCACTTTTGGCATGACCCAGGTTCAGTATCTTGGATACATTATTGATGAACGAGGGGTGCATGTGGATCCAGCCAAGATCCAAGTCATTCGGGATTGGCCATCTCCAACAACTCTGATAGAGCTTCGCAGCTTTCTAGGCCTTGCCAACTTCTACCGCAGGTTCGTGTTGGGATTTTCTCATATCACTTGGCCCTTGAGTCAGGTCACCAAGGGAGGAGCGAAAGAAATTTTTTTTTGGTCCGAATCTCAACAGAAGGCATTCATAGAGTTGAAAGGTCGACTCTGCATAGCACCAGTTCTTGCATTACCAGACTTGCAACAACCATTTGAGGTCGAGACAGATGCCTCTGACTATGCTATTGGGGCAGTCCTTACTCAACACGGGCATCCAGTGGCATATCACAGTGAGACACTTTCAGACACAGTCTGGAAGTATCCCAGTTATGACAAAGAGATGTATTCCATTGTGCAGGCCTGTCGACAATGGAAGCATTACATTTTGGGGAAGGAAACGGTCATCCACACAGACCACCGACCCCTGCAGTTCATACAGACCCAAGGGAAATTGCAGAATGATCGCCATCAGAAGTGGTCCACATACCTGCAACAGTTCCATTTGAATATCAAGTATAAGAAGGGCAGCACCAATAATGTCGCAGATTTCCTCAGTCGACCACCGATCATGGCATTAACCACCGTGCTCAACTCTTGTGGGCACGAGACTTCTGATTGGCCACTGCTCTACAAAAGCGACCCGGAATTCGGCCACACATACCAGACACTCTTGGAGGGTCAACATGTTAAAGATCTTCACCTCCAAGACAACCTGTTATGCCACCTGGGTCACCTTTGTGTTCCTTCCAGCGAGCGTGCCAAGATGATCTGGGAAGCACACTACAGTCGGGCCATTGGGCATTTTGGGGTTGAAAAAACGGTGGCTGTATTGCAGAAATATTTCTATTGGCCGAATCTTCGACAGGATGTCGGGAAGTACATCAGATCATGCACTGCTTACGCCATTGCCAAACCGACCATCAAGAAGCAGGGCCTCTATAGCCCGTTGCCTACCCCTAGTCGACCTTGGGAATCCGTCTCCATGGATTACATGTCAGGCCTCCCTTCCACTAGGCATGGAAATGACTGTGTTTTTGTGGTCGTCGACAGGTTCTCGAAGATGGCCATTATGGCGGCCTGCAAGAAGAATATCACAGCAGAAGCCACTGCTAAACTCTTCTTTGAACGAGTATGGGTACACTTTGGGATCCCACAGTCTATCATTTCAGATCGGGACAGCAGGTTCCTCAGTACATTTTGGTCTAGCCTCTGGTCGATGCTGGACACCAAACTCACTAAGTCCACAGCCTTCCATCCTCAAACTGATGGCCAGACTGAGGTCGTCAACAGGATGATCGTACACATTCTACGAATGTACAACTCAAAGCATCCACGCACATGGGACGAGAGCCTTCCCTATGTTCAGCACAGCTACAACCGAGCTCTCCACAGCTCGACTGGCCACAACCCTTTTCAGGTGGGATTAGGATTCCAGCCACTATGTCCCATCGATGTGGCCATGCCATTTGCAGCTACTCACGCAGATTCTACTCATGTACAGTCTGAAATAGATAAGGCAAACAACTTCATTGAGCACATCAACCATATTCGCCAGCAGGTCCATGACATTCTGGAGAAATCAAACGCCAAGTACAAGCAGCGACATGATCAACATCGGGTGCTACACAAGTTTCGAGTGGGCGACAAAGTCTGGTTTCATTTGCAAAAGGAACGCCTTACCGGAGCCTATCGGAAACTCAGACCACTCCGATATGGCCCTTACACCATTACCAAGGCTGTGGGAGAGAATGCATTTGAGCTCAGGATTCCCCCATTCCTTGGCCTGCACCCGGTGTTCAATGTCGACCGCCTTCGGCCATACTTTCCACCATTACTAGACACGTCCGACATTGCAGAACAACTCACACCCACAGAGTTAAATCCATCTTGCATGGAACAAGCTGCAACTGATCGGATCATGGACACACAGATCAAGCACACTCGCCAGCAGAATATCCAACTGTATCGAGTTGTCAAAGCAGGACAACTCCTTCACCAGGGCAAGTGGCTCACCAAGGACCAAGTGCAGCAGAAGTTCCCTCATCTCATGGAGGAACTCAACGCAATGGGGACCATTGCTTCCTAAGGGGGGAGGAATGATCCAGGTGGATATTGGTGGCCACCCGCTAATTCCACTTGGATCCCCTCTAATGCTTGTTACAGTTTTTCTCAGTTTCCTTAATTATAGCACAATTTACTATTTTTAGCAATTTTTCGAGTCCTAAACTTACGGAGCCGTTTTGAGGCCCTAAACGACGTTTTTTGGGAAATCCACCGCTAGCGATTTTTTTGATAAAAGTCGTCTTTTCCATCGTAGTCCTCGGAGAGATCTTTCCAACGGGCTATCATGCATGTCAAACGGAGATAGTACGACCAATTCGCGACCCCGGGAAGTTGATGTACCAACTTACCCAAAAACGGGGCCCACAATTTGGCGTTTCATCTTCTAGGGTTAGGTTTTGGAATGTGAAGGGTTTTCCATTGTTTCTCAACAATAAATAGGCCTTCGAGCCTCATTGTAAGACAGTTAAGAGGCATGTAGCCACCACATATCTTCTCAGAGATAAGCTACCATCGCCCTAGCTAGTTCATTTCCATTTCTGTTTGTAAGCATATTTCAGTATTTTATAGTAATGAATTGAGGTATTATTTCCGCTGCATATCTGTCTTTATGGTTATCTCTGTATTTTATTGCGTTCCTGTTTAAATCCGGATCAGTGGTATCAGAGCGGTCTGCTTTTCTTCTTTGTTTTTCTTTGCATGTCCCCAACAAGGTCAGGATATAAGGAGTTAGGGCTTGAACTGGTCGAACCTTTGCAAGACCAGCCTCGCAAATCCCGACGGCCTCCCATGGCGGATGAAAAGAAAGACGAGGGGGCAGGAGATCCTATCAAAATCTTGCTCGAAGAAGCCCTCGAGCGACAAAGGAACGCGATGATGGACAACTTTGCCCAAATCCTTCAGCGGCTACCCAGGGGCGACGCATCGGCTTCCAACAGCAACTCTGGAAACGCCACACCATTTAAGGTACAAGTTAATTTTGAAATCCCCATATTCGAGGGTCAGATAGACGCAGATGCCGTCGATAAATGGTTAAATGTGCTAGAGGGTTATTTTTCTGTTCATGATTTTTCCAGTCGGGAAAAGATTATTTTCGCTCTTCTCAAAGCAGCCCCCCACGTCAAGGATTGGTGGGAAACCTACTGCGAACAGAATGATGAAAGTAGAGGCTCACTATTTTCAGTCACACCGACTTGGGATTCATTCCGAGATGCCATCAAGGAGCAGTACTACCCTGTCGGAAGCTATGAGGATCAATACATAAAGTGGACCACGCTACGGCAGGGAAGGGACCAAGACGTACCAGAGTTCACCAATATTTTCCATACCCTTCGCACAAAGTTGGGTATCAAGGATACAGAGCAGCATTTGGTACTAAAATACCGTGGCTGCCTGCACAAGTACATCCAAGAAGAAATAGAATTTCTGAACATCTCCTCGCTCGGCATGGCATACAGATATGTCGTCAAGGTCGAGCAAAAGTTTAAACAGAAGAAGCGAGACTTTGGGTCTGCGAATCCAAAACAAGGGAAAGGTGCCCCCAAACCACAGAACAAAGGACAAAGCCAAGGCGGGGCGGCCCAAGACAACCCGCCAAAGCTGCAAGCAAAGAACAGCGCCGCGAAGCCGAAAAAGGACACCGGAAAGTGGTGTGAGTTCCATAAGAGCTCCACTCACAACACAAGTGAGTGTTGGGCCAAGCAGTCACTGGTGGCCGAGCTAAAGGTTTCAGAATCAGATGCATGTTCTGACTCTGAGTCAGAACTCGATAAGGGGAATGACAAAGGGAAGCAGATTATCGATGCGGAGCCCAACGCCACTGTTGCCACCACGAAGATCCAGAAGGAGGAACCTGAAGATCCAGAGGAGGAGGAGCGTCTCTTCCACTCCCAAATGTGGGTAAAGGGCTCCCCGCTACAGTTCATTGTCGACAGCGGGAGCCAAAAGAACCTCATTTCGGCAGAGGTCGTGAAACGGCTGGGCTTACCGACCACAGCGCATCCACAACCATACACCATTGGGTGGCTGCACCAAGGACGGGATCTTCGCGTGAGCCAACAGTGTCGCCTTCCATACAACATCAAGCCCTTCACGGATGAGGTATTGTGTGACATTGCACCCCTTGAAGTTTGTGATGTGTTATTAGGACAACCATACTTGTGGAAGCGACATGTTGTGTATGAGTCAAGGCCCCGTGCTGTTATTTTTACTTTGGGAAATAAGTTGTACAGGATACCAGAGGTAGCACCGCCTACCGCCATCTCTTTGGTTACTGCAAAACAATGCAGTAAGCTCATTTCCAAAACCAGGAAGTTTGTTTTCCTGATGATACGCCCTCAAGAAAAGAAGAAGACGGTGGCCACGACCTCTAGACAGGGCCCCTCCGCACGACAACTACAGATGGACAAGGTCGTGGAGGAGTATGAGGACATCTTCACCTCCCCCGCAGGGGTTCCTCTGCACTGTCAGGTCAAGCACTCCATTGATCTAACCCCAGGTTCACCGCTGCCCAATGGACCAATCTATCGGCGCTCTGTTCTGGAGAACGATGAAAGCAAGAGGCAGATTCAGGAGCTGCAGCAAAAAGGTCACATCCGTCCGAGTTCATCGCCCTGTGGGAGCCCGATCGTGCTGGTACAAAAGAAGGATGGGACTTGGAGACTCTGTATTGACTATCGGGCGCTGAACAAGATCACTGTCCGTAATAGGTACCCAATCCCACGGATTGATGACCTCCTGGACCAACTAAAGGGGACAAAATATTTTAGCAAGATCGATTTGAAGTCAGGATATCACCAGGTACCAATCGAACCCTCCGATGTGTGGAAGACTGCCTTCAAAGCCAAGGAGGGCCTTTTCGAATGGTTGGTTATGCCTTTCGGATTGACGAATGCTCCTGCAACCTTCATGAGGCTAATGGACGACATATTGCGGCCATTCACCAACTCATTTGTAGTGGTATACCTGGATGACATCTTGATCTTTAGCAAGACTTGGGAAGAGCACCTCCACCACATCCGACAGGTTCTCCAAACACTGCGACAACACAAGTTATGTGCCAATTTGGAGAAATGCACTTTTGGCATGACCCAGGTTCAGTATCTTGGATACATTATTGATGAATGAGGGGTGCATGTGGATCCAGCCAAGATCCAAGTCATTCGGGATTGGCCATCTCCAACAACTCTGACAGAGCTTCGCAGCTTTCTAGGCCTTGCCAACTTCTACCGCAGGTTCGTGTTGGGATTTTCTCATATCACTTGGCCCTTGAGTCAGGTCACCAAGGCAGGAGTGAAAGAAAAAAAAATTTGGTCCGAATCTCAACAGAAGGCATTCACAGAGTTGAAAGGTCGACTCTGCACAGCACCAGTTCTTGCATTACCAGACTTGCAACAACCATTTGAGGTCGAGACAGATGGCTCTGACTATGCTATTGGGGCAGTCCTTACTCAACACGGGCATCCAGTGGCATATCACAGTGAGACACTTTCAGACACAGTCCGGAAGTATCCCACTTATGACAAAGAGATGTATTCCATTGTGCAGGCCTGTCGACAATGGAAGCATTACATTTTGGGGAAGGAAACGGTCATCCACACAGACCACCGACCCTTGCAGTTCATACAGACCCAAGGGAAATTGCAGAATGATCGCCATCAGAAGTGGTCCACATACCTGCAACAGTTCCATTTGAATATCAAGTATAAGAAGGGCAGCACCAATAATGTCGCAGATTGCCTCAGTCGACCACCGATCATGGCATTAACCACCATGCTCAACTCTTGTGGGCACGAGACTTCTGATTAGCCACTACTCTACAAAAGCGACCCGGAATTCGTCCACACATACCAGACACTCTTGGAGGGTCAACATGTTAAAGATTTTCACCTCCAGGATGACCTGTTATGCCACCTGGGTCACCTTTGTGTTCCTTCCAGCGAGCGTGCCAAGATGATCTGGGAAGCACACTACAGTCGGGCCGTTGGGCATTTTGGGGTTGAAAAAACGGTGGCTGTATTGCAGAAATATTTCTATTGGCCGAATCTTCGATAGGATGTCGGGAAGTACATCAGATCATGCACTGCTTGCGCCATTGCCAAACCGACCATCAAGAAGCAGGGCCTCTATAGCCCGTTGCCTACCCCTAGTCGACCTTGGGAATCCATCTCCATGGATTACATGTCAGGCCTCCATTCCACTAGGCATGGAAATGACTGTGTTTTTGTGGTCGTCGACAGGTTCTCGAAGATGGCCATTATGGCGGCCTGCAAGAAGAATATCACAACAGAAGCCACTGCTAAACTCTTCTTTGAACGAGTATGGCTACACTTTGGGATCCCACAGTCTATCATTTCGGATCAGGACAGCAGGTTCCTCAGTACATTTTGGTCTAGCCTCTGGTCGATGCTGGACACCAAACTCACTAAGTCCACAGCCTTCCATCCTCAAACTGATGGCCAGACTGAGGTCATCAACAGGATGATCGTACACATTCTACGCATGTACAACTCAAAGCATCCAAACACATGGGACGAGAGCCTTCCCTATGTTCAGCACAGCTACAACCGGGCTCTCCACAGCTCGACAGGCCACAACCCTTTTCAGATGGGATTAGGATTCCGGCCACTATGTCCCATCGATGTGGCCATGCCATTTGCAGCTACTCACGCAGATTCTGCTCATGTACAGTCTGAAACAGATAAGGCAAATAGCTTCATTGAGCACATCCAACATATTCGCCAGCAGGTCCATGACATTCTGGAGAAATCAAACGCCAAGTACAAGCAGCGACATGATCAACATCGGGTGCTACACAAGTTTCGAGTGGGCGACAAAGTCTGGTTGCATTTGCAAAAGGAACGCCTTACCGGAGCCTATCGGAAACTCAGACCACTCTGATATGGCCCTTACACCATTACCAAGGCTGTGGGAGAGAATGCATTTGAGCTCAGGATTCCCCCATTCCTTGGCCTGCACCCGGTGTTCAATGTCGACCGCCTTCGGCCATACTTTCCACCATTACTAGACACGTCCGACATTGCAGAACAACTCACACCCACAGAGTTAAATCCAGCTTGCATGGAACAAGCTGCAACTGATCGGATCATGGACACAGAGATCAAGCACACTCGCCAGCAGAATATCCAACTGTATCGAGTTGTCAAAGCAGGACAACTCCTTCACCAGGGCAAGTGGCTCACCAAGGACCAAGTGCAGCAGAAGTTCCCTCATCTCATGGAGGAACTCAACGCAATGGGGACCATTGCTTCCTAAGGGGGGAGGAATGATCCAGGTGGATATTGGTGGCCACCCACTAATTCCACTTGGATCCCCTCTAATGCTTGTTACAGTTTTTCTCAGTTTCCTTAAATATAGCACAATTTACTATTTTTAGCAGTTTTTCGGGTCCTAAACTTCCGGAGCCGTTTTGAGGCCCTAAACGACGTTTTTTGGGAAATCCACCGCCAATGATTTTTCCAATAAAAGTCGTCTTTTCCGTCGTAGTCCTCGGAGAGATCTTTCCAACGGGCTATCATGCACGTCAAACGGAGATAGTACGACCAATTCGCGACCCCGGGAAGTTGATGTACCAACTTACCCAAAAACGGGGCCCACAATTTGGCGTTTCATCTTCTAGGGTTAGGTTTTGGAATGTGAAGGGTTTTCCATTGTTTCTCAACAATAAATAGGCCTTCGAGCCTCATTGTAAGACAGTTTAGAGGCATGTAGCCACCACATCTCTTCTCAGAGATAAGCTACCATCGCCCTAGCTGGTTCATTTCCATTTCTGTTTGTAAGCATATTTCAGTATTTTATAGTAATGAATTGAGGTATTATTTCCGCTGCATATCTGTCTTTATGGTTATCTCTATATTTTATTGCATTCCTGTTTAAATCCGGATCAGTGGTATCAGAGTGGTCTACTTTTCTTCTTTGTTTTTCTTTGCATGTCCCCAACAAGGTCGAGATATAAGGAGTTAGGGCTTGAACTGGTCGAACCTTTGCAAGACCAGCCTCGCAAATCCCGACGGCCTCCCATGGCGGATGAAAAGAAAGACGAGGGGGCAGGAGATCCTATCAAAGTCATGCTCGAAGAAGCCCTCGAGCGACAAAGGAACGCGATGATGGACAACTTTGCCCCAACCTTCAGCGGCTACCCAGGGGCGACGCATCGGCTTCCAACAGCAACTCTGGAAATGCCACACCATTTAAGGTACAAGTTAATTTTGAAATCCCCATATTCGAGGGTCAGATAGATGCAGATGTCGTCGATAAATGGTTAAATGTGCTAGAGGGTTATTTTTCTGTTCATGATTTTTCCAGTCGGGAAAAGATTATTTTCGCTCTTCTCAAAGCAGCCCCCCACGTCAAGGATTGGTGGGAAACTTACTGTGAACAGAAAGATGAAAGTACAGGCTCACTATTTTCAGTCACACCGACTTGGGATTCATTCCGAGATGCCATCAAGGAGCAGTACTACCCTGTCGGAAGCTATGAGGATCAATACATAAAGTCGACCACGCTACTGCAGGGAAGGGACCAAGACATACCAGAGTTCACCAATATTTTCCATACCCTTCGCACAAAGTTGGGTATCAAGGATACAGAGCAGCATTTGGTACTAAAATACCGTGGCTGCCTGCACAAGTACATCCAAGAAGAAATAGAATTTCTGAACATCTCCTCGCTCGGCATGGCATACCGATATGCCGTCAAGGTCGAGCAAAAGTTTAAACAGAAGAAGCGAGACTTTGGGTCTGCGAATCCGAAACAAGGGAAAGGTGCCCCCAAACCGCAGAACAAAGGACAAAGCCAAGGCAGGGTGACCCAAGACAACCCGCCAAAGCTGCAAGCAAAGAACAACACTGCGAAGCCGAAAAAGGACACCAGAAAGTGGTGTGTGTTCCATAAGAGCTCCACTCACAACACAAGTGAGTGTCGGGCCAAGCAGTCACTGGTGGCTGAGCTAAAGGTTTCAGAATCAGATGCATGTTCTGACTCTGAGTCAGAACTCGATAACGGGAATGACAAAGGGAAGCAGATTATCGATGCGGAGCCCAACGCCATTGTTGCTACCAAGAAGATCCAGAAGGAGGAACCTGAAGATCCAGAGGAGGAGGAGCGTCTCTTCCACTTCCAGATGTGGGTAAAGGGCTCCCCGCTACAGTTCATTGTTGACAGCGGGAGCCAAAAGAACCTCATTTCGGCAGAGGTCGTGAAACGGCTGGGCTTACCGACCACAGCGCATCCACAACCATACACCATTGGGTGGCTGCACCAAGGACGGGATCTTCGCGTGAGCCAACAGTGTCGCCTTCCATACAACATCAAGCCCTTCACGGATGAGGTATTGTGTGACATTGCACCCCTTGAAGTTTGTGATGTGTTATTAGGACAACCATACTTGTGGAAGCGACATGCTGTGTATGAGTCAAGGCCCCGTGCTGTTATTGTTACTTTGGGAAATAAGTTGTACAGGATACCAGAGGTAGCACCGCCTACCGCCATCTCTTTGGTTACTCAAAACAATGCAGTAAGCTCATTTCCAAAACCAGGAAGTTTGTTTTCCTGATGATACGCCCTCAAGAAAAGAAGAAGACGGTGGCCACGACCTCTAGACAGGGCCCCTCCGCACGACAACTACAGATGGACAAGATCGTGGAGGAGTATGAGGACATCTTCACCTCCCCCGCAGGGGTTCCTCTGCACTGTCAGGTCAAGCACTCCATTGATCTAACCCCAGGTTCGCCGCTGCCCAATGGACCAATCTATCGGCGCTCTATTTTGGAGAACGATGAAATCAAGAGGTTGATTCAGGAGCTGCTGCAAAAAGGTCACATCCGTCCGATTTCATCGCCCTGTGGGAGCCCGATCATGCTGGTACAAAAGAAGGATGGGACTTGGAGACTCTGTATTGACTATCGGGCACTGAACAAGATCACTGTCCGTAATAGGTACCCAATCCCACGAATTGATGACCTCCTGGACCAACTAAAGGGGGCAAAATATTTCAGCAAGATCGATTTGAAGTCAGGATATCACCAGGTACCAATCGAACCCTCCGATGTGTGGAAGACTGCCTTCAAAGCCAAGGAGAGCCCTTTCGAATGGTTGGTTATGCCTTTCGGATTGACGAATGCTCCTGCAACCTTCATGAGGCTAATGGACGACATATTGCGGCCATTCACCAACTCATTTGTAGTGGTATACCTGGATGACATCTTGATCTTTAGCAAGACTTGGGAAGAGCACCTCCACCACATCCGACAGGTTCTCCAAACACTGCAACAACACAAGTTATGTGCCAATTTGGAGAAATGCACTTTTGGCATGACCCAGGTTCAGTATCTTGGATACATTATTGATGAACGAGGGGTGCATGTGGATCCAGCCAAGATCCAAGTCATTCGGGATTGGCCATCTCCAACAACTCTGACAGAGCTTCGCAGCTTTCTAGGCCTTGACAACTTCTACCGCAGGTTCGTGTTGGGATTTTCTCATATCACTTGGCCCTTGAGTCAGGTCTCCAAGGGAGGAGCGAAAGCAAAAAAAATTTGGTCCGAATCTCAACAGAAGGCATTCACAGAGTTGAAAGGTCAACTCTGCACAGCACCAGTTCTTGCATTACCAGACTTGCAACAACCATTTGAGGTCGAGACAGATGCCTCTGACTATGCTATTGGGGCAGTCCTTACTCAACACGGGCATCCAGTGGCATATCACAGTGAGACACTTTCAGACACAGTCCGGAAGTATCACACTTATGACAAAGAGATGTATTCCATTGTGCAGGCCTGTCGACAATGGAAGCATTACATTTTGGGGAAGGAAACGGTCATCCACACAGACCACCGACCCCTGCAGTTCATACAGACCCAAGGGAAATTGCAGAATGATCGCCATCAGAAGTGGTCCACATACCTGCAACAGTTCCATTTGAATATCAAGTATAAGAAGGGCAGCACCAATAATGTCGCAGATTGCCTTTGTCGACCACCGATCATGGCATTAACCACCGTGCTCAACTCTTGTGGGCACGAGACTTCTGATTGGCCACTGCTCTACAAAAGCGACCTGGAATTCGGCCACACATACCAGACACTCTTGGAGGGTCAACATGTTAAAGATTTTCACCTCCAGGATGACCTGTTATGCCACCTGGGTCACCTTTGTGTTCCTTCCAGCGAGCGTGCCAAGATGATCTGGGAAGCACACTACAGTCGGGCCGTTGGGCATTTTGGGGTTGAAAAAACGGTGGCTGTATTGCAGAAATATTTCTATTGGCCGAATATTCGACAGGATGTCGGGAAGTACATCAGATCATGCACTGCTTGCGCCATTGCCAAACCGACCATCAAGAAGCAGGGCCTCTATAGCCTACTGCCTACCCCTAGTCGACCTTGGGAATCCATCTCCATGGATTACATGTCAGGCCTCCCTTCCACTAGGCATGGAAATGACTGTGTTTTTGTGGTCGTCGACAGGTTCTCAAAGATGGCCATTATGGCGGCCTGCAAGAAGAATATCACAGCAGAAGCCACTGCTAAACTCTTCTTTGAATGAGTATGGGTACACTTTGGGATCCCACAGTCTATCATTTCGGATCGGGACAGCAGGTTCCTCAGTACATTTTGGTCTAGCCTCTGGTCGATGCTGGACACCAAACTCACTAAGTCCACAGCCTTCCATCCTCAAACTGATGGCCAGACTGAGGTCGTCAACAGGATGATCGTACACATTCTACGCATGTACAACTCAAAGCATCCACACACATGGGACGAGAGCCTTCCCTATGTTCAGCACAGCTACAACTGGGCTCTCCACAGCTCGACTGGCCACAGCCCTCTTCAGGTGGGATTAGGATTCCAGCCACTATGTCCCATCGATGTGGCCATGCCATTTGCAGCTACTCACGCAGATTCTGCTCATGTCCAGTCTGAAACAGATAAGGCAAACAGATTCATTGAGCACGTCCAACATATTCGCCAGCAGGTCCATGACATTCTGGAGAAATCAAATGCCAAGTACAAGCAGCGACATGATCAACATCGGGTGCTACACAAGTTTCGAGTGGGCGACAAAGTCTGGTTGCATTTGCAAAAGGAACGCCTTACCGGAGCCTATCGAAAACTCAGACCACTCCGATATGGCCCTTACACCATTACCAAGGCTGTGGGAGAGAATGCATTTGAGCTCAGCACTCCCCCATTCCTTGGCCTGCACCCAGTGTTCAATGTCGACCGCCTTCGGCCATACTTTCCACCATTACTAGACACGTCCGACATTGCAGAACAACTCACACCCACAGAGTTAAATCCAGCTTGCATGGAACAAGCTACAACTGATCGGATCATGGACACACAAATCAAGCACACTCGCCAGCAGAATATCCAACTGTATCGAGTTGTCAAAGCAGGACAACTCCTTCACCAGGGCAAGTGGCTCACCAAGGACCAAGTGCAGCAGAAGTTCCCTCATCTCATGGAGGAACTCAACGCAATGGGGACCATTGCTTCCTAAGGGGGGAGGAATGATCCAGGTGGATATTGGTGGCCACCCGCTAATTCCACTTGGATCCCCTCTAATGCTTGTTACAGTTTTTCTCAGTTTCCTTAATTATAGCACAGTTTACTATTTTTAGCAGTTTTTCGGGTCCTAAACTTCTGGAGCCGTTTTGAGGCCCTAAACGACATTTTTTGGGAAATCCACCGCCAGCGATTTTTCTAAAAAAAGTCGTCTTTTCCGTCGTAGTCCTCGGAGAGATATTTCCAACGGGCTATCATGCACGTCAAACGGAGATAGTACGACCAATTCGCGACCCCGGGAAGTTGATGTACCAACTTACCCAAAAACGGGGCCCACAATTTGGCGTTTCATCTTCTAGGGTTATGTTTTTGAATGTGAAGGGTTTTCCATTGTTTCTCAACAATAAATAGGCCTTCGAGCCTCATTGTAAGACAGTTCAGAGGCATGTAGCCACCACATCTCTTCTCAGAGATAAGCTACCATCGCCCTAGCTGGTTCATTTCCATTTCTGTTTGTAAGCATATTTCAGTATTTTATAGTAATGAATTGAGGTATTATTTCCGCTGCATATATGTCTTTATGGTTATCTCTGTATTTTATTGCGTTCCTGTTTAAATCTGGATCATGTGGCATGAATATATGATCTGATTTCGAACACCATGCAAAATCTTTTGGTCGAAGGCCAATGATGTAAACCTATCACCGGAAGTGAGAAACTTGCCATTGAGGCATGTGAGATCCAAAGTACTAAAAGGGTTGTTTCTAAGTCAACTTTTTGGATAATGAGCTAATTTCAACAAGAAGTGACTCGCCATAGGAGGGCCTTAATGTATCCCACATCTACGACATGAAATGGAACAAATGATTTTCTGGAGGTGAAAACGATCTAGTGATACAAGGTTCAGGAATGGCGGTCATGAAAAATGAAGGGTGAAGGTATTGCAATGGTTGAGGCGTTTGCTGGATGGTGAATTCTCTGAATGACTTCTATTGAACATGTCGGTGACACTGAGATGGATTGGTAGTGTTAACCCCAAAATATGGATGGTACAAAGGACCAATGGTGATATGACCGGTGAATGGAATAACCCAACCCGACTCAATCATGATGATGGAGTGAAAGTGTCATGTTCAAGAGCGACATGCTACCAATAAAATTCTTGAAGTTTTCTTCCCTTTTTCCCTAGTCATTGCTGACCAGTACCTCTTTATTTTTGTCAAGCTTGAGAAGGATAACATATGCTTGTTCTATAATTTTCCCTTCGGGCAAACCTGTCACTATATTTTAGCGAGTCTAGAAATAGTGAAACTCGTTCTTGTCTGGATGGACAAGTTTGTTGCTATATTTTTAACGAGTTTAATGACAAAGATAACTCGGTCCTTTTCATGTTTAGAGAGTTTGAAAAGGGACGAAAAGGAAACTCCAGTAGTCCTTTTTCGTAGCATAATCCCTTAAGTCCGAAAAAGTATAAAATAATATGAAAGGGATGACTTTTCGATCACTTTAGTGAGCCGAAAAAGACAAGCACTCGATCTTTTTGTTTGATAATCCCTCAGATCCAAAAATATTAAAATATATAGGAGGGATGGCACTTCCCCTTACTTTAATGAGCTGGAAAGGCCAATAGCTCGACAATCTTTTTATATTTAACGAGTCTAAAAAGAGTTTAAAAGAGACTCATTTTTGAGGAACGAGTGGTGTTTTCGGGTAGCAACTGGTTCCAGGTAAGTTTGGAACTTCTCAAAACATGGCAGTGTGAAGAGGGTGGCTTAACAAGACCACTCATCGCAGTTGTTCCTCAAAAGGGTAAACAATCAAGTGGAAGCATATGATCGGCCAAAAGAATGGAGGTGATGGTAGGAACACAACCAAGGTTCAAAAGGCTGAGAGCAGGGCAATCACAAAGGTTATTTACCGAGGGTGGATTCATTTTTTAATGAGCTTGAACTGGGAGAAACTATGTTCATAGGCGGGTTTATTTTTTAATGAGCTTGAATCTTTCAAAAACATTGCTCATAGGCGGGTTTATTTTTTAACGAGCTTGAACCTTGCAGAAACATTGCTCATACTAGTGGTTTAAAGATGTCTCTCATTGGTAGGTTTATTTTTTAGCGAGCTTGAACTCTACGTTAACATATTCTCATTGCCTTTTTATGTAAGCTATAAATAAGCAAACTATAAAGCTAACTATACTAAAGCTAAGGAACTACTGAGGTTAGGTAGGATGGTTTTTTTAGCTATCTAGGCAAAACCCTTCCTTTGATCCATATGGTGTGCAAATGTTTCCGGACCAACTTCCTAACCTAAGAAGTTAAAACTAAAAGGGTAAAAAGCTAAAAACGCTAAAAGCTAAAAAATGAAATTGGTCGTTTTTCACTTGCATACAAAGGTTTGCATGCCCTCAGGTATTAAGAAAATGAGAGTTCTAAGTCACCGTATAGAAGTCCTTGCGGTTAGGCAGGATTGTTTCTGTCAGCGGTTAGACAAAAAACACTTCCTTGGCTTTGTCCATCGAAATAGATGAAGGTGAATGGTGTGAGCTTCCAATCACATAACTTGTCGGGAAACCTATCTTTTCAGCTGGGTTCACCTGCTGAAGCAGACCAGGGTGCATGCACCCTAAGCTTCGTTACATTCACCGAACTACCTATGGTAATTAGGTGGATGAAATTAAGGTTGAAGAGACCATTTAGGGATGATGTTTGACTCGTAGCTGTGTTTGAACCGGGAAATGAACGCTGGTCGATAAGCTGTACCATTTGGCCTTCATGCGGGAAACACATCACTCGAAAGAGTGTGGAAACAATAGCTTCTATGCTATAAACATAGTCACACCGAAGGAGTAGATTGTAATCTAATGGCCCTTGGACTACCATCACGTTCAAGTGAATGGTTTTCCTTTTCAAATTTATCGACAACTTCGGAAGGATCCCTTACAGTCGGTTGGTTCCTTTGTTAAAGGCTGATAAGTTTTGTGTCTCAGACAGAAGCGATGGTGAACCAAGCGCTTTCCAAGTAGTTGAGGAAAGGATACTCACTGAAGCCCCTTCATCTATGATAGTGCCAGACACAATCATTTTGTAAACTTGTACTATGATCTGGAATGGTACATTAGATGGCAGGCAGGGTCTTGCTAGTTGATTCCAATTAAAGGAAATGACTAGACTGCTTGGAGGAGTTACCAGATAAACAGCGGGATGATCCTCATGAACTGGGGGTTTTCCTCCTGTTGTAAAGGAACGGGTGGATTGCCCCCAAGTTCATTAGACTCTGTATTGAAAAAAGAATTTGAACGGTGTCGTTCTCATTCCCTTTGGAAATGATATCATCTGAAGGTGGACCTTTTGAAGGCAAGACTGGGTCGACTGCCATCTCGACCTATTAACTTTGGTCTGGTATGGACTCAGAAGGTTCACTTTCAACGATGGGTGTTTTGAATGACAATTGAGTTATGCTAGTCGGGTTTTCAACTAGCGACAGACTTAGTGAGAGTCTCTTGTATCCAGGTGGAAGTCGCTGCGGTGAAGTGGGATGGTTATCCAAGAAACTTTTGGCTTCATCCAAAAAAGGACAATAGTGAAGAGCATGATTATCTTCACATAACCTACATGGAAATCTGACCTTTCCTTTTTTTCCATTGACTTAATTTTCACTAGTTGATGGTGTGCTGTCACCCTGATTGCCAGAGGTTGATGACACCGAATGGTGTAAACAGAGAGACCATTCTCTCAAGATCCACAGAATGCAAGGACAATCTCGGTGAAGGTGGTATCCCTTGCATTATGCATGGAGATCTACGTTTGGAAAGTTGGGTGTGCAGATTTTCACTGGATGATGCATGGTTGCCCCCTTGCTTCTCTGACTTCTTCTTCTTCTTTTCCTTCCCTTTCTTCTTCTTCTCAGCTACTTGGTTTTTAGTATCACTAGTTTCACCAAGCTAAGAGGACAAAGGGGAGGGAGAAACAAGCGAAGTGGAAGGTGAAGGGACAACTTCAGTATCATCTGGTTGTTGATTCAATTGCTGAGGAATTATGGTATTTTGAATGACAGAGGTTGATAATAGCCATACTAGCAAGCCGATTGTGATTCCTGGAAGGGAAAATGTAGCCATATACGGAGCACCAATATCTCCCCAAGAAGAGAAAGGACTCAGATTTCCTCCAATAGGGGTTCCTTGATTGTTGGACTCCATTATCTCAACATAACGAAGGAATAGGGATGTTATTTCAATTTAAATAAATTTTAATGATGCTTTGACACAACTTTTCTTTTTCAATTTTTAAGAGTCGAGAAAAAGCTAAAGATGACTCTAGTCGCCTTTGATTTTTAATAATCCTGAAGTGACAAGTTCTCAGATGGACCTTTTCTTTTAAGGAGTTGAAAAGGAACGAAAGTGACTACTCTGGGAATCTAGACAGAGGGATTACAAACCAATCGTAAAACTACAAAATACACCTTGGTGATGAATTAAAGAGAAATTACCAAGGACTTATGTATGGTATTCAATCTTCACGAATGCTATGTTCAGTGCATAGCGATCGATAGGGCAGCAGACACGGCTTCCTATGGATACAGGATATCTGCCTATTGTGGTCTCCCAATATATACTTGACGGTATGGGGAGCACAATTCTGTACTAGCACTTGTCGTATCAAAGAGGAGGAATCACCCAACCTTCGATGAGAATGATAGCTACTAGGTTTTACGACACTGGAACACGTCTCTAGCCTAGACTTCTAGATGTGTTGCGTTAGGTTCCAAAGTGCTTTTATGTTCATTGAGATTTATTTTAGAGTTGATCTTCCTTAGAAGTTTGTCTTTCAAGGTTCACTGCGTGATGTAGATGTAAAATTCCTAAATATGCAATCTAAAATGATAAACAGTCATTTATTTTCTTTTAGCAATGAAAATCTTAGCTACTAAGGAAAGAAGATTATGATTCTTTCAACAGAGAGAAAAGAGCACACACTAGATGCACTTTTCCTAAATAAATTTTTCACACAGTCTAAATGCAAATGCATGTATTTGTTTTTTGTTTCCTTAATGTGAGAATTCCAAAAAGGAAAACTAAGTATAGATCTGAACTATTTTCTTCAAAGTGACATTTCAACAATTTCTTTTCAAAAACGAAAGGAAGACTAAAACGACACTTTTCAATTTCGAATAGAAAACTCCTTTCGACACTTCAAATATTAAAAATTCAAATCAAATACAATGACAAAAGTACAACGACTATCTAGAGGAGGAAGACTTTACGACACTCTTCTTTTTGACTCAAAATGACAGTTACGACACTTTTTTCATCAAAACTATAATTCGATTTAAGCTACTTTCAACAAAGGAGGACTGTAAATGATTGACAAATACATAAAAACATTTACAAATCCTAATCAATGGAGGCTGAAATATGTAAAGGAAATAGGCTTTAGCAATGAGATACTGATCATGAGCAGCAAAACTACTGAATAGAGCTGAAAAAAAGGAGGAAAAAACCAAATTTCGAAGAGAGGAACAGTATCACTTAGTCATCGCACGTGTCCTTTAGGGAAACAGGGATGCATCTCAACTGCAACACAAGGGAGGTGCAATGCATATAGGCTTCCAGTTACAAACAGTGCGATGGGCCAGGGAGTGAAACTGAGCTGGGTTTTTGCTCAAAACTTGCAGCTAAGTTCAGTGATTTAGATTGAGCTATGATGGACAGTAAAAGCAAAGTACAGGGGCATGATCACAAGAGGTTATTGAGGTACCACGAGGGCGCTTAGAATGCTTGTAAGTCAAATGTTCAGTTCATAAACCAACCTAGAGAATGACTGAAGCAACATTCATCTACTTCGCAATTGCATAGAAAAGGCGGTTCGAAGGCTATCTGGTTAACTTTAGGCTCCGTTTGTAGTTTATAAAGCAAACAACAATAACAAACAACCAAACTATTCATTCCCCAGTGGAGTCACCATTTCGTTTCTAGGAAAACTAGTGTCTTTTTGATTTGCTAGTCCCCCTAAGACAGGTAGCTATCATAGAAATAAACAATCAAAGCAATTTGTGATTTCCTTTATGTATGATAGATAAGAGAGAAGCAAAGGGGACCAACCTGGATCTTCCGCTTGGCTCCTTGCTTGATTTCTCTCTCCTTTGATAGAGCTTGCCACTCCTCTCCTACTTGTCCTGCTTCAGAGAATACCTTTACAGTCAAAGTAACAAAACACCATGAAAGCATCTGGATCTATAATATCATAAACAATGCAGAATCAGAAGTACGTTGACCATACAATTGCATTCACAAAAAACAAGATTCACAAATACATGATTATATGGAGGAAAACTCAAAGAACTTTATTAATAGTAGAAGAGAGGATTAAAACCCAGACGTCTGATCCAACATCATCCTCCCAGTATCAAAGCCCTCTTCACCTCATGAAAAGCAAGATCACCCAACAATACAATGTCTCTTCTCACAGATAAACCAACAACACTTCCTTACAAAATACAAAATTCCCGCCTCCAGATCTCTCAGATGAGGGATCCATTTATAGATGTCTTTCAAGGGTGTGAGTCAGCTCTAGGTTTCTGATCAGTGTCATTCCACTCATATTTATTGGTTCCACTTGGATATTTCATTGATCTCTTACTCATCCTTGGGTGAATTTAGAGAGGCAAGTTTCATGGGAGAAGTTTTTGGAAGATTCCATGAGCTTCCACTTAGCAAACTGTCTCTGCCATTTGTCCATTCTCGCTCATCTCACCCTATAGAAGGCCTTTTCAGTATGCATCACACCTAGCTAGTGCAACATCCAGTATGCATCGCACCTTTACCATGGAGTAGTCAGTATGGTCCAGTTTTGGCCAGTTCTGAGTGGTTTTTCAGGTGGAACTTCTGGGAAATGATGTAATCAGTTGACCATGATCCTTTAGTATATGAAACAACACTTTTAGGGGTTAAAGAGCCCTTGTTTTATGTACATATGAGTTTGGGGTTGCAATGCCCAAATATGTCTATAACAACTAGGCCTCTATGCACTCAGCTTTAGAGCCTCTTCCTACTAGTACGACCCAAGACACTTAGACTCTTGCTTTATGCTTTGCTATCTTTTAGACTCCATCCGTTGGTTCACTCCTTAGTTAATTTCTTTACAACTAAGATCTCACTCTATTTATACAATCCCATAGTCCGTGGATCATGGGTAAACCGACACTACATTCAAAACTTAGGGCAGACAACCCTATGACTCTAACATATAGTTCACGCTCCGTGCCCGCAATTAACGGAGTCTTTACACAATATTACTCTAAAATTGGGCTTTGAGCCCCAAAACATGTTGTGGGGGGATTCCAGGCCCAACAAAGAATTTCTCTTTACAAATCATCTTCACATGGTGAAGAGATGTTATTTTATCACCCTTTACTTGGTCTTACGCAATGGAATGGAGTTTTATTGGAACCTTGGAAACCCTAATGACCTAACGAAACCTTGAAAAACCATAAAAGACCTAATGAGACCTTGAAGGACTGAATTTCAAGATGACATGACTGATGTGATGGCATGATGTCATTAACTTTATGGAAAATGGATACTGAGCAAGGTTGAAATGAGCTAGCAAGGGGTAAATTTATAAAAGAAGTAAAGGAAACCCTAAATCAACCTTGAATGACCAAATTTTTGCATGACAACCTAGTGGAATGACAAATTTCAGAATGGGACCCTAATATGATATGAAAAGAGGAATTTTGATCATTGATGGTAGTATGTAGATACTGACTTTAACACATTCGATGAGGCCGTTGAGACTAGCAATTCCACAGAGAAAAAGAAAAATGAAGTGTCCAAACAGAAGGTTCAGATGTTGGCTAAAAAGAGGAAGAAGGAGGTTGAGGAGAAGGCTCGGGTAGATGTAGATCACGCCACAAAAGAATAAGTAGGGTAGGAAGAATGTGGCTCTAAAAGAAGTCAGAAGTCTCCTTCACCCCAAATGGAGGATGAAGAGCGATTAGAAAAGGGCAGCGGAGATAGGAGGAAAGCACTCCCTTATGAGTGAAGCAGTATAGGGAGTGGGAGAAGGAAGGACTGTGCAAGAAGAGCAAAGCCTCTAAGTCGTCGGTCAATCCAATTATCTTGACAGAGGGTGACTTGGATGATATTGGAGATAAGATGCAGTCTACAACTGCAAAATTGTTCCAACAGTTTGAGAAGTAGAAGAAGTAGGCACTAAGCACCATACAGACGGGTCTATGTGAGCTGTTGATCGAAATGACCAGACACTAAGCAGCCGTAGAATAGAGAAGCTCTGCCTCAACTAGTTTCACACCGGGGACCACACAGGTTGCAGAGTTAGTTCGAGCAATGGATCTTCAGGTAGTTGCATTCCCTAATGGAGATTTAAACACAGAGGCAGCCGCTGACAAAGCTACTTTCAGCACTTTGAAGAATGTGGGCCTCAACTTTGCCACACTCCCTAGTGAGTTCCTTTACAAACTACACGTAGGTGTGATCATACAGATCAAGGCCCACGAGTAGTACGCGCTGAGCATGATAAATGAATATAAGGTCAACAAAGAACATATGTTCAAGTAGAAGACAGTTGCACTAGAAGCATGGAAGAAAGTTTAGGTGCAAAATGAACAAATTGCAGTTGTGGTGGCCAAGGCATATAGGACAGTCCCTGAACTTCATATCCCAGAGGAAGCATTGGTGGATGCAAAGATCAGGAAGCTGGCTACAGGGGTGCATGAAAAAAAATCAGAAGTGGCCAAGGTTCAGTTTAAATCGAACCTAAAGATAATAGAGATCAAGTTGAAGGCACAACCTTCAACTCCTCTGCAGGTTAGAGAACACTGTGCAACCACTGTGAAGGATGGAATTGCAATAGTAGATGCCACGGTGAGGGACTAGATTGTGATCTTCAAAAAATCCATGGAGGTAGTCACGGCGCTGCAGGAAGATCCTAACCTGCAGAGGTTAAACACTGAATCCCATGAATTGCATCAACAGTATGATGAAGCAAGAGCAATGGTGTGCACCGTCTCCATGTCACAATGATTGGCCAAGCTACATGAGGCAAAATAGCTTCTCGAATAGGTGGAGGAAGCATAAAGGAAAAAAGGTGGTCCATAATGCTAGATTGGGGCCTTGGTTGGACAAGGCATATGTTATCTCTGCCACCATTAAGGAAAATTTAGCAAGCCTGTGGAGAACATAGCAAAAGATCAAGGAAGACATCACAGGACCAACAATATAGCAGCTAGTGGAGCAGATCAAACAGGGAGCCATGCAGAGCGCGGCTGAGGTAGTAGTAGCACAAGCATAGCTGGGAGGTCTCTGCAGTAAGATCTCTATGCTAGCTGAGTGACTCAGGGGTGAGTCACGATATTTGTGTTGGGGACTGTTGTTGGGAAAAGTATCCAATACGGAATGACCCTATCCCACTCTAAGGGTGATAGTACCTCAGCAACAATCAAAGCAAAGCTATTCAAGATTACTTCTTTATGAGATGTAAGAGAGAGGAGAAGAAAATCCACTAACCGTTATCTTCCGCTAATGGTTGATCCAATCTTCCCTCTTTGCTGCTTGCTCCCAGCTCCTTGCTCTTTCACCGGCCCAGCTACACAAAGATCCTGCAAAAGCACAAGAAAAGGAAACTACAAGAAGCATACATCCATAACTGATTCAAGGATTAGAATAAATCAAATACACAAGCATCAATACGCCACAAAGACACATGCATATAGAAGAACCTCAAATGCTTTATTAATGGAAGAAGTAAAGTTCTGAGAGTGTTACAACCATAAGAGGCCCAATCCAGCAACACCTCCCAGCAGAAAGAAATCTCCTCTTCCCCTCCTTCAAAGCAATCACCCAATAGTTCTATACACAAACCAACAGCACTTACTTACTTGCACAAAATTCCAGCCTCCCTAGACCTCATGAGAGAGCTCTATATATAGGAGATTTGGAGAAAGGATGAGTCAGCCTGAGGCTGGCATGAAGCTGACTAGTGTCCTCTCCCACTTCAGCTATACTTTAGTTCTTGAGTCCACTTGGAGTTTCTTGCTTCCACTTGGAGATCAAGATCCTCTTACTCATCACAAGGCGAATTCCTTGACCCAAGTGTCAGTTTGGAAGCTTCCTGGGCAATTGACACCTTGCAGAATGACTGTGCCACTTGGCCAATCTCGCCCAGCGTAGGTAGCCTTCATTAGATTTGACATTCAGCGCAGGTACAGAGTGGAGCAGTTGACATTCAGCGCAGATGCTCAGTGGAGCAGTTGACATGATCCAGAAACAACTTGTTTTTTAGTGTTTTCAGGTGGAGAACTGATTTTCAGTGCTGTGGTTTGCTGACCTTGTTCCTCTAGGGGTAGGAACAACATGTTTAGGGACTTTGGATCCCTCAGATTATCGACATTTCATGCTTCATGCTGTAAGGCACAAAAATGTCTATAACAGTTGCCCCCTAAAGTATGAGGTCGTTTATCGGGTGAAATGCTTTATCAGGAGGATCCGAAGTTCATTCAATCGCTGAGAGGTGCCCTGTAATAAAATACAATACAATACATTATTTTTCATTCTGCTTTCATGATCTAGCTGAGGCGGGCATTCCCATGCTCAGCTTTTATAAATTCATTTTGGTACATAGAACAGACGATCGTCTGGTGGTAGACTGATAATTCTCTGCTGAAATTATCATCCTTTGAGGAGGATGATCATTTGCTGCAATGATGTACATAACAAATGTCTTTATATCCTGAATATATATATCGCAGCCCGGATGGATGAAACTAGATCCGGGGTCTTCAAACTCGTTCGATCTTCACTCTAAGTACAATTCGATCCATGTGAGAATTGCGCTGAAGTCGAACATGGAAATACATCGCTTGATTACCGGTCAATAATGTAAACCGTTAACAAGCGCGAGAGGAATCACCGATAATGATAATGACCCTCAAGGTACTGCAGTACAATTCACGTGGTGTGAATAAAGAACTTGGCGTCGAACACCACGCAAAATCTTCTGGTCGAAGGTCATTGATGTATACCTGTCGCCGGAAGTGAGAAACTTGCCATTGAGGCATGCAAGCTTCAAAGTACTGGGGGGTTTGTTCCTAGATCAACTTCTTGGATAATGAGCTGAAGTCGACAAGAAGCGATCTGTCAAAGGAGGGCCTTAATGAATCCCACATCAATGACACGGAACGGAGCTAATGATTTTAGTGGAGGCGAAAACAATCTGTGAAATATGATTCAGGGTGGCGATCATGGGTGGATGAAGGATAATGTATGGCAGTGGATGGGACACGGTTGACTCTTTCTGAACACATCTCTTGAACATATAACGACACTGATGTGATGGATCGGTAGCATTACCCCAAATGTGGATGGTTTGGCGAGGACCATGGTGATGAGACCGGTGAGTGAAACAACCCAACCCGATGTGATACGGAGGACAAAGTGTCATGTTCAAGAGCAACTTGCTACCATTAAAGCTTTGAGGTTCTCCCAATTTTTCCCCAGTCATTTCTGACCAGTACCTCTTTATTTTTTTCAAGCTTGAGGAGGATAACATATGCTTGTTCTATAACCTGCCCTTCGGGCAGGCCCATCGCTATGTTTTAACGAGCCTAGCGATAGGGAAACTCGTTCTCGTCTAAAGACAAGTTTGTCGCTATTTAATCATTTTAACGAGTCTAACGACAAGGAAAACTCGGTCCTTTTCAATTTTAGAGAGTCTGAAAAGGTACAGAAAGTTAACTCCAAAATTCCTTTTTCGTCATCTAATCCCTTAAGTCCGAAAAAGTATAAAACAATACAGAAGGGATGAGTTTTCGATTACTTTAACGAGCCGAATAAAACAAGCGCTCGACCTTTTTGTGTAATAATCCCTCAGGTCCAAAAAGATTAAAATCTAGAGGAGGGATAGCTCTTCCGGTCACTTTAACGAGCTGGAAGGCCAAAACTCGGCAAACTTTTCATATTTTACGAGTCAGGAGAAAAGAGCTCAAAGAAGACTCGTCTTTTGAGGAACGAGTGATAAACAGGGATAGCAGCAGATTCCAGGTACAGGTTGGAATTTTCCAATCACGGCAGTGTCACAAGGATGGCTAAGTGAAATCACTCTTCGCAGCTGTTCCTCAAAATGGGTAAACAATCATATGGAGGTGAACGATTGGCCAAATGAAATGGAGGTGGCGGGTGCAAACACGACCAAGGCTTTTATGGCTAATAAATTTACGATCACAATGGTTATTTACCGGTACTGGGTTCATTTTTTAAAGAGCTTGAATGCGCCAAAACACTGCTCAAAAGCTTATGTTTATTTTTTAACGAGCATGAACTATGACGCTAAAACTGCTCGGATCTCGCTTTTCTATTTTTTAACGAGCATAAATTCCGCGGTAAAACTGCTCGAAAGCTTATGTTTATTTTTTAACGAGCATGAACTATGACGCTAAAACTGCTCGAAATACCAGTCATAAGATAAGAAATGTCTCCTGTGAGATAGCTATTTTTTATGGAGCTTTATCTCACGAAGCTATGCTCCTCATTTGGCAAATTTTGACCTTTGCCCCACATCCTTTCTTTATGCAAGTTCGGAAACGACTAATCAAAAAAACAGATAAATAACCGCTCTTTGCTTGCACTCCAAAAGGTTCGCATGCCCCCAGGTATAAAGTACAATTTCAAGGCTGCCCCTACTTATCCTTCAAAACATTTGTTTTGATGGGTGAGGCTTGCCTCTTTCAGGTTATCCAAAAAATGGTTTTATTTGCTGCCGCAAATGAAACTCTTTCTTCGGCGATGTCTATCATTAGGTTACTCAAAGATGGTTACAATTTGTTGCAGCAAAGGAATCTCTTTCTTTGGAGGCTGCCCCTACTTATCCTTCAAAACATTTGTTTTGATGGGTGAGGCTTGCCTTTTACCCAAAGATGGTTACAATTTGCTGCCGCAAAGGAATCTCTTTCTTTGGTATTGCCTACCTATTTAGACAAAGGTGAATGACTAGAAATCATCAAACACATAACTTTGACAAAAGAATCCTGTTCTAGAACAACCCCTTTTCCTTCCACGGACGGGGTACGGACTAGTCATATTCCTTTGCGGAAATTCTACCTTATACCCAGGGTTTCCTCTGTCCGAAGCAGACCAGGATGCATGCCCCCTGGGTTCCAGTCCCATCTTTCCGAATCACTCACATTCATCGGGAAGGAGGACTGGGGGTGGAGACATTTCTTGGGTGAATAGACCATTCAGGGTTGGTATTTGACTATTTGCGATGCGTGATCCTGGAAATGAAAGTTGGTCTACGAGCTTGACCATTCATCTTTCGTGTGGAAAACACATTACTCTAAAGAGTGAAGAGACTATAGCTCCCATGCAATATATATAGTCTCGTCCAAGGAGTAGGTTATAATCCAAGGGTCCTTGAATGACCATCACGTTCATTTGAATGGTCTTCCCTTTCAATGTAACAGGCACATTGGGGAGGATCCCTAATGGTCGACTGGTTCCTTTATCGAAACCCGAGAGATTTCTTATCTCAGGCAGAAGCTCTGGGGAACCCAGTGCTTTCCAAGCAATAGAGGAAAGGATACTCACAGATGCCCCTTCATCAATGATAGTTCCCGCCATTACAATTCTGTAGATTTGGACTATGATTCTGAATGGTATACTGGCTGGTAACCGGGGTCTGCCTAGTTGGTTCCAATCAAAGGACACAACCAGGTTGCTTGGTGGTGGGACCGAATACACGGCCGGATACGATCCTGACGATGTTCCTTCCTGCGATAAAGGAATGGGCGCATTGCCCTGATGCTCATCAGAATCTGTGTTGACGAAAAGAATCTGGATGGTGTCATCCTTTTTCTCTTCAGTGAGGGTGTCATTTGAAGAAGAATCTTCAGTGACGGTGTCATTTGTGGATGAAACCTCTGAAGGAAGAACCGGGTCAACTGCCGTATCAACCTTTAGACTTTCGTCTGGTCTGGATTCAGTAGGTTCATTTTCAATGACTGACGCTTCAGCTGACCACTTGAGCAGGCCAGCTGTATTTTCAACCAACGAAGGACTCGGCACGAGTTTTTTGTATCCAGGAGGAAGTATTACCGGTGAAACCGGACAATCTTCCAAAACTCTCTTCGCTTCGTCTAAGAAGGGACAACGGTGGATGGCGTGATCACCTTCACACAGTCTACAGGGGGATCTTGATCCCCCTCTTTGTCTTGAACCTTCACTTTCGCTGGTTGAGGGTAAGCAATCAACATGGCTATCAGAGGTTGATGCTCCCGAATTATGCAAACGAGGTGACCAGTCCCTTAGTATCCGGGGAATACAGGGACAATCTCTATGGAAGTGGTCTCCTCTACATATGACACATGGCGATTTAGGCCCGTTCTGTGCTGTGAGTGGGTTTTTGTCAGATGTCTTTTGCTTGCCCCCAGTTGCCTTAGGCTCCTTCTTCTTCTTCTCCTTCTTCTCCATGGGAGCTTGGCTTTTGCCGGCTCTACCCTACGAAGATGAAGGATTGGAGGAAGAGTTATAAGAAGTAGAAGGCTGGTGGGCAGCTCTAGACTGATCTAACTGTTGACTTGACTGTTCAGGAACCATGGTGGTCTGAACTACACTAGTTGAGAAAAGCCAAATAGGCAGGCCAATTGTCAGTCCTGGAAGCGACAATGTGGCCATGTGGGGCGCACCAACTTCTCCCCAAGAGGAGAATGGACTAGGATTTCCATCATGTGGAGTTCCTTGGTTGGGGCGTTCCATGTTCTCAACTTAAGATCAACGCGGGAATAGGAGGTGATTATGTTCCGTTTAAAATAAATTTTATAACGACGCTTAGATACAACTTGCTTTTTCACTTTTTAAGAGTCAAGAAAAAGCTAAAGATGACTCTAGTCTCCTTCGATGTTTTAACGAGCCCGAAGTGACAAATGCTCGGATGGACTTTTTCAGTTATAGAGTTTGAAAAAGGCCAAAAGAAACTGCTCTGGAGTTCTAGGCAGAGGGTGTGCCAAACTTTTCGCAAAACCACAGAATACGTTTTACGGTACGAGTGGTCGATCTTCGTGAATGCTGTGTTCACTGCATTGCGATCAGTAGGGCGGCCGACACGGTTTCCTATTGGATAAATGCTTTTTTCCTATAGGGGTCTCCCAATATATACGCGACAGTACGTGGGAGCACAAGTCCGTATTGATACTTATCGCTTCACCGTGGAGGAATCACCCAACCACTCAACGCTAAGATATCACGTTTAACGACGCCGGAACACGTCTCTAGCTTAGACCTCTATGTGTTTGTGTTATGTTTCAATGCGTTGTTATGTAAATTCAATTTATTTTAAGGTTGATCTTGTTTAGCAGTTTGCCTTTATGGATCACCACGAGATGTATGATAACACTCCTAAATGCAGTCTAAGATGATAAGCAAGCTTTTCAATCTTTCAACTTTGAAAACCTTAACTACTGAGGGAAAAGAAAGATAACACCTTTTCACACAGATCATAGAGCACACACTAATGCATTTTTTTTTTCTAAATCAACATGCAAACTGTCATAATGCACATGCACAATGCAAGTATTTCTTTTCTCTTTCTTAATGTTGGTGTAATGCAAAAAGAAAGCTGTTGTATAATTTTGAATTCAATTTCAAGTGAAAGCAAACAAGCTTGTCCAAAATCAAAAGACACCTTAAGATTTACTTGTTTCGACACTAGAAATATATAAATTCAAACCATATGACGAAAGTAAAAGCTCAATCAGCTATGAACAACAAACAAACTAACTCTTAAGATCAATACGACACTTTATCACAGGTCTAGATCTAAGAGGCCACAACAAGACTAGTTTACTTTCGTTATGGGAAACTGTAAATGTATAAGGAATACACAAAGAACAAACACAGTTTCTTTATACAACTGAGGCGCAATAGTGACAAGGAAAGTTGGTTTCAGATAGGCCCACTGACTGGTAACAAACAACAAAAACAAGGGTGAAAACAGGGCAAGAAACAGCAGGAAACCCCAACAGCACAAGGCAGGACTGGTCCGGCGTAGGTGGAACACTGCCTGTTTGACCTTTAGCGCAGGTAGCCCCTTCGGGAACTGCGCTGAAATGCAAATAGCCTTTGTACATCCTGCACTGAAGAACGAAACTTTCGTTTCTGGTGGCTTCTGGGTCACAGATTGCTCAAAAATTCACAGTTTTTTCTCAAATCAGAAGCTATCAGTCAAGGACACACTAAGGGATGACAAGGAGGATGAAAAGCTATCACTAAGAGCTTATTAGAGTCCTTGTGGATCAGCTCTTCAAATCATAAACTTGCCCAGAAACTGAGCTAGAGTAGCTGCCCTCTACTCTGTATTTGAATGATTCAAACACAGTTCGATTCGGTACTCCCTTTGTTTATGAAATGAATAGCAAAAACACAAACAACCAACAAGATACGGTCCCCAGCGGAGTCGCCAATTTGTTGTTATGAAAAGTATCCAATACGAAATGACCCTATCCCACTCTAAGGGTGATAGTACCTCAGCAACAATCAAAGCAAAGCTATTCAAGATTACTTCTTTATGAGATGTAAGAGAGAGGAGAAGAAAATCCACTAACCGTTATCTTCCGCTAATGGTTGATCCAATCTTCCCTCTTTGCTGCTTGCTCCCAGCTCCTTGCTCTTTCACCGGCCCAGCTACACAAAGATCCTGCAAAAGCACAAGAAAAGGAAACTACAAGAGGCATACATCCATAACTGATTCAAGGATTAGAATAAATCAAATATACAAGCATCAATACGCCACAAAGACACATGCATATAGAAGAACCTCAAATGCTTTATTAATGGAAGAAGTAAAGTTCTGAGAGTGTTACAACCATAAGAGGCCCAATCCAGCAACACCTCCCAGCAGAAAGAAATCTCCTCTTCCCCTCCTTCAAAGCAATCACCCAATAGTTCTATACACAAACCAACAACACTTCCTTACTTGCACAAAATTCCAGCCTCCCTAGACCTCATGAGAGAGCTCTATATATAGGAGATTTGGAGAAAGGATGAGTCAGCTTGAGGCTGGCATGAAGCTGACTAGTGTCCTCTCCCACTTTAGCTATACTTCAGTTCTTGAGTCCACTTGGAGTTTCTTGCTTCCACTTGGAGATCAAGATCCTCTTACTCATCACAAGGCGAATTCCTTGACCCAAGTGTCAGTTTGGAAGCTTCCTGGGCAATTGACACCTTGCAGAATGACTGTGCCACTTGGCCAATCTCACCCAGCGCAGGTAGCCTTCATTATATTTGACATTCAGCGCAGGTACAGAGTGGAGCAGTTGACATTCAGCGCAGATGCTCAGTGGAGCAGCTGACATGATCCACAAACAGCTTGTTTTTGAGTGTTTTCAGGTGGAGAACTGATTTTCAGTGCTGTGGTTTGCTGACCTTGTTCCTCTAGGGGTAGGAACAACATGTTTAGGGACTTTGGATCCCTCAGATTATCGACATTTCATGCTTCATGCTGTAAGGCACAAAAATGTCTATAACAGGGACCTGTTGGGACAGGGTCCCCTAGGGTCAATTTTGGGGAAAAAGCCCAAGTTTTGGGGCAAAAAGCCCAAGTTTTATTGTAAAAAGTGTAAAGTCTATGCAAGTTGTGGTCACGAAGCATGCAGATA
The DNA here is from genome assembly GCA_031772625.1 of Pinus tabuliformis. NCBI lineage: Eukaryota > Viridiplantae > Streptophyta > Pinopsida > Pinales > Pinaceae > Pinus > Pinus tabuliformis. The sequence continues at coordinate 1,691,841,516 of CM062820.1, read as the reverse complement.
TTAAAGTTTCATAAAGGGGTTTACCCTTCTTCTATGTAAGTTGTGTTGGCTTTAGTATACCTACCCATGGTCTGTGGACCATGGGATTGTATAAAAAGGTTATTCTTAGAGAGTCTAAGGTAGTAGTAGATAATACAATAGGATGAAGATGAATGCAATGGGTCAGTAGAAGCAAGGGCGAAGAAGTCTTAGAGTAGAATAGAGGCTCTACAACTATGTGCGCAGAGGCCTAGAGTAGACTCTGCAGATGAATGTGCAAACCCTTGCATGTGAGTGTGCAGGGAAGTCTTGAGTCTGTAAGAAGAACTGAAGTATTAATAAAGTTATTACAACAATTCCTCTATTTATCTATTTCCTTTTTCTATGAATGAATGCTATATTATGTTATGATGGGCTTATGAATTAATACTATATTGATGCATGATTTCGCATGAGTTATATTGTCATATGAAGGAAAGTGATAATAACTATTTATGCGAAGAATATCTTGTTGCATGTTAAAGTTATCAAACACTTCAGCCGATCTGGGTAAATACGGAATTAAGGGTAATTACAGAGGCGCGTAAGTGGAGGATTTACCTATTTAGGGTCCGCGGAAGATAGTCGTAGAACTTTGCGAAGGTCTAGAGGTTGATAAAAGGAAGTTATATCGATAAGAATTGAGGTCTTAAAAATCTGCGCGAAGGAAGGTTTAGGGCATAAAATGACATCACATAATCTCTAGGTATGGAAACTTGGTTCCAACATCCCCCCATACTACTTTGGGTGAGACTTCATTCCACGCTCTGCGGGTTGATGCGGAAAGGGCCAATAGTGTAGGGATTTGTTTGGAAAACTTAACTCTGAACCTGGGTCAGGACCCACTAAGCCAACAGATGCCCAAAGATACACTACATAATGTGATGGGTACCAAAGAATGGGAAATCCTACCTGAAAGTATGAAGCACCCCTTCAACCTCAAGCTTCTTTTGAGCCATTTCAAAAATGGGGCATGGAATTAATTGATCCTTTTGATCCCCCATCTGGACAGAAAAAATACATCATTTTATGCACTGATTACCTGATTAAATGAGATGAAATGAAAGAAGTGAAGGCAACAAAAAAAATAAAGTGGTTGGATTCTTTAGGGAAAATGTATTCTACAAGTTTGGTTTTCCAAGAGAATTAGTAACAGTTCAAGGATCTTAGTTTAAATCTAATCTAATTGAAGGATAATGAAGTGGCACCAAAATTTCAATCAGAGATTCACCACATACTACCCCCAAGCAAATGGGTTTGTAGAGGTCACTAATAACGCATTGTATAACACTCTTACTAGAATTATTAGTGGCATCAAGAAGGATGGGGTAGATAGGCTTGTTAATGTCAATTGGGCCTACAATGTGTAACACACCCCCTTACCACCCATTGTCCTACCGAGGTAGAAAGAGTTCAGTTACTAGGATGACCTGATCTCTAAGGTAAAATTATGGAAATGGGGTCTAAATTTTTTTATCTTTCTCAAATTCCTCAAAAATTAAAATGGATAACATCGTTGAGTTCTTCTCGTCTATACCTTTCCAATGATACAAAATTTTCCTTAATTAGGTTTTGATATCAAAAGTTATAGCCATTCAAAGCTTTGCCTAATAGATAGTGCCACGTCACTCTAGCTTGCCACGTGGCACATACGTGGTCCCCACGTGGTGACCATGTGGGCATCCATGCCATTTCTGACATGGAAACTTCCAACACATTCGTGTTTAGAGTCACATTATATAGGTGCTCCCCTTTTCATGACTCACAAGAATTTTCTCCAAATACATACATAAATACATACATACATACATACATATACAGAGACACAAATAAATATATATATGTATATATGTGACATGAAGGTTGCTTTGTGGCCACATCATCCTAGGGATTCCCTTTGCAGTCCCCCATCGAAAATTCCGAGGAATAAATTCTATGGTTATGTGGAACCCACCTCATCATGCTTCCACATCAGTCTAATGGGGAGCTCTTTAGAGCCAATTGCATGAGGTCTAATCCTCTTTGTGGACCCCTCCTCCTATGTTTTGCACTGAATTCTATGCACTTAGGCTCCACCACTACCACATCACCCCAAGAATAAAATCGCAGCAATATTGCACCGAGTACCACAAGAAACTGGTGAGTTAGAGGAACTAGGGTGATGTAAACAAGTTTAAATGAGGGGGTGACTTCAACTTCCATTGTTGCCTAGTCCCACTATATGTCCAACACCTCACATTTTGTGTCATCTACATAATAAAGAAACTTGGGTTTTTATCACTTTATTGTGCAATTTTATGAGCACAAGATGCACAAGCCACATCATCTCAGGGAAAAAAATCCTAGGATTTTTCTCTTGAGCACCTTGTTTGAAATATCCGGGGTTCGCATGCTTCAAACCTTAGGGGTGGTGGGGATGGTTGACAAGGCTTATGCATTTAGTGTTATAGTCGCAACCTTCACCCCCTTCGCATATTATAAATATACATATAAACCAAATTACACCTCAGCCATATAGCCTCGTTAGAATAGATCCCAATTCACAGGGCTTGTGGATGTTATGTTAACCCATAATTCAAATATCGGGAGTTAATAGCAATGCCTCCATTCGAAACCTCTGGGGTAAAACCTTTGGGGTCATCCAATGATAGAAATGCATCATGGAAACCAATGAGCTGAATCATTTCTCCTTGCATTCTAGGTCAAAAGCCAGCTTATAAGGACAACTAAGGTTTGAAACCCATTCTTGTGAAATCTCAAAGACTCATAGTGCCACACATCCTACAAGGGAGAATATGTATAGTTGGGATTTTTCCCAAAACTTATGTGGATTCCTCCTGAAATTAACGTAAAGTCTCTTTGATTTGTGGGTGTTTACACACACACACACACCTTGCAAGTCTTTCCAACAATTCTCATGTGCCCCCCCAAGAGTCGAAATCTAATCCCAAAATTGATGTGAAAGTTCCTTTTTATATTTTCTCATGGACGCCTCTTCACGCTCCTCTTGTACTCTTCATATCCTCTTGGAAGCTTCTTATAATTTTCTTGATAACTTCACCATAAATTAAACAGTGGTGTCAACTAGCTCCACATAAGTTTCTTTTCCTCTTCATCCTTAGATCATAGATATGTTGTCCCACTCTTCAGGTATATTCATAAAAATACATTCATTTATAATTCACAGTATCATTACATTACAAAAATCAAGAGAAAATCATACAGTGGGTATCACACAACACTACCTATAAAACAACCACTAGTTTTACCCCCTATGAGTTAGTCTATGAAAAGAAGGATTTATTATCAATTAAATTTAAGTACAAAAAATTGAGGATGGTAGCCTAGTGTGATAGTGATTTAACCAAAGCATCGGCCAATATGATACAATAGTTAAATGCATTGGATGAGTATAGAATGCAATCCTTGTTATACATTGAGGTATTCTAGCTATAGAGAAACGTTTAGCATGATAAATACATTAAGACTAAGGCCTTCCAAGAGGGTTATTTGGTACTCTTGTATGACTCCAGGTTCAAGGAATTCATGGGAAATCCCATGACCAGATGGCTATGGCTTTACCTATTAGATAAATGTTATAATAATGTCTCTATCATGATTAGAACTATCGAGGAACAAATACCATTTCCAATGAATGGATACCAGTTAAAGGTTTAAAGTAAGCCCCTCTCTAGGGATGAGTTTACAAATTCAGTAACAAGGAATTGAATGTAATTGAGAGAATTAGAGCTCCCAATCCATTCAACCCTTAATGATTAAGAAATAAAAACAGAAAAATAAAAAGATATAAAGTGAAAACGTCCATTGAGGCACTTGAGGTAGACTCACTAGCTCAAAACCTATATGAGGTAGTTAGTAAGTTTGAACAAAAAAACAAAAAATAAATATATAGGTAAAAAAAACTCTTCCAAGGCACTTAAAAAAGGATCATTGTCTAAAAAAATTCATGAGGAATCCAATAAGACCAAAGAAAAATAATAAAAAAACAAAGAAAAAAAAAACAAAAATAACATTTTGGTCTCTCACATTGGTTTATGTGCAAGTACAACAAGGATACAAAAAATCAAGCGAAGAGGGCCAACCTACACCAGAATCCAAGTCATCAAAATGATCACTCCAAAAGTGATCAATTGAAATCTCTACACCATATTCATTTCATTTTCATCAAACAAGATAGCACCCATCATAGATCATCTCCTTTCCATCTTTATTTCGCAACTTTCCTATACTGCTACAGAAAACTCCAAAACTGTTATAGGAAAGACCAATTTGAAGAAAAATCTATAGATCAAAAAAATGTTGATAAATTTGGTCTAAGAAAGAACAACATTGGAGTCCTAAGAACTAGTATTTATATCATCATGCATCACAACTTGGTTTCTCCCCTATTATTTGCCTCGTTTCACCCATATCATCCCACTTCTTTTATTTTTCCATCACAACCAAACTAAAAACCTCTCCATCACCATTGGATCCATTTCCATGAATTATCAATCCACCATGCCACTTAAGAAAGACATTTTATTTAGCATTAGGGCCTTTATCCCTGCTACATGAGACAACATAGTCTTATAGTAGGCTACATAAACACTACAGACTCATTTTATAGAAAAAAATAAATCCTTTGAGAAGACTACACCATCCAACAAATAAACAACTTCAATAACTCAATACAAATTTGGTTAAGGGGTCCTGAATAGCTAGAGGATTAGTTTTCCACCACACTTAGCATTTTAAAGTACTTGAAACCCTGAGAAAAAACATCTTTCAACACCCAAAAATGTAGCTATACGGTACGATACATCTAAAAGTCTTTATTCGAATTCATTTGAGCATATGAAAAAAACATATTTCATGAAAAATGAGTGGTTCAAATAAATTGGCATAGCTAACAACAACCTCAGCCAAACTAGCAGTTAAACTCACCTTTATCCAAAATATCTTCCAATGTGTGGGGAGCAAGTAAGAAAAACCAATGATATTCTAAAAAGGTGTCTATTGTCTTTCATAAGCAGTGGTTAATGTGGAATGTGTAGGAAAGTATTGCCTAGGGAATTAAGTAAGTAGGTGGACCATGTCAGCACTACGCACTAAGCCCCCATATCCACCACCCAAAAATTCATTCATATATCCACTTAATCAATGAGGGAATATCAAACAAATGATTTTGTTTCCTGCTAATGGTTTGCATACAATAGGTCATAAGATCCACCACGAAGAGTGCCAAGTGTTGGGCGCGGGATCCCCCAAGGGAAGTTTTGGGTTTTAGACCCTAGATTTTGGTCCAACTTTGTAATTACAATGTAAAGACTCCACAATTTGTGTGCGTGGAGCACGTAGTTGTTAAAGAGTCATAGGGTTGTCCGCCCTTATTTGGATAACGTAATGTTGGTTGTAGAAGATATACCCATGGTCCGCGGACCATGGGATTGTATAAATAGAGTGAAGCTCTAAGTATTCAAGGGCATAATCTAATAATACAAAGATGGAATAAGGGTGTATGTGTTGTGGGGAAAAGTATCCGACTCGGATGACCCTATCCCTACTCTAAAGGTGACAGTCTTTAGCAACAACTGAAAGTAAAGCTTTGATATTTTCCTTTATGAAAGTACAGAGAGAAGGAAGAAAAGATTAACCAACCTGGTGTCTTTCGCTTAGTCGATCCTTATCCTCTCTCTTTGTCTCTTGTTCCCAGCTCCTTGCTCTCTTTGCCGGTCCAGCTACACACAGATCCTGCACAGAACAAGAGAGGAAACTACAAGATACATGTACTCATAACTGATGCATGGATTAGAGTGAATCAAATATACAAGTAAATACAATACATCAATGCAATACAAGTATATAGGAGAACATGCAAAACTTTATTGATAGAAGTAACAGGGTTTTGAGAAGGTTACAACCATTGATGGCTCCAATCCAGCAGCACCTCCCCAGCAGCAAGAACTCTCCTCTTCACCTCTAGTAAAACAATCACCCAATAGCTCTAACTGTAAACCAACAGCACCTCCTTGCTTTACACAAAATTCCAGCCTCCTTAGACCTCATAGAAGAGCTCTATATATAGGAGAGAAGAAGAGAGGATGAGTCAGCTTGAGGCTGGCATAGAGCTGACTAGTGTCCTCTCCCTCTTCAGTTAAACTTCAGTTCTTGAGTCCACTTGGAGATCCTTGCTTACACATGGTGATCAAGTACCTCTTACTCATCACAGGGCGAATCTCATGAACCAAGTGTCAGTTTGGAAGCTTCCTGGGCAGTTGACACCTTGCAGAATGACTGTGCCACTTGGCCAATCTCGCCCAGCGCAGGTAGCCTTCATTAGATTTGACTTCCAGCGCAGGTACAAGGAGGAGCAGTTGCATTCCAGCGCAGATGCTCAGTGGAGCAGCTGACATGATCCACAATTAGCCTGTTTTGAAGTGTTTTCAGGTGGAGAACTGATTGGAAGTGCTGTTGTTTGATGACCTTGTTCTTTTAGGGGTAAGAACAACATGTTTAGGGACTGAGGATCCCTGTAATTATTGACATTTCATGCTCCATGTAGCGAGGCACAAAAATGTCTATAACAGTTGCCCCCTAAAGTATGAGGCCGTTTATCGGGTGAAATGCTTTATCTAGAGGGTCCGAAGTTCATTCCAGTGCTGAGGAGTGCCCTGTAATACAATACAATACAATACATTATTTTTCATTCTGTTTTCATGATCTAGCTGAGGCGGGCATTCCCATGCTCAGCTTTTATAAATACATTTTGGTACATATGACAGACGATCGTCTGAAGGTAGACTGATAATTTTCTGCTGAAATTATCATCCTTTGAATAGGATGATCATCTGCTGCAATGATGTACATGGAAAATGCTTTTATATTTCCTGAATATATATCGCAGCCCGGATGGATGAAACTAGATCCGGGGTCTTCAAACTCGTTCGATCTTCACTCTAAGTACAAGTCGATCCATGTGAGAATTTCGCTGAAGTCGAACATGGAAAGACATCGCTTGATTACCGGTCAATGATGAAAACCGTTAACAAGCGCGAGAGGAATCACCGATAATGATAATGACCCTCAAGGTACTGCAGTACAATTCACGTGGCGTGAATAAAGGACTTGGCGTCGAACGCCACGCAAAATCTTCTAGTCGAAGGTCATTGATGTATACCTGTCGCCGGAAGTGAGAAACTTGCCATTGAGGCATGCAAGCTTCAAAGTACTGATGGGGTTGTTCCTAGATCAACTTCTTGGATAATGAGCTGAAGTCGACAAGAAGCGATCCGTCAAAGGAGGGCCTTAATGAATCCCACATCAATGACACGGAACGGAGCTAATGATTTTAGTGGAGGTGAAAACAAACTGTGACATATGATTCAGGGTGGCGATCATGAATGGATGAAGGATAATGTATGGCAGTGGATGGGACACGGTTGACACTTTCAGAATGACCCCTCTTGAACATATAACGACACTGATGCGATGGATCAGTAGCATTACCCCAAATGTGGATGGTTTGGCGAGGACCATGGTGATGAGACCGGTGAATGAAACAACCCAACTCGATGTGGTACGGAGGAAAAGTGTCATGTTCAAGAGCGACTTGCTACCATTAAAGCTTTGAGGTTCTCCCAATTTTTCCCCAGTCATTTCTGACCAGTACCTCTTTATTTTTGTCAAGCTTGAGGAGGATAACATATGCTTGTTCTATAACCTGCCCTTCGGGCAAGCCCATCGCTATGTTTTAACGAGCCTAGCGATAGGGAAACTCGTTCTCGTCTAAAGACAAGTTTGTCGCTATTTAATCATTTTAACGAGTCTAACGACAAGGAAAACTTGGTCCTTTTCATTTTTAGAGAGTCTGAAAAGGTACAGAAAGTTAACTCCAAAATTCCTTTTTCGTCATCTAATCCCTTAAGTCCGAAAAAGTATAAAACAATACAGAAGGGATGAGTGTTCAGTACTTTTAACGAGCCGAACAAGACAAGCGCTCGATCTTTTTGTGCAATAATCCCTCAGGTCCAAAAAAGATTAAAATCTAGAGGAGGGATAGCTCTTCCGGTCATTTAACGAGCTGGAAGGCCAAAACTCGGCAAACTTTTCATATTTTACGAGTCAGATGAAAAGAGCTCAAAGAAGACTCGTCTTTTGAGGAACGAGTGATAAACAGGGATAGCAGCAGATTCCAGGTACAGGTTGGAATTCTCCAATCACAGCAGTGTCACAAGGATGGCTAGGTGAAATCACTCTTCGCAGCTGTTTCTCAAAAGAGGTAAACACACAAATGGAAGTGAATGATCGGCCAAATGAACAGTGGAGGTGATGGTGCACAAACACGACCAAGGCTTTTATGGCTGATGAATGTACGATCTCAAAAGGTTATTTACCGGGATAGGTTCTTTTTTCTTTTTTTTTTTTTAGATAAAAATGAGCTTAAACTCTGGAGGGAACATTGCTCACTGCTTTTTTTTATTTTTTAACGAGCATGAAGACCGCGTTAAAACTGCTCGGATCTTGCGTTTATTTTTTAACGAGCATGAACTATGTGCTAAAACTGCTCGAATCTTTGCATGCCCCCAGCATAACAATGCAAATCGAGGTGCATGCCCCCCAAGCTTCATTGCATTCAACTCGGTGGTTGGAATGAAGGTTTACCTTTGAGATTTGGACAGGGGATTTGTTTCATTTTTTAATGAGGTTGACACAGTAAAAGAACTATCCTCATCACTCCTTGTTTCATTTTTTAACGAGGTTGACACGAGATAAGAACCGTCCTCGGAGCCCACTGTATTTACAGTATTTCCATTAGGGCGATGATCCATGCTGACAAAATGTTTAGGAATCTTCCGAATCCATTAGATATAGAAGATTTCATATTGTAAGTTTCCACTGTTGCCACTTCCGCCAGATTGTTTGCAGGCGGTAGGGCAAAAGTACCCATTAAGGCAGGGTCTTTTAGGAGACCTACTCCGATATTTTGAAGCGAATGATTGCTTCCATGGATCATTGGAATGCTTCCCGTAACTTGTGAACTGTCGGGGAGAAAAGTTTGTTGGTCGACGACTGTAATTCCTCCTTGAAAGGGAAATGCAATCTTCCTGAAGTAGGTCGACACAACTGCTGCCATGGCATATATCCAGGGCCTTCCCAGTAGGATGTTGTAATCGAGGTTTCCATCAATTACTTCAACATCAATTCCTACTGTTTTGCCCCCCAGTTCAACTTGCAAGTTACTTATAATCCCGTAGGGAGTGTATGATCGTCCATCAAATGCTTTTAAGGTCGTTGACGATTTCGACAAGGGTGGTGAGCCTAAATTTTTCCAGCAACTCATCGACATAAGACATGTAGATGCCCCCTCATCAATAATTGTTCGATGAACAGTTTTGTTGAGGGCTTTCACTTGAATAAGGAAAGCTAGTTGAGCTGGTAACTTAGGGTCATATCCTTTATGATCAAAGGCCACAAGATTGGAATCCATTGGGCCAATCCCACCTATTGCTGATAATAAAGTTTGCTCTTGGGAGGGGCAATTTTGCGGTACCTCAAGTGTCGACATAGCGGACGACGATTGGGCCAGGTCCTCTATTATATTATAATTCTGTGCTATTTTGGCACGAGGATTAAATGTCGATTTGTGTACTACTCCCTTTGGCAACTTTACCATTGGTTCAGGAATGATGGGTGGCACAACTTTGGTCAAAGCTGTCGTCGAACTACTAGGTTGTTCATTAGCCTTGTTATTTGACAGCCATGGATTCCCGTAATCTTTATTCCTTGTCAAAGCATTATTCTGCTGCTTTGAGGTAGACAACATAAGCACTTGGGATCGGGAAGCATTTTGATTAGCAACCAGATTTTGACCAGGATTAGGAAACGGATCAGTCAACACAGCTGAGGTTTTTTGACTCTTAAAGAATCTTTTAAGCTCAGCTTTGCATGGACAATCTGCTGTCCAATGATCCTCATCGCATATATGACACCCCGAAGGGGGTTTCCCTTTTCTCCCTTTCTTTTTCTTCTTGTCTCCTGGTTGCTTCAGATGTTTGCCCTTGTCGTTCGACACGGCACTTACTTCCGAGGCAAGAAGTTCTTCATTTGCATTTTGATTCGAAGTCTTACGGGTTTTCTTAGACGAATCCCGTGTTGACTTTGCATTTGCAGTGCCAATCACACCATCGCCGGCATGAGAGTCACTATTTGATCCAGGAGGGGGAGGAATTGAAAATTCCGGTCTAGGGGCGTCAGGTATCTTGTCATAGAGCGTGCCAAACTGAGTATATACTAAGTCTAAATACTGGGCACGAGCAATAACTTGCTCCTCTGTTACGACGCCTCCCTTGGCCACATCTTCTGTTATAGCAGGAAGAAGCGACTTTATAAACCACTCAGCTAAAAGCTGATCTGGAACATAAGTCTTTACCATTCTGTGACGACGACGCCACTCATGTATATGATCTAATATATGTGTGGCCGTTGTCAACTTGAAATTGGTTAAGATCTCGGTTCCAGTTTCGTACCTTATAGGTAACTGAAATTGTGTTAAGAAAGTCGTGGCTAGGGAACTAAAATTGTCGAAAGAGGCTCTACGTAATTCAATATACCATTTAGCCGCCGGACCAGTCAATGTCCTCTGGAAAAGGCAAAGCCTTATCGAATCATCATTCAAGGTATTCGACGAACACCACAGATGGAAAGTCATCACATGATTCGACGGGTCTTCGCCAGGATTTCCATTGAATTTAGGAATGTCTGAAGGAAGTTTGTGAGGAATCGCTGGCCACCAATGGGCATAGGCGATTGGATCATTCGTCAATCGATGTAAATCTGGTAATTCTAGAGTTGCCACGAATGGCAACTGCTGATTCAGGTTTGGCGAGGCGTACCCAGGATACGATGGAATCGCCTGAGCAGTAGGCCTTTGCATACCAGCATAATGCAACTGATGTTGATATGACTGATATGGCTGGTGGGCTTGGCCACTGTAAAGTGGTTGATTTAAACCGTTCTGAATATAGGGTTGCCCACTATTCGCAAAGATCTGTTGTTCAGATCCCTGGTACACCTGTTGAAACTGAGGTTGTTGGTATTGCACCATCCATGGTTGCGAAGCCATGTTTTGCTGTGCGATACTAACCGACGGACCAAGATGCGGGGTTATGGTTCCCGTTTGTGTTTGTGTCGTCCCGGCAGTTGGCGATTGTGGTTGTGTTGCAGGTTCAATGGGCTGTTGCATTACAACTTGGGGTTGACATACAACAGGCATCGATTGAACTTGCGACACGGTTACAATTGCTGGCGTCGTCGGGATACTAGACATAGGTACACATTGTTGCATGGAATATACAACTCTCGGTTGTTGGGGCAACATAGGCACCCAACCACTCGTCGTAACTTCAGTCAAACCTGAATGCGGTTGAAAACTGCCGTATGGGTATCCTCCCGGAGGGGGAAGTGAAAGGGCATATTGCCCCCCATACGGTAACAATCCGGAGCTCAAGGGTATAGATTGCCTTTGAGGACTGGATGGTCCAAACTGATTTCCAAAGGGATCAATTTGTCTAGTTTCAACATAAGAATTACCGGGTATTATACCGGAAGAACAAACTGGAACAGACCAAGTTGTCATAATAGTCCCTGGGTGGACTCCTTCTAGCTGTTGAGAGCTAGTCGAGACAGCTGGTATGCCGGCAAACATCGTCGGAGTGACAGCAGGAGCTTCTGCTGTCGCTGTGTCATTTGGCACAGTCCTAGATGTCGACGGTTGCTCAGACATTTTAAGTCTATCCAATAAACTGCCTAACGATTCTACAGGAACTTCCACTGGCGATGGACAAACTTCTGATGCAGAAGGAAAAAGAGTGATGCCTACTCCAAAATGAGTTGGAGTATTTGCTTGCTGGTCCTCTACGATTTCCTCTATTGCAATCAGACCAGGAGGAAGAGGAAGACCGTCAGGTCCGTAAAAGATTTCTGGTGCCGAAGAAGGGGTTGCTTCGACAGCGACAGTTGTTTGAGCAACAAGACTCTGTGGACCGGTTTCAGATGGAACTGGTTCAGTTATGCAAGTACTTGTTCTCAGACTAGGATCAGTACAACTGTCCCTCTATCGCTGTTGAACTTCTTCAATAGAGGCAGGGATTCCAGAAATATTAGGAGTGACCAGAATCTCAGATGTAGTTGGAACTGTTGTTCTAACTTTAATGGGAGATTTTGACCCGGTCAAGCGAGTTTGCTTCGTCCGTACTACTCTCGATTCCGGAGACAAAGACGGTTGACTCGCGAGTCTCCTCGAACGACGGAGTTCTAATTGACTTTCCTCCACGGTTGCGGATTACTTGATCAACTAAAATACAAAAAGGGGAATTATGTTTCCGTATTGAATGAATTTTATTAGACGCTTTTAGACACAACTTTGCTTTTTCATGTTTTAAGAGTCGAGAAAAAGCTAAAGATGACTCTAGTCGCCTTCGATGTATTAACGAGCCCGAAGTGACAAATGCTCAGTTGGACCTTTTCAGTTATAGAGTTTGAAAAGGGCCAAAAGAAACTGCTCTGGAGATCTAGGCAGAGGGTGTGCCAAACCTTTCGCGAAACCACAGAATACGTTTTACGGTACGGGTGGTCGATCTTCGTGAATGCTGTGTTCACTGCATCGCGATCAGTAGGGCAGTCGACACGGCTTCCTAAGGATAAAGGATAATTGCCTATAGGGGTCTCCCAATATACGCGGGAGCTCAAGTCCGTATTAGTGCTATCGTCCCTCAGGAGGAATCACCCACCTTCGTAGAGATCGACAGTCACTACGTTTAACGACGCCGGAACACGTCTCTACCTAGACCTCTATTGTGAGCGTTATGTTACAATGCGTTTTTAGATTCATTCAATATATTTTAAGTTGATCTTGTTTATCAGTTTGTCTTTCAGGATCACCACGAGATGTATTGGTACAAATTCCTAAATGCAGCTAAAATGATAAGCAAGCTTTTACAATCTTTTTAGCTTTGAAAATCCTAACTACTGAGGGGAGAGAAAAACAATATCTTTCCACACAGAGCACAAAGCACAAAATAATGCACTTTCTCCTAGATCAGACACACAAACTTATCAAAAATGCAAATGCAAGATGCATGTATTTCTTTTCTTTTCCCTTAATGTTGATGTAGACAAAAGGAAATTGTTGTATAATTTTCGAATTCAATTTGAAGTGTAAACAAACAAGTTTCGTCTAAAATGAAAAGGCACCTTACAGGTACTTGTTTTAACACTAAAAATATACGAATTCAAACCATAAGATGAAAAACAAACAAACTCAAACAACCATGAACAGTAATAAAACTAGCTCTTAAGATCACAAAGACACTTTTACAGTTCAGGATCTAAGAGGTCACAACTATACTGGTTCGCTTTTCACAATGGGAAACTGTAACTGAAACAAGAAATACTGAAAGAACATTCACAGTTTCATCACACAACTGAGGCGGAATAATGTCAAGGAGAAGTGGTTTACAGCAAGTACAATGACCAGCAAGCAATCAGCAAAAATCAGTGAAAACAGGGCCAAGACACAATGGGAAAACTGAGCAAGACAATGGCTAACTGGACCAGCGCAGGCTCTGGTCTGTCAGTTTGACTCTCAGTGCAGTTCCTGAAGGGAGCACCTGCGCTGTAATGCAGACTGCCTGTGGACAGCCTGCTCTGGGACACGAGAGTTGCGTCTACAAAGTTTTCCGGGTCATAAAAAGCTCAAAAATGCACTGTTTTTGCTGAAATAAAAAGCTATAGGTCAAGTACAGGCTAAGGGATGATCAAGAGGATGAAGATCTATCACAAAGAGTAAAGAGTCTTTCGTAGATAAGCTCTTCAAATCTTGAATTTTCTCAGCAAATGAGCAAGAGTAACAGTCCCTCTACTTCGCTTTTGATATAGTCAAAAGCTTTTTGATTTGGTACTCTTTTCTTCAAGAAATGAATAGCAAAATACTACAAACACCAACAAGATACTAGGCTCCCCAGCGGAGTCGCCAGTTTGTTGTGGGGAAAAGTATCCGACTCGGATGACCCTATCCCTACTCTAAAGGTGACAGTCTTTAGCAACAACTGAAAGTAAAGCTTTGATATTTTCCTTTATGAAAGTACAGAGAGAAGGAAGAAAAGATTAACCAACCTGGTGTCTTTCACTTCGTCGATCCTTATCCTCTCTCTTTGTCTCTTGTTCCCAGCTCCTTGCTCTCTTTGCCGGTCCAGCTACACACAGATCCTGCACAGAACAAGAGAGGAAACTACAATATACATGTACTCATAACTGATGCATGGATTAGAGTGAATCAAATATACAAGTAAATACAATACATCAATGCAATACAAGTATATAGGAGAACATGCAAAACTTTATTGATAGAAGTAACAGGGTTCTGAGAAGGTTACAACCATTGATGGCTCCAATCCAGCAGCACCTCCCCAGCAGCAAGAACTCTCCTCTTCACCTCTAGTAAAACAATCACCCAATAGCTCTAACTGTAAACCAACAGCACCTCCTTTCTTTACACAAAATTCCAGCCTCCTTAGACCTCATAGAAGAGCTCTATATATAGGAGAGAAGAAGAGAGGATGAGTCAGCTTGAGGCTGGCATAGAGCTGACTAGTGTCCTCTCCCTCTTCAGTTAAACTTCAGTTCTTGAGTCCACTTGGAGATCCTTGCTTACACATGGTGATCAAGTACCTCTTACTCATCACAGGGCGAATCTCATGAACCAAGTGTCAGTTTGGAAGCTTCCTGGGCAGTTGACACCTTGCAGAATGACTGTGCCACTTGGCCAATCTCGCCCAGCGCAGGTAGCCTTCATTAGATTTGACTTCCAGCGCAGGTACAAGGAGGAGCAGTTGCATTCCAGCGCAGATGCTCAGTGGAGCAGCTGACATGATCCACAATTAGCCTGTTTTGAAGTGTTTTCAGGTGGAGAACTGATTGGAAGTGCTGTTGTTTGATGACCTTGTTCTTTTAGGGGTAAGAACAACATGTTTAGGGACTGAGGATCCCTGTAATTATTGACATTTCATGCTCCATGTAGCGAGGCACAAAAATGTCTATAACAGTATGCAAGATAGCTCTAGAGTAGAAGCCTAAGTTTGGGTCATAGCGTAGGTAGAGGCTCTGCAGCTGAGTGCGCAAAGGCCTAATAGTCTGCAGCTAAGTGCGCGGACCCCTGTAGCTGAGTGCACACAGTGAGTCGAGTCTGTAATCTTATGGAAGTATTAATAAAGAGAAGTTTCTATTAGTGCTGTGTATTTATTTCCTGTTTATGCATCTATTATATTGGGTATGAATTTCACTTTTAATGATTATATGATGTGCGAATGTGTGTAATGTTATTGGTTAAGTGAACATAAGTTTGAATATCTGTTACACAAAGAAAAATAAGATTTGTCGATAAGATAAGTGAGATACTTATTCTAATTTGGGAAATAGCACAGTTCACTACCCTAGCAGCATGAAAGCATCTCAGCCCTTGGTTAGGGCTGCACGAAGGCCAATTGTAACACTTCACGAAGGTACTCAAGGGTGGAACATAGCACGAAATGACCTGCATGAAGGTAGGTCCAGTTGGAATAAATCGACATCACATCCATCTCATGGGTGTGGAAACTTGGTTCCAGCAACCCCCCATACCGCTTCAGGTGAGACTTCAACCCACGGTCCGCGGGATGATGCCGAAAGGGCCAGTTGTATAGGGATTTGTTTGGCTAACTAACTCTAAACTTGGGTCAGTGTTAAGGGATAAATTCACCTAGGGTCTTGGGTTGATACCCTAGCATATCAGAGGTTATTTATATAGAGAAACACACATTCCATACAGCCATAATGCTAATATAAGAAAACTATACAATAAGGGGCATACCTGGGGGTCCTCCGTTTGAGAAGATCCTGCTAGGGTCCGAACCCTCTTGGAGTTCCTTTTGCTTCTTCAACCTGCAAAATAATCAATTCAAGAAAGTACAACAGTATATGGACTAAACATCATAAAGAAATCATCTTCATAATATATTGAAAGGTAGTTAGTTATGCAATTAAACAACCATTCATATATGAATCATAACATGGATATCATAAACATGAAGAAGGTTTATATCAGGAACAAAGACAAGTGTTTCTTTTATTATAGACAAATAAAGTACATAAAGGAATAATTTCACCTGATTCGTCCTTTTGCAGGCTCCAAGTGGAACCATCCTTCAGATTCATCCAGTCTCAAGCCTTTAATAAACTCCTCCCATGACTTACTCCATGATATCTCAAGTAGTAGATAGACATCATCACAAAAGGAAACAAGGTATTCCTGTAAATGGGGGAAGTGCAGGAGGCACTAGGATCTTCAGACCTGGTCAGGGAAATATCAGCATAGTAACCTTTCTCTCTCTTCTCTCCTTCCTTAGGCCTTCCCATTGAAGCCTTTTTATACTTCTCCCAATGTAGTTTTTTAGTTGGGAATTCGTTGGGAACAGTTGGACCACGGGCACTAATAGGTAATCAGTAGGTAAAACCCACGATATCCGCTCGAAATTAAGGAGATTTAATTTTTTAAAGTGTTTTAGGACATATAAGCGGGTTGGGTATACACAGACCCATGTACACATGCATTTAGCTCAGGTCAATGTCGCGTATAGGGAATAAAACATTGCTTTTTAAATTTTGGACCAGGTCTGGAAGGAGGGGTTGCCCTAGGCCATGAGTGCAGCATCACAAACATCAAGAGTGAGGTTTGGAGCTATAATAGATGCCCCCTAATATATGAGGTCAGAAGGGGTACATGATGGCCGAAATGTATTAAGCAAGTTCACGGAAAGGAAATCTGCCAAAAACTGAGAAGGACTTCACCAGAGTTCAACCTGCCAAGCTAGAAAAGGAGATCAGAGAGAAACATTGTCTGAGGTGGGTATACCCATGCTCAGAGAAAGTAAAGCATGTATGCATATCAAGTACAAGCAGATCCACTAAGTATACAAGTATATAGAACTGGAAAATAAATAATGGATCATCTGATCGCGATCGAACAAGTACATGTCTGAATATCACATATAAGAATGTCAATGATGCTGAAGAATGAACCGGATCACTAATATCAAAGACTGATCACAAAAGGTACCAAATGAACATGATGGAATAGGATGGTACTACACTGTAAAATAAGGTGCCAACATATAGAATGTCACCATGAATGACTGCAACATATAAAGTGGAATGGTATCAACTAGCAACAACAGGAGCAACTATCAAGTGAACCAATGAATGCTGATACAACCTGAGGTCTTCACCGACCACTATGGTACATTTCTACACCATGGGAATAAATGATCTGAAGTCAACCATGTGAGAAATCAGTTCATTACTGGTCATTGATGTATACCATTAACAAACGCGAGACTACTCACCTATAATGATAATGAGCATCAAGGTACCTAGTACAATCTAACAAGTGTGAGTGGATGAGCTGAAGTCGAACACCTATAAGAATCTATCAATCAGGAGACAATGATGGTTTCCCACTGTCGATAGCAAAGGATCTGCCACTAATGACTACAAACCCCAAGGTACTACCAAATGGACTCTAGATCTTTGCCCCAGAGCAATGAGTTGAAGTTAATAGGGAAAGATCCGTTAGAAGGAAGGCATTAAGGAATCCTTCATCAATATAGTGCGAGTGTAACCTGTAGGCCAATAATGTGGAAGGAATTGGATGAAAAAGATGTAGTAACCTGACCGAAGTATGTTTCCAGCATACACAAGATGTGACTAGTGCATGACAGAAACCCTCTGAACCAACCAATAATGAATGTTGACACAGAGGCGAGGTATCCACCAATAGGGTCAAATGGAAACCAAGGTACTGCATGAATCCCAAAGTGTGATAATGTAAGCTGATGTCGAACATAAGGGAAACAACTCAGTCAAAGACCCATGATACTGATCAATGTTGAGCACAAGGTGACCTATCAATAATGAAAATAGGGCCAGGGTGCAGCTCTAGGCCTGTCCTCAGAGCAATATGTCGTCGTGGATAAGGACAAGACCCACCAGCAAGAAGTCAATGGAGACCTTCTCAAACTAGCACAAGTAAAGGACCAATATAGCTGATGTGATGATAGACATGATACTGACAACCAGGGATGGCCGACTGAAAGATGAGTCAAGAGACATCGCAAAGAGGCCAACTCAGGCTAACTTCTCTTGAACAAAAGCACAACTCAATGTGACTATGTGGCAGCATATGATGACTCTGTATAAGTTCGTCATGCAGGAGGCATGAACGAACCCTCCATATGATTGGAAGAGATAACCAAATGGGGGAGAACTGACTCAATAACAAGGTTAAGGCATACCTAAGTCAAACTAAATCCCACCCAAATGGAGGAGACTTTGTTTTTGAGTGCTTTGTTCAAGGGTGACACGACTGACTCTAGCTACCAACAATAAATGGAAATATTGTCCCGTTCCTGCTCTTTTTTAGAATATATAATTTTTTTTATCTTTTTCTATTAAGCTGGAAAAAGAATAAAAGAATGTTATAGTATAATGGAAAGAATGAGTGTCGGTGAAGCAGATGATCTAGTTCCTGTGATTGAAACATTCCTATGCTCAATGTAGGGAGGCAAAAACTGGTCAAAGACACTCAAAGGTGTGTTCCTTCCACGGGTCAAGGTGTGTCAAGTTACAAAAGTTAAAGGTATGTAAGTTTGATTTTGCAGTCGTCATGGTCAAAAGTTGGCTTAAACACAAGTCCAAGTGAAGCCGGCTCAAGGCCAAAAGGTGCAAATGGTCAAAATGCAATGCAGTAGTACAACTCAACAAAAAGGAGCCTCTAGGGTATAAGGCTAGAACGAAACGAAGAAGCAAAGAGGAATGAGTCTTCATCACATAAGTCATGGCAGGACTACAGAGTACTCCCAAGCCTACTCAAATCGGAGCAGCATGGGCAACAAATGTTAGTGAGGTGCTAACTACGGTGCCCATGTAAAGGATGGCTTCTACCATCGTGTCATGATTTAAAGAATTGGCGAGTGAAGATGGTTTACGAACCATAACACAATGGGATCGACCCTATGGAAAATGTATCGACAAATGGAGGCTAGTACGCATAATGCAATGGAAAAATGGCTTCCCTAACCTATAGGCCATTGAGAAAATGATACCTGCCATGACGGGTCAGTAGTCATGGAACCGTCTCAAAATCGTCGAAAAAAACGTCCAAAATGTCCTGAAAGTCAAACCATTCTCGACATTCCAAGCTCCCAAGTTAAAAGTTACATAAGGCCAAACAAAATTAAGTTTTGAAAAAATTTTGCATTTTCAAAGCCTATAAAAGAGTTTTTGCACTCACCATTTTCACCATTTGAGTTTGAGAGTAGAGAAGTGGAGCAAAAGGAGCAAACTTTTCCATATGACACGTCTGCTTGAGATGCTCATTGAAAACTGGAGTATCGAGGATGATGCATTTATGATTGACCAGATTCCACTCAGGATAGAAGTGGAAGATATTTATTTCATCACAGGCCTTTCCCGAAGGGGAGAGGTAGTATATTCCAGGGGCAGGACATGAGGCAGTCTCTCGATTGAGGACTACATACATATATATTGCCCGAGACATCCAAAAAAGGTTGGAAGTCAAATTTCAATCACACATGTGGAGATTTTATCACTGAGGATAATCCTATTCACCATAGCTAGAGTGAACGGATCAGCTTCTCTGCACCTGGCATCATGGCTAGCCACAAACTTAGCCGTAGACTGTCTCACCACCGTATTCGACTGGTGTACTCCTCTTTTGGCCAGCCTGAAAAGTCAGCTCACTTCCATCAAGAGAGGGCAGACCAAAAACTTCGGATATGGGACTATTTTGTGTTCTTTCTTTTTTGAGAGGGTCCCTGCACTTCATCCTAGAGTACTGGTTTCAATCAGCACCCCACGAGATCCATGAATGGGCAGGTGGGCTGACCTGATGAAATGTCTAGGAGGTGGGGACATCCCATAGACTGCATTTGACGATGACTTCTTTTCCTAGTGGGATCAGCAGATCATCGCCATAGATGACTACCCTTATGCTGGGTTGGATTTTCAAGGAGATCCCAATCTAGTATTACCACCGACCGCAGCATGGGGCGACATTGGTAGGTGTTTTTGATTTTATGATTTTTTGTGATTTTTCAAATATAATAATGAATTTTGAAAAATGTTTTTGATAGGATTCAAATGACTAATATGATGATCATGTTCCAGATATTGGGCCGGTACGACCAGACGAGTTCCCACGGCACAGACATCGCGGTCGAGGGGCCAAAGAGGCAACTACAGACACAGAGTGACTACTTCACACAATTCAGCGGCACTTGGTGAGACTGACTCATGGAGTATTGATGGCAGCCATAGAGGATCTTCCAGTAGATATGCAGCGTCATGTGGTTGGCATGCCACGAGACTGGGTCCGCACTCTTAGGCATGTGGGCAATGCAGTAGTTGCCTACTTAGCCACTCATCCTGAGCCGGGGCATTAGATGTACTAGACATGATTATGGGCATTTGAGTCCCAATTTTGTATATTATTTTTGGACAGACTTATGTACACTCGAGATGTTTTATGATATATATATATATATATATATATATATACAGTTTGACTTTTTGATGCTTGATTTTATTGTGATGAATGATTGATGTGCCAGTATAATGCTTGATTAGCGATAGAATCAGCTAACCAATTATGAGATCTTGGAATGTGCAAATAATTAATATAAGTAAATGATATTTGCAACAACCTCACCCTTAAATACTGGCAATATAAACATGGATCCCTTACTCGATAAATGTTATTCAATTGTGACACTATCAATTGTGAATCAAGATAAACTACCAATGAGTCGATTTCGTGAGAAATTGCCTCGGATAGTAAATTAATAATGGCAGTATACTCAGCCATATTATTTGAAGCGGGACCAATGCATACTCCACTTGATACCATCAACTGACCAGTTGGATAGTAGAGTACCCAAGCTATGGAAGCGAGGTTCCGAGTGTGCCGACTATCACCATCAGCAAATCCAAAATAGACCAAGTAATCCATCAACACCTGCCACGGCAGACCAAAAGGTGTTGATATCAAAAAATATCGATGAGATATGTACAAATATATACAATGTACAAAGAATCCATTCCCTAGCTACTACTTAAGCAAATTAGTTCTTGAGGTAGAGCCCGTTTCGGGGCTCCGCCAACTTGTTTCCTTCAAAATTGATTAACTCATACGACCCTTTTTCTAGAACTCGTTTAATTATGAAGGGACCATACCACATAGGCTTGAACTTGCCTGCCCCCAAGGTGTCCTTGTCTTGGTCATAGACCAAGATGAGGTCGCCTTTAGAAAAGACTCGAGGACGGACAACTTTATCATACTGCGTTTTAACCCTTTTCTTATGAGCCTCATTGATTATGGCGGCATCTCGACGCTGCTCATCAAGATGTTCCAAATGAAGGAGGTACTCTTCGAGACTAGAAGTCTCTGGAAGGAGCTCAACAAATAACTTAAGAGATGGAATTTCACATTCGATAGGAAAGATAGATTCCATCCCATAAACTAACTAAAAAGGAGTAAAACTAGTAGCAGTCTTCATGGAGGTTCGGTATGCCCAAAGAGTCAGATACAACATAAGATGCCAATTGGACTAATTTTTGTCGATTGTCTGTTGCAAGATCATCTTAAGAGTTTTTTTGACTGCCTCGACCTATCCATTGGCCTGAGGATAATAAGGAGACGAATGTTCCTGCCAGAAACCCAATTTGAGAGCTAATTTGGACATTAGTTGATTCTGGAAATGACTGCCATGGTTAGTGACAATCTCTCTCGGGATACCGAATCTTGAGATAATCTGATTAAAAAGGAACAATGTTGTCGTTTCACTATCATTTTTATAAGTGGGCATGGCCTTGGCCCACTTCGTAAAGTAGTCTACAGCCATGATAATGTACTTGTGATTCGCCGCTGAAGGTGGATTACAAGTTGTAAAATTGATACCCCACTTAGTAAAAGGACCGACAGTGACAACGAGAAAAAGAGGAGCTGGATGTGCGTGCATCTTCCGAGTATAGATTTGATAGGGGTGACAGCATTTGACCGCTTCAACACAGTCTTTGAAGAGTGAAGGCCAAAAATAGCCAGCACGCAAGATACGCTGGGCTGTAGCAAGCCCTGATAGATGACCACCACAAGCTCCACTGTGGCAGTCATTCAGCACTGACTCTACTTCCTCTAAGGTTAAACAACACCGAAGGATTGAATCAGCCCATCGACAATATAATGTATCACCAATGATAACATAATTTTTAGCCAGGTGATGTAACTTTCGGCGTTCATCCTTAGAGAAGGTAGAGGGAAACTTCGAAGTCTGGAGATAGACAATGATATCTCCATACCAAGGGTCGAGTGAAGAGATGAGGAATAAATGTTCGTCGGGAAAAATTTCCTCATAAATAGTATCTTCTCCATAAGGCAGCTCAGAAATTAGCTCAGCAAAAACCATGGATTTCTTAGACTTGGCGGACAAGAACTCAAGATCAAATTCTGGTAGAATGACTATCCGTCTATTGTATTTTCCCCCAATCACTCACCTACTAAGGACAAACTGAAATGGATTGACCGCTGCTAAGACAAAAGTTTTGCGTAGCAAGATATAATGACGGAGCCGCTAGACAGCATGGATAACTGCCAAAGCTAGCTTCTCAACCAGAGAATAGCGAAGTTCGGGACCTATCAAGCCTTGGCTCAAATAATAAATCACATGCTCTATGAGAGCATCATCTTCCTGAATGAGAACCATACCAATGGTTGATTCTGCTATAGCGAGATATAAAAGGAAGTCCCTACCATAATCCGGTGGACTCAAAAGCGGGGCAGAGGCTAATGCCTTTTTCAAAGCATTGAACGACCTGTGCGCAAAGTCATCCCACACGAATGGAACTCCTTTGTGTAGCAAACACATAAACCCTTTAGTGATCTCGGCATAATTCGCTACAAACCGTCTTAGGAAATTAGCCTTCCCTTGAAGACATTGGAGTTGCTGAATTGAGGATGGGGGAGGCAACTGAATTATTGCCTCAACCTTGAAGGGATCAACCCGAATCCCTTCATTTGACATGATGAACCCTAATAACCGACCGGGTGTAACCATGAAAACGCACTTATTGGGCTTCAACCGGATTTTGTAAAAATGACATCGCTCAAAAACCAATCAAAGATGACTAGGGTGATCAGTTCTCTTTCGAGAACGAGCAGCAAGATCGTCCAAATATGCTTTGATATGTTCAATGTTGTGGAAAGCATATGACATGGCCTGTTGTAAAGTAGCTCCAACATTTTTAAGACCAAAAGGCATCTTTCTGTATGCAAAGGTACCCCAGGGACATATAAAACCTGTCTTATGTTGATCTTTAGGATGGATAGAGATCTGGTTATAACTAGAAAAACCATCCATGAAGGAAAAAATCTCATTACCCGCACACTCGTCAATAATCTGATCGATGAATAGTGTGGGGTAATTATCTTTTGGACAGGCCTTATTTAGGTCTCTAAAGTCGATGCATACTCGGATTGTTCCTTATTTTTTATCCACAGGGACTAGATTAGAAACCTAATCGATAAGAGGAACAGGGTATATGAAACCCACCTTGAGCAGCTTCTCTACTTCAGCTTTAATGGCTGCTACTTTCCTAGGATTAACCGGCCAAAGCCTTTGATGAACCAGTTTGGCGTTTTCATACGTCTTAATCTCATGTTAAACTATAGATGGATCAATGCTAGGCATTTCTTCATAAGACCAAGCGAATACATCTCGAAATTCCTTGAAAAGGTCGGTGTAAACTTGAATTTCTTCAGGGGAACATTCAATTCCGATGAAGAGATTCTCCATCACGTTAGGGTTTGTAGAGATGTTTATAGATATTTTTTTTGAAATCACCAACATATTACCTTCGGCACGAAAGTGTGCTGAAGCCAAAGGATTTGATACCATACAAACATCACTAGTAAAGAGCTTAGAGAACCTAGATTCTACTTCTTGCAATGGAGGAAGAAAATATGAACAATGGTGTAAGTCTTCGCAAGGTCAATCTACACCCATCATTACTTCTAGGATTGCTTCCTCAGAAGGTAAAACTGTATCTAAGCAGTCCAGGGTGGAGGTAGAATCAAGGGTCCAGGCCGGGGCCACATCACCATCTAGCTCCTCCTCAGAAAAAGGAGTAGAGTGGTCATATGGAGATTCAACGATAGACTGGTATCTAAGCTCAGCTACAGACATAGGGAATGCCATTCCATTAACTTGTCCTTCAGCTAATGTGGTCGTAGGTGAAGGCAAGGTCCAAGGGTCCGAGAAATAATGAGTTTGGAAGAAATCTTTTCGAGGAGACTCCTTAGATGATGAAATGACATTGATTCTAGCGATAGGAGAGGGAAAATCAAAGGTACCCATCAATTAGGAATACATCCCAACTCCTAGATTCTCAGTAGGCAGACGAGGGTTATCCACTAAAGGCACAATAGAGTCGGAAGTTTCTTGAATATCGACTGGACAATAATCCAACTAATCAATCTTAATGATTTTTCCTTCATGTGGAAAGCAAATGACACAAAACAGAGTTGAAACAATGGCGTCCATTTCATATACCTAGTTCCTTCCTAAGAGGAGATTGTAGTCGATGTTAGCATCAATGACTTCTACTTCAATATTGACAACCTTCCCCCCAACACATATGGGAAAGGCTAGGATAATCCCATGCAACTTATGAGAATGCCCATCAAATGTAGTTAGGAGGGTAGGTGAAGGAACAGCCGAAAGCGATCCAATAGCCTTCCAACATGACATCGACATGACGCACATGGAAGCTCCTTCATCAATAACGATATGACAAATGTTAATTTTCCGGTATGTAGACTTTATTTGGAAAGCCATATGATGAGGGAGTCGCTTTTTGACATTTAACATGTCGAAAGTGAGCACAAAAGAGTTAGTTGGATCAACTGCCCCAATCGCCGAAAGTAAAGCACTTCGTTGAGTTGGACATGACTTGAGAACTTCTAAAGTGGACATAGCGCATGGACTTTGAGCTAGATCCTCAACAATGGAGTAATTCTCGGTGGCCCTAGCATTAGGATTAATAGTCGTGTGTTTAGCGGAACCTTTCAGTATCAGTGGTATAGTCTCGACAGGGGGTCGCTCAATATGAAAGTCGGTATTTCTGGGAGTAGTTTTGTCCTTGGAAGTTTCGGCTTCACCGTAATCACGTGACCAAGTGGCCACATGGACATTAGAACCCATCATGAAAACATTTGATGAGTTTTCCCCTTCCTGGTTTCCCCCTGCGAAGGTACCAGGGTTTGAACTCGCGCCAATAAGAAGTTGCTGCCCTTAGGGAAAAGGGTTTGTTAACACAGCTTGAGAGCTAGAAGTCCCTTGTTTCCCTAACAAGCGCTGAGCGTCTTGAATCCTGCGGCAGAGATGAGTTAGATGGTCTCCATTGGATAACTTGCATGGAAACTTAACTTTCTTTTTACTCATTTCTACCACCACCAGCATTATTGCCGGATTTATTTGCGTCAGCCTTCCTATCCTGACTCTTTTTCTTACCTCGTCCTTTCTTTTTCCCATTGGAATTTTGATTTCCTTTGGGGTTATTAGATTGGACGACATTAATTGAAGAGGGTTGGGAAGACGAAGGGTTAGACGATGTGACTTGGTTGTTAGGAGCAGTTTGCAAAGACAACTGCTGCAATTGGCTCAACAAGTTCACCACATTTGTGTCTACCGATCCAACGATACCATCTGCATGGGGACCTGGCTTCGACTTGGCTATATCAACCTTAGACCCAGGAGCATCTGGTAAGATTTTTTGTAGGATCCCAGACTGAGAGTAAATGAATTCTAATTGCTGGGCCCTAAAAATAGCTTGCTCCTCAGAATAGACTACGGACATGGAGACATCCTTAGAGATTTCAGGTTGTAAAGATTTCAAAGACCATTCAAGATGGTATTCCGAAGGGATTTCGGCTTTAGTGAGCCTATTTCTCCGTCTCCATTCCTGAATATGGTCAGAAATGTGAGTTGCCGTGTCCTGAAAAAAAGTGGCCAGAAGTTCAGTTCCGGCATCATAACGGGCAAGCAACTGGAAATGATTTAAGAAAATATTAGCTAAGTCAGCGAAAGATGTAAAGTTTCCCCTTGGCAACTCTATATACCACTTGGCCGCATTACCAGTTAAGGTGTGTTGAAAAAGTCTCAACCAAATCGAGTCATCAATAAGGGAGTTTGATGAGCACCACAAATGGAATGTGGTTACATGGTCGCCTGGGTCTTCACTGCCCTTCCCTTCGAATTTTGGAATGTCCAAAGGGAGTTTGGTTGCGACCGAAGGCCAGGCCAGGTTGTATTTAATTGGATCCTTTGTTAATTTCGTGAGATCTGGCAAGTTCAAAGTTGCCAGAAAAGGAAGCCTAGGAGGACCTTGGGGGTTCCACCCTAACTGGGCGGAGCTCCCAAAGTTCTGAAAAGATTGGCCTGGATTTCAAAAGGCACCAGGCTTCCTGAAGTATCGAGGAGAACTAGCTGAACCAAAAGGCAAGCCTTATGATCCAGCTAAACTTGGATTTTGACCAACTCCGGCCGCAAAACCTCCATAACCGGCGAAGCTTCCTCCTAAAGGATTATAAGGAGTCAATACCCTTGATAAGGATTCCAAGTAGAAGCTAATGGAGGAATACTTCGAAACGCACTAACTGTGGAGTACGGCCCATTCCCTTGTTGGCTGAAAAATAGATTCCCAGTTCCCATGCCACTAACCGTAGGGTTAGTCCAACCTTGGAAAGGATTGCTGCTTTGTCCTATAGAAGAAAAAGGCATAGATCCTACTGTTAGGTTGGAATGTGGTATATGACGACTTCCGAAAGGAAAACCCTAGAATGAAGTCGATCCACCCATCATGGATGTGGAGGCACTAAACAGAACTGATGGAATACCCTGTGAATGTGTGCCAAACGGAAAAAATCCAGAACTAAAAGCATTGGTTTGGGAATTTCCACTTGTAGAAGGAATGGAGGTAGACCCAACTAAGGATGTGCTAGCAAAAGATCCAAATAAAGAAGCAGAGGGGATGGAAATCATTCCTCCCACTTGTATTGATGTTGGAATCTGCATAGTTGTAACACTTGTAGTAGAAGCCATGCTTCTAGTAGTGGTTGTTGATGGTAAGTGCGTAATGAGACCTAGACTTGATGGTCTATGTGTCAGAGTCCCAAAGTATCGTAATACTTCTGGATAA
Organism: Pinus tabuliformis; assembly: GCA_031772625.1. Lineage (NCBI taxonomy): Eukaryota > Viridiplantae > Streptophyta > Pinopsida > Pinales > Pinaceae > Pinus > Pinus tabuliformis. Next base: position 1,691,814,135 of record CM062820.1, on the reverse strand, counting down.
GTAGAAGGTAGGGGAGAATTCAGGGCCGCTAATGACTCTGGGAGTTCTTCTACCTCTATGTTATCTTCCATCTGAAAGAGAACTCAAGAAATAACTAGAGTGTTCCTCTCTTGTTCTGTGGAAGTCCTAGGCCTATTATGAACACTAATGCCCCTGAAAGGAGGATGAATCCCTGATGCGTCAGCTGCCACGGGATGAAACCCACTGGCAGTATTACCTCTGCGCCTTTTATGAGAAGGCTCTAAACTTGGTGGTGAAAAACCACAAAGTCTTCGAGACCATCTAGGTGATCGGTCAGCCACTTTGAATTTTTTATTAAGATCTAGCTAAAGACTCAAAAAATTGAAAGCTAGGCCAACTAGGAGCACAAAGCACACACTAAAAAGTCCCTAAAAGATATCATCCAGTCAAACAACTTTCGAGTATTTCTGCTCTAGGTGATGAGGACCAGACACCAAAATACAAGAAAGTGAAGTAAGGGGCCTTTCGAAGATATTCTGGGATAATGATGGCCCAGTCCTATCAATGAAGGTAATAGAGGAAGTTATGCTGACCTCCTAACAACAGCCTGCGCCGGTGCAAGCCCCCAAGCTTCGCAAGGGTGCCCTCTAGTAGTACCGTTGAGAGTGATACAACATCGACCTCAGGTGCCACCAGATTCCCCTCTGCAGCCACCTGCGTAGATCCCTAGGAGTAGCAACTAAGGTTACCAACTCGTGTCAGAAGCCAGGCCGAACAGTCTTGAGGTAAGATCCGACGAGTAGGGGAGGGGGTATCTCTCTTCCCTATCTTCAAAAATCCTCGTGCTTAACTCCAAAATCCAAAGCTTTCCTGGTCTCCCTAACGCTATTGGATTTTCACTCACTATTCAGACTCCTATGTTTGACAGTTTAAATGGCCTTGGAGATCTATCTCTCCACTCACCTAATCCAAGGCCCTAAAATATCCTAAAATTTGTTGATGTGTCTAACTTGACAATTATAAAAAGTTCTAGTAGATTTTAATTAGTGCTTGTTTTTAAATGGGGTGTTCTTTAAGTCAAGGGATAAGCAGAAGTGAAACTAGTGGTGTTTTGATGCAAAAGAAATTAATAAAAACCAAACTATATGCAAATGCAGTTGTTTTCGTTTTTCGATGAAAGAAATTTCTACTAGGTACAGAGGAACTTCAAAGAAAGCAACAAATTTTTCTTTTCTTTTCTTTTACTCACTCTTCACACTCAAAAATTAACAAAACTATGGATGCCTAAAAAGATGCACAATTTATCCTAATGCAACTCTATATACCACTTGGTCGCATTACCAGTTAAGGTGTGTTGAAAAAGTCTCAACCAAATCGAGTCATCAATAAGGGAGTTTGATGAGCACCACAAATGGAATGTGGTTACATGGTCGCCTGGGTCTTCACTGCCCTTCCCTTCGAATTTTGGAATGTCCAAAGGGAGTTTGGTTGGGACCGAAGGCCAGGCCAGGTTGTATTTAATTGGATCGTTTGTTAATTTCATGAGATTTGGCAAGTTCAAAGTTGCCAGAAAAGGAAGCCTAGGAGGACCTTGGGGGTTCCACCCTAACTGGGCGGAGCTCCCAAAGTTCTGAAAAGATTGGCCTGGATTTCAAAAGGCACCAGGCTTCCTGAAGTATCCAGGAGAACTAGCTGAACCAAAAGGCAAGCCTTATGATCCAGCTAAACTTGGATTTTGACCAACTCCAGCCGCAAAACCTCCATAACCGGCGAAGCTTCCTCCTAAAGGATTATAAGGAGTCAATACCCTTGATAAGGATTCCAAGTAGAAGCTAATGGAGGAATACTTCGAAACGCACTAACTGTGGAGTACGGCCCATTCCCTTGTTGGCTGAAAAATAGATTCCCAGTTCCCATGCCACTAACCGTAGGGTTAGTCCAACCTTGGAAAGGATTGCTGCTTTGTCCTGTAGAAGAAAAAGGCATAGATCCTACTGTCAGGTTGGAATGTTGTATATGACGACTTCCGAAAGGAAAACCCTAGAATGAAGTCGATCCACCCATCATGGATGTGGAGGCACTAAACAGAACTGATGGAATACCCTGTGAATGTGTGCCAAACGGAAAAAATCAGAACTAAAAGCATCGGTTTGGGAATTTCCACTTGTAGAAGGAATGGAGGTAGACCCAACTAAGGATGTGCTAGCAAAAGATCCAAATAAAGAAGCAGAGGGGATGGAAATCATTCCTCCCACTTGTATTGATGTTGGAATCTGCATAGTTGTAACACTTGTAGTAGAAGCCATGCTTCTAGTAGTGGTTATTGATGGTAAGTGCGTAATGTGACCTAGACTTGATGGTCTATGTGTCGGAGTCCCAAAGTATCGTAATACTTCTGGATAAGTAGAATGTAGGGGAGAATTCAGGGCCGCTAATGACTCTGGGAGTTCTTCTACCTCTATGTTATCTTCCATCTGAAAGAGAACTCAAGAAATAACTAGAGTGTTCCTCTCTTGTTCTGTGGAAGTCCTAGGCCTATTATGAACACTAATGCCCCTGAAAGGAGGATGAATCCCTGATGCGTCAGCTGCCACGGGATGAAACCCACTGGCAGTATTACCTCTGCGCCTTTTATGAGAAGGCTCTAAACTTGGTGGTGAAAAACCACAAAGTCTTCGAGACCATCTAGGTGATCGGTCAGCCACTTTGAATTTTTTATTAAGATCTAGCTAAAGACTCAAAAAATTGAAAGCTAGGCCAACTAGGAGCACAAAGCACACACTAAAAAGTCCCTAAAAGATATCATCCAGTCAAACAACTTTCGAGTATTTCCGCTCTAGGTGATGAGGACCAGACACCAAAATACAAGAAAGTGAAGTAAGGGGCCTTTCGAAGATATTCTGGGATAATGATGGCCCAGTCCTATCAATGAAGGTAATAGAGGAAGTTACGCTGACCTCCTAACAACAGCCTGCGCCGGTGCAAGCCCCCAAGCTTCGCAAGGGTGCCCTCTAGTAGTACCGTTGAGAGTGATACAACATCGACCTCAGGTGCCACGAGATTCCCCTCTGCAGCCACCTGTGTAGATCCCTAGGAGTAGCAACTAAGGTTACCAACTCGTGTCAGAAGCCAGGCTGAACAGTCTTGAGGTAAGATCCGACGAGTAGGGGAGGGGGTATCTCTCTTCCCTGTCTTCAAAAATCCTCGTGCTTAACTCCAAGATCCAAAGCTTTCCTGGTCTCCCTAACGCTATTGGATTTTCACTCACTATTCAGACTCCTATGTTTGACAGTTTAAATGGCCTTGGAGATCTATCTCTCCACTCACCTAATCCAAGGCCCTAAAATATCCTAAAATTTGTTGATGTGTCTAACTTGACAGTTATAAAAAGTTCTAGTAGATTTTAATTAGTGCTTGTTTTTAAATGGGGTGTTCTTTAAGTCAAGGGATAAGCGGAAGTGAAACTAGTGGTGTTTTGATGCAAAAGAAATTAATAAAAACCAAACTATATGCAAATGCAGTTGTTTTTGTTTTTCGATGAAAGAAATTTCTACTAGGTTCAGAGGAACTTCAAAGAAAGCAACAAATTTTTCTTTTCTTTTCTTTTACTCACTCTTCACACTCAAAAATTAACAAAACTATGGATGCCTAAAAAGATGCACAATTTATCCTAATGCAACAAGTACATGCTGATGCAAAACTCAAAACTACTCTTAAATGAAGAAATGAAAGTTACTTGTTTATCAATTTTTAATTTGCCACTTAAAATGCTTAGATAGAATATAAATTGTTGATGCTCATTTCATCCAAATACTAAAAGCAAGTTTCAAGACAAACAAAAACACACTTTCACTCATAAAAAGGAAACTAAATCAAAACCAAGTTCAAGAAAGCAAGACCAAGTTTCAAGAAGTTTTCTTCAAAAGCAAAACAAAAATAACTTTTCAAAAGTGCTCTAGACAAGACTGAAACTTTATGATCGAAGAATAGGCAATGAAACACTTTGCGAGTTTGCAACACAAAACAAGTGAGAACTCAACAAAAATGTGTTTCAAAATGCTCTTAACAATAAAAAAGTAGTAACAAGAGCTTGGCAATAAAGACCAAAATATTAAAAAGACAACTTTCAAGAAAGTGTGAACCAACAACTTTCGGAAAGCAAGAGAAGCAGATGGTCATAAAGATACAATTTTGACATGCAAACCAAAAAGTCACCAAAACAAAACTTGACACAAAGATTGAAATCAATCTTTCTACCCTGAAAACATAGAGCAGCCAAGATTCCTAGCAAGAAATCTTGTGTGCTTAAGCAAAAACGATGACGTTTGCAAGAAAAACAAATAAGACCAACACTTTCCACAATCAGAGAGAATTTGAAATCAGATACTTGCTGTAAAACTAAAGACTGACACAGAAAAGTAACTGTTCAGGATTGAACCAGACCAGCAAACAGACCTTCAGAAACAAAAAGATTTGAAAAATCTTGAAAATTACAAGATATACGCGACTTTATTGATGTACAATTGCGTGTATATGCGACTGAGCCTAAGGAAACCTACGTATACGTGGGTTAAATTAAGGAAACATGTGTATATACACCTCTGTAAATAGGAAAAACAACATATATAAAAGATTTCAAGAAAAAACAAGAAATAGTCTGAAGAAACAGATCAAACTTACAATCCAAGTTCCTACAGGAATAGACTACACAGTAACAGCAAGCAAACAGCTGAGCCCTGATTGGCTTGAATAAACCCAAGCTAGGAACCACAATACTATTGTCCCCAACGGAGTTGCCAATTCTGTTAAGGGATAAATTCCCCTCGGATCTTGGGTTGATACCCTAGCATATCAGAGGTTATCTATACAGAGAAACACACATTCCATACAGCTATAATGCTAATATAAGCAAACTATACGATAAGGGGCATACCTAGGGGTCCTTCATTTGAGAAGATCCCGCCAGGGTCCGAACCCTCTTAGAGTTCCTTTTGCTCCTTCAACCTGCAAAATAATCAATTCAAGAAAGTACAATAGTATATGGACTAAACATCATAAAGAAATCATCTTCATAATATATTGAAAGGTAGTTAGTTATGCAATTAAACAACCATTCATATATGAATCATAACATGGATATCATAAACATGAAGAAGATTTATATCAGGAACAAAGACAAGTGTTTCTTTTATTATAGACAAATAAAGTACAGAAAGGAATAATTTCACCTGATTCGTCCTTTTGCAGGCTCCAAGTGGAACCGTCCTCCAGATTCGTCCAGTCTCAAGCCTTTAACAAACTCCTTCCATGACTTACTCCATGATATCTCAAGTAGTAGATAGACATCATCACACAAGGAAACAAGGGTTTCCTGTAAATGGGGGAAGTGCACGAGGCACTAGGATCTTTAGACCTGGTCAGGGAAATATCAGCATAGTAACCTTTCTCTTTCTTCTCTCCTCCATTAGGCCTTTCCATTGAAGCCTTTTTCTACTTCTCCCGAAGTAGTTTTTTAGTTGGGAATTTGTTGGGAACAATTGGGCCATGGGCACTAATAGGTAATCACCAGGTAAAACCCGCGATCTCCACCCGAAATTAAGGAGATTTAATTTTTTTAAGTGTTTTAAGACATATATGCGGGTTGGGTATACACAGACCTGCATACACATGCGTTTAGCTCAGGGCAATGTCGTGTATAGGGAATAAAACATTGTTTTTTTAATTTTGGACCAGGTCTGGAAGGAGGGGTTGCCCTAGGCCATGAGTGCAGCATCACAAACATGAAGAGTGAGGTTTGGAGCTATAACAGTCAGGCCCCCATTAGCCAACAAATGGTTCTGTTGCCGAGACCAGAATTTGCATAGAGATCTGTGATGTCATATCATTGGAATCCAACTAAGAAAGGAATTGAAGGTTGGTTGGAAAGAAGAATTCACAAGTTCATCGCACAAGAGAATAGAAACCCGTGACTTTCAAAAGAAGAGTGGCTAGACAGTTACTTGTATATGGAGATCCACAAAATCTTTTTCACGTCCTTCCCTACTGAGCTATATGAGTGGATCGCGAAGATAGAAGATAACCAAGGAAGGTGGAAACTTGATGGTCCTATTGTGTGCACCCAAAAGCTAGTGCAAAGGTTGGAAGTATCAGAGGATAAGATCATGTGCGCCATCGATCATTGGATCGATCGTATTATAGGAGGATTTGCTACTGAGTTCACGATCAACACCTCAGTTACCTATAGTGAGGCAGAGCGATGCTTTCTCAAAGGACTGCGAGGTAAGTATGTAAAGTCTTTGAATACTCAGATGAAAATGTTGTTGTATGAAAAGTGGGTTATGCAGTTACCCTGCTATTCAGGGCTACATGAAGTGGAAAGGTTTACAAGAACAAAGGAAATAAGGGTCTAGAAAATAGCCACTTGATTTCACCTCCATGAGGGGATGAGGAAGTGCTCGCAAAGGTCTCTCTGTGAAGTGCTATTGATCTGATAAGACAAAGAATTCCATGAATACCACCTCCACCCACACCACCATTAGCTTCACCTCCATCACCACCGCGATTCAGTATGGCGAGCACAGTAAAGTTGCTTGTGTTCAAAGGTTTGGGAAATGAAGATCCAGACCAATTTTGGTTCATTGTAAGGGCTTTATGGGAAGTGCAAGGTGTTACAGATGACCATATAAAGAAAGTGACACTAGTTACCACCTTGCAGGATCGTGCACTGACCTGGTATATTAAATATTCCAACAATAACCCTAATGTGAGAGTTGTGGATATACAAACATTGCTAAAAAGAGAATTTAACAGGCCTAAATCTGAAGCACATTCGATGTGGGATTTAAAGAGATCATGATGCTACAAGGCGAGACTCCTTGGGAACTAGATCATAGGCTAAAATGTATGATTCACGAAGTAAATATGAATCTGACATATGTATAGCATCACGAGTGGTTTATATCCTCACTACTACCACATTTAAGGAGTGTGTTATCACAACAGAAGATAACAACTCAAGAAGAGGCCTTAAAGATCGGTATGAGGCTACATGAGACCCTGATGTAGGATCCTAACCTAGGAGTTCAACAGATCCATGTGCAGCTGAAGAATCTGTGCCTTGAGATGCAGAGTTTAAAACAAGACAAGATGGTTCAACCGAAAGTGTGCGAAGAAGTGTGGTGTATAAAATGCAAGAGTCAGGGTCATGACAAAGACCACTACCTGATCTTTACAAATTACCTCGCAAGAGGAGGACCGATGCCTTTGAGGCTGGAAGCTCAAGCAAGACTTATTGCGGCACCTGCTTTGTCGTGTGATATCTATCAAATAGCAGGAAAACATGTCATGGACAATTGTCACTTATTACAGAAGTATACACAAACTTCACAAGGACTGTCCACCTCCAACTCTTGTATCTGTGTCCGGAGAGCCCTCAATACCAACTGGTGTTGTTCCTAGAACTGCTGGAGGGCCTCCGCGGTGACATGCCTTACCATTTCACCGATATCATGCAAGTCCCCTTCAGTAAGGGTGATATGGTTGAAAGATGTCTTCGAGGCCTTCTTTTTCATTTGTGGCCCTACCTGCTCTCATGGTGGCGGATGTTTTAGCTGGGTGGACGTCGTCTGTGGGTCCACGCCACCTTGTTTTGTATTGGTCTCTGGTTTGGGTGAGGGTGACTTCTGTCCTTTGCGCTCTTCTTCTGCTATCTTCTGCTACTGTTCTGCTAACTTCGCAGCATCGTGCGCCGCCTGGGCCTTAGATGCTGCTTCTTCTTTCCTACGCTTTTCCACAATTTGTGCCATCCACATTTTTGTCTCTTCCTTCTTTCGCTATGTAGCAGACTTCTGTGCTTCCACTGCGAAGTCAGCTGGAGCACGCCACTCCAATGGCCACGACTCAAGGACCGTGAAAATCACATCGTCGATCGCCAAGTATGATAACTTATGCCACATCTTCCTAGGGTCCTTCCGCGCCCTAATGAAGAAATGGTGGAAGTCTACTTTGAATTCTACAAAGCTCTGCAGACTGTTGTAGACTATGGGTGATAACCGTGGCTTGTGATTGATTCCCATTGTGATGTTCATCTCAATGAGCACCTAAAATATCTTACTCTCCCTTATCCTCTACATGTCCCTAGTTGCCCATAGAGAAGCATACTTCATTTCCTCTTGAAGGTCCTGCGCGATCGATGGGAACTAGCTATCTTCAGGAAGTTCCCACACCACCATTACTATCGAAAACAAGAGCCATGTGTAATGAAATGTTTTTCCCTACTCCTGTGCCTTGTGGTAGTTCGCAAGGAACTCACCGCATATATAATTTTCCCAGTTGAACTGGACCCCTTCTGTGCATTGCGCTGCTAGTGAGACCCCTGGCACGAGCACCTCATCCACACGACACTTTCACATCACATTTCCGGCCAATATCTGTGTTGTAACTTTAACTGCATGGCTGTTGATGATAGAGATGGCATACCCTCGCTTCTGTGGAGTAATGAAGAAGGTATGTTTTATTGATTATTTTTTCATCTTTTCTTTAAATATTTATAATCCCTTTGCATCATGAACTAGGTAATTAATAAGAAAGTATGGAAAAATCTATGAGAATTGTATGTAACACAAGATAAATAATAATCGACATTTTCTTATGCAGAAAAGGGGAAAAATGAAAGATTGTCGTTCCAAGGAAAAAGACAGAGCAGAGTTAACTGCTGTCCCTATGGCAGGAAACCATATGAAAACATGACAATCCAAACTGAAGCATATTAGCCAAGGAAAGGAAAAGGAGATATCGAATTGGTGCAAGAAAACAAAGGGATAACTGGAATTAATAGTTTGGCGAATCCCTCAGGGTCCTCTGTTCCTTAGGGATCGCAATATTAACTATTTTTGCATCATTGATATCTTCACCTGGCTGTTATAAAAAGGGGCAGCACTGCTAGCCCAGGGGACGAGTTGTTACTTTTATGTAATTTCTAGTTGTATTCAAAACTTTGATCATCGACTCTTATTGAGAAGTGATCCACTGTAACTCTGTTTTAATTCTTTAATATAAACCTGGTTGCTGTTCCATCTTTGATCCTAGAATAATTTCAATCGATGTGTCCCTAGAGGCTGAGGGCCTGACCCTGGTGGAACACTTGCTCCTGTACCATTATCTTTAGTTCGTGTGTGGTTTTCATTATCAGATTTGATTGGTAATCTAGTGTGTTTTGTTATTTTATCACAGCTCTGTTATATTTACAATATCGTCTCTGTAACAGGAAAGTTGTATTGTTCATTCTGACTTTATAACGTATTGCTATTCCTTTAAGTCATTAATGTAACATCACTGTTCTTTACAGAATGTTATCGTTGTTCAATTACAGAGTAACCAAGCTGTAATATTCTTAAATTGGTATTACTGTATTCGTCTATGGTTTATACTTCATTATGATTTGTGTTCAATTGACATTGTTGTTCCATCATGAATTGCGATTGTTATCCTTTATAACAAAGATCAATATTTGTGGTATCAGAGTGTGTTGTGTGTGTTATTTATTTCGGTACTGTATATTCACAATTGGCTCTAAGTGCTGTCCTATATTTCATTGCTAATTGGTTTCCGTTCCATTTCTATTTACTGTCCGATTTATTATTAAAGTAAGGATTTCTCTTCGATTCCTGTAGGGTACGATTACTACCTTCATTTTCTTAGCGTAAGGTTTCGCTGTGTATCAAGACTAGCTGCAGTTTCATTTGCTAGTTGCTGTTTCAATTATAGTTGCTGTTCCATTTCCTGTTATTTTCATTGCCATTGCATTGAATGATCTGAAACTGTAGCAAGCATTGACATTCATTGTCTAGCTCCCAGATTGATGATTTGTTCCTTGATTGTCTTTAGTTGCATCAGTTTACAGAGGGATGAGTTATTGTTACTATACCCTTGACTGATAATTTACTTAGTCTTCTGAATGCATGATTTAGGATTTAAAGTGCTTTTCTGTAAGTAGATTTTCTTTTAGCATCCGTTTATTCTTGTATTTCCTTGAGCACTATACTGCTAGCATTACTTTGAAAAATGACCGCCTCAAAATGAGTACACCCTTTGAGATAAAAAATCGTTCATGGATTGACAAGTTAATGTTAGGTAATTAGAGGTGAAGAAGACCCTTTTTACGGCTTGACATTTTGGCGTCATTTCCAGGGAAGAGTGTAGCCATTTGTTTCTTTTTCAGAGTAGTGTAAGAACCTGTTAGGAAAGAACTGGGTTTTAAAAACGGAAGGTAATAACCTACGTGTGGAGTATGTAATAGCCCCCTGCCCGCTTTCCTGTAGATTTGTTGCTGTTTTGTTTGGGTAGAACCTAACAGTTGATTTGTGTGTGCAAGAATAAGCATAAAAAGACAGAAAAGAATCCCAAACCTCTACCCAAGCTTGATAAAGCTAAGGGGCCGGTGGCCCTTGGCTGATCAACCTTTATCGATGAAATCCTTAAGAAAGCAGAATCTCAGCCTTCAGTAGGACCTAGAAAAGTTACTTCTAGACAACCTACTAGTTCCCTTCAGGCCACAGGATCACCATCTGTAGCCTTTGCTAAGGTGCATAGTCAAACTGAAGAGCAAGATTTTCAAGAAATTGAAAATTATATCCTAAAATCATTGTAGGAAGGGAACCTTAGCAATCTCTATGAAGGAAGAGGAGAAATGAGAGAAGCTAAAGAACCAGAATCTCCTCTTACGGTAATTCAGCCATTAAGCAGCCCATATAAGGGAAGTTCTGCAAAAATCATTTATAACGAAGTTGAAGAAGTTCAAGGACCTGAATCCCCCCAGCCATTGGGCACTCTCATCATCCCAGATAAAGGAAGTGTTGTCAAGGCCATCCCCATTAGAGCCATTCCCACTCGACAACCTAGGAATACCCTCCTAGATATCCCTGAAGGTTATTGGCATATATTTGACCAAATGGCCCAGAACTAGCCAAACACCCAAACCTCTACATTACAATACCCCATTATGGATACTGCACCTAATGCACCTATGAAAGAAATTCCTCTTCAGCATATCCCTACATTCCATGGCCTTACATCAGAAGATCCGGATGCATTCCTGTTTGAATTCGATGTGCTGTGTAGAGGATATGACTATACCACCGATCCCCAGAAACTAAAATTATTTCCCTCTACATTAAAAGGGGCTGCTTTAAGATGGTTTATGGGATTAGGTGGTGGTGTTATAAATAATTGGGATCAAATGAAAGAGTCTTTTCTAAAAAAATATCAGGACTATTACAGGTCTCGAGAGTTAAAAGATGAAATATTTCAGATGGTAGCTAAACCAAATGAAACATTAGAAGAGTATGTTGAACATTTCCAATACAATCTTCAAAGATCTCCTTATGCATCATTACCCTTACCTGATAATGTATTAAAAACAACATTAATTAGGGGAATGAAGGACAATGGATTGAGATATTAAACGTTATCGGGAAAGGAGATATTTATCAGGAAAATTTTGTTGACATTATTGATTTATGTATCAGGAGCTCGAGAGGCAGCACAAGGCTAAAACCAACATAACATGATTGGTTTGTAAGAGATAATAGAATTTTGGCAGAAGGAGTAACTTGTGCAGAAATTGGAAATTTATTAGAAAATCTTAAAACTGACATATTGGGGACGCTGACAACACAACTTGATATTATGCAGGCCAAACAAAAGCAAGCAGAAGAAGAACATAATTTGGCAATATTCTGTCCCAGATGTAGAAAGAAACAGAGCCATAAGGAGTGTCCATTAGATGCAGTCCAAATTTATGCCATTTGTACAAAAGACCACTCCACAAAGAGTTGCCCCAAACTTCTTGGATTGAAAGCAGTATACAAGGAAGTAGAAGAAGAGCCAAAATCGGTGTATCTACTTAATCAGTGTCGTCAATGGCAGCCGTGACAAACATGTATGTTTTCAGACCCAGGTCCTTCTTTCCAGCCTCTGCAATATCATGCTCAACAATATAATTCAATGTGGCAAAATCAACCTCCCTTCCCAAATTGGTCACAAAAATCATTCCCTTCATCATCTCCATGGCCAAATCAAGCAAGCCAACCCAATTGGCCAAATTTTCCCTATACCCCACCATATTAGAAAAACAATGTTTATCCACCACAATGGACCCATCCTACTTCGTGGAGTCAAACCTGGTAGACAAACTGGCAAAGACCGATGAATCAGCCAATAGGAACCATCTGGCTCCCTCAACCTACACTGCCAGCCCTACAACAAAACCCCCAGTCTAACTTAAGGCCGCAACTCCTAGCCCAACCCAACCCCAATCCAAATAATAGACCGGTCAAGTCCATTCAAACAATTGAAACACCATAGATAGGAACCGATCTAAGGGGGTGTAATGACCTTCAATTAAGATCTGGGCGTATCATTGAAACAGAGGGAGATAAAATAGTTCAAGTTGAAAATCAGTTACCTATAGAACAACCATTACAAGAAGAGGACGTGACTAGACAACAAATTCATGATCCAGCAACCACATCCTCTCCTCCATTCCCATAACTCTTAATAATACCTTGACCTATACAATATCCTGATTTTGACATTATGGGAGAATTACGCAACTTGTACATAAAAATTCCACTCCTCCAAGCCATTCAAGACATCCCGATATATGCAAAGACCATCAAAGAATTATGTATAAAGAAACCAAGGAGGAAAATAACAAATAACCCAAAAGTCCAAGTAGTTGGCACTTTATCTGACCTATTATCAGGAAAAGAAACACCTGTTAAATATGAAGACCCAGGAAATCCAATAGTAACCATAAAAATCTATGGTCAAACCTTCTCAAATGCCTTAGTTGATCTAGGAGATGCAATTAACATCTTAACAATCACTACTTGCCAAAAACTGGGCATTACATCAGTAGAACTGACCTCCACTTTATTAGAACTAGCTGACCAATCTATAGTTAGGCCAGAGGGCACACTACAAGATGTTATGGTATCTGTTGACTCCTGGGAGTATCTGGCCGCTTTCCTAATAATAAACCCCAAAAACTAACTTTATGGACATCCATTGATCTTAGGCAGACCTTGGCTCGCAACTGCCAGCTTATATTGGCTACCAACAAGGCAATATGACCATTACTAGGGGGGAAAATATTAAGAATCTAGCTTTATACCCCCAAGCGCGGCCAAGTGTCATAATAATAAAAACTAACAAGCATCCTGTATCATACGTCACCGAAAATATTAGATCTCCATTAACCATACAAGAGGCCCTTGATTTCAAAGACCAAACAGAAGATGATGCCATTAATAATTTCATTAGCCAAGCTGAACCCAGATCCCATATACAATGTCACATGATAGAAGCAGCATTTGATAATGAATTAGAAGAGGACCCTCTTAAAGATACGCACGATCAAGCAATACCTACTACTTCTGTTTCACATAGCAAAATTGTAGAAATTGAGCCAGGAAGGACTTTAAACATTAATGCCAACCTGACTTCCGGACAAGAAAAGAATCTCATCCAACTATTGAGGAAATATAAAGAATCATTTGCATGGGACTACCCTGATATGAAAGGAATTGATCCCTAGTTATGTACACACCACATTTACATAGAAAAGGATGCCAGATCTGTTCGCCAACCGCAAAGGAGACTTAATCCTCATCTAAAAGACGTTGTAAAAGTTGTACTTCAAAAACTTTTAGATGTTAACTTCATCTACCCTATCTCCTATAGTAAATGGGTCTCTCCACTTGTTGCGGTACCAAAGAAGAATGGAAAGTGGAGGATTTGTGTAGACTATAGAGAGTTAAATAAAGCAACACAAAAATACAACTTTCCCCTTCCATTCATTGATCAAGTATTAGACATTCTAGCAGGAAAGAAATTCTTTTCTTTCTTAGATGGCTTCAATGGATACAATGAGATTCAGATTTCCCCTGAAGACCAAGACTAAACCACTTTTACTTGTCCTTGGGGAACATTTGCCTACAGAGTTCTACCTTTTGGCTTATGCAATTCTCCTGCCACATTTCAAAGAGCTATCCTCAGTATTTTTTCAGATCTAATAAATGAGGGGCTCGAAGTCTACATGGATGATTTTACACCATACGAAGATGATTTTGACCCAGCATTGGACACAGTGGAAAAAGTCCTGCAGCGTTGCATTGCCACCACGCTTTGCTTAAGCCATGAAAAATGTTATATGATGATGACTGAAGGACTTATTCTAGGCCATTATATCTCAGCAGTTGTGTTACAGGGAAAAGTGTCTACTCAGAACTGCTTATACCACTAAGGTGTGATAGCTACCTTAGAAACAAACACAGTAAAGCTACTTTCGTTTTTCGTTTATAAAGTATAGATAGAGAGGAAAAACGAAGACCAACCTCTGTCTTGCGCTAATCTCCTGGTTTGATTCCTCTCTTCCTTGATAGTCTTTCGCTACTTGTTCCCTCGCATGCCCAGCTTCACAGAGTACCTGTAAGATCACAGTAGCATAACACTATACAAAGACATGGATCTATAATCATAAACAATATAGGATCAGATGTAAATTGACCATACAAATGCAGCAAACATAAATGACACAAGAGTATGGAGGAAAAATTGAATAGCTTTTATTGATAAACAAGAAAAAACCAAGAGGAGTTACAACTAGTTGTTCTGACCCAGCATCAACCTCTCAGAAAGGAAGCCCCTCTTCACCTCATACAAAGCTTAGATCACCCAACAATCTGATGTTTGTCTCAAGAAACCAACAACAATTCCTTACAATATGCAAAATTCCAGCCTCTGGATCTCTGGGATGAGGGATCCATATATAGATATCTGTAATGGAGATGAGTCAGCTTATGATTTGATTAGTGTCTTCTCTCTGATAGTTCTTGATTCCACTTGGAGATTGATGATCTCTTACTCATCCTTGGTCGAATTCAAAGAGGCAAGTGTCACAGGAGAAGTTTCTGGAAGCTTCCATTGCCTCTCCACCTCGTGGAATGACACTGCCATTTGTCATTTCTCACCCATCGCACCCCATAAAAGGGATTTTTGAAATGCAACGCACCCTCACAGTGTACTCAGGTGAGATGCAACGCACTTGGCCTGTGGAGCAGCTGAAATGATCCTATTTTGACCAATTCTGAGCAGTTTTTCATGGAGAACTTCTGGGAGAAGTTGTAATCAGTTGACTGTTGGTATCATCCTAAGACCCTTTTTCCTTCCCAAAAACATATCATTTATCCATACATTTTCATCATATATTCCTCAAAACCCTTGAATATTGATTATTAATCGTTTTATAGTTATTAAATTGCATAGAAATTAATTTAGGGGTTTTATGTTCCAGAATTAGAGGTTTTTGATGACATGGTTACAGGAAGTACCCACATCCTGTAATGAGCTTACCGTTTGACATGTGGCGCAGCAGAAGAGCTAGAACGAAAGGCATGGGCGAAAAGCAGAATGTCCAAGCATGGACAAACACCTATCTCCCAGCCAAATCGAGCCTCCTATGCATGCGGTCAACTTAAGTCAAAGCAGGGTACTCTGGCAAATAAAAGCAGCAACAGCATCGTTCTATTTTTCATTTTTGATTTTTGTTCTTTTTGAAACATATAGCATGGAAACATTTTGAAAAGGCTATGTAATAAACGCGACAACAGCACTATGTACATTCATTGTATCGATGACATGGCTGTGCGTACACATATGTAAATACAGTTAGTTTAATGTTTGAAGGTTAATCGTTGAATCGTTTTTCTCAGAACAGAGTTTTAGTTTTAATACAAAGACATATTTACAGTCACGAAGTGTGTATACCCTTTGCATTGGTTTGATTACTGAATGGTGATAGCCAGTATATCCTTAGGACGCGGACGGGCCCTGCGTTCTTCGATTGGTATACTGTCCATTCGTTTTGTTACATTTCAGTTCTTATATGTTGCACAACGTTTGTATTAGATTCGATTTATATATATCACATGGTTTGCATCACAGTTTCGATTTACATAGCTGTTGATTTACATAGCATACGGGTTGCATAACATTTATATAAGCTTTCGATTCCTACAGCCTTTGAATTTCATTACATAGATATGGTGTGTGCTTATGAACGGCTTATGGTTATGTTGAATGGTCAGCACTAGGATCTGGAACGGGAGTCTTGTAAGGGATTCGGTCCCTGTGTGACTTATAGATGCATTCTCATAAACTCTGCTTCATTTCACAGTCCACTTATGTTCTCTTTATATAGTTTAATAGTGTAAATATCTTGCATGCTGTGTGTGTTTACCAAGCAAGGGTTTTCTGAGTGATACCTCTGTAAGGAGGTTAAAATCATTTCCACAGTCATACACAGTACTTAGATTCATGATTTGATTTGATAGATGCATCTCATACCAGCATTGTAATCAAGTATAGCAGTAGAGTAATCTAGGTGTGCGAATGATAGGCTGCATACTCTGGTCTTCTGTAAGGAAGCCTTGTAACCTACCTCATAATCACCTGTAATTCTTTATGTCTATATATTTTAGACCATGCCTCTAAGCTTACGCACCTCGGTCGATATTAAATATAGAGTCCAGTCTAGTACCCTAGCTGGAACCACTACATTTTGGCGTCGTTGCTGGGGAGACGTACGTAAAGGATTCAAACAAAAAGAAAAAAATTTCAATACACAAAAACAACCAAAAACACAGTTAGAAATCATGTTCATTTATGCCTAGACTTAGAGACAATCAAGGGAGATTTGTAAGAACCCCCCACCATCTCAACACTAACCCATCATCATCAGGAGCAGACTCTCCAGGGAATACAACACCAACTGAGGAGGATATTCAAACAATAGCTGAGAAATTTTATTCAGGACAACACATTACTCTTGCTGAGAGGGAAACTCTGTTTGCACATAAATCACAGCAGCAACCCTTTCCTAAATCTTCTACACAAGGGAAAAGTAGCACCATTACCAAACAATCTTCCTTTCCCTCTTTTCCACCAAGAGACACTAAGAGACCAATTAGAATGGCTGAGGAGGGATCTGGATCAGTTCCCCATCAAGAGGAGGAGGAATCCACTTTTAAATTCCCTATACAAGAACCACAGGAGGATGAGGAGATCAAAATGAAAAATATACCCCCATCCGTGCTACCCAATTTCTATGGTATGGCTTCAGAGGATCCGGACTCATTCTTATTCGAGTTCGACATTGTGTGTCGAACCTATGGCTATACTGATGATGCTCACAGACTGAGATTGTTTCCAGCCACATTAAAGGCAGCAGCCTTGAAATGGTTTATGGGGCTAGGTGAGCATGCCATAGTGGATTGGGATGGCATGAGGAGAATATTTCTGAGGAAATATCAGCCTTATTGCAGATCCAAAGACTCTAAAGATGACATCTTTAGAATGAGTCAGCAGGAGGATGAAACCTTAGAAGAATATCTAGAACGGTTTGTCTATAACTTGCAAAAATCTAAACAACGAACAATGCCTCCTGATCTAGTCCGCACAATATTTTTGAAAGGTATCCAGGAAGAATACATGGATGATCTCAACTTAATGGGCAAAGGTGATATCTCTGCCTTACCCTTTGAAGAAATAGCTGAACTGTGTGAAAAATATTCAAGAAGTAAAGCCAAAATGGGAAAGAGAACCTTGTCATCTAGGGTCACAAAAACTGCCTCTGCTAGTGTCACCCAGGCTGAAATTGGTAATCTTTTAGAAGAGTTCAAAACAGATTTGTTGAGTACTTTAGGAAACCAAATTGATACCTTAAAAGCCAAAAAGAAACAGGAGGAAGAAGACAATATCATGGCTATTTTCTGCCCCAAGTGTCGCAAGAAGCATGCATTAAAAGACTGTCCTCTAGAGAATATCCAAGTATGTGCTTTCTGTACTGAGCATCATGATATGTTTAACTATCCTAAAGTTAAAATTGTGCAGAACTGTAACATGGCAGCCAGCACGGAGATGGAGAACGTGTACTACATGGGTGCAAAGCGACCATGGCAGCCAAGGCAAGCACCCCAAGGTATGTTTCCTAATCAAAATATGCAATTTCCTATGAATGATCAGATGTATGCACAAAACTCATGGAATATACCTATGCCATGGTAGCATGGAAACCAATCACAAAATCAATGGAGACCGTCTCAACAGTATTCCCAATCCTACCATCAGTATCCTCAATCATACCCACCTTACTCACAGCCATATCAGCAGTACCAACAGCCATATCCATCACATTCACAGCCATATCAGCAGCACCCTCAGCCAGTTGTTTATCAGCCCCAACCTTCTCAACAAACTCTGCCTGCTCCTCCACAAATAAATGTACCACAACTTCAATTTCCAACTAATCCACAACCTCCCAGACCCACACAAATACCCGCTCAAACTGTCCCAAATCCGAACAATAGAGCAGAAAGGCCAGCTTATAATGTAGAGGAAGGAACTTCCTACTCCACACTGCCTTTACAAAACATTAATCTGAGGTCTGGTAGGGTGCTCCAAAAGGATTCTCCAATAACAGATCAGCAAGAAGAAAACTTAGAAAAAGAAAATGAAATGAAAACTCAAACAAAACCAAGCAGTGAAACCAAAGACAAACAGATGCAATCACTGCAACCACCTTCTCCAGACCGTTTGGTCCAAGTAAAACCACCATTGCCTCCACCACAATTTGATGTCTTGGATGAACTTAAAAATGTCTACATAAAAATCCCTTTGCTGCAAGCTATAAAGGACATTCCTATTTACACCAAAGCCATCAAAGACATGTGTCTCAAGAAACCTGCTAGAAAGAGGATTGATCCTCAGACCATTCATGTTTTAGGAAATTTAGCAGGCCTTATGACCAACACCATCTCCATGGAGAAGTATGTTGATCCAGGCATTCCAAAAGTGACCACCATCATTAACAACATACGGATCCCAAACACTTTGATAGATCTTGGAGCTGCAATCAATGTCATGACCCTTGAAACTATGAGAACACTCCAACTCATGAATTTGCAACATACCACAATTGTTCTTGAACTAGCTGATAGGTCCAAAGTCATTCCTGAGGGGATTTTGGAAGATATCATCGTCTCACTGGACTCTTGGGAGTATCCGGTGGATTTCCTAGTCCTTCAACCTAAATCCAATCTAGGAGGACATCCTATCATTCTAGGCAGACCATGGTTAGCAACTGCTGATGCATTTATTGGATGCCGATCAGGTAACATGATTATCTCTAGAGGGACCGAAAGGAAACAACTCACCCTCTATCCATCGGCACAATCACCTGTAGTGACACATAACTTGTGGCTTGATGACAAATTTAATGACAAAGAGGAGGTACAATCTATTTTTAGCATTGACCAGATCTATGATTTCCATGAAGACAATACTGATTTGGTAGAATTATTTCTCTCACAGCCTGATATATCTGAAAATTTGAGAAATGAACAATATAATGCTGCATATGTACTTCTAGCTCAAAACTTTCAAGAAACATGCACTATCCATTCCTTGCAATCTACATTTCATGACATCTTTCCAGTTCAATCCATCACCAATACATAGAGTCAAGTCATAGAGATCAGTCCAGGCAAAACTTTGAACATAGGCAACCACCTAGACTCATCTCAACAAGAAAAATTGATTAGGCTCTTGACGAAGTACCAAAAAGCCTTTGCTTGGGATTACACTGGCATGCATGGGATTCACCCCGACACATGCACTCACCACATTTACACTGATAGCACCATTAAACCGGTGAGGCAACCACAAAGAAGAATGAACCCCATGCTCCAAGACATTGTCAGAGAGGAGTTGCAAAAACTTTTGAGAGTCAACTTTATATATCCTATTTCTGACAGTCAGTGGGTATCCCCATTGGTTATTGTGCCTAAGAAGAATGGCAAGTGGCGTATCTGTGTTGACTACAGACAGCTGAACAAAGCCACGCTCAAAGACTACTTCCCACTGCCATTCATCGACCAAGTGTTAGACACCCTAGCCGGCAAATCATCATTTTCCTTTCTTGATGGTTTCAGTGGCTACAACCAGATCCGGATTGCCTCTGAAGACCAGGACAAAACCACCTTCACCTGTCCTTGGGGCACCTATGCCTACAATGTTTTGCCATTTGGACTTTGTAACGCTCCAGCTACATTTCAGCGAGCTGTGTTAGCTATCTTTGCTGATTTGATTCATGATTGTGTTGAAGTGTATATGGATGATTTTTCAGTATATGGAAATTCTTTTGAACATGCATTAGAAAATCTAGAGAGAGTTTTGAAAAGGTGTATTGAAGCTAACCTGTCCCTCAGCAACGAAAAGTGCTTCATGATGCTAAATGAAGGGATAGTGTTGGGCCATTATATCTCTTTTCAAGGCATCCAGGTTGACCTAGCCAAGATACAGATTATTGCCGATTTGCCTATTCCACAGAACCAGAGAGAGGTAAGAAGTTTTCTCGGGTATGCTAGCTATTACCGTAGATTCATTGAACATTTTAGCAAGATAGCCTTACCTTTGTTTAAACTTCTAGCCAAAGATGTATTTTTCAATTGGACTAAGAACTGCCAACATGCATTTGAACAACTCAAGAAGAAACTATCTACTGCACCAGTCCTGAGAGGGCCTAATTGGAGCTTACCATTTCATATTTTTACTGATGCATCTGACACTGCCATAGGTGCATGCTTATGCCAGAAAGAAGAATCTTGTACATATGCAATTTATTTCATTAGTAAAAATCTCACACCTGCCGAGCTAAACTATACATTTACAGAGAAGGAAACACTTGCCATCATTTATGCTGTGAATAAATTTCGCCATTACATAACTGGTTATGAAGTCTTTGTACATACTGATCACTCTGCCATTCGACATCTCATGAATAAACCAATAACTAGTGGCAGAGTTACCAGATGGTTACTATTGTTACAGGAATTTAACATCACAGTGTTAGATAGACCAGGCAAAGAAAACCAGGTGGCAGATTTCCTATCTAGACTGCAAAATCCAGGTGAGATTGTTCCTGTTGAGGATTCTTTTCCGGATGAGCACTTATTTGCAATTTCCATAGTAACTCCTTGGTTTGCTGATTTAGCTAATTACTTGTCTACAGGTAGGACACCTCCACATTTCACTGCAAAGGAAAGGAAAAGACTGATCAAACAAAGTGTTAGATATTCATGGCTCAATGGCGATCTCTTTTACACTGGTTTTGATATGATCATTAGGAGATGTGTACGAAATGATGAGGTAATTGACATTTTAAAATCTTGCCATGATGAACCGTGTGGTGGGCATTTTGCAGCGAAGTAGACAGCCTTCAAAGTTCTTACTTTTGGATACTATTGGCCATCCATTTTCAAGGATGCCAAGAAGTATGTAAAGAGTTGTGACAGCTGCCAAAGGATGGGCAGACCCACAGCTACGGATCAGATGCCCCTTCAGCCCCAAGTTCACTTGGAACCATTTGATAAGTGGGCTCTGGACTTCATAGGACCTATCAACCCAGCCTCTAATGGTAAGAAGTACATCTTAGTATGTACTGATTATGTCACAAAGTGGGCAGAAGCAAAAGCACTGGTAAGAGCAACCGAACACACAATAGTCAATTTCCTTTTTGAGGAGATCTTTGTGAGGTATGGAGTGCCAAGAGAAATTTTCACTGATCAAGGTACCCAATTCACCTCAAAGCTCATGAAGGACATCACAGACAAGTACCAAATAAAGCATAGGAAAAGTACCCCCTACCATCCACAGGCCAATGGGCAGGTGGAATCCACCAACAAGACTTTGGAGGGGATCATTACCAAAACTATTGCAATGAACCGCAAAAACTGGGAAGAAAAGCTCAAGGAGGCACTCTGGGCTTACCAGATTACTTGGAAAGATACCACCGGATTTACACCATACCAATTGGTGTACGGTAAGGATGTCATGCTTCCTATTGAATTCCAAATTCACACTTTTAAATTAGCTGCAGATTTACTAATTGATTTGGATCAAGCACAAAAAGAGAGAATCCAGCAGTTGAACTAGCTGGATGAGATGAGGCAGCAAGCAGAACAAACCACCACCCTCATGCAAAATCACAGGAAGCAATGGCATGATTCACACATTAAGAAGAAGCACTTCAAGGAAGGTGACTGGGCTCTGCTTTTTGATTCAAAATTCAAGGATCATAAAGCTAAGTTCACCACCCATTGGATGGGCCCTTATGAAATTATTCAGGCTTATGACAATGGTTCAGTAAAACTCCAAACTATTGATGGCAAAGGTCATTCTTTCACAGTCAATGGTCATCGCCTGAAGCTGTACCACAAGCCCATCAGCAAGCAAAATTTTCTGCATACATTATCTCAGCAAGAAGAGGTTGAGGTACTGCAGCCCTCAGCTGTAGTATCACTGCCTTAGTTTTATTTCCTTTCAATTTCAAAATCAAGAAGAAAAATACAAAAAAAAAAAAAAAAAAACAAAAATAAATAAAACAAAAACTAAAAAAAATAGTAATGGGTTAGATGTGAAAACCAGTATCTGGCACAATCTAACCCCGAATTCCTACCTGAAAACCAATTTATTGGCGGGTATGAATTCTATTTCTGTTGATTCATTGTTTCATTTCTCAGTTGCATCATGACTTGAGGACAAGTCAAACTTTTAGTCGGGGAGAGGGAGACATCTGTTCTGTTACTTTTATCTCTCCCTTGTAAATTCTTCAGATTTCTTATTCTATATTTCACTGTAAATTTCCAACAGCAGCTTGTTACCAGCATTACAGACTTTAACAAATAAGCTGTTCTGTCATGATTTTCAGAGGGACCTGGTTATAAATATTTTGTAGGGGGACCTGTTCAAGACATCTATGCTATTAACACCAGCAGCAATGGGACTTGTTTAAGATATTCAGAAGGGACCTGTTAAAGAAATTGACACTTGTTTGAGACATTCCAACCAGCAGTAAAGGGACCTGTTTAAAACATTCAGTTGGGACCTGTTAAAAAATTCTTGACATCAAAGGCTACTTCAACAGACTTCCACCAAGCTTTTACAAGGATTTGGGCACGAAGACTTCCAGCAAATTGCAGGCTCAGTGAACCTGTAACAATACAAAGAGTTGCATGAACATCTTCAGTTTTTTTCCAAGGGACCTGTATCTTCAAATTTTCTTAAGGGACCTATTGCATCTTCAGTTTTCCAAGGGACCGATTACATTTTCAGTCTTCAAAAAGGGACCTGTACATTCCAATTTTTCAAAGGGACCTGTTACATCTTCAAAACTTTTCTCAAAGGACTTGTGTATTCAACCTCCCTCAGAGGACCTGTCAAAAAGAACAATCAAAAGGATTAGCAACTCAGCATGTCAAATGATCAACAAAAGAGTAATGTATTTCTGTTCTTGGGCATTTAATTTCCTAGATTAGTTTTTAATGTAATTTTGGTGACTATAAGCTGTTGTAATTGATTTCAAGGACACCTTCATACATCCACTTATCACCCTTATCCCACCAAGTTTCATCATTTCCCTACATCAACCTGTCCCTAAAACCCATCACCAACACATTCACCATGTCATATACCCTACAGGCATACCAACATTCTCTACATGACCGAGTATAATTGAAAAGGGCACGTGGTGAGCTGTGTGTTTGTTTTAAAAAAAAAATACAAAGGATGAGATAGAAGCGGCCTATATATATATATATATATTCTTCACCCCATACAGTCAAATCATAAAAAGCGGCCTATATGTTTTACACCACACACACCCGAATCATAACCTCGCCACCCAGCATTATAGCTCAGCACTATGGGTATGCTCTCAGCGTTCTTATGCTAAAATGCATACAAGCGTACATCACTATGTTTTTAAATGAATGATTACATTGTAAGGCGAGTACAAGTTATTTCACATCCTTTCCACCCTCGGTTCCCATAACTTACAAAGTGAAAGAGTGAAGCAAGGAACGCGAGGAGATTGTTATCATTCGAGTAGAGTTACAAAGTGAAAGAGTGAAGCAAGGAACGCCAAGGAGATTGTTATCATTTGAGTGGGGTTACAAAGTGAAAATCTGAACAAGGAGCGCCGAGGAGAGTATCACTGTTTGGGGTCGGTTTACACAGTGAAACCGGTGAGCGCCGAAAAGGGAAGCATCACCATTCTATCTCTAACTCCCACCACAGTCACATCGACCAGCCAAGCACGATAATTGAAAACTGAAGGAAGCGATATATGCCAGGTAACCAACTTGACATTTCTGTGTTAAAATTTTAAGGGTATAGATAGAGAAGGGTTAGATGCACAACCCTCTGCCATCACCATGACTAATAGGGTCGAACCCAGTACATTCGATAGCTCACAATACCATGAGGACTGTATTGAGATTCTTAGAGAAACACAGTGGCTACCTTTTCTAGAAAAATTCCATGGGAGTAATGAAGAAGTCACAAAACAATTTGCCTTTACCTTTAATGGAGAAAAGGCCCTAATAGGCAACTTCTCCTTCAGAATCTCAGAGGATACTATAGCTCAGGCAATTGGAATTAGTCATGAAGGAGAGAAGTACTTCAAAACCAAGCAATTCAAGGAGAAATCATGGACACAGTTCATGTCCAGATCTAGAGTTTCCTCAGTAAACTGGAAGAAGGGAGTTCCAAGAAGCTGGTTAGTTCATCCTTGGGATGAAATGGTTTACATTCTTCAAAAGTTTATAACCTGTGAAGGTAGATACAGCATCGTTTATCTATACCACATCAAGCTACTCCTCCATTTAAAGAAACAATGTGTAATCAGTGTGCCATATTTTCTGCTGCAAAGTTTAACAAAGATGGCCAAAACTATCCAGAAACAAAAAGGGAATGAGGACAAAAGCCTGTACCATTTTGGCCTGATTAAAATCCTCATTGAACATGAGTTGCAGAAGCGAGGGAAGCCATGGAAAGAATTCCTAGCTGTCAACCAAATCAGAGATGAGGAGGAAAAAGAAGAAGTGCAAGAAGATTCTGGGTTTATGAAGGACATAGATGAGGAAATTCCAGTGTTCAAGGCCAACAGAGCACCTCAACCTGTGGGCAGCATAAGGACCAGGAACATGCAAAAGGAGGATGCCAAGAGGGTTGAGAAAGACAAAATTTTTACCACCTACTCCCGAAGAACAAGGAGGACACCAAAAACTCAGCTGCAAGAAGACCAATTTGAATCTCATACCCCTGCACAAATGGATGTTGAAAGTGGTGATCATTCACCACCAGCACCAGAAGTTGACATAGAGGTGGAAAGCCATAAGAAACAGGAAAAATGTTCACCACCTCCCACCAAAAGACAAAAGAAGTTAGAAAAACAAATTGAAGAATTGAAAGAAGAGCTCATGGAAGCTAACATGTTGGAAAAGGTTATTAAAAGAGAAAATGAAATGCTCAGGGCGCAAAGCAAAGAAACACAGAAGACAAA
The DNA here is from genome assembly GCA_031772625.1 of Pinus tabuliformis. NCBI lineage: Eukaryota > Viridiplantae > Streptophyta > Pinopsida > Pinales > Pinaceae > Pinus > Pinus tabuliformis. The sequence goes on along the minus strand of CM062820.1, from coordinate 1,691,788,712 downwards.
TGAAAAGCTAAAGGAAAGAATCAGTGAGTTAGAGACTGAGCAATCTGAGATTTCCAACTGGGCCACTAAGTGGTACAATCAGAAGAAGGCTCTTAAAGAGAAATATAAAAAGTTAAAGCAGGAGCTCAAGGGACAGAAGGATCACCAGGTGAAGAAGAATGTAGATACCTTGCTCAAGGCAACAGAGATCCATGCAGGCACAGAGTTCAAGGGGAGTACTTCTGGGGTAGCATGAGGACATGCTAAGTCCTTAAGTCGGGGAGAGATGTTGGTATCATCCTAAGACCCTTTTTCCTTCCCAAAAACATATCATTTATCCATACATTTTCATCATATATTCCTCAAAACCCTTGAATATTGATTATTAATCGTTTTATAGTTATTAAATTGCATAGAAATTAATTTAGGGGTTTTATGTTCCAGAATTAGAGGTTTTTGATGACATGGTTACAGGAAGTACCCACATCCTGTAATGAGCTTACCGTTTGACATGTGGCACAACAGAAGAGCTAGAACGAAAGGCATGGGCGAAAAGCAGAATGTCCAAGCATGGACAAACACCTATCTCCCAGCCAAATCGAGCCTCCTATGCATGCGGTCAACTTAAGTCAAAGCAGGGTACTCTGGAAAATAAAAGCAGCAACAGCATCGTTCTATTTTTCATTTTTGATTTTTGTTCTTTTTGAAACATATAGCATGGAAAAATTTTGAAAAGGCTATGTAATAAACGCGGCAATAGCACTATGTACATTCATTGTATCGATGACATGGCTGTGCGTACGTATATGTAAATACAGTTAGTTTAATGTTTGAAGGTTAATCGTTGAATCGTTTTTCTCAGAACAGAGTTTTAGTTTTAATATAAAGACATATTTACAGTCACGAAGTGTGTATACCCTTTGCATTGGTTTGATTGCTGAACGATGATAGCCAGTATATCCTTAGGACGCGGACGGGCCCTGCGTTCTTCGATTGGTATACTGTCCATTCGTTTTGTTACATTTCAGTTCTTATATGTTGCACAGCGTTTGTATTAGATTCGATTTATCTATATCACATGGTTTGCATCACAGTTTCGATTTACATAGTTGTTGATTTACATAGCATACGGGTTGCATAACATTTATATAAGCTTTCGATTCCTACAGCCTTTGAATTTCATTACATAGATATGGTGTGTGCTTATGAACGGTTTATGGTTATGTTGAATGGTCAGCACTAGGATCTGGAACGGGAGTCTTGTAAGGGATTCGGTCCCTGTGTGACTTATAGATGCATTCTCACAAACTCTCCTTCATTTCACAGTCCATTTATGTTCTCTTTATATAGTTTAATAGTGTAAATATCTTGCATGCTGTGTGTGTTTACCAAGCAAGGGTTTTCTGAGTGATACCTCTGTAAGGAGGTTAAAATCATTGCCACAGTCATACACAGTACTTAGATTCATGATTTGATTTGATAGATGCATCTCATACCAGCATTGTAATCAAGTATAGCAGTAGAGTAATCTAGGTGTGTGAATGATAGGCTGCATACTCCGGTCTTCTGTAAGGAAGCCTTGTAACCTACCTCATAATCACCTGTAATTCTTTATGTCTATATATTTTAGACCACGCCTCTAAGCTTACGCACCTCGGTCGATATTAAATATAGAGTCCAGTCTAGTACCCTAGCTGGAACCACTACATTGACCTTGTTACTTTAGGGGTTAGAACAACACTTTTAGGGACTTAGGAGCCCTTGGTTTATAGACATTTCATGCTTGGGGTTGCAGTGCCCAAAAATGTCTATAACAGTTGCCCCCTAAAGCATGAGGTCGTTAATCTTTTGATGTCGGGTGAAATGCTTTATTATGAGGATCTGAAGTCCTTTCAAGTTGGGAGGAGACCTGTAATAAGATACAATACAATACATTATCTTCATAATATTTTCATGATCTAGCTAAGGCGGGCATTCCCATGCTCAGCTTTATAAATTCATTTTCATGTACATAGGATAGACAATCGTCTGAGTGTAGACTGATGATTCTGATAGAGCCATCATCCCTTTGATTGGATGATTATCTGTGCAGCAATGATGTACATTTGATGTCTTTATTTTCCTGAATATATATCGCAGCCTGGATGGATGAAACTAGATCCGAGGTCTTCAATCTCGTTCAATCTTCACTCGAAGTACAAGTCTATCCATGTGAGAGATGTTCTGAAGTCGAACATGGAAAGACATCGCTTGATTACTAGCCAATAGTATAAGCTGTTAACAAGCACGAGAGGAATCACCGATAATGATAATGACCCTCAAGGTACTGTAGTACAATTCACGTGGTGTGAATAAAGGACTTGGCGTCGAACACCACGCAAAATCTTTCGGTCAAAGGTCATTGATGTAAACCTGTCCCCGGAAGTGAGAAACTTGCCATTGAGGCATGCAAGCTTAAAAGTACTGAATGGGGTGTTCCTAGATCAACTTCTTGGATAATGAGCTGATGTCGACAAGAAGTGATCCGTCACAGGAGGGCCTTAATGAATCCCACATCAATGACACAGAATGGAGAAAATGATTTTAATGGAGGTGAAAACGATCTGGTGATATAAGGTTCAGGGTGGCGGTCATGAAAGAATGGAGTATAAATGTATTGTAGTGGGTGAGACACAGGTGAATTCTCTGAATGACTTCTCTTGAACATATCGGCGACACTGACGTGATGGATTGGTAGCATTAACCCCGAATGTGGATGGTATGATGGGACCATGGTGATGTGACCGGTGAATGAAACAACCCAACCCGACTTGGATGCGGAGTGAAAGTGTCATCTTCAAGAGCAACTTGCTACCAACAAAGTTTCTTCAAGTTTTCTTCCCAATTTTTCCCCAGTCATTTCTGACCAGTACCTCTTTATTTTTATCAAACTTGAGGAGGATAACATATGCTTGTTCTATAATTTTCCCTTCGGGCAAACCCATCGCTATGTTTTAACGAGCCTAGCGATAGTGAAACGCGTTCTCGTCTATAGACAAGTTTGTTGCTATTAAAATTTTAACGAGTTTAACGACAAAGATAACTCGGTCAGTTTCAATTTTAGAGAGTTTGAAAAGGAACATAAAGGAAACTCCAAAATTCATTTTTCTTCATCTAATCCCTTAAGTCCGAAAAACTATAAAACAATACAGAAGGGATGAATTTTTGATACTTTTAACGAGCCGAACAAAACAAGAGCTCGATATTTTTGTGTAATAATCCCTCAGGTCCAAAAAGATTAAAATTTAGAGGAGGGATAGCACTTCCGGTCCCTTTAACGAGCTGGAGAGGCCAATGGCTCGGAAATCTTTTCATATTTTACGAGTCAATTGAAAAGAGCTTAAAGTAGACTCGTGTTTTGAGGAACGAGTGATAAAATGGGTAGAAACTGATTCTAGGTAAGGTTTGGAATTTTCCAATCACGGCAGTGTTACAAGGGTGGCTAACATGATCACTCTTCACAGCTGTTCCTCAAAATGGGTAAACAATCAAATGGAGGTGAATGGTCGGCCAATGCAAAAGTGGAGGTGACGGTGCAAACACGACCAAGGCTTTAACGGCTGAAGTATTACATTCACGATGGTTATTTACCGGAAATTGGTTCATTTTTTAATGAGCTTAAACTCTGGGGGAACATGTGGTCATTTCTTATGTTTATTTTTTAACGAGCATGAAGTCCGCGCTAAAACTGCTCGATTAATCCAGTGTGTGATAAGAATGTCTCATATATAAAAACGGCAACTTTTAGAGTTTTTCCCTTCATCCTTTCTTTATGCAAGTTAGGAAACGGCCAATCCTACGATTTTAAAGGGTTAGAGGACCTACAAATTTAAAAGAATAAATAGTCGCTCTTCGCTTGCATGCCAAAAGGTTTGCATGCCCCCAGGTATAAAACAGAGTTTTAAGGTTACCCCTTCTTCCTTCCGTTAAAACATTTGTTTTACCGGGAGAGGTCTACCTCTTACAGGTTACCAAAGATTGTTCTATTTACTATGTAAACAAAACACTTCTTCGGCGATGTTTATTGAAATAAACAAAGGTGAGTGGCGATGCTTGCCAACCCACATAACTTTGACAAGAGAATCTTATTCCAGAATAACCCCCTCTTCCAATCACGGACGGGAGTACAGACTAGTCATATTTTCTCACGGAAACCTACCCTATACCCGAAGTTTTCCTGCCGAAGCAGACCAGGATGCATGCCCCCTGGGTTTCAGTCATGTCCCTCGGATTACTCGCGCTCATCGGGCAGACGGACTGGGGATTGAGACATTTCTTGCATGAAAAGACCATTCAGGGATGGTATATGACTATTTCCTCTGTGTGATATGGGAAATGAAAGCTGGTCTACGAGCTTGACCACTCTTCCTTCGTGCGGAAAACACATTACTCTAATGAGTGAGGAGACAATTGCTCCCATGCAATAAATATAGTCTCATCCAAGGAGTAGATTATAATCCAGGGGTCCTTGAACTACCATTACGTTCATTTGAACAGTTTTTCCTCTCAATGTTATGGGTACATTGGGAAGGATCCCTAACGGTTGACTGGTTCCTTTATCAAAGCCTGTTAGATTTCTCATCTCAGGCAAAATCGATGGCGAACCAAGCGCTTTCCAAGCAGTCGAGGAAAGGATAATCACATAAGCCCCTTCATCTATGATGGTACAAGCCATAACCATTCTATATATTTGAACAATGATTCGGAATGGTATACTAGTTGGTAAACGGGGTCTGCCTAGTTGATTCCAATCAAAGGAGACAACTAGGTTGCTTGGAGGTGGGACCGAATAGACGGCCGGGTATGACTCTGACAAACTTCCTTCCTGCGGTAAAGGAACGGGTAAATTGCCCCCATGTTCATTGGAGTCTATGCTTACGAAAAGAATTTGGACGGTGTCGTCCTTGTTCTCTTCAGTGATTGTATCATCTGAAGATGGAACCTCTGAAGGCAAGACTGGGTCAACTGCAGCCACGACCTTTTGACTTTCGTCTGGTATGGGTTCAGATGGTTTGTCTTCAATGATAGATGCTTCAGCTGACCACCTGAGCGGGCCAGTCGGATTTTCAACTAGTGACGGACTTGGCAAGAGTTTTTTATATCGAGGAGGAAGTTGTAACGGTGAAACCGGACGATCGTCCAAAACTCTTTTAGCCTTGTCTAAGAAGGGACAACGGTGGACGGCATGATCGACTTCGCACAGTTTACAAGGAAATCTATATTTTCCTTTTTGTCCTAGTGCTTCACTTTCACTAGTCGACGGTGTGTTTTCAACATGATCATCAGAGGTTGACGACACCAGGTTGTGCAAACGAGGAGACCAGTCCCTTAAGATCTGAGGGATGCAAGGACAATCTCTATGATAGTGGTCTCCTTTGCAAATGACACATGGCGATTTAGGCCTGGTCAGTGCAGTGTGTGGATTTTCGCTAGACGACGCTCGTTTGCCCCCATTCGCTTTTGGCTCCTTCTTCTTCTTCTCTTTCCTCTTCTTTTCCTTCTTCTTCTCAGGTACTTGAGTTTTGGCTTTACCAGCCCCATCAAGCAAAGAGGAAGGAGGAGAGTAAGAATTAGAGGAAGTAGAAGGTTGGTGGGTAACTCTGGACTCGTCTAGTTTCTGACTTGATTGTTCAGGAATTGCGTTGTTCTGAATGACAGAGGTTGAGAAGAGCCATACAGGAAAGCTGATCGTTAGTCCTGGAAGCGACAATGTGGCCATATGGGGTGCACCAACATCTCCCCAAGAGGAGAAGGGACTAGGATTTCCTCCAAGGGGAATTCCTTGGTTGGTGGATTCCATTTTCTCAACCCAAGATCAACGTAGGAAAGGGTAATGAATATTCCATTTAAAATAAATTTTAGACGCTTTGACACAAATTGTTTTTTCAATTTTTAAGAGTCGAGAAAAAACAAAAGATGACTCTAGCCTCCTACGATTTTTAATGAGCCTGAAGTGACAAGTGCTCAGATGGACTTTTTCTGTTAAAGAGTCTGAAAAGCAACGAAAGGGACTGCTCTGAAAATCTAGGTAGAGGGATTACCAAACCAATCGCAAAACTACGGAATACTTTTTATGGTACGACAGTCAATCTTCTCGAATGCTGTGTTCAGTGCATTGCGATCGATAGGGCGGCAAACACGGCTTCCTATGGATAAAGGATTAAGCCTATTGTGGTGTCCCAAAATATACTCGATGGTACATGGGAGCACAAGTCCGTACTGGCACTTATCGTCTCAAAGTGGAGGAATCACCCAACCATCAGTGAGAACAACAGTTACCAGGTGTTATAGACATTTTTGTGCCTTACAACATTGAGCATGAAATTTCCATAAAATAAGGGATCCAAAGTCCCTAAACATGTTGTTCCTACCCCTAAAGGAAAAAGACAAACTAACCACAGCAATTCACAGAAGTTCTCCACCTGAAAACACTCAAAAACAAGCCAATTCTGGATCATGTCAACTGCTCCACTAAGCATCTGCGTTTAATGTCAACTGCTACACTGGCTACCTGCATTGAATGTCAACTCCAACACTAGCTACCTGCGCTGAGCGAGTTTGGACATGTGGCAGAGTCATTCCTCAAGGTGTCAATGCCCAGGAAGCTTCCAAAATGACACTTGCATCAAGGAATTCGACTGGTGATGAGTAAGAGGTTCCAAATCTCCAAGTGGAAGCAAGAACCTCCAAGTGGACTCAAGAACTTAGAGAGGGAGAGGACACTAATCAGATCTCAAGCTGACTCATCCTCTCTCCAAACATCTATATATGGATCTCTCCTCCATGGGATCTAGAGGCTGGAATTTTGTGATTGCAAAGAATTGCTGTTGGTTTGTGGCTGGAAACATTGGGTGCTTAATGCTTTGAAGGGAGCTGAAGAAGGAATTCCATTCTGCTGGGAAGGAGATGCTAGATTGGAGCCCTATGGGTTGTATCTCTTCCTGAACCCTGTTACTTATTAATAAAGCTATCTTGATTCTTTCCTATATGCTGGTGTATTTTGTATGATTGCATTAGTGTATTTGATTTGCTTCTAATCTTGAATCATTTATGAATATGTATATTTGCCTTTGTATTGTGTTCTTCTCTTGTCGCAAGTAGCTGTTCTCTTGTCACAGGTAGCTGTTCTCTTGTGATCTCGTGGGATTCAAGTAGTTGTTCTCTTGAGCAAGCGAGGAGACAAGTAGCTGTGGACACACAAAGGGAAGAGGATTTAGATCGAGGGACAACCGGAAGACAACGGTAAGTCTGCCAATCTCCCCTCTTTCACATTTCATAAAGGAAGAAATCATGATAGCTGTATTCGTTTGTTGCTAAGGCGCTGTCACACCTTAGGTGGATAGGATCGTCCTGCATAGGAATTTTTCCCCACAACAAATTGGCGACTCCACTGGGGAAGACATTGTTTATTCATTTCATTTGTGTTTCCGTCATTTGTTTACTTCATAGACTTGAGAGCAACTATTGAACTGCATCTTTCCCGGATGCAAAGTAGAAAGTTGCTGCTTTGATCCAGTTTGCTGGATTTGTCTATGATCTAAACTAGATCCACAAATGATTTGATGATCCTTGTGATAGTCTTTAGTACCCTATCAAAGCATCCCTCTGTTTATACCTTGCTTGTGTTTCTGATTTGGCCTGAAACAGTTGATTTTTGAGCATTTTGTGACCCAGAACCCAGGGGAAACGAGAGTTTCTCCTTCAGCGCAGGCACTCTGCAGGCAGTCTGCATTTCAACGTAGGTCCCGAAGGGGCTACCTGCGCTGAATGTCAAACTGACAGTGTTAGACTTGTGCTGAACCAGTTTAGCCTTGTGTAGCTGGGGTTCTTTGTCCTTTGTTGCCCTGTTTTGATCTCTGTTTTTGTAGCCTTTAACTAGCATAGGTACTAGTCAGATAACTTCTTTTCTTTGCTTGGATTCCGCCTCATTTTTGTACAAAAATATTGTGAATGTTTTTATGTGTTTGTGGCGTCATTTACAGTCTTCCTTTGCATGAGTAAAGTAGTCATCCTGTAGCCTTTGATTCAGATCTGATTGATAGTGATCTTGGAAGAGAGTTCATTGGCTGTTTTTCAGATTGATTATAGTCTTACTTTTGCTTATTGGTTTGAATTTGTCTCTTTCAAAGTGTCAAAACAAGTCTTTATTTCGAAAATCGCAAAGTGATTGTAATCTCTTCTACCCTTGTTGATTTCGAAGAAAGTGAACTTGTTTGTATTGATCATTTTAAAAGCAAATTCAAAGTTGTGCAAAAAGCTTTCTTTGTAGGCATTTATACTAAGAAAGTGGAAAACAAACACCTGCATTGTGCATTTTGCATTTGATAGTTTGCATGTTGGATTTAGGGAAAGTGCATTAGAGTGTGCTGATTGCTCTTTGAGAAAAGATAGTGTTATTCTTTTCCCTTAGTAGCTAGGATTTTCAAAGTTGAAAGATTGTAAAGCTTGCTTATCATCTTAGATTGCATTTAGGAAGTTGTATCATACATCTCGTGTTGAACCTTGAAAGGCAAACTTTAAAAAGATCAACCTAAAATAAACTGAATGAACCTAACAACGCTTTGTAACATAACGCACAACATAGAGGTCTAGGCTAGAGACGTGTTCCGGCGTCGTTAAGCCTAGTGACTGTCGATCTCGAAGAAGGTGGGTGATCCCTCCTGAGAGACGGTAGCGCTAGTACGGATTGTGCTCCCACGTACCGTTGCGTATATATTGGGAGACCCCTATAGGCATATATCTTTTATCCTTAGGAAGCCGTGTCGGCCACCCTACTGATCGCAATGCAGTGAACACAGCATTCACGAAGATTGACCGCCCGTACCCTAAACATTATTCTGCGGTTTTGCGAAAAGTTTGGCACACCCTCTGCCTAGAACTCTAGAGCAGTTTCTTTTGGCCTTTTTCAGACTCTATAACAGAAAAATTCCATCCGAGCATTTGTCACTTCGGGCTCGTTAAAACATCGAAGGAGACTAGAGTCATCTTTAGCTTTTTCTCGACTCTTTAAAAGTGAAAAAGCAAGTTGTGTCTAAAGCGTCTAATAAAATTCATTCAATTCGGAAACACCAATTTCCCTTTTTGTATTTTGGTTGATCGAGTAATCCACAATCGTGGAAGAAAGTCAATTGAAACCCCGTCGTTCGCGGAGGCTTACGAGTCAACCGTCTTTATCTTCGGAATCGAAAACAGTACGGACAAAGTGAACTCGTTTAACCGGTTCAAAATCTCCCATCAAAGTTAGAACAAGTGTTCCAACTACATCTGAGATTCTGGTTACTCCAAACATTTCTGGAAACCCTGCCTCTATAGAAGAAGTTCAACAGCCACAGAGGGACAGTAATACTGATCCTAGTCTGGGGGCAAATACTTGTGTTACTGAACCAGTTCCATCTGTAACCGGTCCAGAGAGTTTTGTTCCTCAAACTACTGTCGCTGTCGAAACAACCCCTTCTTCGGCACCAGAAATATTTTACGGACCTGACGGTCTTCCTCTTCCACCTGGTTTGATTGCAATAGAGGAAATTGTAGAGGATCCGCAAGCAAGTACTCCAACCCATTTTGGAGTCGGGGTCACTCTATTTCCTTCATCAGAAGTTAATCCACCACAAGTGGAAGTTCCTGTAGAATCGCTAGGCAATCTATTGGATAGAATTAAAATGTCTAAACAACCGTCAACATCTAGGACTGTGTCAAATGACACGGCGATAGTGGAAGCCCTTGCTGTCACTCCGACAATGTTTGCCGGCATACCATCTGTCCCGACTAGCTCGCAACAGCTAGAAGGAGTCCACCAAGGGACTATTTCGACAGTGTGGTCTGTTCCAGTTTGTTCATCCGGAATAATATCGGCAACTCTTTTGTTGAGACTCGCCAGATTGATCCATTTGGAGGTCAGTTTGGGCAATCCAGTCTACAAGGACAATCAATCCCCTTGAGTTCCGGATTGCTACCGTATGGGGGGCAGTATGCCCTTTCATTACCCCCTCTGGGAGGGTATCCATACGGGAGTTTACAACAGTATTTAGGTTATACTGGAATTACATCAAGTGGTTGGGTACCTATGCTACCTCAACAACCAAGGGTTGTATATTCTATGCAACAGTGTGTACCTATGACGAATATCCCAACCACACCGGCTATTGTAACAGTGTCACAAGTTCAAGCGATGCCTGTTGCATGTCAACCTCAGATTTCTCAGGTTGTAATGCAAAAGCCCCTTGACCATGGGTGACAACCACAATCGCCAACTGGTGGGGCGACACAGGTCCAAACGGGTACAATTACCCCACACCTTGGTCCAACAGTTAGCATAGCACAATAGAACATGGCTTCACAACCATGGCTGGTGCAATACCAACAACCACAATTCCAGCAAGTGTACCAAGGTTCTGAGCAGAAAATCTTTGCGAACAGTGGACAACCGTATATTCAAAACGGTCAAAACCAACCGCTTTACAGTGGTCAAGTCCACCAACCATATCAGTCGTACCAACATCAATTACATTATGCTGGTATGCAAAGGCCCACTGCTCAATCGATTCCGTCGTACCCTGGTTATGCTTCGCCTAACCTGAATCAACAGTTACCATTCGCGGCAACTTTAGAGTTACCCTATTTACACCGGTTAACCAACGATCCAATTGCTTACGCCCCTTGGTGGCCAGCGATTCGTCACAAACTTCCATCTGACATTCCTAAATTCAATGGAAATCTAGGTGAAGACCCATCGAATCACGTGATGACTTTTCATCTGTGGTGTTCGTCAAACACCCTAAATGATGATTCGATAAGGCTTCGCCTTTTCCAGAGGACATTAACGGGTCCAGCGGAAAAATGGTATATTGAATTACCTAGAGCCTCGTTCGACAATTTTAGTTCCCTAGCCACGACTTTCTTAACCCATTTTCAATTACCGATAAGGTATGAAACGGGAACAAAAATATTAACCAACTTCAAGCAGACAACTGCCACTCATATATCTGATCATATACATGAGTGGCGTCGTCGTCGTAGGATGGTGAAAACATACGTTCCCGATCAGCTGTTAGCTGAATGGTTTATAAAGTCGTTACTTCCTGCTATAACGGAAGATGTGGCGAAGGGGGGAGTCGTAACAGAGGAGCAAGTTATTGCTTGTGCACAATATCTAGGCTTAGTTTATACTCAGTCTGGCATGCTCTACGACAAAATACCCGACGCCCCTAGACCGGAATTTTCAATTCCTCCTCCTCCTAAATCCAATAGTGACTCTCATGCCAGTGATGGCGTGATTGGCACGGCAAACACGAAATCGATAAAGGCTTCGTCTAAGAAAGCCCGTAAGAATTCGGATCAAAATGCAAAAGAAGAAATGCTTGCTTCGGAAGTAAATGCCGTATCAGAAGATAAAGGCAAAGAAACCAATCAACCAGGAAGCAAGAAGAAGCAAAACAAAGGGAAGAAGAAGAAACAGGGTGAGTCATCTCCTGGAAAAACTTCTTCGAACCCTCCTGGGAAAGGGAAACAAAATTATCCATGTCAAATATGTGATGAGGAGGATCATTATACAAGGAATTGTCCATTCAAAGCTGAGTTGAAGAGGTTCTTTAAAAGTTCCCAAACCTCAGCTGTGTTAACTGATCCATTTCCCAACCCAGGTCAAAATCTGGTTGATAGTGGAAATGCTTCCTCGTCGCAAGTGCTTATTTTGTCAGTTTTAAAACAACAGAATGATGCTTTGATTTCGACAAGGAACAAATATTATGGGAATCCGCAGCTGTCGAACGACAAAGGTAAAGATCAACCGAGTAGTTCGACAACAACTTCGACAGAAGTTGTACCGCCCATCATTCCTGAATTAACAATAAAACCGCCAAAGGGAGTAGTACACAAGTCGACATTTAATCCTCGTGCCAGAGCGGCGCAACATTATAACATAGTGGAAGATTTGGCCCAATCGCCATCCGCTATGTCGACTCTTGAAGTATTACAAAATTGACCATCCCAAAGGCAGGCTTTGTTATCGGCTATTGGTGGGGTTGATCCTAAGGATTCCAATCTTGTATCCTTTGATCACAAAGGATACGATCCTCAGTTACCAGCTCAACTAGCTTTCCTTATTCAAGTGAAAGCCCTCAACAAAACTATTCACAGAACAATTATTGATGAGGGAGCATCTACATGTATTATGTCGATGAGTTGCTGGAAAACTTTAGGATCTCCAACCTTGTCGCGATCTTCGACGACATTAAAAGCTTTCGACGGAAGGACTTATACCCCATACGGTATCATTAATAACTTGAAGGTTGAACTGGGAGGAAAAACAATGGAAATTGATGTTGAGGTCATCGATGGGAATCTTGACTACAACATCCTACTAGGTCGACCATGGATCTATGCCATGGCAGCTGTTGTGTCGACTTATTTTAGGAAGATCGCATTCCCATTTGAAGGAGGGATTACGGTCGTCGACCAACAAAACTTCCTCCCTAATGGTTCACAAGTTACAGGAAGCATTCCCATGATCCATGAGAGCAACCATTCGCTTCAAGATATCGGAGTAGGTCTACTGAAAGACCCCACAATGATGGGAACTTTCGCGCTTCCACCTCCTATATACATAGGAAATATAGCGTTAGTAGCAACATGCAACATGATATCTTCCATGAAGGTCGCAAAAGATGATATCGACATGGATCATGCTATGGTTTTGCCCCCAAGCCCTATAGAAATATTGTAGAAATCAATGTTTCGAGCATGGGAGGCGAACCCAAATCAACGCTCGTCAAGCATTTGGGTAGATAGGTCTAAAGAATATGGTACCCCATTAGATCCTTGGTCGAAAGTACATGGGACTGACGAAGGAATTCTACAATCAATGTTGATTGAGGGGGCACCATGGAATGATCACCACCATCGTTCCCTTCTTCCAAAATATGAAGAAGATACTCAAAATGACCTTTATCACCCTTCAGTTTTTGAATTCCTATCAAATACTGTAAATACGGTGGATTCTGAGCGAAACTTATCCAATATTGAAGAGACTATAGCCATAAATATCTCGACTAAAACAAATGTTGTAGAAAATATTTATGTCGGCAAAGGTTGTTCCCCTTCAGAACTGGAAATATATAACGCTCTTTTTCGCGAATTCAGAGATGTCTTTGCTTGGTCATATGATGAAATGCCAGGCATAGACTCGAGTATCGTTGAACATGAAATTAAAATGTATCCTGATGTCAAACCAGTAAGACAACGGCTTCGGCAGGTGCACCCCAAGAAAGCCGCTACCATTAAAGCAGAAGTTGAAAAACTTCTCCATGCTGGATTCATCTACCTGGTTCCTCTAACCGATTGGGTATCGAATATTGTCCCTGTTATGAAGAAACAAGGGACAATTAGAGTGTGTGTCGATTATAGGGATGTAAATCAAGCTTGTCCAAAGGACAACTACCCTACACCCTTCATCGACCAGATAATTGATGAATGCGCCGGATGTGAAATCTTTTCATTTATGGATGGATTTTTCGGGTATAATCAAATAAATATCCGCCCACAGGACTAGTCAAAGACTGCATTTATTTATCCGTGGGGCACATTCGCTTATCGAAAATTACCCTTTGGTTTAAAGAACGCAGGGGCAACGTTTCAGAGGGCAATGAATTATGCCTTCCATGACATCAAGAACATCGTTCAACCTTATCTCGACAACCTTTCGGCTCATTCGCGAAAGCGGACTGATCATCCGCAGCATTTAAGAGCGATATTTCTATGTTGCCGACACTACAAGATAAGACTCAATCCGCACAAATGTGTGTTTTGCGTCGGTTCTGGTCGTTTACTTGGCTTTGTAGTCTCTAAGGATGGGATTCGTCTCGACCCTTGCAAGGTTCAGGCAATCATTAATTTGCCTCCACCTTCAAATTTTCTTCAAATTCAGAAACTCCAAGGGAAAGCAAACTTTCTGAGGAGGTTCATTCCAAATTATGCAGAACTTGCTAAAGGTAACACTCATCTTTTGAAAAAGGATGTACCTTTTGTCTGGGATCAGGTAGCGCAAGCTTCCTTTGATGCTCTGAAAGATTCTCTAGTAAAAGCGTCATTAATGTATGCACCAGACTATCAAAGAGATTTTAACCTGTATCTGGCTGCAGCGGATACGACCATTGCGATGGTTTTAGTTCAAGAAGTCGATGGAATTGAACATCCCATATATTATTTAAGTAGAAACTTAAATGATACAGAAAGTAAATATTCTTATGTTGAAAAACTAGTGCTTGCAGCTGTTCAAGCGATTCAAAGATTTCGACATTATGTCCTCTTTCGGAAAACTACCATTTTGTCAGATTGCAACCCCATGACTTATATACTGTCGCGACAGTTGCTGGGGGGAAAATATTCAAAATGGATAGCGATCCTTCAAGAGTTTGATATGGAATTTGTAAAATCCAAATCAAAGAAAGCTCTAGTTTTCGCAGAATTATTATGCGACCTCCCATCGTCGTCCAACGATGAAACATCCGAAGAATCAATCGTGGACGAGAATTTGTTTCTGATATCTACAAGCGATGAGTGGTATGGAGATATCATAGTTTATCTCCAAACCCAAAAGTTCAGGCCTAACACCTCTCACTCTGAACAGAAACGCATACGATACCAAGCCAAAGACTACATGATCGTCGGTGATACGCTTTACCGTCGTGGTATCGATACAGTTCTGAGAAGGTGCCTTACCCATGAGGAGGCCGAAAAAGCCCTGAATGAGTGTCATTCAGGCGCGTGTGGGGGACATCAATCTGGATATGCAACAGCACAAAAAATCTTACGAGCAGGATACTTCTGGCCAACCATGTTCAAAGATTGCATAATCGCAGTCAGAAGTTGCCATGCTTGTCAAATTTTTGATAGCAAAACCAGAAGACCGCCCACACCTTTACAGCCAATAGTTGTTGTTGGGCCTTTCGCCAAATGGGGCATCGATTTCATGCAATGTAACCCCACCTCGACCGGGGGGCATGGGTATATTATAGTCGCTGTTGACTATTTTACCTAATGGGCCGAGGCGATGCCTACATTGGATAATACTGGTGAAATAGCTGCCCTTTTCTTTTTCAATCATGTAGTCGCCAGGTTCGGCGTACCACAGGCTATAGTTACAGATCATGGATCGCATTTTCACAATCACATGATGGTCGAATTAGCTGCCAAGCTAGGGCTATCTCACGACAGCTCTACCCCATATTATCCGCAAGCCAACGGACAAGTTGAAGCAATCAACAAGGTCCTGAAGCGTATGTTGCAAAGGATGACCGGGGTTCATAAAAGAAGGTGGCACCTAATCTTGTACTTAGCCATGTGGGCTTACCGAACATCGGTAAAGAATGCGACCGGGTTCACACCTTTCCAATTGGTGTATGGCCTGGAAGCAGTCTTGCCAATCCAGTGCGAAATTTTGTCGCTTAAACTCGCAATTGATCTCCTCCCCGGAACTTCGGAAGAAGAGACTCGTTTCTTGGAATTAATCCAATTGGATGAAACCCGTCATGACGCCGCTTTGGCTAACGAAGCCCATAAGAAACGGGTCAAGGCGCAGTTCGACAAAAATGTCAAACCCCGTGTCTTCTCAGAAGGTGACTTGGTCTTGCTTTATGACCAAGAATCCGATAAATTGGGAGAAGGTAAATTTAATTCCTTATGGATGGGCCCCTATATTGTTAAAAGGGTGTTAGCAAAAGGAGCCTACGAGTTAATGGATTATGATGGAATTCCACTGGCGCAACCCCGCAATGGGTTGTACCTCAAGCGTTACTATGCTTAAATAGTAACATGTATGCTTTTGTTGTATTTTGTTTTCGCTAAAGTATTTGTCCTGGTTGAGTGATCCACCTTTTTCATTTGTTGCAGATGTCAAACCTTCTAGAGACATGTGTTGGATATGCCGACAGAGCGAGTCGTAGTTCGCGGAACCTATCCTCCGCAGCCTGGGCCATTTTTTATCCAAGCGGCGAGTTAGTAAGTTTCAGAGGTGTGTGTATTGGGCAATCGACGAATAACACCGCTGAGTATAGCGCGTTGATAGAACTACTCTCTGATGCCATCACCCATGGTATACGCCGACTAATTGTCAGGCTAGACTCACAACTCGTAATACTACAACTCAATGGTATATATTCCGTTCGCAATCCAGCTATTTATCGCATGTTCCTAAGGGTTAAGATTTTGGAAAGACAATTTGATTCAATTCAATACCAGCATATTTCCAGAAACTTAAACACATTAACCGACTCATTAGCAAATTATGTGTTAGATAGACATTTGCGACATTTATAAAAAGAGACACATCATCAATGATTGTACATATGGATCATATAACTCAACCAGAATAAAACTCGAAAATAAAAATATATATAAGTTGTTTATCGTTCATACATAATGTTCTGTAACCAAGACAAAATCGGTCATATGACCCAAAAACTCAAAAATGCTAGGGGGCACCCTAGCCTAGTGGTGCTCATGATAGCACGTCACGGCCTGTGCAATCATGCGCAAGAGACGAGTCCATCGTCTAGGCACACCAGTAGTATGTCGCTGCAGTTGTAAAGGTAACTCATCAATCCTCACATCGGGAATGCCGAGAGTAAGACTCTCAACCTACTCCTGCACAGCTGTAAGAGTCTCTGCCACATCAAGGTTGCGGAGAATAACCCTCGCAGCAGTCTCCCCTGCTGGGGCAGCAACTGGCGCTTTCGGGTGAGCTGCTGGACGAACAAGACCAACATCTGCATGCACACATGAGTTTGATTAAAGTCTTGATAGAATAAAGCATAAGGACATTATAAATAAGAACAGTAAACAGTAATATGGTCAAAGATTTTACCAATAGCGCCCCACTGTTCGCCATCCGGTAGCACCAAATCCGGATCACCTCGGAAATCCATGCCAACATATGGGTACTCAGAATAGACCATCTCCTAGCGCTCGAACCACCTGAAGAAGGTATCAGTGAAAGTAATCTGAGATTGACCGGCATGCCTAGACATGTCATCAACTCATCTCTGCATGCGTGGCTCGGTAGGAGAAGGCAAGTCGAGTGCGATATATTGAGGCTGCATCAGTGGTATTTTCTCCAAGGCAAAGGCAGTCAGAATAGAACCATACCCAAAGTTCTTCAGCTTCCCGTCCTTTACCTTGGTCATTTGGCTTTTCATCTGAACAAGTACTGCATCACACCAGTTGAATACGTTCGGTTGGAGACACTCCAAGGCGTGCTGCACATAAGATCTGTTGGCAACATGTAAAGATGCGCTACCGGCCATCCTACCAATAGTATACAGAATGGACCTGAGAGACCTGTCAGTGATCTCACGGATAACAACCTTGCCGTCTCTGCTCGGCTGGGAACCTTCCCTGCAATACTGACGGACATAATCTCTCACGGAGTCATTCCCCCGGGCCGAACCTGACAAAGAAATGGGGGCACCCCGCCTTGACAACCCAGTCAAGAAGTAAATGTCCTCTATGGTCAAGGGGATGGATTTTCCCCTAATCTGGAATACTTGGTTGATGGGATCCCAAGCATCAAGCATGTACTGCAGTAAAGAGATCTGTGCTCTCATGCTAGAGATACGGAAAAACTTCAGCAGGCCACAGTTCCGCAGCGCGTTCACCATGACAGGGTCATGGAGGGAAATCATGTCCTCCTCTTCATGTTCTCATTCTCACCATGTAAGGGACATTTTGCTCAAAGATCCCTGCAAAACAAACGAGAGAAAGAGTAAGTTCCTGAATTTGATGAGAAACTGGCAAAATTTCATCAAAAAATTCTGCATAGAACTGCTTTTCTGAGATCAACGCAGTTGGCAAGTGTCCTACCTGCGTTGAAGGTCAAGCTGCCTTAAGGCAGCTTGACATTCAGCGTAGGTTTCGAATGGATTGCCTGCGCTGATGCCAGAGCGCCCTAGCAAAACCCCAGGGGCTCATGGGGACAGGAAAACAGGCACAAAAGTGAAAAAGGAAACCATGAAAAGAAAGAGCTAGGGTTTAGCTCCTACCTGGTCCAGACGGCACTGAAAATCGTCCGCAGAATCTCCCGGAATCAGCTGGTGAAAATCAAGGGGGAAGAGGCACCTCCAGAGCTCCAACAAACCAAATTCAAATGAAATGGTAAAATGAGAGGTAAAAACACCTTTTAATGGCTTTTTACGTAGTTCAAAGCGAAATATTAGGGTTATAATCTCATTTTCATGCAAATGTTATTCATTTCTAACAAAGTTTGATGCAGCAATTGAGAATGCAGTACTATCCTTGAAAAGGGAAAAGCTATTTATGGTAAAAATCAAAATTTGACTATATATCGAGCAGTTTTAGCATAAAGTTCATGCTCGTTAAAAAATAAACGCAAGGTCGAGCAGTTTTGATGCGGAATTTATGCTCGTTAAAAAATAGAAAAGCGATTGTGAGCAAGGGTTTCCTCCAGAGTTCAAGCTCATTAAAAAATGAACCTATCCCGGTAAATAACCACTGTGAATGTAAATTTATCAGCCGTTAAAGCCTTGGTCGTGTTTGCACCTGCCGCCTCCACTTTTCATTTGGCCGATCGTTCACCTCCATATGATTGTTTACCCATTTTGAGGAACAGCTGTGAAGAGTGATTTCACCTAGCCATCCTTGTGACACTGCCGTGATTGGAAAATTCCAACCTGTACCTGGAATCTGCTGCTATCCCTGTTTATCACTCGTTCCTCAAAAGACGAGTCTTCTTTAAGCTCTTTTCAATTGACTCGTAAAATATGAAAAGATTGCCGCGTTTTGGCCTTCCAGCTCGTTAAAGGATAGGAAGAGCTATCCCTACTCTAGATTTTAATCTTTTTGGACCTGGGGGATTATTGCACAAAAAGGTCGAGCGCTTGTTTTATTCGGCTTGTTAAAATTATCGAAAACTCATCCCTTTTTTATTGTTTTATACTTTTTCGGACTTAAGGGATTAGATGACAAAAAATGAATTTTGGAGTTAACTTTATGTACCTTTTCAGACTCTCTAAAAATGAAAAGGACCGAGTTATCCTTGTCGTTAGACTTGTTAAAATTATTAAATAGCGACAAACTTGTCTTTAGACGAGAACGAGTTTCACTATCGCTAAGCTCGTTAAAACATAGCGATGGGCTTGCCCGAAGGGTAGGTTATAGAACAAGCATATGTTATCCTCCTCAAGCTTGACAAAAATAAAGAGGTACTGGTCAGCCATGACTGGGGAAAAATTGGGAAAAATCAAGAAAACTTTGATGGTAGCAGGTCGCTCTTGAACATGACACTTTTCCTCCGTACCACATTCGGGTTGGGTTGTTTCATTCACCGGTCACATCACCATGGTCTCACCATACCATCCATATTTGGGGTAATTCTACCAATCCCTCGCATCAGTGTCGCCATATGTTCAAGAGAAGTCGTTCAGAAAGAGTCAACCGGGTCCCATCCACTGCCATACATTATCCTTCATCCATTCATGACCACCACCCTGAATCATATGTCACAGATCGTTTTCACCTCCATTAAAATCATTAGCTCCATTCCGTGTCACTGATGTGGGATTCATTAAGGCCCTCCTGTGACGGATCGCTTCTTGTCGACATCAGCTCATTATCCAAGAAGTTGATCTATGAACATCCCCTTCAGTACTTTGAAGCTTGCATGCCTCAATGGCAAGTTTCTCACTTCCGGCGACAGGTATACATTAATGACCTTCGACCAGAAGATTTTGCGTGGTGTTCGACGCCAAGTCCTTTATTCACACCACGTGAATTGTACTACAGTACCTTGAGGGTCATTATCATTATCGGTGATTCCTCTCGCGCTTGTTAACAGTTTACATCATTGACCGGTAATCAAGCGATGTCTTTCCATGTTCGACTTCAGCGCAATTCTCACATGGATCGACTTGTACTTAGAGTGAAGATCGAACGAGTTTGAAGACCCCGGATCTAGTTTCATCCATCCAGGCTACGATATATATATTCAGGAAAGATAAAGACATTTGACATGTACATCATTGCAGCAGATGATCATCCTACTCAAAGGATGATAATTTCGCCAAAATTATCAGGCTACCATCAGACGATCGTTTGTTCTATGTACAAAAAATGAATTTATAAAGCTGAGCATGGGAATGCCCGCCCCAGCTAGATCATGAAAGCAGTATGAATCATAATGTATTGTATTGTATTTTATTACAGGTCTCCTCCCAGCAGATGGATGAACTTCGGACCGTCCTGGATAAAGAATTTCACCCGATAAACGGCCTCATACTTTAGGGGGCAACTGTTATAGACATTTTTGTGCCTTACAGCATTGAGCATGAAATGTCCATAAACTAAGGGATCCAAAGTCCCTAAACATGTTGTTCCTACCCCTAGAGGAACAAGGCAAACTAACCACAGCAATTCACAGAAGTTCTCCACCTGAAAACACTCAAAAACAAGCCAATTCTAGATCATGTCAACTTCTCAATTGAGCATCTGCGCTGAATGTCAACTGCTACACTGGCTACCTGCGTTGAATGTCAACTCCAACACTAGCTACCTGCGCTGAGCGAGTTTGGACATGTGGCAGAGTCATTCCTCAAGGTGTCAATGCCCAGGAAGCTTCCAAAATGACACTTGCATCAAGGAATTCGACTGGTGATGAGTAATAGGTTCCAAATCTCCAAGTGGAAGCAAGAACCTCCAAGTGGACTCAAGAACTGAGAGAGGGAGAGGACACTAATCAGATCTCAAGCTGACTCATCCTCTCTCCAAACATCTATATATGGATCTCTCCTCCATGGGATCTAGAGGCTGGAATTTTGTGTTTGCAAAGAATTGTTGTTGGTTTGTGGCTGGAAAAATTGGGTGCTTAATGCTTTGAAGGGAGCTGAAGAAGGAATTCCATTCTGCTGGGAAGGAGATGCTGGATTGGAGCCCTATGGGTTGTATCTCTTCCTGAACCCTATTACTTATTAATAAAGCTATCTTGATTCTTTCCTATATGCTGGTGTATTTTGTATGATTGCATTAGTGTATTTGATTTGCTTCTAATCCTGAATCATTTATGAATATGTATATTTGCCTTTGTATTGTGTTCTTCTCTTGTCGCAAGTAGCTGTTCTCTTGTCACAGGTAGTTGTTCTCTTGTGCTCTCGTGGGATTCAAGTAGTTGTTCTCTTGAGCAAGCGAGGAGAAAAGTAGCTGTGGACACACAAAGAGAAGAGGATTTAGATCGAGGGACAACCGGAAGACAACGGTAAGTCTGCCAATCTTCCCTCTTTCACATTTCATAAAGGAAGAAATCATGATAGCTGTATTCGTTTGTTGCTAAGGCGCTGTCACACCTTAGGTGGATAGGATCGTCCTGCATAGGCATTTTTCCCCACAACACCATGCTTTACGACGCCGGAATACGTCTCTAGCCTAGACTTCTAAATGTTGTGCGTTAGGTTCCAAAGCATTGTTAGATTCATTGAATTTATTTTATAGTTGATCTTGTTTATGAAGTTTGCCTTTCAGGTTCACCGCGAGATGTAGATGTAATTCCTAAAATGAAATCTAAGATGATAAAAATCTTTTTATCTTCTTTGTGCAATGAAAATCCTAGCTACTAAGGAAAGAAAGACAAAATTCTTTCACAAAGAGCAAAGAGCACACTCTAAATGCACTTTCCTAAATCAAACCAATTAGACTATCTAAATGCAAATGCACATGCATGTATTTGTTTTCGACTTTCTTAGTATATGAATGATAAGAAGAAAGTTGATGCACAAATCTGAATTTCTTTTCAAGTGACAAATATCAACAAGTTTCTTTTCGAAATAAAAAATGGAGACGATCACAACACCTTACGATTTTGAAATGAATACTTGTTTTTGAAACTAGAAAAATTACAAATTCAGACCAAAAACAATAGTAACAGGATAATCGACTATCAACAGCAATCAAACTCTTTCCTATGATTGAAATCGACATTTGCGACACTTTCAAATCAAAGGACGATAGTACGATTACGTTACTTTTGCAAAGGAGGACTGCAAATGACTCAACAAACACACAAAAACATTTACAGTTCTTTTGTACAAAGGAGGAGGAATAACAACAAGGAAAAGGGGTTTCAAACAGTCATATACTGATCACAGGCAGCAAAATTCATGAATAGAACTGGAAAGAATGAATCACAGAAACCAAAACTGCACAAAGCCTAGCCTGATCAGTGCACCTGTAACACAGGGAATTTGAAATGCAGCGCACCTTCTACACTCGGGAAGTGTGCTGAATTTCAGATTCTTAGAACAGTACCTGCGTTGGGCCAGAAACGAGACTTTGCTTGGGTTCCGGGTCACAGTTTGCAGTTCAGTTCATGGGTTTTGGCCGAGCAAAATGTAATCAGTAATTCAACAATCAGGGGTAGATCTAAGGAGGATATAAGAGCTATCACAAGGGCAATCAGAGAGTTTGTGAATCAGTTGTTCAAATCATAAACAGATCCCGTAGATGGACTGAAGTGGCATTTATCTACTTTGCATTTGCTATGGAAAATGCAGTTCGAATGCTACCTGTAAGTTTATGAAATAGACAACAAGGAAGATAAACAAACAAACTAATTCGTCCCCAGCCGAGTTGCCATTTTGTTACAGGGAAAAGTGTCTACTCAGAATTGCTTATCCCACTAAGGTGTGATAGCTACCTTAGAAACAAACACAGCAAAGCTACTTTCGTTTTTCCTTTATAAAGTATAGATAGAGAGGAACAAAGAAGACCAACCTTTGTCTTGCGCTAATCTCCTGGTTTGATTCCTCTCTTCCTTGATAGTCTTTCGCTACTTGTTCCCTCGCACGCCCAGCTTCACAGAGTACCTGTAAGATCACAATAGCATAACACTATACAAAGACATGGATCTATAATCATAAACAATCTAGGATCAGATGTAAATTGACCATACAAATGCAGCAAACATAAATGACACAAGAGTATGGAGGAAAACTTGAATAGCTTTTATTGATAAAAAAGAAAAATCCAAGAGGAGTTACAACCAGTTGTTCTGACCCAGCATCAACCTCTCAGCAAGGAAGCCCCTCTTCACCTCATACAAAGCTTTTCACCGAACAATCTGATGTTTGTCTCAAGAAACCAACAACAATTCCTTACAATATGCAAAATTCCAGCCTCTGGATCTCTAGGATGAGGGATCCATATATAGATATTTGTAATGGAGATGAATCAGCTTATGATTTGATTAGTATCTTCTCTCTGATAGTTCTTGCTTCCACTTGGAGATTGATGATCTCTTACTCATCCTTGGTCGAATTCAAAGAGGCAAGTGTCACAGGAGAAGTTTCTCGAAGCTTCCATTGCCTCTCCACCTCGCGGAATGACACTGCCATTTGTCATTTCTCGCCCATCGCACCCCATAAAAGGGATTTTTGAAATGAAACGCACCCTCATAGTGTACTTAGGTGAGAGGCAACGCACTTGGCCTGTGGAGTAGCTGAAATGATCCTGTTTTCACCAATTCTGAGCAGTTTTTCATGGAGAACTTCTGGGATAAGCTATAATCAGTTGACCTTGTTCCTTTAGGGGTTAGAACAACACTTTTAGGGACTTACGAGCCCTTGGTTTATAGACATTTCATGCTTGGGGTTGTAGTGCCCAAAAATGTCTATAACAAGCTGGCATACAAGTAGACCCAGCAAAAATTCAAATAATTTTGCTAATTCCCACTCCTACCACTCAAACAGAGGTACGCAGTTTTCTTGGATTCTCTGGTTATTATAGAAGGTTTATAGAACATTTTTCACATATTGCTGCACCTCTATATGCACTAACAGGTAATGTTGACTTTCTTTGGACAGAAAAATGTGACCATGCTTTTCAGGATCTGAAGAGGCTTGTGTCCACAGCTCTAGTCCTTCGAGGACCAAATTGGGACCTTCCATTCCAAATATCATCAGATGCCGTAGATACAACTATTGGAGCAGTCCTTAGGCAGGAAGAAGATAAAAAACCATATGCAATTTATTATATTAGCAAGAATTTATGCCCTGCTGAATTGAATTATACCGTTACTGAAAAATAATTTCTAGCTGTAATACATGCTGTCAATAAGTTCAGGAATTACATTACTGGATATCTTGTTATCTTGTATACAAATCACTCTGCCATAAAATATTTAGAAAATAAACCAATCACAAATGGTAGAATAACTAGATGGCTGATTTTATTGCAAGAATTTGATATTACAAACAATGACAAACCTGGAAAAGAAAATCTTGTAGCTGACTTTCTCTCGCGAATGCCAAAACCAGTGGACGTAGCATCAGTTGAAGATCAATTACCAGATGAGCATTTGTTTGTTGTCACTATTAAAACACCCTGGTATACTGATGTTGCGAATTACTTAGCAGTAGGTAAATTACCAAAACATCTAACCCCCAATGAATGAAAACAGATTGTCCAGCGAAGTGCTCTATTTTCCTGGACTGTGGGCTACCTGTTCCATATAGGATAGATATGCACATCAGGAGAGGTGTCTAGGAGGATGAATGTTTTGATATTTTGAAAGCTTGTCACGATGGACCATGTGGTGGACACTTTGGCGATCAGAGAACTGGACATAAGGTGCTGCAAATAGGGTATTATTGGCCTACGATCTTCAGAGATGCAAAGAAGTTCGTTCAAGCTTGTCATAGTTGTCAAAGGGCAGGACGCCCTAGTCAATCTGACGAAATGCCCCTGAACCCACAAATGGTTATTGAACCATTCGAGCGATGGGCACTTGATTTTGTTGGTCCGATTAACCCATCTTCGAACCAGAAAACATATATTCTGGTGGCAATAGAATATGTCACCAAATGGGTTGAAGCAGAAGCATTGTTGAGAGCTACAGAGGATTCTTTCGTGCAGTTCCTGTTTCATATATTTGTGTGATATGGGCTTCCAAGAGACATAATTAAAGACGGTGGGCAACAGTTTGTTGGTAACAAGATTGCTACAACACTTAAAAACTATCATATCTAGCATAAAATTACTACTTCATACCACCCACGGGCAAACGGTCAAGTAGAAAGTAGCAACAAAATAATAGAAGCAATCTTGACAAAAACCGTTGCGTCACATAGACGCAATTGGGCTGCAAGACTACCAGAAGCCTTGTGGGCCTACAGAACAACATGGAGAAGCACTACCGGCTATTCACCATACCAATTGGTGTTTGGAAAGCAACCTATTTTCCCCATAGAATTCGAAATCCAAACACTATGAACATCACAAGAAGTCGGCCTAGATCTAAATGAAGCATAGATTAATAGACTACAACAGATCAATGAGCTAGATGAAATCAGGCTCTCTGCCCTCCAACACTGCATTAATCCAACAGAAGCGAGCTAAATGGCATGATGCTATCATTAAAAAGAAAGTCTTCCGCGAAGGAGATTGGGCGCTCTTATATGATTCCAAGTTTCAAGATTTTCCCGGGAAACTTCAGACTTGGTGGATGGGGCCATATGAAATACAGGAGGTACATGATAATGGCACCCTTACTCTAGTCACTATTGACAGATCTGGACATACCTTTAAAGTAAATGGTCACCGAGTTCGATTATACTGCAAACCACTTACTCGGGAATCCTTCTACCAGCACCTATGCGAAGACTCCGATATGCAAATTTTACAGGAGGAAGAGAAATCTTCCTCACCTGTGATTCATTAAGTGATTCACCTATTTTTACACTTTGTACTTAATTTCTCTGTTTTGTTAAATAAGTTTCTGTATATATTTTTGTATTTGCATTTTTTTCTTTTCTGTTGTTCCTTTTTCAGGAGAAACAACACTGTCGTTTTTGCTGTTCCTTTTCTGAAGGGACAACATTTGTGTGCACTTTTGTCATTAGTGTTGTTCCCTTTCCAAAGGGACAACATTTTTGTTCGTTGTTCCTTTTTCAAAAGAACAACACCTTTTGTTTCAGTCGTTCCTTCTTCATCTTCATTTTTGCTGTTCCTTTTCCAAAGGAACGGCATTCAAATTTTTGTTGTTCCTTTTTTAAACGAACAACACTTTTGATTTTTGTTGTTCCTTTTCCAAAGGAACGACATTCAAGTTTTTGTTGTTCCTTTTCCAAAGGAAATACGCTTTTGATTTTTGCTATTCCTTTTCCAAAGGAATGGCATTTGAGTTTTCTATTGTTCCTTTTCCAAAGGAACAACACTTTTAATTTTTGTTGTTCCTTTTCCAAAGGAACAACATTTGAGTTTTTTTCTGTTCCTTTTCCAAAGGAACAACACTTTTGATTTTTTTTGTTCCTTTTCCAAAGTAACAACACTTTTGATTTTTTTTGTTCCTTTTCCAAAGTAACAACACTTTTGATTTTTGTTGTTCCTTTTCTAAAGGAACGACATTTGACTTTTTTGTTGTTCCTTTTCCAAAGGAACAACACTTTTGATTTTTGTTGTTCCTTTTCCAAAGGAAAAACAACTATGATTTTTGTTGTTCCTTTTCCAAAGGAACGGCACTTTTTAGCACTTGCATTTTTGCTGTTCCTTTTCCAAAGGAACAACACTTTTGGTTTTCTGTTGTTCCTTTTCCAAAGGAACGACATGTTCAGTTTTTGTTGTTCCTTTTTCCAAAGGAACGACACTTTCAGTTTCTTCTGTTCCTTTTTCAAAGGAACAACACTTGTATTCTTTTGCCCTTCCTTTTTCAAACGACAACATTCTCGTATTCCTTTTACTTATGCTTAAAGATACTTGTTGTTCCTCTTGTTTCAGGTCTTTTGGAGCACAGCTATACACTCATGCAATGGATACAAAGCTAGAGCATACTGAAATCAACAAATTATATAAAATCGCTACTTTTACAAGAAATTGCTGTGAATTGATAAAGAGGAAAGAAGAAAGGACACAATTATTCATCACTTTTGTTGTCATTATCCTACTAATACTGACATGATTGGTCATCTTTATCATGTTGGTTCTTTTTAAATTCCCATAATCTTCTTTGATCATTATTAAGGAATAAGAACAAAGGGTTTATATTTTTCTATTGAGATGTTAAGACTTCTTCCACCATTCCTACTCTTGAGGAGGGTTGAACCACCCTTTGTGTATAGGTAAGAAAGCATTTTATAAAAAAAGAAAAAAGAAAAAGAATAAGAATGTTTTGTTTATATGAATTGACAAATGCAAGATAGGGGGTCTCATTAAGAGCTAGCCTACCATGATCATAAGGAAGAAAGTGAAGTGGCATTCCAACTATGGTCACCACACCAAGGATATGATCTAAGAGGCATATCAGAAAAAATAAAAGAGTCCTTGGAACAGGAGGTCTCATCACAAGCCAGCCTGCCCACCTTTCACTCCTTCCTCGTGAATGGCATTATGATTTAACTAGTTACCAAGCCAACATAATGGCCTCCATTGTGACATTGTATAGCACTTCCTAAGAATACACAAAGGATCATGGTTCCATGGGTGAAATAAACAACTCTACAAAGGTTATGGACACCTGTTAACAGTAGAGCTCTATTAATGGTATTGACGTCACATTCTTTATACACCAATAGCAATCATTAACACCCTTCTATGTCTTATACCTTTGTAATCCATCAAATAAGACTATGTATATCACTTCCCCAAACCATTAAACGCATGAAAAATCCATCATAACCAATCATGACAGAAAAGTCGATGATGACTACATTAGACTGGTTGTGCATGTCAGTTTTCCTATCCTCCCAGCCTCGCATCATATCATAGCATTCTCTTATTTGTTAAGAAATCCTATTATATGCCTCGATTTTGGTAACCTGCTCCTTTTCTAAAGATGGCATTTTCACATACGTTGTTCCTTTATGACTCTGTACCAAGCAAATTCGGCACGTTGCTCCCTCATTTGACAGTCGAGGACGGCCTATCACATTGCAGGGGGGAGGCTGACCTCATAATTTGCTATCATACACGTCAGACTATTATTTGGCAAACTTTTACTTGGGAATAGCAAGGCTTAACAGTATCTCGTTTTTTAATTTGCATGCCTTGCTATCCCAAAGCTATTTCTACATTATACTCTACAACAATTAGTAAGATTTGAACGAGCCTTGTTGTTTCGTTATTTTCTCTGTGTTTTTAACAGTTTGAATAGCCTGTTGTTCTATTTCCGTCTCTGTGTTTTTACAGTGAGCTAGAAGCATGGGGGGAAGGTCAATTCGAAGAGAACCACAGGAATTGATAGTTTTTGATGCTGCACGGGAATTCCTAGCAAGGGCAGGATGGTTAGTCTACCTTAATCGTTTACGAGAATCCAACGAGACTGTGGCAATAGAATTCTTGTAGAACTTGCAAGAATATCACTCCATAGTAAGGGGAAAACACATAGAAGTCACCAATGACATAATTGCAGAGGTCTCGAGACTGCCAGCCACTGGACTTGTGTGGACTCTAAAGAAGGAGAGACTGCAAAAGATCATGAAGATATTCTAGGATGAAGGCCAGAACCTGACAGTTAGAGGAAAGGGAGTCCTACCGGCAGCATTAGGAGAGCCGTGGGTGGAATTGGCGAAGATCATCCAGAGCTACATCACCTGTGAAGGCAAGAAGGACGTGGTAAGACCATGACACCTTAAACTCTTAGCTGTATTAAAAGATAAATGCTTTGTGAACCTAACCGCATTTTTGAATTCATTACTTCATGATGTTACCCGAAGCATGAAAAAGTCACAACATGTAGAATCGATAGTAAGTCACCATGGACTGATACGATTGATAGTTAGCCACAATCTTGCTCAGCAGTAGAGTAGCTGGGAAGAGCTAATTGCTACGATAGATGGGGCACCAACTCCGCCAGCCCCAAAATGCAAACATACTGCCGGTACACCGAATAGACCATCAAAATGAAGAAAATCAGTTAGATTGGCATGGATTAGAGGGAGGTTGGAAAATCCCCAAGGGAATACCAGCCAACCTGTGGAGATAGATGACTCAAGGGATGAGCAACCCCCACAATTGGAAGGAGAAGAGAATGAGAAAGAATTGGGAGGAAATGAGGAAGGAGAAACAGAGGAAGAGACCGAGTAGCCTGAGCAGGTGGAGGCAGAGACAGAGCAATGCGAAGAGAGTCCATTGCAAAATCCATTGCAAGAGGATGAATTGGCCAAAATTCTGGCCAATATGGGTGAATATGCCCAACCTCTTAGCCCGCTAGGCCTCCAGATTGAGGAAGAACCAAAAGAGCATTCTGCTCAGGACAAAAATGCACCCAAAGAATTGCGTGACGAGGAAGAAAACGAAGAGAATCATTCTTTTCATGATGAAAATATGACAGGTGAAGAAAATGATGAAGATATAGAAGGGGAACAATCTTCTCCCAACCAGACTACATCCGAAGAATTGCATGAAGAAGAAGGGGTGGACAAAGAAGTTACCCAGGAAATAACAAAGCCAGCTAGGGTTTCTACTCCTGAGCAACCTGAACAAAACAACGAAGGAGCACCCCAAGAAGAAAACCAGGGAATTGGCCAAGATAACAGTCTAGGCTCGAGTAAACAGATAGCTATTCCTTCTAAGGAAATAGAAGAAATTAAACAATTACGAAAAGAACAACAAATATTACTAAATGTGATAGCTCGACTTCGACAGCAAATAAGGGTTTTGAGAATGAGAAAGAGAGAAAAAATGACTTCAGGGGGAAGAAATGCAGCCACTCTGGTGAGACACCCCCAAGAAAAAGGGTCGGAGGACCCATGTTCAGCCTACTGTTCAAAACCATGTCGAAGAACAGTTTGTTGTTCAAACCGCTGTTGAAGAACAGTCTACTATTCAAACTCTTGTTGAAGTACAAACTGCTGTTAAAAAGCAAAAGGAACAGAATTCCACTGTTGCCCATGCTGAAGTGCAAACAGACGATATATTGGCATGTGACAAAGAAGTTTAGACAGAGGCACAATCCTCTGAAGGAATGCAGACTATAAACATGATGCAACACAATAAGAAGATTCAAGTAAATCTTCCCCTGGCCACTCCTACATGGGACAACGATCCGAGGATAGTAACCCTACGAGAGGGTTTGATGCAAGCTCAACAAGCAGTAGAAAAACTCATGGAACAAATGGTTTCTCGAGAAAAGTATGAAGAATTACAACAACAGCTAAGGAATGCCAATTTATCCGAAAGCCATGCCTTTGAAGGATGGCGAAAGGAACAAGAAAAACTCGCAAAGGTAACTCATAGATTAGATGTAGTTATCAAACAGATGGACACCTTATGCTCTTTGTACACTGATGTCCTAACATGTAGAGCCCCTACCAAGAATTATGCCTTGTTTTTAATGGAACGATATTTGCAATTGAAAATTAAGGTTGTCAAAGCAGGAGTGCTTATACGAATTAGTACCATTGATGATTTTATAATTTGTTGTAAGCACTATGAGTAAAGGTTCAAATACTACTGTGTGAATTCTATCTGCATAACCTCGTACTAGATCAGGATACAGAGCAGAACACTGGCCCTTTCGTTGGGGATATCCAACTGCAGGCATTTGTTTCATTTGGAGTTAATCAAATCAAATGGTTTAAAGCCTATAATGCCTTCCAAAGACAAGAAAGTGGATTAGACTTATGGGTAAGAGCCGAGCCTAGATATCCATTACAGTTATGGAATAAACACAGGAGCCTCATGAGGACTCCGGGCGTAATTGACACGTTCGGACCCATTCATACAACAATCAATCGGCAAGGGATAGAATACTTCTTTACCATTAAGGACCTTGCAATTGCAGCTGTTAAATTTCGATATTAGACCTATAATCTGAACATCCAACTGAGGGAACCATTTAATTATGAGAACTGTAAGTTAGCTGCTGATCGTTTGAGCCTATATGGTGAACTTATTTTGAGGGCAGGGCCATCTTGGTTAGGATATAGGTTTCAGAGTCTGATTATTTGGCACCCTGCACCTGGATACCAAGCCCTGTATGAGATGCCTGAGGGCCAGACAGGCCATCTTTTTGAACACCTAGTTAGGCATCATGGTTGTGGACCACCACATGAGATTCCGTCTCTACCTTACTCTCTTACTGCCTTACATGTCAACTACAATGTTTTCATGAGGGCATGAGAAAGAGTAAGCAGGGGAGTGTGTGGAGTACTGAATAAGGTATGTTTTATTGATTATTTTGTCATCTTTTCTTTAAAGATTTATAATCCCTTTGCATCATGAACTAGGTAATTAATAAGAAAATATGGCAAAATCTATGAGAATTGTATGTAACGCAAGATAACTAATAATCACCATTTTCTTATGTAGAAAAAGGGAAAAATGAAAGATTGCCATCCTAAGGAAAAAGACAGAGCAGAGTTAACTACTGTCCCTATGGCAGGAAACCATATGCAGACACACAATCCAAACTGAAGCATATTAGCCAAGGAAAGGAAAAGGAGATATCAAATTGGTGCAAGAAAACAAAGGGATAACTACAATTAACAGTTTGGCGAATCCCTCAGGATCCTCTGATCCTAAGGGATAGTAATCTTAACTATTTTTGCATCATTGATATCTCCACCCGGCTATTATGAAAAGGGGCAGCACTGCTAGCCGAGGTGACGGATTGTTGTTACTTTTATGTAATTTCTAGTTGTATTCAAAACTTTGATCATCGACTCTTGTTGAGAAGTGATCCACTGTAACTCTGTTTTAATGCTTTAATATAAACCTGGTTGTTGTTCCATCTTTGATCCTGCAATAATTTCAAGCGGTGTGTCCCTGGAGGCTAAGGGCCCGGCCCTGGTGGAACACTTGCTCCTGTACCATTATCTTTAGTTCATGTGTGGTTTCCATTATCAGCTTTGATCGGTAATCTGGTGTGTTTTGTTATTTTATCATAGATCTGTTATATTTACAATATCATCTCTGTAATAGGAAAGTCGTATTGTTCATTTTGACTTTATAACGTATTGTTGTTCCTTTAAGTCATTAATGTAACATTACTGTTCTTTATAGAATGCTATTGCTGTTCAATTATAGAGTAACTGAGCTGTAATATTCTTAAGTTGGTATTACTGTATTCGTCTATGGTTTATACTTCATTACGATTGCTGTTCAATTGACATTGTTGTTCCATCATGAATTTCAATCGTTATCCTTTATAACGGAGATCAATATTTGTGGTATCAGAGTGTGTTGTGTGTGTTATTTATTTCAGTACTGTATATTCACAATTGGCTCTAAGCGCTATTCTATATTTCATTGCTAATTGGTTGCCATTCCATTTCTATTTGCTATCTAATTTATTCTTAAAGTAAGGATTGTTCTTCAATTCCTGTAGGGTATGATTACTACCTTCATTTTCTTAGCGTAAGGTTTCGCTGTGTATCAAGACTAGTTGCAGTTTCATTTCCTAGTTGTTGTTTCAATTATAGTTGTTGTTCCATTTCCTGTTATTTGCATTGCCATTGCATTGAATGATCTGAAACTGTAGCGAGCATTGACATTCGTTGTCTAGCTCCCAGATTGACGATTTGTTCCTTGATTGTCTTCAGTTACATCAGTTTACAGAGGGATGAGTTATTGTTACTATACCCTTGACTGATAATTTACTTAGTCTTCTGAATGCATGATTTAGGCTTTAAAGTGCTTTGCTGTAAGTAGATTTTCTTTTAGCATCCATTTATTCTTGTATTTTCTTGAGCACTATACTACTAGCATTACTCTGAAAAATGATCGCCTCAAACTGAGTACACTCTTTGGGATAACAAATTGTTCCCGAATTGACAAGTTAATGTGAAGTAATTAGAGGTGAAAAATACCCTTTTTATAGCTCAACAGCTTCTTCTTCTCCAACTTGAACTTCTTTTTCATTGCCTCCGCGAGGGCCAAATTGCCTCCTTTTCCCTCCGAAATATTTGCTGGGTCCTCCCCTGCGCAAGGTAGCCGTATAATCTAGTGTACCAGATGGTCTGTGATGGGGATGGGCTTCTCTAGCCACAAGAACCCATCATGCACCAAGCAGAGAAGCTACCTGATGACAAAAACGGTCACTGGGACATGGTGGTAATGCGGCACCCAGAGCAAGTTTAGCAACCCTGCTTTCTCAACACCTCTAAGCCATTTGTGTGGCTCCAACTCTATCATTCTAGCTGGTGCATCTATTTTCTGGTGCATTAGCTTCACAATCACTAAATGCTGAAACTTCTCGTGGTCTGCGAGGTCCCAATCTTCAAATTTCACCATGGGAACCCATCACAAGTGCGCACCCTCAAACACAATATTGTCTGGGAGCAGAGGAGTTTGTAGAGATCTCTTGTTCTCATTTATATCCTTTGGAACCTTAGCTTTACCCACTCATGGAGGAACATATTCTAGCATCCTGCTGATAGGGTTCACACCCTGGGTTTCGAATTCCATCTCTACATTCTCCTCCTCTTCCAGGATTTCTTCAAACTCTTCCTCCACATCGGTCTCCAGATTAATGGCCTTCCCCTTTTCTGCCAATGTGAGATTTGTCCTTAGTGTATTTCTAGGTGAGATGCGCACCGGTTTCATGGCCTGCTTATCCTTCTCATGTCTCGGCATGCACAGTGATTTAGGGATCTCAATAATTATTCCAGCACTCTCTAGGGCTTCTACTTCCATAATTTCTTGTTCGGTTTCCTCGGTTGTCACTACTCCTATGTCCATGGCTTCTTTGGGTGATGACATAGTGTTATTCCATAGTTCTCTCAGTGTCTCTAGTAATTTCTCAAACAACGAATTTGCTTTCAGAATATCGAATAAGTCTCGGTTCATGAATACCTGAGCGTGCAACAACTCAGTTCTCAAATTTCCAAGTGTTGTTTGCTAGACAACCATTTGTAATTTATAGTGCCTTTTGAATTTGAATTCGACCATTCCCCCCACATTTAGTCCATTAATGCTAGATTGGCAGCAGATTTTCAAGAATCTAGCCCATAAATTTTGCCTTAAATTCCTGTCGCTCGCTCCATTTGGCCTCAAACCAAGCATCACATCGTGAATAGTGACTGTAACGGTCACTTTCTAGTACACCTGCGCACCAACACAACTATCTTCATGCTGTTGCTGGCCCTATGACACTTCACTAATACACGCAATCCTGACATCATGTAGTTCCTGGGAAGATTATTTTATAGTCCTATGCCTCCTTTTAGCTGCCTAGAGCGCTAAGATTGTGCTTCAGTCGGCTAGTCAAGTGGTCGGGTCACCTGTGTATGGGTTCAAAAGACTGCCATTCACTTTTCCTGGGAAGGGTTCTCCATTTAAGTTGTTGGCTTATATGGGCTTGACCCAAGTTTGGAAGAATTATTTAGCCAAGCAAATCCCACAGGTACTGGCCCTTCTGCAACAGTCTGTGGAGTGTGGATTGAGGTCTCACCCAAGGTAGCAAGGGAGGTTGCTGGAACCAGGTTTCCGCACCCTTGGGATGTTTGGATGTGGTTCAGAGGTATCGTCTGTCATTCTGCAGCCTCGTGCTACTCTCTATTTGCGCAGATCTGGACCCAGAATTATTTTAGCTTTCAATGAGTGCGATGTTTATAGATCTAATCTATTTGATGAAGTATTGTAACTAAGATCTACTTAGAAGGGCCTTTAAGAAAAAATTTAATAGATTTAACCAGTTCACGCACTTATAATAAACATAGATTCAACTATGTTTTTAACATAAGCACATACACATAGATTAAACAGTTAGATCAACCATTCATATAGTTAGATTTGCGATACTCAGATTGTGACACTTAATTTGCAGAAGAAACTTATCTTTATTTTCACTTATCACCAGTACATCTAGATCTGCCGTACGCACTCAGCTGCAGGGGTCCGCGCACACAACTGTGGACTCTTCCAGGCCTCTGCACACATAGTTGCAGAGCCTCTATCTACTACCCAAACCCCCAACTCAGACTTACAAACGCTTTCAGAATGATTCCCTTAAAAACCCATTACATTTTAGATCCAAAACTATTTTATCAAAACTTAGCTATTCTACCCATAGATCCTCGCTCTATTTATACCTTTCCATGGACCGCAATCCATGGGTGGGCCGAATCTGCTTACATTTCTTTACATTATTTTTGGGCGAACTACCCTTTGACTTTAACTTATTACAAATCGCACTCCGCACTTCTCGTGGAATCTTTACCCCCTCTTTACCCAAAATTGCGGGCTTTGTGCCCCATGACCATTGCGTGGGGCTTTTGATACCCAAAAATCCCCCAACACAATCATCGTGACTCATCCCGAGTCACTCAGCTGGTTTAGCCAACTTGGCCCGGAGTTCGGTTAGCAGCCTTTGTGCATCGTTGGTGCTGGCAGCAAATTCTTCTGTCATTTGCTACATCCATTCCATGTGTGTCACCGCACCTTGGTCCCTGCCTCTGCTATCTACATAGTGGCATGCTTGGCCTGCATGTGCTCTACCTTGCACTCTATAGTGGTTGAAACTACAAATGCCTCATCCAGCCATGGCAGGAGATGAGCTTTAACCACTGCTTCGTTTTGTCTGGCAGCATCGGCTTGGATTTTTAGGTCCTGAGCCTCCCGTATCTTAGCCAAGTGTTTTGTCATAGCAACGATCTGCATGGTTCCTCTAATCTGATTGTAAGCTTTCTGGAGCTCCCAGGCCTTGCTTGCCAATCGATGAAGTGTTGGATCCTCCTGAAGAGAAGTGAGTGTAACAAGTGATTGAGTTAGAAGCTCGGTGAATTCCTCCATTGAACGTGTGAGCATCGTGCACCCCATAGTAATTATGTTCCTTCGTTGCTCTAGGATCTCTGGTGGTGTCGACGGTGGAACCTGTAATTTTAGGTCTGCGATCTACAAGCTGAGCTCGAGCTAGATTTGCGCGGTCTCCTCCTTTGCGTGTCGGAACCCAGTAGCCAATTTCTCGATTTGTGTCTCAATAAGCGATTCTGCTGCAATCTCTAGCTCCTAGAAACTTGAGGAGGCTTCTGCTACTACCTTCTCCACCTAGTGATTCTGTGTAACTACTTCATCCTGTTGGAGGCACAATTGTTTGATATTATTTTTTTGTTCGTGGAGTACTTGTTCGGTGCGGCCTTCTCTGGCGCAGAGCTCCATGGTGGCATTGTCCTGGAGTTGTTGCAAACTTTCACGCGATAGAGAAGCCACATTTAGTCCCAACCCTTTAAGTTATCCTAGCATAGCTCGGTCCTCTGCATCTACGGTGATCAATGGGCCTATTGGAATCGTGATGCAATGAGCTATTTGGGCCTTCAATAACGGTTCAGCGGTTATCAAACCAGGAACCCCGTGAGTAGCGCTAGTGCCTGTGGGCACGATCCTTGTTCCAAGTTCCTGTAGCTACGCACAGATTTCCCCAACACAATCTGTTGCTTTGACATGGCCTCGTCGACTGCATCCCAAGTGACATCCCGAACAATGTTTTCTATGTCATTTAGGTCCCCCTCGGTTAAGGTGGTCACTCCGCTGTCCATTTTTGACGCTTTTACCTTTTTTCATGGCTTCGGCCATTCTGGTTTTGTTAGCTGCTTCAAAGGTGAATCTGTGCCCATTATTGGCAGCTCATCCATGGCTATCTTAGTGGGTGGCTTTTGACTACTTTTGGTCATTGTTGATGTAACCCCTCCTAGTGGTGTCTTTCTTGCTGCTGCCAGCACCACTTCCCGAGCTGCCTCAACCTCCGCGGAGAGTTTTTCATTTCGCTTTTGTTGCACGACATGCTTAGCTTCCTCCTTTTTCCGCTGGATAGCGGCCTCATTATGCTCTACTACTTCTGGTCTACACCATGCCAGTGGCTAGGTATCCACA
Organism: Pinus tabuliformis; assembly: GCA_031772625.1. Classification (NCBI taxonomy): domain Eukaryota; kingdom Viridiplantae; phylum Streptophyta; class Pinopsida; order Pinales; family Pinaceae; genus Pinus; species Pinus tabuliformis. Next base: position 1,691,751,899 of record CM062820.1, on the reverse strand, counting down.
ACCTCATCGACAACGTCATCAATGAAAATAAAGCGGTGTGAGGTCGATGCCCATGCTAGGTCCTTGCATGCCCTGATGTAGATACGATGCATGTTTGCTTTAAACTTGGAAATATGCTTCTTTCTTTCATAGATCCCATTGGATATGCGCGGTAGCTCATTAATCCATTGGCACACAGTCGTGTCCATCAGTATCTAAAAAATTTTCATGTTTCGAATTCATCTCGTGTCCCTTGTCGCTTAGAGGGAAGCATATCTAGCAGCTTCCGACCACTCTAGGTCCAAGACAGGAAACTGGATTTCTTCGAGTAAGTCAGTGGCGACTAGCATGATGGACAGGAGAAGCCACGCATAATGGAAAGTCTTTCCCTCCTCCTGCACTTCACGACAATTGCTTAGAAACTCTTCATAAAGGAACTATGACCAATTGAACCGTATGTCAGTTGCGCATTCCTCAGCAAGTGCAATAATTACTGCTGGAACCTTAGTGCCACGACATTTTCTCATCACTTTCCCTGCCAGCAACTGAGTGGTAACGCAGACTACGTTATCTAAGATACTATCAATGACGTACCCTTGTTACCCCTTCGCGAGTTGATACTTCTTTTTCAGTCGCTCTATCATCGCGACATCATTATTTCTATCAGTAATTTCCTGAGGGTCTCTTCCATCGTAGGGAAGGTACAAAACCTGATAAACAAGTTTAGCTATGATACAGACAGGTTTGCCGACATATAATATTTCCTCATGAACTAAACAAAGCAACTGTTTTATGACCAACATGGTGATAGGGGGGAGGAGGAAGTGAGGAATAGATAAGAGGCAGAGTAACCCAACTGTGTCCACCTTTCGCAGTCACTTCTTTGGTTGTAGCGTTGTCACCATCCCTTCTATATTCTGCTCCATTAATGCATCCGTCGCCAGGTGGGAAAAATTTACTATATCTGCGAGGTCCCAATCTTCAAATTTCATTGTCGCAACATGGCCAACCACTGAGTTTTCCCCTGGAACTGCTTTTGGTAGAGATGTGGTATCAATTACAGTGTCGACTTCATCTAGGTTTGCAGGTACCTCCACCTTTGCCTTACTTGGGGGCACATAATTGGGTTGTCGCACTAGCTGTATGGGATCCTCCTCAAGGTTTACTTCTTCAACATATGTGGGAGACTCTTCTACTTCCTCGTCGCTGTCAATTGTAACTGTTTTACCCTTTTCCTCCATTTTGAACTTGCCAAAGTGCAGGTGTGGTAGCGACCTTTTTACTGATTCTAGAACTTGAGGGTTCTTCCTGGTCCTCGACGAAGCTTGCTATGGACTATCGGTGGTATGGTTTTGCGCTTTGAGGATTTATTCCCGGTAATGCTTTGGCAATGCCTGAAACCACAGACTATCTTTGAATTGTTTGTCACTCATATTGTGCTTGTTTCTACCCCAGGGCAGATTTCTTGGAAGATGGTAAGACAAGGTGGTGTGACCCTTATTATGATTACATATGATTTTAAATTTAACATCGGATGTTTGCCCTTGCAACAGCTCATAAATGCGATTTTGGTGGTTATCCTTCTACCTTAATTGCCCACCGCCCACTCCAATGTGCTTTAAATGGGCCATCATATCGTGAACAGTACCTGCAATGGTCGCCTTCCATATTTCCTTCGCAGCAGTGAACCCCCAGGGTCACAAGTGTGGTTTTTATATGTATGCTATGGCCATGTCGCATGGCTTCGCAACAGCCTATTTTATAGTCTTGCACCCTCTTCCAACTGCGTGGGGTGATAGGACTGGGCCTCCTACGATTAGTCAGATGGGCAGACCCCTTGCATGGGCCATCCGTTTCCCGACTAGCCCAGGCTGCGAGCACCCTTTGCATTTTCTCTATTATGCTAATGGAGTGCGGGATGTGTGTCCTTGTCCTTTCGGGTGTAAGTCCAACCATGCTAGAGGGGTCACTACTTGTGGCAGGGTAGGAGAGCCAGTCATGTCTATTCCCTCCCTTAGTTCCTTCGTGTAGTCCTTGTATGTGACTTCTAACTGCAGCTTCTCAATTGCTTCGTCTAGCTTCGTACTTTGTGCGCGAAGTCTGGCCCCTATTTCTTCTAACTTACCAAGTCACATTTTATCACTCAAAATGGCTTCCCAAAGCTGCTGGACCCTGTCACGGATGTCGTCACCTATGGGGTGATCTGTACCTATGGTGGTTTGTTGGGCTGTAGAGGGACATTTCCACCTGGCCTTGTGAACCTGCATGTCGCACAGATTCGGTTGGGTTGCTAGTCATTCGATGTGCACCCGCATCCTTCATGTTTGATGAACAACCGCTTTATGCCACCTTCACCGCCATGCTCCTCCTCGAATCCATACCTGGAACTGCTTCCTACATCTCAGCTTCTGTGGCTCCCCTCCATGTGCGCACGACATTTCTTTCGACACACTATGCTACTCCTGTACTACACATAACGTGCCAAGCAGGACGAGCTACCGTTTAGTTGTTGTGGCACTCTCCTCTAGCATCTATCTTTCTTCTGTGGTTATGCATTGTAATGACCAAGTCATCGTATTATAGTTAAGTGTCGTAACTTCCTGCAATCAGTTCTACCATCGCTCTGCTTCCTCATCAGAATCCACTATGCAGGTGCTATAGCGTTCCCACAAGATTCTTCTATTGTCTGCGGAGTGCACCCAATCTTGGTCTTGCGCTGTTACCTGATAGATCCAATCCAGTTCGTCGTCACTTTCCTCGTCGCATATGGGTTTGGTGTAGTGTTCTCCTTCCGCAAGGTCCAACGAAACTACTACCCGCAGTGACTTCTTTTCAAACGTTATCTTCTGCCTCCTTAAATTAATGATTCCTTTCATGTCCATGGCCCAATCAATTCTGAGCAATGCAGGGTAAGGATTACTGTCATCGACAATCTCTATGACTTTGAAATCAGTCTGGGTACTTACACCGTCAATATCCACAGTCACTCCTTATAGTCGGCCCATTGGTAAGATTTTTTGTTAGTTGGCCATTCATAATTGAATCCGGGACCATTGCAATGTGGGCTTGCCCATGCGTTAGCATGTTTGTTTAGGAAATACATTCGCATCCAAGCCTAAGTCTAGGATGACTTGATCCATTTCATAGTCACCGATTTGTGTTGTCAGTCTCATTTCTTGTCCAGTGTGTAGACCATGTCTTCCTATTTTCTGGACAACCCGTGGCTTGTCTGATTCGATGCACCTAGTGATTAGCTCCTGTAGTCCCTTAACAACTTTGCTATCGCACAACAACTTCATGCAGGTCTCTAGAGAGGTAGTTATCATGCAGGGATCCATACCTTGCTCCATCTGGTCTTTCTGATCTAGAGAAGAACTATCCATGAAGCTCTTCTGAGCTTCCAAAAGGGCCCCCTTCCCTTGTTCCTGCTCAACTCTTGGTTTTCTTAGAGGGGTGTCATGCTCCATCCTGTCTTCTGCAAGCTCTCCCCGCGTATCACCTCTTATGGCTGCACCACTCTGTAATACCATATTTATGTTGGGGTCCTCCTCGTTTGGTTCTGATCACATCATCTGGACATTTTGAGTCGGTGTAGGTGGTAGCACTCCCTTCTCACACATCTGGGAAATCAATGTTGGAAAATCTACCATTTTGTGATCGAAATATTCACAATGGACAAGAGACCCTAGTTGGATTAGTGCAGTCACACACGTAGTGTCTTGGCCCTTCGCAATTATAGCAGATCAGCTGTCTACAGCCCTACCCGGGCCCCATCCCCCTTCCTCATCCACATCCTTGAAATCCCCCATGTAGCCCTCCGATTGGGTCAAACCCTCATGATTCAGTCTGTAATCGGTAGGCAGGGGTTCTCTCCATCATTAAATCATAACTGCGGCACGTTTTCTCATTGTGACCCACTAACCAGTAGAAGTTGTAATATAGCTGTTGTGGGGTTTGGGTATACTTCTGCAGTAGGTGACAGTTATTTGTTGCATGTTTTCCACCTACTTGAAAAATCATGCACCAAAGCACGATTGCGGCACTTGGTCCGACTTGTACCTCCACTTTTAATAGCATTGGGCCTCCCCCCGCCAAATAATTTGCAAAGATGAGGTAGTGGTCCTTATCGTGCCCTTGACTTTTGCATTTGATATAGCCTACCTTTGCCCACGCCTCTGGTCGAGGTACCCTTTCTTGCTTCAAGCTCTGCATTTATAAACTCAGATTTTGTAGCTGTACGTGGATTTGTTAAACTCCCAACCCTGGATTTGTTATTGGGGTTTCGTGCAACCTCATTGCTGCCTCTAGCACTTCAGCCTGGGTTGAGGTCTTTTTTTGTGACAAAGTTATTCTTAGATGTGGTGTCAATGACGGTACAAACCACGCGCAATGTTGCACATCCATCAATTCCATATTCACTTTGTGGATGGTTCTTTTTAACCTTTGATCCAGATCTCATGGAGTTTCACCAGGCAACATTGCAATTTCCTTAAACCCAATAACTGACTGAGTTTCTAATTTTGGTCAACCAAACTCTTTATTTAGTGCCTCCTGGATTGCTATAATCCCTTCATTCAGGTGATCGGTTGAGTATTTTATTTACCACATCAACGTGCAGTCTTGCAGTGCAGTAACCAGGGTAGCCTTTTTTATGTTTTCATCTATTATGCCTTGAGTGTCCCATACAGATCATTTCACAAACCAGAATTGTTTTGATTCTTCATTCCCCCCACCCTTAAATACTGGAAGTTTGATTTCATTCTCCATCCCGACTTTTGGTGGAGGTGGTGGAGGAGGAGTTGGGGTCGGGGTTGGTATGGGCGGATTTGATGTAGGTGACGTGGGTGGTGGGGTGGATGGAGGTGGTATCAGTGGGGAGCACTCCCTAATCAACCAGTCCGCACTCCCTGGTGAGAACCTTGCGAGCTCGTCCTCGCTTTCCCATGAAATAGATGCTAAAGGAATGTTCTGTACTCCTTCCATTCTGTAGTAACCTCTTCCACTCCGCGTTACTCCAGACATCAATAAACGCACATAATCTATTTTTCACACAAGAGCATCTTAATCCAAGTATTCAATGATTTGATATACCTACCCTGAGGTCCTTGAAGAAACTGGCTTTCTGCTTCGCTATAGCTCACAGTTGTATCAATCGTGAACTCAGTGATAAATCCTCCTATTACCCAATAAAGCCAATGATCTACTGCGTGTGCGATTTTATCCTCTGTGGCTTCTAGCCTACGTCCTAGTTCCAGGGTCCACACAATAGGCTGGTCCAATCTACACCTTCCCATGCTATTAGCTAGCCTCGTGATCCACTCATACAATTCTACTGGGAACAACGTGAAGAAGATTTCATGAATATCTGTGAATATATAATAGTCTAGCCAATCTTCTTCTAATACTCAAGGGTTTCTATTTTCCTGGACTGCGAACTCGTGGAGTTTCAGATCCCACCATTCTTCAATCTCTTTCTTTGTAGGGTTCTAGTGATCCCACATCAGACACCCCTTAGGCAGATCCCATTCCCGACAACAGAACCATTTGTTGGCTTATATGGGCCTAACCTAGGTTCGGAATAATTATTTAGCCAAGCAAATCCTGCAGCTACTAGCCCTTTCGGCAATAGTCCACAAAGCGCGAACTGAGGTCTCACCTGAGGTAGTAGGGGAGGGTGCTAGAACTAGGTTTCCACACCCTTAGGATGTCTGGATGTGGTTCAAAAATATCGCGCGTCGTTCTGCAGCCTCACGCTACTCTCTATTCATGCAGATCCAGACCCATAATGATTTTAGCTTTCAATGATCATGCTATTTACAGATTTAATCTATTTGATGAAGTATTGTAACTCAGATCTACTTAGAAGGGTCTTTAAGCAAACATTTAACATATTTAACCAGTTCACACACTTAGAATAAATAGAGATTCAACTATATTTTTAACATAAGCATATGCGCATAGATTAAACAATTATATCAACCATTCATATAGTTAGATTCACGATACTCAGATTGTAACATAGAATTTGTAGAAGAAACTTATCTTTATTATCACTTATCACCAATACATCCAGATCCGCCCTACGCTCTCAACTGCAAGGGTCCGTGCACACAGCTGCAAAGTTTCTATCTACTACCCAAACCCCTAACTCAAACTTACAGACACTTTTAGAATGCTTCCCTTAAAAACCCATTACATCTCAGATCCAAAACTATTTTATCAAAACTTAGCTACTCTACTCATAGAGCCTCGCTCTATTTATACCTTTCCATGGACAGTGATCCATGGGCAGGCTGACTCCGCTTACATTTCTTTACATTATTTTTGGGTGGACTACCCTTTGACTTTAACTTATTGCAAATCGCACTCCACACTTCTCGCGGAATCTTTACCCTCTCTTTACCCAAAATTGTGGGCTTCGTGCCCCATGACCATTGCGCGGGGCTTCCGCTACCCAACATAACTTTACCAACTGTACCACGTCACCATTTGTAATCTCCTTAATAATATATGGCCCTAACCAGTGCATTCTGAATTTCCCTGGGAATTTATCAAACTTACTATCATACAACAAAACCAGATCGTTTACCTTGAATGTGCGCAGCTTGATGTGTCAGTCATGCCATGCCTTTTCACACTGCTTTTGGACCTGCTAGTGGAATCCAACCAAAAATCATTCTTCTTTGAGATCTTCCAGCTGCATGAGCCTCTCCTCTAGGGCTCCATGATCTGTCATGCCTGTGAGCATTGCTATGCAAAGACTAGGCATGATGTCTTCCATAGGCATTACGGTTTCCACTCCATAGACAAGCCTAAAAGGTGTATGTCCCATCAGTTTCTTGCATGTCATCCGATAAGCCCATAACACTGCAGGTATGCATAGGTCCCAATCACTTCACTGCACATTGCATAGCTTGGTCAGCGCGGTTTCTAGTACTTTGTTGAATGCTTCTACTGTCCCTTTATCCTTTGGGTGATACAACGTGCTCTTCTGGTGATACACCTGAAACTCTTCCGCTAGCATGCTGATTGTCTCATTTAGGAAGTGTGTACCATGATCGCTCATCAAGATCTTTGGACACCCAAATTGGATCAGTACATGTTCAAATAAAAACTTCATGATAGTCATGCCCGTGCAATCCTTCACCGACTATTCTTCTGCCCAAGAAGTTAGATACTCCGTCGCAGTGATAATGTACCTCGCACCTATCTTTCCTTGAGGTTTGATGGGTTCTACAATATCTATTGCCAACTTTTTGAAAGGTTGTAACGTAATTTGTGGATACAAAGGCATTCCATCTCTCCACGATGGCCTACCTATTCTCTGACATATGTCGTACGCCTTGCAATAAACATTTAATCCTGATGAAGGGTTGGCCACCATAACCCTGTGCATAGAATCTTATGCGTGGTTTCTATTTCTACAAAATTTCTTCCCAACATTAAGAGCCATCTACAAGTTCACCCCCCAACACATGCTTATTGACGAGGTTTTTTAGCATGGAGTCCATGCGTCTCTATGCGGGTTGGGACTTTTCTCCATAGTCTTGTGTCCACTTGGACAGATGCGCATGCAGATCATCTTGTCCATCATACTTGTCTGTCAGTTGCACCTTAGGCTTCCCAAATCATGCTCGCATCATTCTCCATAATTCGCACCAATCATCAAAGCTTCCTGTGTGCGCACCCCACCATCTTGCCGGCGTAGCACGCAGTACCTAGTCCAAGGCCTAGAAGCATTGCTTCTCTGGCACCTCCCTTTCAAATGCATCTAAGAAGGTAGCTAACTCATTTAGACCATCATAAGTAGGTAGATCTCTTACTTTTGTTGAAACGCAGCGCAGTGACCTGGTCATCATGTTACAATTCAACGTAGTTCCTTCGTGTAACCGATTCTGTCATTGTTCTACTTCTTCGTTGGAATCTGAAGTGCAGGAGCTTTCACACTCCCATGTAATCCACCCATCCATGGTGGGATTTACCCAGTCTTGGTCTCACACTATTATCTTATAGATACAGTCGAGATCATCATCACTCTCATAGTCACGGACTAGTTCCGTATAGTGCGATCCTTCAGTAGGGTCTAGGGGTATAATTACGCGTAGTGACGTTTTCTCAAAGATCATTTTTTGCTTCTTCAGATAATTACCCCATTCATACCAGTGGCCCAGTCAATTCCTAGGAGTGCGTGGTAGGGGTTGTTGTCATCAACAATCTCTATCACTTCGAATTCTGCTACCGTGCTCACTCCCTCAATATCAACCGTTATTCCCTGCAATCGCCCCATGGGTATTATTTTCTGTTGGTTCTCCATTCTTAGCTGAATTAGGGTCCATTGTAGCATAGGTCTCCCCATTCACTCCCATGTCTGTTTTGGTAAAAATTTCACGTTTGATCCCAAATCCATAATGACTTGGTCCATCTCATGTTTTCCGATCTATGCGGTTAGCCTGATTTCACGTCATGTCCTTGTCTTATGCTTTCCTGTCTTTCAGACTATGCACAATTCTCCTAGTAAGGTCCCAGTGCATCTGTTGATGAGCTCCTGTAACCCTTTCATAGCCTTAATATCGTGCAGTAGCTTCATATATGTTTCTAGGAATGTTGTTAGCATGGATGGGTCCATTTCTGGCTCAGGATGATCTTTGCTCCCTCATGTGCAGGCCTCAACAAAGCTCTTCTTAGCTTCCATGAAGGTTTCCTGAGCGCGCTCCAAATCAAACTCGGCCTCTTTCGCTAGGGCTTTGTGAACCCATATACTATCTTCTGGTTGTTTCCCTTTATTATCTCTCATCGCAATTCCACTTCGAAACACAATGTTTACGTTTGGATCTTCCTCGCGTGACTCAAACCTCATCATCGGTAGGTTTTGAGTCGGGGGAGGCGGTAGAGCTCCTTTGTCACATATCCTAGCTATCAGTGTAGGACAATATTATGTCTCATGATAAAAAAACATGCAATACTTGCACGATGAGTGTGTTCGAATCATACAATTGTGGGCATAGTGTCCTGGCCCTCCACAATTGTAGCAAATCAACTGTCTGTGACCTCTACCAGGTCCTCCTCTGCCTCGGCCTCATCCATGCCCATGAAATCCTATCCACGCCATTCATGCATTCTAGTCAAGGGGCCACATTTTCGCCTGAACTCTATAGGCGAGCGTTCTATCCATCATCAACTCATAACTTCTGCAAGTACACTTTTCATGTCCCATCAACCTACAAAAGTTGTAGAACAACTATTGCGAAGTTTTCGTATACTTCTGTGTCAAGTGACAATTGTCTATGGCATGTTTTCCTGCTATTTGATAGATAGCGCACCACAAAGCAGGAACCGCACTAGGTCTTGCTTGAGCTTTCGACCTTAAAGGAATCGGTCCTCCTCCTGCGAGGTAATTTGTAAAGACCAGGCAGTGGTCTTTTTCATGACCCTGACTCTTGCATTTTATGCACCACATTTCTTCACGCACTTCTAGTCGAACCATCATGTCCTGTTTCAAACTCTGCATCTCAAGGAATAGATTCTTCAGCTGCGTGTGGATTTGCTGAACTACTAGGTTAGGATCATGCATCGAGGTCTCATGTAGCCTCACAGCGCTCTCTAAGGCCTCTTCCTAAGTTGTTATCTTTTGTTGTGATAGCACACTCCTTAAATGTGGTAGTAGCAAGGCTACAAACCACTCGCGATGTTGTCCATCTTTCAAATTCATATTTGCTTCGCAAATCGTACATTTCAGCCTATGATCTAGTTCCCAAGGAGTCTCGCATAGTAGCATCGTGATCTCTTTAAATCCCACTATTGACTGTGCTTTAGATTTAGAGCTGCTAAATTCTCTATTTAGCGTTGTTTGGATATTCACGACTCTTGCATTCAGGTTATCGTTGGAATATTTAGTATACCAGGTCAACGCAAAATCCTACAGGGTGCTAACCAGTGTCTCTTTCCTTATATGGTCATCTATAACACCTTGTGCTTCCCATACAACCCTTACAATGAACCAAAATTAGTTTAGATCTTCATTTCCCAAACCTTTGAACACAAGTAACTTTACTATGCTCGCCATACTGAATCGTGGTGGTGGTGGAGGTGGTACGGGTGAAGATGGAGGTGATGGAGGTGAAGCTGGTGGTGGTGTGGGTGGAGGTGGTATTCACGGAATTCTTTGTCTTATCAGTTGAATAGAACTTCATAGAGAGACCTCGCAAGTTCTTCCTAATCCCCTCGTGGAGGTGAAATCAAGGGGCTATTTTCCGGACCCTTATTTCCTTCGTTCCTGTAAACCTTTCCACTTTGTGCAGCCTTGAACATGAAGATAACTACATAACCTGCTTTTCATACAACAACATTTTAATCCAAGTATTCAAAGACATTACGTACTTACCTCGGGGTCCTTTGAGAAAGTGTTGCTCTACCTCACTGTAGCTAACTGCGGTGTCGACCACGAACTCAGTAACAAATCCTCATATAATATGATCAAGCCAATGATCAACGGCACGCATGATCTTATCCTCTGATGCTTCTAACCTTCGCACTAGCTTTGGGGACCAAATAATAGGACCGTCAAGTTTCATCCTTCCTTGGCTATCTGCCAGTGTCACAATCCACTCGTATATCTCAGTAGGGAAGGACGCAAAAAAGATTTCATGGATCTCAATATACATGTAGCTTTCTAGACTCCTCTTTTGAAGGTCGTGGGTTTTTGTTCTCCTGTGTCGTGAACTCGTGAATTTTTTTTTCCAACTAGCCTTTAATTTCTTTCATAGTTGGATTCTAATGATATGACATTTACACATCTATATGCAGATTCTGATCCTGGCAATAGAACCATTTGTTGGTTTATGGGGTCCTGACCCAGGTTCAGAGTTAGTTAGCCAAACAAATACCTACACTATTGGCCCTTTCGGCATCAGCCCAGGAAGCATGGACTGAAGTCTCACCTGAAGTAGTATGGGGGGATGCTGGAACCAAGTTTCACATCCTTGAGATGGATGTGATGTCAGTTTATTCCAATTGGACCTACCTTCGTGCAGGTCGATTTGTGCTCTGTTCCACCATTCAGTACTTTTGCGAAGTGTTACAATCGGCCTTCACGTAGCCCTAACTAGGGGCTAAGATGCTTTCGCACTGTTAGGGCAGTGAACTGCGCTATTTTCCAAATTAGACTAAGTATCTCACTTATCTTATCAACAGATCTTATTTATCTTCACGTAACAGATATTCTAACTTGTGTTCACTTAACCAATAACATTACACACATTCGCGCATCATATAAGCATTAAAAGTGAAATTCATACCCAATATAACAGATGCATAAACAGGAAATAAATACACAGAACTGATAGAAACTTCTATTTATTAATAGTTCCAGAAGATTACAAACTCGACTCGCCTTGGGCACTCAACTGAAGGGGCCCGCGCACTCAGCTGCAGACGGCTAGGCCTCTGTGCACTCAGTTGTAGAGCCTCTACCTATGCTATGCCCCAAACTTATACTTCTACTCCAGAGCTATCTCACATACATCCTTATTCCATCTCTGTATTATTAGATTATGCCTTTGACTACTTAGAGCTTTGCTCTATTTATACAATCCCATGGTCCGCGAACCATGGGTAGATATTTTACAACTAACATTACATTATCAAAATAAAGGCAGACAACCCTATGACTCTTTAACAACTACGCACTCTGCGCCTACAAAATGCGAAGTCTTTACATTGTAATTACAAAGTTGGCCCAAAATATGTGCTCGAAGCCCCAAAATTGCTTTTGGGGGATCCCGCACACAACACCAAGCATTATAGGGAGTAGAGGCTACAATTTGAAGTAGTTAGAGGAAGTAGAGGCTACAGGTTACATAAGCTATAAGAAGAAGAGGATATATGTTTTAGAAAGCTATAGGAAGCTACAAGGTTTGCCATAGGAATATAGTTTTTCTCCCAGAATCACTCATAAAGTTCCTTATGCATGCTACATAGATTGGTGCTCTAAAAGATACCATTGAGGTTCATACCATAATGTTGATTGAGTTGGTATAGGTGTGTTATATATTTACTTAAAAGAACCATCCCAATTTTAAGGATCTTCTTATGTCTAAGTTGTAAAGTATGAGAAAGGAGGGACCCCTATTTTTTTTCACAATAATTGATCTTTGGTGTGCTAAGAAAAAATGAGATAAAACTATGATGCTCCTGCCCATTCAAAAAAAAAAACTAAAAACAAAGCACCCTACAATAAGATGAAAATTTGTCTCTTATAGTGGTAAAGACAAAAAAAAATCTTCCTATAGAAAGAATTGGTAAAGGCTAGCCAAAGTTTTTAGAGAATTTCTAAAATTGAATCCCAAAACCTAATTGGAAGAGCTCTATAAGATAACATGGGGGGTGGTTTCTATAGGAGGGAACCTACTAATACTAGTAGAATCCACCAGTACTCCGAGGTTGTCACTATACCAAATAATTGTCAGTGGTTGGGATTCCTTGAGAGACTTAGAGGATTTGATGATAATATATCCATGGAGTTTGCAATGAACCTACAAAATATTGAGGGATAAGAACATGTCACTGCCCTTAAAAGGCTAGTGTTTTATATCAATGAATATTCCATTCGTAGAATTACAAAAATTCCTAAGGGGCAACAATGGAACAAGGATGAAAGGTAGGAATCCATCACTACTAAGAGAGGAATTTTCTTACCAAAGGAGTAGCCCAACGAA